>OX371262.1:29124077-30324077 GCA_947311025.1 Lypha dubia | reverse complement strand
TTATACAAACTTGCCGTTGCCATGAGTTGATTATTACTACCTTTCCACTTTCTGCTAATTGTTTAACTGACAACAAATTTCTACAAAGTTGCGGCACGTATTCAACGTTTTTTATAATGGTTTTTTCTTCGCCTTCATTAATTGACAACATTACATTTGCATCTCCAACACATTCAACTATTAGCTTGTTGTTGTTTGCTAAATATCTTTCTTACCTTAACTTTGCACAATGGACGGAAAGTCCAAAAAAGTGGCAAAAATTAAATTTTGAAAAGTTGATTTGTTTCTCTATATTACAAAATTGTGTTGAATTATTACTTTTTACTATAATTTATAGTTGCATAATTTTGATATTAGGAAAGAAGTTTTGAAAAAATTTAAAGAATGAATAATAAAGGTATTGGTAAGTATTTAATGTTCTTAAGCACATGAAAATTCGTAATCAGCTACCCCCAAAACCCCCTTATAACGGGTTTCGAGCTATAAAAGCGTTCAGGCGTTTCAAAATTAACTTGTTAACTTCAAAATCGTTTTTCTCCAAAACTCATTTTTTGCCCACAAACACAAACTGCCAAAAGTTAGCTTCAAATTGTCAATGTATAGGCATAGTTGTACTTAAGAGGGAGTAAACACAATTAGACACTGTTGCAGTAATGAGGCAGTGAGAAAATATAAGTTCGTTTCATTCACAAACATCACTTAATATTTCCATCCAATATACTGCAAAAGTTAAGTTATGTATTTATAAAAAAAACTTTATATATTTTCATAAAACTTGTATTTTACCCAATAAATTTTTTTTGTATCTCAAAAAACTTGGGTAACGCTGCTTTCCACTCAAATGTGTAAAACACACGTATGTGTTGTTTGTTTTTTTGTTTGGCTTTAACTCACATGCATGAGTAATACGTGTGCAACTTTAAACAGTTGTAGCTCACAAAATACTGAAACCAGTACCCATGTTCTGTAACTCCCGCTACGAGAAACTTTTCGATTGAAACGTGCAAAATGAAACAAAAATGTCATAAATTGAAACAAACAGTTGATTTTCTCACTAAACTGAACCTGTAAGTTTTTTTGTGAGTAACAACTGTCACGAAAGAAAATTTCTCGCAAATTTACAGAAATACTGTGTCTGTAAAACTTTTGCGGAAAAAGTTCTCAATTTGAACTGTCAAATATACTCACAAAAATAAACGCGGTGAGTTAACATCTTAACAATGTTAGTCGAAATAAAATTAATGAAAAAATTGGTATTTCAAGGTTAACTAATTGTTTAATTATTATTTTATTTTTATAATATTAGAAAAATGATTAAAAATGTTTTTAATAGAAAGTGCTTCCAAAACTATTTTGCAAACAACAATCATTAAAGCCGCACTACACATTATTTTGTATAGCCGACGGTAGTATACTTGACGCCGCCGTTTATATTCTTCGATTTTAGTGTATTTTGGTCGCCGTAGAAGATTGTTTTGGCTAGCATTCTTATCGCCTTTAATTACATATCGACATTGAGCTATATTTTCTGACATTTCTAACGTAACGACGTAAGCATTTTTGGAAGTTTTCGAAATGAGTTACAGATTCATTTTTTTCTCACTTTTCGAGAAACGATGGAATAATTTGTTTCACATATTTTCGCCACTAGAACTTCTCACTAAAGTTACAGAACATGGGTACAGAAAAACCCACAATACCTCGTTCACTTCTGTGAAAAAATTTCTTTAATTTGGTAGAAGTTAAAAATCGGTTGTGCATGTTGGTGCATGAAGGGCAGCACAAAAATAGCAATTGACTATTAATTATCTACATAAATAATGAAAACGCGGAAGCACGTTTAATTAACTGTTGGACGCAAAAAAAACATCTATTTTCAGAAATATTAGAATTCGGACACTTGTTCGTCCAGCAACTACATCTGCCTGTAAGCAGATGAAACAATGTAATAAAAAGTTTAAAGGTAAAAGAAGGTTTAGTTTCGGAAATAACCGAAGAAAAAAAAATTTTTCATTCGCATTTCTTGATTAAAACTAGAGACGCGCAAGTGTCGTAACTTTTTATCACGAATGCAATCATGTATTATCATCAACCGGTCTTTTGCTTTCGCTCTCACCATAATGTTCAAATATTTCATAAATTTTTGTTAGCCTTAGATTTGAGTAAAGAATAATGTAAGAAAACGAAGTAAATGAATTTAATTAATTATGAATTTGCTAGCTTCGCTCATAGTGTTTATGATGGGCCTAATTAACAGTTGTGTTCTTTTTTATAATCCTAAAATGCATAAAACTTTTTGAGTTCCTGAATTCACTTATGAATAAACTGATATATTTAGAATTCATAAATTAGCAAACGTGTAAATTTGAGTCAAGAGAAAGTGTTCTTTAAGGTGAGTTTACATGGTAATACAAAGTAATAACACTTTGTAGAATCAAAATATTATGAAATTCTCTTATTGTATAAGATGAGAGAACAAAAGTCTGTTGCAGGTATTTTTTATGTTTACGCGGATAATATTAATAAAATCAAAAGTCTGCGCTACGAAATAGCTGGTGGTTACAATTCTACAATATTTACAAAAACAACATGAATTTGCTTTAGTTGTTTTTGTAATTATTGTATAGAAATGATGCCACCTTCAATATATACTCTTAAAGCTGCCAATGTTTACTTAAAAAGACACCTCTGATAAAATGAGTATACGTAAGTTTCTAAAATGGTTTAGAAAATAAACACTTACCGAACGCTTGTCAGTTTTTTTATCCGTATTCTCTCTTACTCATAACAATTTGCGTTTACATGATAAAAAGAATGGCTGACTTCCAAAACGTCAATTGCTTTGTGTTTGAACAAAGCATCACATTTCATAACGCCGCAGTACAATAATTATACAATGCATACCATTTCAAAACGCCGCCACCAAATATTTTTAATGCAGTAACTAAGCAAACAAGGCATCGGTTTTATAGTTGTTGCATTGTTTCGGAACTTTGCATATGTATGTGATTTAAATACAGTAGCAATACTGTAAACAAACTTTGTATACGAACGTTTTGGAAGTCAGCCACTTTTTTCAATTTTTGACATACCGATATACATGTTTATAAGTTTTTCTATAATTCATATATTTATCCAACTCCCATTTTAAGCGAAAATTAATATACGTATTATAACTGGCAAACCCTTTGTGTCTTGGTTGCAACTGTAAAAGTGCGAGAGCACAAGGCAACCAGGCAGAAAAGTGACTGGTTTATCGTCTAGTTTGCACTAACTCACTGATATTTTTGAAGATAACAAAATATTTTGTAGTTACCTTGCATTAGGATTTTTCTTTTCACGATATCTGTCCAAAAAAGTGCAGAGTAAATCAGATTTCTGTTGGGGATTTCCACGACCAGCTGTTGGAACAATACAGAGGAAAACATCATAAATTTGCTCACTTGTCATTGCGTTCATAAGAGGGGCTATTAAACGTTGATTATTCTTTTCATTCTATAATAGAAAAATTGATATTAAATTAAATAAAACAAGCAAAGTGTCAATGTACTATTTTCTAAATTTGTTGATAGGAAATAATTCCCGATAGCGGTTAATAAAAACTAAATATGATACACAAAGTTACTTTTATATAAATATGTACATATATAAATATTAAATTTTTTAATCGTACACTGACCATGACCATGTTATACGGGTTGAATACTTTATCAGCAGCACACTTTCTTAACAATGGGATCTGTTTAACGGTTAGTTTCTCTTCACTCCAATAGAAAACGTCTACTTTTGCCTCTCGATTATAATAACCCAAGGACAAAGCAAGGCAGGCGTCGTAATAAGTTAAGTTCTTATGATTTTTCAACAATTCTTTAAGAAAAAAGTTTAAAATTAATTAATCTTGAACTCATCCATTACCATAAATTGATTTTGCATACTATTTTTATAATTGCTTTGCAAATTCAATGTGATATGCATGCGTAATTTTCCAGAGCTTTCGGCCCAGTGAAATGAATCGTTATATAATTTATCTAAATATTCCAAACGTGCAGCTTTTACTTCTTTTACTTTACCAATATCATACCGACTCATCAATATATGGACCGGATAAATACTACAGGTCTTGGCAAATTCCACATTTTCTAACATCTTTTTACAAGTTTTTAAAATTTTTGGATTAATTTCGAAATGATTATAGCGTGCCATTTTACGCCAACTTTTCAATATCTCCAAATATGACATGGTGGGCAAGACAGCTTCCATTATAACGGGGAAACGCAACCAATACCCAGGAACTTGTGAGTAAGACAGTTTAAATTTGCGTATAATTTTAATAGCATCATGCTTTTTTTGGGTAGTACGCAATTTTGAAACCGCTACAACTATAGATGTTGGCGTTGGCGACGCAATAGATTTTTTCACAAATTTTTGTTGCACTTGTTTTGCTGGTTGATCTTTCTCAAGATGTGTTTCGTTGATACTAAAAGATGGTTGTTCAGTTTCTGTAGCATTTTCAGCTTTGCGTTGACCTTCTACTGAGATTTTAGCTTCTAGTTGGGGCTGTGCTACACTTTTAGCATCGGTTTGATGATGCACTATAAGTTCAGCTTCTTCTTGAGATTCTAGCACATTTTCAGTATCTACCTGGGGTTCTGCTGCATTTTCGATACCGTTTTGAGATTCTGCTTCTTTTATAAGTTCGGTACAAGTCCTAAAAAAGATCGAAGCCACTTCCGTCGATCCAATGGAATCATCATTAACATGGCACAACTTTATCAAAGCCTTATGTGTGAAACCATGTAAGCCACGATGTGATAGCCACATCGAACGTATAGCAACGGCTGGTTGCACTTCATACCAGGATTTTATTGCTCGGCGAACTGTTCGCGAGAAACATTTGCGTTTTTCTTGTATGTTTATTAATGAAGTATATTTACAGAAGAGAAACAAGTCATCATCGGTACGTATTAGTACTGGAAATGCTATGCGCATTGCTTTCTTATAGTTCATTTCGCCAGATGAGGCTAAGTATGCAGCATAAACGAAGAGAGCCTACGCGTGAAATGAAAATATGAATGTATTAATACATTTATATTTATTTGTTTAATTTGCTATCACTTTTTTTCACATACCAACAATTTGGTACAAATTTTACAGGAACAGGCTAAATTTATGAAATCAACTGTACAACTACTATTAGGCCTTTAACATTCTTTAGGTGCAAAAATTTTTCTGTTGAGATTCAAAGAAATTTAAAATCTTCCGGCAGGTAGTTTCCACAGTTACCTGAACTTTCGTCTCATAAATTCTTCCGCGTTTAATTGGAATTACGTAACAAAATTGGAAAAAATGAGTTTTACGACTGATTATTATTTGTGGAGAACGAACTGAGTACGAAAAAATAAAGCTGTTAAGCAAGTAAGTGGGTAATTACATCATGATGAGTCTCAACTTCACATGCGCAGTTAAGGACAACCCAAGAAATCGGGAAACATAAGAAGAAACAGGCTCATGTAACCTTAAGATGAAAACGTATCTAACTATTCTATTTACTATTTTATTAACCTCCCTAAGAGTAGTACTGTTAGTAGATGAATAGACTTCTGTTCCATAATTGACAATGGATAGAACTAACGATTTGGCAATCAAATCAATTGAATTGGTAAGCCATATTGTTTCAAAAGGTCTACTTTCTTGTGTTCTATTGATATTTAACTGTTTACAGGAAAGTGTACCTTCCATCAGTGGCAATGATGCTGCAACATCAACAGAATGTGCGCTATCAACATCAACAGCATCTGCTCCATCAATATCAACAGCGCCATCAACATCAAAATTATCAGCGCCAAAAAACACCCGCAATGAACTTTTTAAAAGGCATATTGCTGAACAAGTCACAATATTACGGACTTGTCCACTTCCATAGCGTCAATGAAACGTAGCCTAAGGGAAGTTAGGGATATTGGAGCGAAAATATTGAAATTGGAAGTGGAGAGAAGTAAAAGGGAAGAAGCACGGCACATGGTCGACATGAAAATTAAAGCAATTGAGCTATTAATTAAAGAAAAGGAGCTTGAATTGCTGAATAAATAAACTTCATATAATGTTTTTATTTAACTTACTTACTTATTATTACTTTTTGTATTACTTACATACATATTTTTTTTTTTGTTAATATTGATGTAACAAATGAATGAAGATTATTTTTGTTTTAAATTTTGAAGTTAAAATAATTTAATAAAAGTGATTTGAATAAACTGATTTACAACTATTGGAAGCTGTTTTTTATTTGTTCTCTTCTTTGATATGCTTCAATACTTTGTGTAGTTTCATGACCAACACTCAGTTCCATGTCGCTTGAGTAATTTTTTGTGTCTTCATTTGTCATATCTAACCCATATTCAACACAAATGTTGTGAAGTGCAGCACAAACATTTGCAATTTGAGTAGCTTTCGATGGTTTGTAGTCAAGTTGACGTGCCCCAAGAAGGCAATGAAATTTGTTTTTAAGACACCTATGGTTCTTTCTATTACATTTCGCTCCTTAGCATGTTTGGAGTTGAAAACAGCCTCTGCACTTCCTTCACAAGCCGAGCGGTATGGTGTCATGAAATAAGGCTCAAGAAGATAGCCAGCATCACCTGATTAAAAAAAGTTAAATTAATATACTTACATATAACATATAAATTAAAATTAAAATGGTACCTAAAACCCACGAACTACGATCATTTTCAGCGTGTTTTCAAAATTCGTTTTGCATGACTCACGTTCCAAATTAAGGAATCGTGGCTAGAGCCTGGATATCGGGCGTCCAAAAATCGAATCCGAATTTTGTGATCGCAAATCTATGTTAATCGGGTCTGTTCTAGAATCCGAATTCACTCGAAAGTGGATTACTTTAGCATTTTTGGTGTTCTGCAATTCAGATCCACATATTTTTATTAATAAAAACATGTGGATGTGAATTGCAGAACACCAAAAATGCTAAAGTAATTCACTCGAAAGTGAATTCGGATTCTAGAACAGACCCGTATATCAAATAGTTATAAATATGTATGTGCATAAATACGAGTATAAAAAGAATAATAACATATATGTATGTATAACCAACTTACAATCATGGCATTTAAGCTAAAGTATCCCTTGCGGTTCTTCTTTTTTTGGGGCTAAAAGTTTGATGTGGGTTCCGACCACACACCCAAAAACACAGGGAAACTCTGTTTTTTCGAAAAAATGCAACTTAGCTTCATTTTTTTCAGCATCCGTCATTTCAAACTTTATTCATTGTGGACAAACTTCCTTCTCCATCACAACCAGAGTTTCGGACAAAATTTTGGACACGACTGGCTGTGACAGTCCAGGTTGAAATCATTTCCAACACTGAGTTTCGAGTAAATCTTTAAAAGATTGTTTATTTAACCGAAAATAACTTTCAAATCTTAAAAAGAATAAAAAATGCATTACGTGAGAAATCATTGCTTAAACTTTGTTACTTACTTCTCATCGGACAAAATTTCTGTCTAAGCAGTCTTCTTTCCACTGTAAATTTTTTTTTTATTTTCTTCATCCAGTCTCTCAGACTCCAGTCCGAATCGACAATAAACATCATTTTTATTTTAATCTATGCACAAAACTTTTATTTATTCAAAAACACTTGTACCGTCAACAGTCAAATAAATGAATCAGCTCACTCAAATATTAGTTATTTGTGTTGTATGTATCGATAAACAGGCAACATCGTCACAATACTGTTATTGAATACAAAATTAGTATTGATATTGTGTTCTATTGATGTTGCCTTAAAATTGCCGTCGTTGTTGCCGACGCGTAATTGAATAAGGGTGAATATTAAAAAAAATGTTCCTTGTTAGAAAAGTTGTTTAAGATATAATCATTATTAAATGTAATATGACCTAAATTATTAGAAAGGTTCATATTACAATATGAGATCAATACAAATTTACATTCATATATATAAAAGTGAAATAATAAAAACAGAAGAAAAAGAAAAATTTAAATTAGAAAATTACAAACGTAATGACAAACCTATATATACCCTTACCATTTTTGGTGAAGGATATAAAAAGCAATTATATATAAAAAAAATCTAAGATAAATATTTACATGTACGTATGTACACAGAGCCAAAACTGCCTAATAGAATCAATAAGATTTTCTCTATGAAACGCTTTTAGGCTAAGGGGTATCCCAGCAGAAAGAAGCGAAGATTTTTTCGAAGAGATTCCTTATTGTTTTTATGTGGTAAATCTTATTAATTTTTTCAATAAGGAAACCACATAAAACCAAGAAGAAAACTTGTTATTTACAATTTTTTTACCCAATTTCCGTTATTTTTGGCACCAAAAAAACAATCCATAGAGACGAACTTCTTGATTCTATTAGGTTTTCATATGAATTGGAAATAAAAGGGATTTCTTATTGATTTCATTAGGTCGTGTTATTGTTTTTTACAATAAGGTTTTCTTCTTGATTTCATTAGATCGTCTTATTGTTTTTTTTAATAAGGTTTTCTTCTTGATTTTATTAGGTTACTGTATGATCATGTGTAAATCATCTTCTTAATTTTTTTAATAAGAATATCTTCTTGATTTTATTAGGTATTCTTATTGTTTTTTTTCAATAAGATTTTCTTCTTGATTTGATTAGGTCGTCTTATTGTTTTTTTCAATAAGGTTTTCTTATTAATTTCATTAGGTTCCCGTATGATCATGTGTAAATCATCTTCTTAATATTTTTAATAAGAATATCTTCTTGATTTCATTAGCTTGCTTGTTATTTCATACATATAAATCAACAAAGGAATAATTTTTCCATAATTTTTTTGTGCTACAATCTTCTTAAACTGGCTGCTAACATGTATACTATAGTAAGGTGTAGTAGTAAGGTGGTTAGAGTGCCAATCTACTAAACCGAAGTTCCTTGGTTCAACTCCCTGAATACGTAAGTTTTATAAAAATGTTTTCATCACCCCCCCATCCAGATAATACAAATATATGTTGTAAATAAGCATTCGGGACGTACCATGACGTATCATAACAGAGAAAACAGTGCCTAATAAATACCTAATAAAATAGAACAAAATTAATAAGATATCTCTACGAATTTTTTTCAAAAAGGAAGTCTTATTATTTTAAAAAGGAAAACCTTTTTTTTTTTTAATTAAAAATTCCCGGTCTTCGGAGAACAGTTTTACTTTAAGATTTGAATTTCCTTCTGGAAGAAAATAGTGGAATTTTTGTATTCCTGGTATAGTTCTCAAGCCAATAAACCTGTTATTAAGAATCTCTTCTTCTGCTTTATAATCTTCCTTTGTTAAAAATACAAAATTACAATTTAAAAGATGTTCACGGCACCACTCATACAATTGAAGCGGGGTAGTAATTTGGTCCTGTATTGGACGCTGCAAACTGGCTCGGCGAGCTTCTCTCTTTACGGTTCCACCAAGACCATCGCTAGGACCTTTTCCATGGCTTGTGGCAAAAAAATGCCATTCGGCTGGAAACCCAAAATCATCTTCATGATGACATAAATTAATAAAAAATTTTTTATTCTTAAATTGAGCGGCTGAGCCATCTGAAAAATAAAAAATTGTTCGTGGTGTTGAACAAAACTTAGTTTGTAGAAACATTATCATATGGCGATGGAACAAGTGTACTGCAACTGTGTTGTTTAAATTTTGTAATAAAAAAAAAATAATAAATAAATAGTATTGCAATTTTTCAAACAATTTCACATTATTGTCTATATATCTGGAACTAATAACAGCTCACTCAAAGTTGTTAGCACAAAATGCAGAGGAGACTATGAGGATCAACATATATTTTTTTCAGAATTTTTAAAATTTCATTTTTTTTAAAGATATAGCTTCCTAAACTATAAATCATGTGACAGTGACCTTTGACCTTTCGCAAAAAAACGATTTCTAAATGTAGTTTTAAAGCTATTTCCAATAACTATTAAATGAGACCAATTTCGACCATGTACGTTAAAAACTTTTGAAGATATGAGCAATATTGGCAGACCACTTATGTGTGTTTTTAATGAATTCTCTACTTTTCGAAGCGCCATATTTCCGGAACCACAAAAGCTAGATTCCTAAAATATTTGAATTTATATTTGTATAGCACTCTAGAACATTCATGAAAATTATTGTACAATTCTAAGAGGGTAAGGTCAAAAATTGCGTTTTTTTTGGTTGATTTAAAATGGAATTACCCAATAGCGAAAAAGCTTGCCAACATTTTATGCAATTTGCCAGCAGTCACAAATATTTTATTTGCTTTTTTTTTCAAACAAGAAGAACAAACAGTCAAAAACATATGGAAATTCGTAAAACTTATGTAGTGTTTAAATACACAACGTTGGCTATTTAATGTTGATTTAATATTGCAATGAAAAACAAAATTTTGTATTTAAACGGGTTTTAAAAATAAATGAAACATTATCATTCACAAATTTATTGGCCCTTAAAGAAACAAATTTAACGTTATTATTCTTTTTAATCGCGTTTAGCAATTATAAGAAAAATAGGCCGTTAAATACTTTAATTTAAATAATTTTATTTTGTTACTTTGCTTTTTGATGATTACTTTATAATTTTGTTATATGTTGGAATAATGCAATATAAAATGAATTATAAAATACATATAATATTTTATTCGAATAAATGTACTTTATCTTTTGAAAATTTTTATACATTTGTTGTGGGTTAACTAATCTATATGCATTTTATTTCGGAATCCCGAAAAATTCCGGGATCCAGCACTGCTGGATGTTATTCTCAGTTTAAAGTACCTCAAGATATTTAGCAATATTGAGAAATGAGCTAGTAATATTATCCTTACGGGACAAACCGTTCACTACAATGTCAAATCTATTTAGCCTTTTGTGGAGAATATTATTGTCGAGTTCCAGTTTGGAAACTTTGGCAGTAGTTTTTCCAATGTTTAAATGGAACGCATCAAATTCCTTCTTTACGTCAAAAATTTTAGAGGACAATTGTTGCATCGTAAGGTTGAAGTTGTTGTTCATCTCTTCAAAGCCGGATTTAACATCATTTCGCATCACAGAGATTTCACTTGAATCAATTTCTGAGTAACGTGCTGCGGCACGATTACTATTCTGGCAATTTTTATATGCAAAACCAATAAAGGGGTTATCCTTAATGGCCTTGATTTGATCATTAGTTACATCTAGTCAACAAAAACCTAATAGTCAATTTTCATACGCTAATATTTTAAAGATTCCGGCGCAAAAAACTGTACCAGTAAATGAAGAATCAGGGCATAATTTTAGTCGTATTGAAGCCTCAATAGAGATCCTTATACAAACAGTAAATACATTCACTCTCAACATGTCCTGTATGATGCAGGAAATGTTGAAAATTCAGTCTACCTTGTTGCAGGCTGTATTGAACAAACCATGAACTTAAGAATCTGTTTTTGGAACGCAAACGGCATCTGCCAACGTAAAAATGAAATTGAATACTTTCTTCTGGATAAACAAATCGATGTTATGCTTATCTCAGAAACTCACTTGACGTCCCGAAGCTATTTTCGAATTAGTGGATATAATTTCTACGACACCAAGGATCCTCAAGGTAGAGCTTGTGGTGGCTCTGGAATCCTAATAAAAACTCGAATAAAACACTACCTACTAAACACACAATTCACAAATGGACACAATTTCAAAAATGGGTTTGAATGTAGTTTCAAGTGGTCAGCCAACATATTGGCCAACGGATCGTCAAAAAATTCCTGATGTTATCGACTTTGGGATTATGAAAGGCGTGCCCAGCGAAATGATTGAAGTAGAAGCATCTCTGGATTTGTCTTCAGATCACTCGCCTACTATTATCACTATTTACTCACACACAACTACAACACCAACATGTGACTTACCGCTGACACCTGCACGTATTAACTGGCTGAAATACAAAAAATATTTGAGTGCTCATTGCACGGAAAATATGCCATTGAGAACACCTGCTGACATAGAAAATTCTATTAGGTTGTTTGAAGCACATGCTAAACAAGCTGCTCTTAATGCTTCTTCAATTCAACCAAATCAACAAGCGAGATTTAACAATATTTTTTGTGCAGATATAGAAAGGCTATTGACTGAAAAACGGAGAGCTCGACGAGAATGGCAACGTTACAGATCGCCTCAGCTAAAATTAAGGCTTAAGGAGTGTACCAAACAGCTAAGAAAAGTTTTACAATCACAAAAAACAGCTTCGCTGCAAAAATTTCTGCAAGACCATCAACAGATTATTCGCTGTGGCGTGCAGCCAGAGGACTTAAAAGGCCAGTGATTTGCAAACCACCATTACGAGCCTCTAATGGTGACTGGGCAAGAACTGATGCTGAAAAAGGTGATCTATTTATCAAGCACCTAGAAAAAGTATTTACCCCGAATATTTCTGCTGATATTGTTGAACTGCCACCAGTCGTCTCTTTACCAGAAATACCACTAAGATTTAGCATTGTGGAGATTGAAAAGGCCATTACTAGTCTTAACACCAAAAAAGCCCCAGGTGTCGACAAAATAAGCAACAAAATGCTTCAACAACTGCCTTATATTGCAAAAAGAATTATACTATTCATTTCTAATAGTATTCTACGGCTGCAATACTATCCTGCAGAATGGAAGGTTTCGATGATTATTATGATACCAAAGCCCGGCAAGGATCATACGAAGGTTGAATCCTATCGGCCTATTAGTTTATTGCCCAACATTTCAAAACTATTTGAAAAGCTGTATATGAGCAAGCTGATGCCTATAGTGACTAGAAGTGGATGCATTCCAGATCATCAATTCGGTTTTCGCAGACAACATAGCACTATTGAACAAACTCACAGACTTGTGAACGTAGTTAGAGACAACTTTGAAAAAAAGAAATATTGCTCTGCGCTCTTTATAGATGTTTCTCAAGCTTTCGATAAAGTATGGCACGAAGGTCTTATCCACAAATTAACACGAAATCTCCCCGCAAACATCGTCAAGCTTTTAAAAAGCTATCTAGAGGAACGAAAATTTGTAGTTAGAGAAGGCAATTCTTTAAGCCCACCGCAGTCGATCGAAGCCGGAGTTCCCCAAGGCAGTATCTTCGGTCCATTACTTTATTTAATATATGCCTCTGACTTACCGTTAAGCAGTAACATTCACACGTCAACATTTGCTGACGATACAGCTTTTCTAAGCGTTCACGAAAATCCTGTAGAAGCTTCCCACAATTTACAAGGGTATATATCCAAATTGCAAAATTGGCTCAAACAATGGCGTATTAAAGTTAACGAGCAGAAATGTGTGCACGTAACTTTTACGTTGCGCAAGGAAACCTGCCCGCCTATAAAAATTAACACCGAGACCATACCGCAACACACTGTTGTCAAATATCTAGGCGTTCATCTTGATCGTCGTTTAACATGGAAATCGCATATAGACGCAAAGTTAATACAAATGAAATTAAAAGCAGCCCAAATGAATTGGCTTATTGGAAGAAATTCTATATTAAGTCTTGACTGTAAACTTTTGTTATACAACGCGATCCTGAAACCAATATGGGCCTATGGAATCCAATTATGGGGCACTGCCTCAGCATCGAATGTCGAAAGAATTCAAAGGCGACAAAATAAAATCCTAAGTACAAAAACAGCAGCCCCCTGGTATGTCAGAAACCATCGAATTCATAAAGACCTAGACGTTCCGTTGGTGAAGACAGTATTTTCAAAACACGCGAAAAAATATATAAAAAAACTTGAGTTGCACCCAAATCCACTTGCGCGCAATATTCTTCATTATAGAGGCCACACCCGGCTGAAAAGAAGGGATACTCTTTTTCTCAGCCGTCCACGAGAGATGTAAATCAACAAAAATTAACCGTTGAAATTAAAAATTTTGTTTAGCATTGGCTAAACCTATATTTAATATTTTTTAGATTTAAGATTTGAAAAACTTATTGATAATTTAATTAATAATTAAAGATTCAATAAAAAATAAAATTATCAAAAAAAAAAAAAAAAAAAAAAAAAAAGTTACATCTACACAGGCTAGATGACACCATCTATTACAGCGACAACAGGCAAGCCCACCTCCCTTTTTAGTCACATTTTAGGAACACAGAGAACAACTGGAAGGCTGTTCCGATGAAAGCATGATGATAGATACACTGACCACAGCAATAAATTATAACCCTCCGATGTTCGGTGCCATATGTGCAGCATAAGGGTCTGCCCAGACCCATGATAATAATATTAGAAATAATGTTTTAGAAATAATTTTATTTATTAATTTAATACATTTATTATATATACATTACAAAAAGCAATGGGGATTGCAATTGTGTAATTCCATAGAATGTTCGTTGAGACATATCGGTCGATTACATATGCTGCAGTTATACACAGAGCCAAAACTGCCTAATAGAATCAAGAAGATTTTCTCTATGAAACGTTTTTAGGCTAAGGGGTATCCCAGCAGAAAGAAGCGAAGATTTTCCTATTAATTTTATGTGGTAAATCTTTTTAATTTATTTCAAGAAGGAAAATACATAAAATCAAGAAGAAAACTTGTTATTCACAATTTTTTTAACCCAATTTCCGTTATTTTTGGCACCAAAAAACCAATCCATAGAGAAAAAATTTTTGATTCTAGTAGGTTTTCATATGAATTGTATAAAAAAGGGATTTCTTGTTGATTTCATTAAGCCATCTTATTGATTTTTTCAAAAAGGTATTCCTTATTGATTTCATTAGGTATGATCATTTGTAAATCATCTTTTTAAACTGGCTGGTAACATGTAGCAAGGAGTAGTAGTGAGATGGTTAGAGTGACCGAAAGACCTAATAAAATAGAACAAAATTAAAAAGATATCTCTACGGATTTTTTTCAAGAAGGAATTCTTATAATTTTAATAAGGAAAACCTTTTTGAAAAAATCAATAAGAATACCTAATGTAGTGTGTTTGACTAACCACTCGTACTCCATGCCATCTGCCTGTAGCAAGTGAAACATAACACTTTTGTTATTGTTTAAATAATTGTCCACATTGCGACCGAATGATTAGAATATATTATGCTGATCATGCGGATTCCCACACATATTTTGTATATGTGTTAGTATAAGCTATTCAATGTTTAAGCTTAGTTAAGATTATATAAGAATTAATAATTAAGTTCATAATTGTCTCACCAATTGTCTCGCAAGCGGCTGTCCAGAACTTAAATATATTAACAGTTTAAGAATGTGAATAAAAGTAAACAGAGAATGGAACACAAGTTTCATAGCTACCTGCTGCCTGAATCCACCAGACACAGGCAGCCCCCGAGCCTCTGCCACTCGTACAACATCAACGGCAAGCGTAGCGCAATCACAAGTGCTATCCCCTCAAGCGCAGCACTCAACCTGCCGTCGGGAACCCCATCACCCAACACCATACCCCGACGGAATCCTGGAAATATCCCACAACGGCGCGCGCATGACTCTATTCTACTACCTTCATTCCGAATCATGCAACTAAATTGTAATGGTCTCAGGAATAAGGTGGCGGAGATTACAGACTTCATGCACGCAAATCAAATACTCATAGCCGCAATCCAGGAAACAAACCTACACAATCGGAGCACCCTCTCGTCGTGTGGGAATTATAATATAATTCGGAGAGACAGAGAAAGAGACCATAGTGGAGGTCTTGCGTTCATAATTGAACGCAATGTCAACTACAGACTCACCGCCCCACCGGCCCCCTCCGAACCCGACCCGTACTTAGAAACCATGAGCATTTCAATAAACACCGGAGATATTGAACTGGAAATCGTCAACGTCTATATCCCGCCCGTTAACAGCATAGGGGCGGGTTATCACCCAAGCATATCCCACCTCCTGCATGGGCATAACAGATTGATGCTCGGCGACTTCAATGCTCACCACGAGAGCTGGTTTTCACTGCTTCCAACCGACCCCCGCGGCACTCTCATTGCTGACCAGATAGACGAATCCGACTTCGCTGCTAGTTACAGCTAGATGCTCTAGCTCTACAGACATCTCTATTGTCTGCTCGTCACTACTTGCCCACATTACCTGGCAAACACACACTGCTTTCAGCTCAGACCATATTCCCCATCTTGGTCGAAATAGACAAGCCTAGTGACTTCGTGGAGTCCGATAAACGCTCATTTGTGAACTACAACAAAGCCAACTGGACAGGCTTCACAAACGCCATTGACGAATCACTCCGTCATCTACCCCTTCCTACTTGTGCCAGGAAGGGGGAGAAAGCCCTTAGACTCACTATCCTCAGGGCGGCCAAGCGCTTTATCCCGGCAGGAAGAATCCCAAACATCAGACCACAGTTTCCATCAAGTGCAGCGCACCTGGCACAAGAACTTGATCTCCTACGCGCCTGCAACCCAGCTGATGAACGCATAAAACAACTCACGGCACAGATAACTTCCCAAGTTAACGAACATCGCCGTAATAAATGGTTAGCACACCTCAACCAATGTTCTATAGAATCAAAAAAGCTATGGTCAACAATCAAAAATCTATCTGGCTCACGCAAGCAGAAAAATCTCGTTGCTATAGGCTTCAACAACATACAGTACTCAGATGCCAAAATTGCGCTACAATGTTCTGCAGACAATTTATCGAACATCCCCATCAGCAGAACCCGTCCAAAAGGTCTGTCGTACGGAGAACCAAGAACCTAAAACGAGACTTGGAATGCCCCTCCTTCACAACAGCTGAAGTCGAGAAAACTATCTCCAAAGCTAAACCCTCCAAGGCCCTTGGACCTGATGGCATCTCAATGTTGACGTTAAAAAAACTTGGAACAGTGGCACTGGATGTCCTAGCACGGATCCTAAATCTGTCAATACACCAACTGGTGATTCCAGATATATGGAAAGTTGCTAGAACAATCCCGATCCCAAAACCTGACAAACTCTCTACACAAGGAGATTCATATCGCCCAATATCCATTCTATCACCAATAGCAAAGGTTTTGGAAGCGCTACTGCTACCATCACTGAAAGAGCACTTCCCACTCGCCACTCACCAGCACCACGACGGCTTTGAATTTGATATCTACCCAGATCGCTAATGGCCTAAATCAGTACAGACCGTGTCAACGCACAATTGTCACTGCACTGGACCTATCCAAGGCTTTTGACACGGTCGATCACACGATGCTGACTAACCACATCTTGAACTCCAAGCTTCCCAACGACATTAAGCGTTGGATCGCCAACTACTTCAATGGACGACAAGCTTTCGTAGAGTTCAGAGGCCAAAAATCAAGTTACCGCAAGATAAAAATGGGCGTGCCACCAGGAGGGTACTATCGCCCTTGCTCTTCAACATTTATCTTGCCAACATCCCAAACCCCCCACAGGAAGTCTCACTGGTGTCATATGTTGATGACTGCACCATCCTGGCGTCAGGTGTCAGCATACCCGACATAAGTGCCAAAATTACCAACTACTTAGCCGCCATAAGTCCCCGTCCAGATTTGCAATTTTATTGGCTGCAATTCTTTAAAATTCTGCTTTGAAATTGCATAAGTGTCCACATTATAAAAATCTAATTTTGCAATTTTTGTATTTACACCACCACAGAAAATTTTATTTTCAATATTTTTAACTTAAAAAACTGTAATGCATCACATATTAATTTAATTTTGTTTTTCATATAATTGAAAAACTACAATAAAACGTCAAATACACATAGAACCCAGTGCGAATTGCAAGGCAAAAGAGAATTGCCGAGCACATGAAACTCTGTACCCCTCCCCAAGCTTCTTACCTCGCTCACCTAAAAAACCAAGAATTGCAGCTAATAAAATTGCAAGTCTGGACAGGGACTTACAGAGTTCCTGAAGGAGCGTAACTTGAAGCTATCACCTTCAAAGTCGTCAGTATCACTTTTCACTTCCTGGACCAAAGAAGTAAGGATGGAATTAGACATCTCTGTCGAGGGACGACGCATATCTACGGTGTGTAACCCTAAAATACTGGGCGTAGTATTTGACAGCCTCCTTCACTTCGCCTCGCACGCCACATACATCAACCAAAAAGTGAAAGCCCGGAACAAAGTCCTGAAAGCCCTTTCGGGCACCTCCTGGGGCATGACTAAAGAGGTACTCGTAACGACGTATAAAGCCATCGATCGTTCCCTCTTAAACTATGCCGCACCAGTATGGACCCCGTTCCTTAGTGACACACAGTGGAGATCACTGCAAACTACACAGAATAATGCGCTTAGAATCGCTACAGGATGCGTAAAAATTACCAATATTGACCACCTGCATGAGGAGACATTAATGCTACTCGTCAGGCAGCATAATGTGATGCTTTCAAAGCAATTCCTGATGGCATGTCAGTTGCCAACACACCCAAACCACCAACTGGTGTTGCAGGACCCTCTCCCAAGACGCATCCGTAAAGGACTCCCGGCACTACAGTGAGGACATCAGAAACGATATTCCACCAGACGTAACACAGGTGTCCATCACAAGTGCCCTCAAGAAGTTGCATCAACAAGCGGTCATAGAAACAACAAGCGGATACAGATGCAACAAGGCCATCTGCGATCGCAGATAGCGAACGGCAGCACTCCAGACGATCTTGCTCAATCTTGGCACAACTTAGAGCCGGCTGGAGCAGTATCCTTAACTGCTACCAACAGCGCATTGTCCGCGGCACTATAAACAGATGCCCAGATTATCTCCAGAGCCCGCACAACACTGAGCACTTGTTGTTTAACTGACCCAATAGGTCAACCTCCCTTAGCCCAATAGACCTATGGGTAAGACCAACCGAGGTGGCAGAGTTCCTCCAACTCCCAACCCCAAATCCACCAAATGACACACCCCAATATAACTAACATATTTTCTCTCTTTCAATTTTAGGAAAGAACTCCCATCACGAACAGCATCGGAGCTTTTACAACAACAATATCAATCAACTATTACAATTCCTAGCGTGTGCCGATGTACTTTTCTGCTTTTAATGAAGACTCAACCACAACAACATGGACTTAACTTCTAGCTGATTAAAGTAAGACAAAACAATACAAATTAGACTTTTAAGTTTCCAAAAAGGAACAAAAGTTTGTCTTTGTGCTATCTTAATTTAATTTTTTATTGGAGTTCCTCTCCATTAATTTTAATTAAATAACCCGAATAGTTAATTATATTTTTTTATTCTCCCAAAAATTTGTTTTTGATTACTTTCTTATTAATTAAAGAAACCAAAATTTAAAACAATAAAATAATTATATATTTAAAACAAAAAAAAAAAAAAAACCCTATAAAATTGTAAAATCTCCCGTATTAATAGTTTGAAAATTTAAGATATTTTATAAAAATAACATTTTATTGCATATAAGGCTTAAGAAAAATATTTTAACTAACCCCTTATTAGTAATTCATACTAAAATGATGAATAGAATTTCTTAAAAATAATTTTAAAACAAAAAGAATTTTTTTATAAAATCTGCTGAATCTTAGACATACATATGTGCCAAAATTTTTTTAACTAACACGACCCATAACATAAACAAAAGAAAAAGATATATTAATATTCATGCAGTTGGGTAAACTTAGATTTAAGTAAAACTTTTGTAAAATTGATTTTGCCCATGTGAACAACTGTATGAAAGACTAAATCGAACAGATTAAATAATTTGAATAGGTTAAATACTTTGAAACATTAGTTAATTAATGATCATACTTCGAATTTTGAAAAATAATATGGTGAAATAATTCCATAAAAATATAAAATTTTTTTGAAAACCTAATAACAGATTTTTTCTTTTGAATTAAATCCATTTTTAGTAATACCTTAATATTTTTTTTTTTCATAATGGGAAGCCAAGAGTCTAAAATAGTGCTTTGACATATGAATGTTTTCGAATAATCATGCTTCGAATTTTGAAAAATTTTAAAATATTGTAAAAGAAATATATATATACAATGAAAAATAAAGAAAATGAATTCAAACATCAATTTTATCGGTTGGTTTAGAAATATATGAGGCGATATATGCCAAAGAGCACTGTGAAGTACCAAGAATGTACTTCACTAAATTAATAATAAAAATAAAAAAGGAAAGCGAGTACTTTCCAAATTTAAGTTGACTTAGGTCACCTCTTTCTGAAGCTTGAAAAAGTTGCTGATAACATGAGTCTATGTTATTATGCAACAATTATTAATTTATCATGCTTCCATTGTACACCAATCTTTAACAACTTTACACATTTTTAATTACATTGTTAATAGGATTATTAATGGTGAATAAATAATTGAGAAAATTTCTTTTAAAATAATTTTATAATAAAGTAATTTTTATACATACATATAAAAATGTGCCATATACAGAGCTCAGATTTACTCGATTTTACTCGCGAGTGAAAAATACTCGCGAAGAGTACTCGAAGAGAACGAGTTTTACAAAAAGTTTACTCTCCACTCGTTTGTTTTAGGTGGGAGTACTCGCGAGTACTCCTTTTTAAAAATTAAGTGTGGAGGTATAAACACATTCGCCACAGCAGACTACACGAACACAAGAGTAAACAGCTGATCCTGAATTGTTGCAACGATTCATTTACTCGCAGTCTACATTAGCTTATTATTTGTTATAACATTAACATAGCGCCAGCAGAATAACAGTACTAAATTTGCTCATATTTTTCTATGTGGGGAATATTAGTAAATGTTCATGTGCTGTTTTACCACAATTTTAAGGTGGAGTGGCAGAGACAGCAAATAGCTTTTGTTTGTTGTCTCAATTTGCATGTTGGAAAATGACATTTGATGGTTGAACATGGTTGTACGAACTAATGTTCTGACAACGCTGTTTGACCATAAACAAAACATGATCAACAGTGGTCTACATTAGCTAAAATAATGTGCGAACAAGCATTTGTTCATTGGCCGAACAAATCGATGGCTAATATAGACTGCGAGTTATGTATATTACAGTGGTGATATTTAGCGCTTTTACTTGTTTAGTTTGCTAGGGCGAATTGAATACGGCGAATTGAATTCGCCACTCACATCACTTTGTATGGATTCGCTTTGACTGAAAAAATTCATCTCATGGATCTCTTTTGGACCCGGAGTTACGGGGTTCAAAACTTTTTTTTTATTGGCCATAACTCCTAGAATATGGAACGGACATAAGCGATGTGGATATCACTCTAAACTTCTCTAAAATACCTTTATACTGGTATACAAAATTTTTAAAACAATTTACCCATTGCGAGTGAAATTCAATTTTAAATTTTTTTTATATAACTTTTCGCTTTTGCAGAGAACTTACCATGCTTTTATTTGGTGTATACTTGAAAGCTGTCACCGATGAAATACGTAAGTCGTGCTTCTTTAATGATGATTTTAAGAATTAAATGAGTTATTTAGAGCATTTTGAAAGAATACCTATGTCGTTTATATTCGTTCTATATTGTAGGACTTATGATCAATAATATATTAAAGTTTTGAAACCCGTAACTTCGGAATCAAGAGAGAGCGCCGAAAAAATTACACAAACATTTTTAGGTAAAAAAGGGCTATTACCCTGTGAGTTTTTTTAATCTTTAACAATGTTGGTATTTTTGACTTAAGTCAATATTCTATATAACAATAAAGCTAATAAAAATTCTTGATGCATATCTATATATATAAAACAGGATGTGTGTATGTATGTAACGAATGGACTCCAAAACGGCTCGGCCGATTTTGATGAAATTTTCAGGGAATCTTCAGAATATTCAGGCGGGTGACATAGGCTATATGAAGTTTTGATTGGACAAAGAGGCGTGGCACCGCCCACATAACTCAAAAATTTAAATCGCCATATTTTGGGCATTTTTTGACCTACGTCGATGATATTTGGTACATATGGTATTGGCATAATTAGGAATACATACCAAGAGAAAAGTGGGTGGGACCACGCCCCTTTTTAGGAAAATAAAAAATCGTAATATAGTCTTAACTACTGGACCGATCGTCATTAAATTTTCACAATAGGAATTTTATTTTATAACGAGGGGGTAGCGAAGCGCACCGGGTATATCTAGTATATTATAACATTTAAATTTTGTAATTTTTTTTTTATCTTACAATAAAAAATATTTCTAATCACTAATTTGTTTTACAAATTTTGTATATTGTCAACATTGTTTTGGTTTTGTGGCCATCAGAAATAGAAATTAGTTTAATTCGACTACACGACAAAAGTAGCATGGACAAAAACCGGTTGCCGTGTTGCTTTGCTGTCTTCAATACAATCATTCTCATATGCACACATGTATTCTAATTTTGACAGGTGGTAGTCGGTAGTCTGCTGTGGCGAATGTGTTTAATGCTTATGAGTAAAAATCTTCGAAATAGAGTGAGAGTTCACTCTTAAGAGTGAAATCGAGTGTTTGAGTTACTATACTTGCTACTACACACACACACACACGCACACACAAGTCGGCAAAAACAATCAGTTTCTATTTTTCCACTGTATAAGAAAGACTGAAAGAGTACTCGGCAAGAGTATAATGTGCTCGATTTCGAGTGCGAGTAAAATACGCTCTTATTCGAGTAGAGAGTGAAACTCTGTGAGCTCTGGACATATATAATGCTATACGGTAAAATCGCAAATAAAAACAAAATAATCACCCCTATCGCAAATAAGAAGTGAAATTTTTTCACGTGAAATATTAATTCCACTCGAAGGGAAAAAATGGTATCGTGAATCTCCCGTGAAAAATAATTCCCGCTATCAGTTCTTAGTGAATGTAAAAAAGGGAAGATGATTAAAAAATAAAAAATCACAGATCTTTTTGTTGAAAAATATACACGGACATAGATGAAAAGTAAAAATATTTCACGTGAAAAAATTTCACTTCTTATTCACGATAGGGGTGAATATAATTTTTACTTTATAGAGTTGTATAGAATGTAAGAATTGATATCTATAATTTTTTACTTTATTGCTTAGGTTAAATCTTATTATCCCTACTACATACGTAACAATTATTAAATACTAACAGTGTTATTCACAAACGTTTTATTAGAGGCTAAGAAGCAAAATGCGCTAAAGAAGTATTCACAAACGTTTAATAGCACTATGACGCGGTTATTACACTCTAATAAACTCGAAAATTTTATTGTAGGCATCACGCTACTTTAGCCGTTTAATAACTTGACATTTGTATTTTTAAAATAACAAAAATAACTTTTTTTGCTTTAAGTGTGAAAAATTTTAAAAAAAAAATTTATGTTTTACATTTAATTTCGACAATCGGTAGGTTTGAACAAATTAAATATATTTGTAAAATAAGTAAACTCATTATAAAGTGAAATACATTACAGATACTATTTCTCAGATGTCTAGACGGCCCAAAACATTTTTGAAATGACGCGATCCGTTTTTGATGCCTAACGAGCAATTTAAATCTAGATATAGATTTAAAAAGGCAACAGTTAAGAAAATCATAAGCGTGGTGAAACCGGAAATAAAATTAGATTCAAGAGGCGGTGGAACTTCCGTGGAGTTACAGGTTTTGGTTGATTTGCGTTGTTGGGGACGAAGAGAGGTAAGAGTGGCAGATAATTGCAATATAGTTTGCCTACTAAGAATGATTTCCAGGTTCAGGATGACTCTGTTGATCTCCACGGCCTTATTCAACCCACAGTTTCGAGAATATGCGCAAGAGTTGCCCGAGCATTAGCCCGCTTTGGAAAAGAAAAAATCAAAATGCCTCGGTCTCTCATGGAGGAAGAAACAATGAGAGAATTCAAAGCAATACGAAATTTTCCGGGTGTTATTGGGGCCATTGATGGAACCCATATTAAAATAAAAAAGAACTGGAGGCGACCTGGCGCAATATTATATAAACTGTAAAGGCTACTAAACGTCCAAGTAATTTTTTTTTCTAATATATTTGCACATTAATAGTGTCATATAATTACATACATATGTACGTTATTCTAAGGTGATTTGTGACGCGAAACTTGTGATAAGGGATGTGGTAGGCAGATGGAGGGAGTACGCATGTGTTACAATTTATTTTGTAACTTATTTCAGAATTAAAACACAAGAGACTATTATGATTTTAGTTATTACTTTAATTTTATTTACCTTTTAATTTTTATTACTTAGTCTAATTTTATTATTTTATAACCGTCTCAGGGACCCGCTTTTAAGGCTGGTGTTTGATCAGGTTTTTGTTATGTGTGTTATGTGTTAAGAATTGACTCGACTGACTCGACTTCACTAGACTAGACTGCCTACTGACTACAGTTGACTAGGCTTCATACCAAATCACCCTCCGCTTTTATACCCACTTTTGTGCTGCTCGATGAACGGTGCTGCTGACGTTCGCTGCCGCTGGCGTGGTTGTTCCCGCGATACTGCTGAGTGTGCGATTATTGCAACTTCAGCATATCCATACCCGTGGAACTTCCAGCCGATTGCGGTTCTCACGATAATGCAATGTCAGCATATATCTGTATGCAGCGTTATTGCAACGTCAGCATATGTCTGTGTATGTATGCAGCGTATGTTTTGCTGCTGTAAGTATTTTTTGTTGGTTGAGGGAAAATAACTCAACGTCAGTATGTGTGTGCAGCGTATGTTCTGCTGTCGCTGATACTTCTGTTGGTTAGGGGAAAGTGACTCTTAACATCCCTCCCCCCTTACTGACAAGAAACATCCTGCCTTAGGATGTTTCGTAGCCATCCTTCTGGAATCAAGTCAAAATAGATGTGTGTATGCATCCGACTACCTTGGCGATACAGCTTTGGCAACTCTCGGAGTAATATGTAATTATCTCCCGAGCCTCGATTGCCGCAGTTCGCAGTTTACCATTAGTTGGTGACTGCTGAGTGTCTGTCGACTTGGTACGTTTGCTGCGACTTTGTTGCTAATATTGTGAATCATTTCTTTGCTAATGTACCTATAAATATCGATATTCAGACAGTTAATTGGGAGAATTCCAGTGTTTTTGAGGGCTCTAATCTAAGTCTTTCAGGTGTGTTAATAATTTTGATGTTTTTAATTTGCTTAATAAGGTGAAGTCTAAATCGGTGGGTACCGATAAAGTTCATTTGAGGTTTATTAGTTATTTTCCCATATATATATATATATATATATATATGGTTTTTAGTAGAGTTATTTAATACAATTTTGATGAAGTTTAATTTTCCTGGTTGCTGGAAGACTGCAAGGGTTGTCTCTATTCCTAAGAAGAAAGTCGTTAACAGTCATCACGGTGATTTGGCCCCTAATTGATCTGAGGCCTATTTCAATTGTTCCCGTGCTTTCTAAAATGTTTGAGTATTTGATTAAGGACCAGATATTGGAATCTTTTGGTGTTAATTTCTATGATGCAGAATATGCGTTTCGTAATACTACACATCTGCTTTTTAGTATGACTGATGACATTAGAGATATTATAAATAGACGTAGATTGCCTGTCCTGTAGTGCGATTCAGTAACTTTTTAACAATTCTATAATTGTTAAATTTACCGACAATTATTTCGATTTTGTTATTCACTAATTAATTTTTAACAACATCGTTATAATTTCCTTTTACGTGGCATCTCTATCAATATATTAGAAAAGCACAAAGATAAATAAACAAAAAACAAATAAATTTATTTATTTATTGAAATTTTTTTCAAAAAATTTTTAGAATTGAAAGAAATTTATGTTATGTTACGTTTAGTTCTTGGGATAGCCAACATGGTACGATTTAACAGCTGACTTTTATCTACAACCAACAAATTATTGTCGTTACCTTACCGACATCGAATATCGTTAAAAATTTTACTGAATACCATAAACTTTCGTTATATTAATTTTATCGAAACGATTATCGTAATAAAAGTAACTGAATCCCACAACAACTCCGTCGACTACTTTAAACTGATTCAGAAACTTCAATTTCTCTAGATCAGCCTGCAAACTGATTCTGTGGTATCTTCGTGATAGGGCTCGGTCTAAGGTCCACTTCTGTTCATACTTTTCATTAATGACTTCCTCTATGTATTAACTATGTGTAAAACTTATGTATATTGTAGTGCACTACATAATCTATTATTATATTTATTATTATTTTATATGTAAGTAAACTTATTACACATATTGTTCTTATTATTACTTTTGCACACGGCACTCTGTTAATATTACTACCATTTTTACAACAACCATTTATACCTTTAATACAATTGTTATTTTTTATATTACAAGAATTGTATTGTTCGATACTGAAATGTTTAGTATTTCTATACAACAACTATGTTTAATGTATTTTATATTTTTTTCTCAAACTACAATTATGTTTAGTGAATAAGAAATTTTGCAGTTTAGAATACAGTTAGTTTAGAATATAAGAGACAAATTTTTGAATATAAAATTAATTAACACTTTTCCTTCAATCGGCATTATTTAATTCAAGAACTTTTTTTAATCTTTATCATTGCCTTAAATCGACAAGTGGATTACTGGCATACATCTGCCTTTTACTTATATTTGCCAGTGGCGTTTATTAGCGCCGGCAATTTAAATACACATAAAATATATTCTACTACACCAAACCTTTACACTATGCAGATAACGTTAATAAAACTGTTAATGAATTAATTGGGAAATTATGTAACTTATTTAAAGACTAGTTGACCCGGTGTGCTTCGCTACCCCCTCGTTATAAAATAAAATTAAAAGTATTTATATATCCTATTGTGAAAATTTAATGACGATCGGTCCAGTAGTTAAGACTATATTACGATTTTTAATTTTCCTAAAAAGGGGCGTGGTCCCACCCACTTTTCTCCTGGTACGTATTCCAAATTATGCCAATACCATATGTACCAAATATCATCGACGTAGGTCAAAAAATGCCCAAAATATGGCGATTTAAATTTTTGGGTTATATGGGCGGTGCCACGCCTCTTTTTCCAATCAAAACTTCATATAGCCTATTATTTCTTCTAGAGTCACAGTAACATGCTGTGAAAATTTCAGGAAGATCGCTCCAAGGGTTTCGTTTTCCTCAAAAGGGGCGTGGTTCCACCCACTTTTCTCCTGGTACGTATTCCAAATTATGCCAATACCATATGTACCAAATATCATCGACGTAGGTCAAAAAATGACCAAAATATTGCCATTTAAATTTTTGGTTTATATGGGCGGTGCCACGCCTCTTTGTCCAATCAAAACTTCATATAGCCTATTATTCCTTTCAGTCACAGTAAATTGCTGTGAAAATTTCAGGAAGATCGGTTCAAGGGTTTGGTTTTCCTAAAAAAAGGGCGTGGTCCCACCCACTTTTCTCTTGGTACATATTGTCTACAAACCATTCGGGGTCAACAGTGAACAAAATTAAAAACGAATCAGCCAAATCCGTCACTCCGTTATTTAGTTATGCTGTCACAAACACACGCCAAATCATTTTTATATATATTAGATTAGATAAGGAATTTTCGTTAATATAAGAATATAAATTATAAATTGTTTGTATTTCGCAATTTTTTATTATTATAAAAATAAAATATTATTACAAAATTACTGTTTGATTGTGCATACGGTTCTATTAATACATCGAAAGATTTTATTAATTGCATTCTCCGATCTGTGTCTGTATGGACTTCAACAAACTCCTTAGGTATAAACAGTTTGAAGACTAAATCCACTCTCTTTAATCTTCAAAATAGGTCCTGTACTGGGTTGAATATTTTCTTTTATGGTATTTCGTGGATCAGCTCCGCTTTTTTGGGGTTACGTTAGATTGTAGGCTAAGTTTTACGCCCCATATTGACTCTTTAATTAAATGGTCGAATTTGTGTACTTTGTGTGCTTTTTAGTTCCTACGTGTTTTTACCACTGTTTTTAAGACATAGGTTAGCTTTTTCTCTTTTGATGTCTCAGATTAACTATGGTCTGGAAGTAATAAATAGAGCGGTTGCTGTTAATTTAGCGAAGTTGAATCGTATAGTTAATTGCATTGTACTTTTTGTTCATAATGTTAAGAGGCGTGAGCATATTTCGCAGCATGTCGTTAATTTCCTTGGATGCTCTTTTCTTAATTATATGAAGTTTAGGTGTATGCTTTTATTTTATAGGGTTGAGAAATAGGGTGCACCTTTACCATTTCTTATGGTGATTTCTTTTCTACACACAAAATGGCACCTTGTTGAAAGGTACATGTATAAAATGTCTTGCCAACCCTGTAATAATGCAACTTGTTATTTCACTAGAACAAAAAACAAGTTATGAAAATGTTTTTAACAGCTGACACCTAAGTTTTACAGGGCACTATCAACACTGTCGATTTTTACGGGGCGAAAAGTGCAATGCCTTCCACCCTTAGTGAGGGAGATTTTTTTAGAATCAAACACACCACCCTTTTAGAGAGCAAGACATTTTTAAGAAACGAACACCAAAGTACACTTTCAGCATGGAGATGTACCATATTTTTTTAGAAAAGAAAACACCATTAGATCTTTCGCTTATGCTCACTCCTCTAGAAATCCTCAGATTCACATTCTTAGGTTTTCTTATTTAATTTTTTAAAGGTCTTTCTTGTTAAGGGTAGCTCGTTGTCGGAATGGTTTACCAGTTGAATTCCACACTTTATCTCATTCCCATAATGCTCTTAGGTTAAATTATTGAATTTATTTCTGGATGAAGCTTTCCTATGAAGTTTTACGCTCTGGAGAATTATTCTTGAATAATTAAGTTAATAAAATCTAGTTTTTTACACATGCTTGAATGTATTTTTGTGAATTCGTTTGCAGTTTTTTTTCTTCTGTACATGTGTGTAAATTAAAGTTCAAGTTGGGTTTTTAGTTAAAAAAATATATTTTTATTTTTCAACTTGTTAAGCTTAGGTCTAACTTAGAACTGACTAACTTATTCTTCCAGAAGCATTAATAACTTTTTATTTTCATCTTGTCAGCATAAATGTGGGAACGTTTTTATATTTTAATATTTTAATATTATTAAAGTTGCAGACATAGTGTCAGCATAAAATGTGGGAATGTTTTAAGCGTGTGTTGCAATGTGATCCCAAAAGAATTTATTTGAATTTGTTTATGCATTTAGACGAAAGTGATTTCTTAACTCCCCTCTTCCTTAAATCAATTGTCCCCAATTGAATTACTTAATAAAGTGGGATTTCCAAGGATTCGTTTTTCGGATCACTGTCCCTTGGTGAAGTAGTATTTACATTAGAAGGTAAATTCACTGAGGAACTATTCCTGTATCTTTTGCAACAACATAATATTATCACAACCATTAGAATTGATAGAGTAAAGTTTATTGAGGTTGTGATCTTGCTTTTTGTATCAATTGATTTTAATTCTTCAATATTATTTACGTTAAGTTCCTTGATAAGTTCCAAAGACAATATTTCCTCGCCTGGCTGATTCCCAGAGGAATACTGAAAAATGGCTGGAAGAGGTTTTACAAAAACATTCTCTTTTGAAGTATAAGTTTTATTTTTTATAATTAAAGTTTCGTTATGAAATTGGATTAGATATGTTCCAGATAAAGCGTAAGTCTCATATCCTTCAACATTTACAGATCCTTTAAAATTATTTAGTAATATTGTACCTTCGTATAATTCTTCGACAGACGGAACATGTTGATTATTGACAATTGTACACTCATGCTTCTGGCTGGTTAAAAGATTTGGGATACATTTTGTTTCACTTAAATCTACTAAGTTTTTCTTATCGCAAATACATAATTTATTTAACTCAATACATTTATCTTTAATTGCAAAGGTAAAATTTTTACATTGTATTATATTTTCATAGTTCATTTTTATAATTGTATTATTCTTTCTTATTGGCTTAATTATTGACTTTTCACAAATAACCTTGTCAATAGACGGCAAGTTTGCTATATATATTATGGCATTTTCATTAGATGCAATTTTTATTGAGGCAAAGCTTAAGGCTTCTTCCAAGTTATTGTAAGGGAATAATTCTGACTCTAAAAATATTTTAGCTTCTTCAATTTCTTTTTCTGACAAAATGAATGAGTTTATAACTCCTACCTTGGCCCATTGTAAGGCATATTCTATGTTAGTAATTTCTTCTTTTAATATTCGTATTTTGTTAGTGAGATTATCCTCTAATGTTTTTTGAACTTCTTTTGAAGAACTCACGAATTTCATTATATTATTAGTCACTTTAGTGATTCCGTTAATTCTTTCGATAATTTCTTTATTTATAATTCTCTGCCTTTCATTATTGGTTAATAGACCTTTAATATGGTCTTCAATGATTCTGTGGTCTTCATGGTCCGGTGATCCCGCCAACCATTTCCACGCGGTTCCCAGTATATCGAGTGATCTTTTCTTTCTGGGGGTCATTCTCTTTATTTGGCTTTTAAGCTGTGTAATTTCTTCTAATATAAAGGGAAAAGCAGTATTTTCTTTTGGTAATTTCATTAATTCGGAATTTAGAGTGTCTACCAATTCTGCGTATTTATTCATTTCAAGAACATGTATCAGTTTGAAATTTCCGTTTTTCAGCCTCGTCAGGCCCAAATGAATTTGAATAAAATTTGCGTTTGAGTAATCTAGGATTTGTATCTCTGTGACTACCATATGAGTGAAAAGTATCATCATGATCATATTTAGTAGCATTTTGCTAAAATTAGTTTAAGATTAATATTATTAGTATGAGTTGCGTTGGTTAGTTGTTAAAATGTATTAGCGTTAGTTATTATGTGCTCAATATTAGTTTTGTTAGATATCTTTATAGTTTGTTTTAGTATATTAGGACCTAATGTTTTCCTTATGTATTATCCTATTCCTACTGTATACTCTGACTTTATTACCTAAATCCTCTTTTACTTTCTGTCTCTTATACCTATAATCTAACTTATCTCTCTTGCCCATTAGCTTTTCATAAATTTCTTGATTAGGTTCGTAGGTTTTTACTTGAGTTGTCTTATTTCTTTCAAGCATTTTTGCTTGGGCTTTGCGTAACCTATCCGGTAAGTCGTCATGACTTATTTTATTGTAAAATACCTCGAAGGGTTTTTTATCTGTTACTGAATGGATCGTGTGGTTGTACTGCTGCACGGCCCTGTAAAATGTTTCAATTGTATCTATTATGTGATATTCATTCTTTATACAACGTGCGATTTCTACAATGGTAGAATGTGATCTTTCAACCTGGCCATTGGTCGAACTGTGTCGCGGATCGCAATAATATAACCGGATTTGTAGTCTCTGCATTAGGGATTTGAATTGTGGAGTTGTGAACCCTGGTTCGTTATCTAATGTTATTTTTTTTGCTGCAGGAAATGTTTGTAAAATATCAAGTACCTTTTCGCCAAGATTCAATTTGTTTTCAATAGGTTTTATCACCATAAACTTTGAGTACGCGTCGATGCATGTTATAAACTTTAAATTTTGCGCGTAAAATATATCAATGTGGAGGAATTCCCCCCCTGTTTGTGGAATTGGTGCCTCGCCAATTGGAAGTTTCATTGGTTTCCTGTCATATTTAGATTTATTGCATATACTGCAATGTCTTATATATTCCCTAAATGAATTAATCATTTTTGGCCAATAATATAGTTTGAATACCTGCTTGTAGTTTTCTTTATAACTTCTATGAGCACGTGTATGTGTCTGCTCTACTATAATGTGTTGGTCATCTAAATTAGTGATGTCGTTTGGGAAAATTTTTGTGAAAACGAATTTATTTGTAAATACGTCCTTAACTGTTTCTTTAAACTCATATAAGTCTTCCTGTGTGCAGTGTATAGCTGTCACTAAATTTGGCTGTAGAAATTCCTTGAGAATTGTCAAGAGATTTTCTCTTGTATCAAACTCTATTATATGGCGAGTTCTGCCGAAAGTGATAATAGACTCATGAATTGTGATTCTGTTTTTTAGTAAGAGAACTTGTTGTTTGAATTCGTTTAAAGGCTTATTAGTTTCAGGTATATGAAAATTGTCGCTACTTTCCGTTGAATGCTGTGTGCTGTGGATGCTATTATCATCTGAAATCTGGTTCAAAATCTGCCTGGACAGAGCATCGGCAACCACATTCGCTGTACCTGGTTTGTATATAATTTTTGGGGCAAACTCCTCAATAAGGGCATGCCATCTTTTCATCTTTGCGTTCGGATTTCTGACCGAGACTGAAAATGTCAGTGGCTGATGATCAGTATGTATTTCTAGGTTTTTTACACCGTACAGGTAATTTCGGAGGGTTTTTAAGGCCCATACAATGGCATATAGTTCCCTTTCGTTGGTAGCATAGTTTTTTTCTGTAGAGTTAAGCGTTTTCGATACAAAGGTTATCGGTCTCCCGTCCTGACTCAATACTCCGCCAATAGCCACGCTAGAAGCATCTGTCGTCAGAATAAACTTTTTATCATAATTGGGCTGAACGAGTTCTAATTGATCGATCATTAATTCTTTTACTTTTTGAAATGCATCAACTGCTTCCTTGTTAAGTGTTATGTTTACTTTTTTTGACATATTCTGAGAAATTCTACCATTCTCTCCTGATAGATAGTTTGTTAGGGGTTTGGTTATTTGGGCATAATTCTTTATAAATTTGCGGTAGTACCCAGTCATTCCTAAGAAGCTTCTCAGTTGCCTCAAGGTAATGGGTATGGGGTATTCCTGTATGGTTTCCAACTTTTTTGGGTCAGTTTTAATAATGTTATTACTGACTATATATCCCAGAAATTCAACTTCACGTTGATAAAACTTTGACTTTTCAAGCGAAATCTTCATATGAGCGTCCTTCAATACCTCCACAACCGTTCTCAAGTGCATTGTATGCTCCCTGATTGAGTTGGAAAACACTATGATGTCATCCATATAAACGTGACAGAATTTTCCGACGTATTCCCTGAGAATATCGTCCATGGCCCTCTGAAAAATGCCAGGAGCGTTCCTTAAGCCGAATGGCATTCTAAGGAACTCATATTTCCCATTGTTGACAGAGAACGCGGTTTTTTCTATATCGGTTTGCCTTATCGATATCTGATGGAATCCCGATTCGAGATCAATTGTAGAGAAATATCTCGCCTTTCCTAAGTTGGAAAGTATTACGCTACAGTCGGGTATGGGATACTTTTCCTCGACTGTATTTTCATTAAGTTTTTTATAATCAATTACTAGGCGTAATTTTTGCGTGCCATTACTATTAGAGCCTTTTTTTGGTACGACCCATATGGGTGAGTTGTACGCGCTTCTACTTGGCCGGATTATTCCGTCGCCTAACATTCTTTCAATTTCTTTATTCACAAAATCATTCGCGGACAAGGGATAGGGATACTGCTTACTCCAAATTGGAGTTCCAGCAGTTGTACGGATTTCCGCTTTCACATCTGTTCTAAATGGAAGTGTCATATTAATATTGGAATGACATTTCCTAATTTCATTAATAATTTCATTTCTTAAGAGTATAATTGACTCTTCTTTTTCATCCTGATCACCTTCTGTAGGTGACGAAATTTCGTTCATGACACATTTATTAAGTTCGATTCTTTCATTTTCCTTATCACCATGATCGAACAAATCCTCAAAATTGTGAAACTTTTCCGATTTCGCTCCACATACTATTAAACCCTTCTTAAAATCCAAAATTATTCCAGCTCTCCTTAAAAAATTGTATCCTATAAGGATATCTGCGCTTAAATTTCCTATCTCATAAAATATCTGCCTAAACCCGAACAAAGTAGCTTCGAAGTAATTTTCTATCATTGTATATCCGTTTACAGTTTTTACTCTTTTTCTTATTGCTAATCGTTTCCTATTTTGGAAGGTATTTGGGGAACAGTAGCAACAAGTTGCCCCACTATCGATTAGAATTCTATATCTTCTCCCGGTTGCTCCCTGTTTAATGATGTATGGGAGTTCGGGGTTTCTTCTAAAAAAGCAGTTTCGTATATATTATTAATACGCTGAGCCTTGGTCTGTGGCTGATAATTAGTACGATCACTATTTCCTCGCTTCAAGGTGTTATTAAAACCAAAAGGTCCATTCTGTTGCTGCGGTCGGTAATTATTATAATTATTTTGCCGTCCACGAGTTATATTAGCTGAACTTCCTATGTCCATAGGCTCTGGCTTGGGAAAATTATGATTATTATTCGCCGATCTTGTGTTAAGATTCCCTACTCTCAAATGATTATGAAATTTATTATTAGTGTAATTTCGAAAGTTATTGTTGGTACGATTATTTTGGTTGTTAGTATTAAACGTATAATTTGGTTTATTAAATTGTCGAGCGAAGTTAGCTCTCATATTATTTGATTCTAATTCCTGCGCCTTGGCAAGTGCATTTGGAAGATCACTAGGAGACAATGAGAACAATATGTCTGCTAGAGGAGCGTTTAAACCGGTAATAAAAACTCTTAGTGCATATTGACGGTTTCTATTGTTTAATTCTTTTGTTAAAGCCTCATTAGACCCGTGTGTCATAATTGTTTTGTTTATTAACGACGTCAATTTTTTGTTGACATCATTGTAATAATCTATGATGCTAAGCATTCCCTGACGCATCACGCTCAACTCCTGCTCAATGAGGTGGAGAGGGCGCCTATCTGCATACGCGAAGTCCAACCTAGCTAATATGGCATCCATGTTAAGCACGGTACCATGGTTTGTTAACATGTCGTTCGCTTCATTTGTTATTTTATTCCTCAATATAGAAAGAGCTGCGTAATAACGCCGACTACCTTTTTTATATAAATGCATAGAGTTGACGGCAGCTTCGCGCCAACTAACGTAGGAAGATTCGTTACCATCAAATGACGGTAGTGACTTTATGACATCTAATGTCTCGTCACAACGAATGCTGTCGTCTATATTTTGTGTAGTATATTCCCTAACTGAATCACTGGCTGTCAAGGATTGTATCCTTAAAGTTAGTTCATCGATGGTTCTCTTTAAAGGAGCAACATGGCTCAAAATTAAGCTTGTTACACTCACGGATTCCGAAGTTGCCATTTTTTCTTCAGAAACTTTGAGTTTCTTAAATATGTCTTCCAATGAACAAGTAATGAAATTTTCTTCACCCGGAAGAAGCTCTAAATCTTCCTCATCAATTTTAGTATCCACGATTAAAAGTTCAAAAAACGTTAAAGGAAGTTTTATTTTCTTAGAATTAAAATTTAATTAGCTTCACTATTTGATCAGCTTTTATCAACTTTTTCTTAAGGGCAAATTTCAAATAATTATTTTCACAATTTGGTAAAAACTAAATTTAAATAATTAGCTTTACTTAATACTATCTTACGTAAAATTCTTTGCTGCTTGTTTCCTTCTCTTGATTGTTGATTGCTGATATTTTCCCTCTTTGGCTTTCTTTCTGTTGTTGTCACTTAATAAATTCCTCGCTATGAAATTGGCAGTTGTCTTTGGTTGGTTTGGCCTCCTTTTGGGAACGAATTTCAAAGCTTCAGGTTTTCCACAACGGACACTTTTTCAGTTTTTGTATAAATTCACGCAGTTAAAGATTCAGTTTTTTTTTAAAATTCTTTTATTCTTTAGTTTTGCGCACAAAAATTCAATGGTTTGTAGGGAATTTTTATTCAAAGGAAAAAAAATTTTGTTTTATCGTTTTTGGCTGCAAATTAATGCTTTCCAAGCAAAAATTTTATTGCAAAAATTTTTTTAAGTTTTTTGTTCACAAGCCTTTAGTTTTTATTTAACCGCACTTGAAGAATTCGTCAATTTTTAATGCAAACAGTTATTCACTTTACAAATGTTCAATTCATACGAATACTATTCTCCTTTATTATAATTTTTTCCACGTTTTTACTTATCTTCTTTCTTTAAAGGATATTTTACGATTTTTCACTGTCTTCTTTTGTTTCTCCTGTTATTTAAAGGATACTTTTTTACACGTTTTTTTTTTTTCCTATATTTTTAGGATACTTATTTGTAAATTTTGTTCGAGGACACCCGCGATAGCACTTCTTACTTGGTTTTTTCAGAATATTGTGTAAAATTTGCGGGGCCCCACGTTGGGCGCCAATTAAAGTTCAAGTTGGGTTTTTAGTTAAAAAAATATATTTTTATTTTTCAACTTGTTAAGCTTAGGTCTAACTTAGAACTGACTAACTTATTCTTCCAGAAGCATTAATAACTTTTTATTTTCATCTTGTCAGCATAAATGTGGGAACGTTTTTATATTTTAATATTTTAATATTATTAAAGTTGCAGACATAGTGTCAGCATAAAATGTGGGAATGTTTTAAGCGTGTGTTGCAATGTGATCCCAAAAGAATTTATTTGAATTTGTTTATGCATTTAGACGAAAGTGATTTCTTAACTTGTATTCAAACTATTATTATTCTTACTACGTACCACTTCTTTTTGGCCATTCGTTAAACAAATAGAATTTGAAATTTTTCCTGTATCTAATTAAGCACTACTTGGCTGGAGGAGCATTTATAAGTTGGAGATACATATCGCTCCTTTATTGCAATGTAGTCATATCTCAAAAAAACTCAAACGTGGCAAAATGCATTTAAAGTTTTCAAAGCATAAGCATTTATATGGACGGCTTGAGCATGTAAGCGGTTATAACTTGGGTTTAGATAGAGATATGTTTATGCAAATTTTTTACAAATAAAGAAGTATTGAGAAACTCTTTTTCGTCAGTAACTGAAAAATTTTGTTTTTTGAGATATGACTATGTTGCAATAAAGGAGCGATATGATGTAAAATGTATTTGGATGTATTATTTAAAATTTTTGTGATTATCTACATATGTATATATCGCTCCTTTATTCAACGTAGTCATATCTCAAAAAACAAACATTTTCAGTTTGAAGAAGAAGAGTTTCTCAAAATGTTCTTTATTTGTAAAACATTTTTCATAAAAATATCTCTATCTAAACCGAAATTATAACTACTTACATGCTAAAGTCTTCCATTTAAGTCCATACATTTTGAAAACTTTAAACGCATTTTGCAACGTTTAGATTTTTTGATATATGACTACTTTGCAATAAAGGAGCGATATTTATATATAAATAGTACTTATATTACTGAGGTTATTGAAATAATATGTAATATTTATAATACATTTTAAATAAAATAAATAAAAAAAGTATCGACATTTATTCGAGCAAATACTCAAGAATTTATGTTTTTAAAAAATTTTATTATTTAAATGGATATAGGTTTGCTAACCCACAACAAATAAATAAAAAATTTTATAAAAAAGATAAATAAATTAATAAACAACAATTGTTCTTTATATTTTTTTTATTTAAATAAGAACCCAAATGTATATATAGTTCAGTGCTAGTTTTCATTCAAATGAAAAAATATATATTTACAAACATATTCTTGTGATTATTTAAAATTTTTGCTACATACTCATATATTGTTAAAGCTGACACATGGTATAATAATTTACCAGGTAGTCTCGGGATTACAACAAAACAAAAAACAGGGCTTTTTTATTGTTGGTTTGTTGCAAGAACTTTAAAACACTTGCCGCGTGGATTTGTAAAAGTATTGATATTTAAGTACAAAATACTCAAGACCGTACATATTTTTCTGCACTCGATTTAATCATATATGTATAATTCAAATGGAAATTTGACTTTTTTTATGTAGGTACCGAAGCAGAAAAAGACAATCAGCAAGACGTTGCTCCGATGAACTAACGGCGGTAGAACGTCCTGTTTGTCAAAATTTTAATGTACTCAATACATTAAAATGATAACGCCACATGAACGCATACTGACACTTGGTTGCAGTGTTGTCGAAATACTCTAAACTTAAATTTTCAAGGTAGATACAACGTTCGAATGATTATCAAACTACCGTCTTCCGACTGTTTGTTTCAATGTTGTCTCAACACCAGAAATATAAATATACAACACTGGATGAACAACTTTTTAACATTGGCATGTTGTAAATAAAACAAGAAAATTATTTAATATTATTAACCTTAATCGGAAGTCCATAAATTAAATATATTTTAAACGAACAAACCCACCGTAGTCAAGTTTTGCAATATGATTTCGCCCAATGATTTATTTACCACCAAGTATGCAATAACATCGTACTTACCTCATCACGACGTACTACAGGAACTTCGTGCAAAACCTCTCGCATCAGTGGCAAAAATTCTTCGTCATTAACATTTTTAACAAGATCTTTTACAGTAGGCCATAGTTTATAGACCTTAATATAACCACGCAAATGTATGAAGACTGGGTTGAAGGAGCCCAAGAAGCAAAAACGTTTTAATTTCATTTTGGAGTCTTTTCTTAACAGTGCCTCTTCAGCATTCTTTACGGGATCTTCTTCTTTTTTATCTTTACCTTCGTAGTTTTCTTTTAAATCCATTTTATTGACATTGTCTTTACTTTCAGGAATTTCATCGCAATCCATTTTCGTTATATTATCAGAAGTTTCAACACAATCCATCATTTTATTCAAACTATCTTCAGTTTCGAAGTTTTCTTCTGACAATGGCTATAAAAGATATATAAAAAATATATATTAAATAATTACATCTTTAATATATCAGACATACAAAAGAAAACCAAATTAAGTAAGCGTTTATTTGCTTTCGCAGAAGAAACTAAGTGGAGTAAATATTCACAAAATTGAGCAAACAGATTCGAATAAGTAACTTTTGAGTTATACCCTCAAAAAAAATATGCATAAAACAAACAATACAGTTGGCAATAAAATAACACCACTTAAATAGCTCATTTTTCACGACATCATATATTTTTAAAAATGTATAGTAAAAACATTTTTCAATTTCCACAGCTGATATACATGTATGTAAATTGATCCTTTTTGATTTGCCGAACTAGGCGATTATTTATTAAAAGAGATGAAACCGTATTTCTTCCAGGATTTTCAGCTTTAAATTCGTATGTTATCCCGTTTCGTATCATTTTATTTGAACAGCCAATAATATTTCTAATTTGGGAAAAAGTTTTTACATCCGAAATTGGTTTTTTAATGAGATTGCGCTTTTCATCTGTACAATGTTTGGCTCGACCCATTTTTAACAATTTCTCACAAAAATTACTTAAATTTTTAATTGAATAATATTTAAAAAACTAATTACACACGTTTTGTTTAAAAAGTGAAAAAATTTTCGCTCACAATATTTTTTTGAAAAACTTATTGAATTTGGTGCTATTATATTGACAGCTTTCTTTACGACTATTTGCAAATTTTTTATTGTTTTTGTATAACCCTACGGTCCATAACCGGGTACCCGGGTAACAATTTGAACTTTAAAGTGCTGCTGCTCCTATAATATTGAAGATATCAACATGAAACTCCGGATCATCAGACATTTCCGCTAAACTTAGCGACTAGAAAAAAAAAGTTTTTCAAATTTGGTTAACTATATTAACCAAAAAATCAGTTTAATGTTTTTGCATACAGGGGTTCATGACCAGGGTACCCGGGTACCTTAGTGCAAATTACCTTATATTTCAAAGAAAAAACGTTTGTTTTATTTTTATTTTGTTTCATAATGTTTATTGATGTGTAAAATATGAAATTTAATTGTTTCTTAGTTGAATTATTTATATTTTATTCATTTTAGCTTATTTCTAATATTTGATGTCTTATGTTGAGTCATTGTTGAAATATGGAAAATATTTTGATATTGTTTTAGTATGTTGATCGCAAACTGGTTTCTTGCAAACGCTCCGGACTTTTCTCGTCTTTCTTCTCCTTTTATCTGGCAAAGAAGCGCACAAATAACAGCTTCCTGCCATCAGTAGAAGCGGCCGTAGAAGTAGATGGTTGCTCGGTATAGGTTACCGTCTCCACTGGTCTTTCCAAAAAGCTCTCAATTGGTGGAAAAGTGGCGCGTTACTTGGCGATTGGTTACTCTTTCTTCTATTATTGACGCACACAAATCTTCAGCAAGTTTACGGAAAAAGCGTTTTCTCCGTGTTGTTTGATATGGAACAGTTGTGTTATTCTCATAAAATATAGCGTACGCCCCGAAAGCACTAACATCGAGCATATTGTACAAAAATGACAAAGGCCACTATTTTGTGTGTCTGTGTGGTATACTCCCGAAGCGTCTGATCCATAACATCCACGCCACCTTTCGTTTTGTTATAAAAATTGATGATTTCTGGTTTGCCGTTTTCTTCTACAGTTGCATCATCATGTATAGTCGACAACATTATTACGGAATTTGTTTTCCTCTGTTTGTAAGTAACCATAGTCACCTTCTCGTGGAAACCAAATTTGCTTGTCCCAATGGTCCACCTCTTATCGTCTTTCATTTCTGTTGGTATATAGGCTTTGTTTCGCAGCAGTGTTCCGACAATATTACAATATTTTACAATATTTTTTTTTCAGTTTTAACTCTTGCAGTGTACAGACGCGTTTTTATAATTGTCGCAACTAAATATTAAATATTATTGAAAGTTAAAATCACAAAAAAACAATAACAAAACATTGATTAAAAAGTTATTATACTGGTTATTATTTAACTTTTTGCTTGCGTGTAATATACATATGTGGAGTTTTGTTTATTTAAACAAAACAAACTGTATGTTTTATTATAATTTAATAATAAAATAAATGTAGTTTATTTAATGTTAATAATGAAATACATATAGTAAGTATTATAAAAAAGATTATTATTTTATTTAGCGTCTACGTCTTTGCACGTCTTCAATCGTTCGCGTCTACTCTCCAACTGACTTTAAGCTTCATTTCTCTCTTCCCACAATTCGGCCGTCCTGACTTGGATTCGCCTCGAATTCATCACTCAAGCTGGAGCACCATGGCTTCATATATTCGGCGCATGTTGTCGTATTCCTAGGCCCCTCAGTATTTCCAAGTCGCATCACATTGTATGTATCATTCGGCTTTACGGCTACGACCTCGTACGTTCCCAAATATTTTGGTTTTAACTTAAGACCAGGGCCAAATTGGGTCCTTTTAATCGCAACCAAGTCTCCTGTTTTATATATTGTATAGCTGCTTTACGCCTTAAATTATAGGACTTGCGATTTTCGTCCTGAATCTTAATCATCTGTTGTTTAGCACTTCGCCTAATTTCTTCTCTTTCGTTGTTGAATATGGATTCCATCTCTTCTTCGATTAGCTTCTGGATCGCTAACTGTTCAGCTGTACGCATTTTAACACCAAACTTTAGATTAAACGGTGTTGTGTTGATACTTCTTGAAAATGTTGAATTAATAGCCTGTTGTACGCTCAACTTTGACAGAACTGATATAATAATGGAGTTCATCCTTTCTACTTGTCCATTGGCTCTATGTAGACCGGTCGTTATCAGGTGATGCTTAATATTTTCGGCTTGACAATATTTTTTTGAAGTCTTCGGATGAAAATGCGGTTCCTCTGACGGAAATGATTTGCATTGGGTTACCAAACACAATACTTTGATTTTCCAATCTTGTTATTACTTCAGGGGTTGTTATTGATTTTGTAGGATATAACCAGCAAAATTTTGTAAAGGCATCTACAACTGCGAATATATGCTTATATTGCTTAGATGTAGATTCTAAAGGTCCTAGATGATCTATATGATACGTATGCAGAGGTTCGTCCACCTTCGGAATAGGATTCAGTTCACCTTCCTGCTTTCCACATTTCCTGTTGTTAATAATACAAGGTATACAGTTCGAAATATGATGCATAATTTTTTCTTCTAGCTTAGGAATATAGTATTCACGACGTATAAGCTTCTTAACTTTCTTGACAGAAAAATGTCCTCTTTCATGGGCTATACGAATAACATCTCGCTAAAGAGCTTTTGGAACCACCAACACTTCGATGTCGTCAACAATTTTATACAGGATATCGCCTTTTAAGAAATAATCTTTGTAGGTTTGCTTATCTTTTAAAATTTCTTTTAACGTTTGAAAATCCTCTTCTTGCATCTGTAATCGCTTCACTTGTTATCATCATCATTAGATGGCGCGATAAGGCATCAATGTGCTTCATTTGTTTGCCTGGACGATGCTCAATTGTATAACTATACTCTTGCAACAATAAAATCCAACGAGCGACACGCGTACATAGATCTCTTTTTTCCATAGTTTTGGTAAAAGCGTTGCAATCTGTTACAACTTTGAAATGCGATCCGAGCAAGTAGACCTTAAACTTTTTAAGTGCTTCAATGACTGCTAAAATTTCCAATTCATAACTCGTATAATTTTTCTCTTGATTAGTCGTTTTTCGGCTCATATAATATATCGGATGTAAGCAATTATCGTCTGGCGACCTCTGGAGTAATACAGCGCCATATCCTTCGAGAGAAGCGTCCGTATGAACTTCTGTTTCATAACTCTGGTTATAGATGCTTAAGACGGGTTTTTGACACATAATTGTTTTCAATTTATTAAATGAAGCAATTTGTTCCTCATTTATCTCAAATCTATGATTCTTCTTTTTTAGATCGGTTAGCGGTTTTGCAATAATGGAAAAATTAGGTATAAATTTTCTAAAGTATCCGGCTAATCCCAGGAAACTTTCAACCTGTTTAATATTTTGCGGATTAGGGTACTTTACTAAAGCTTATATTTTATCTGGCGATGGAGATATTGTTTCATTTTCGATTATGTATCCTAAAAACTGTATTCGCTTTTTCAAAACATTTAGCTCCAAACCGTATTCTTGGCAGAGTTTTAAAACAATTTGCAAATATTCTAAAGCTTCGTTTTCATCCTTAGCTGGAATTATTACATCGTCTATGTATGGGAGAGCTATTCCTCCTCTGGTCAGATCTCGAAATATTGCGTTGACATGCCTTTGAAATACACTGGGCGAGTTCGACAAACCAAATGGAACCTTTCGAAATTGATATTGCCCGCTATGCGTTACAAAAGACGTATATTTTCTACTTGATTTCTCTACGGAAAAAATTCATTTTTAAGGTCAATTGTTGTAAAAATCTTAGCTCCTTGCAGACGATCCAACTGATCTTCAATAAGTGGTAGAAGAAATCGATCTTTTACGATAACTTTGTTAATTTTTCGGTAGTCTATACAAAGTCTAGGTGTACCATCCTGTTTTCTAACTAAAACGACACGACTACTAAATTCGGATTCAGATTGCTCGATAATACCATCAGCTAACCGTTGCTCAACCTGGGGGTAGATTCTGGTTCTGCGATAACGTGAAATGAAAATATTTTTCTCGTTTACATTTTGCTTCTGATTCCCGTTCTGTGAAGAAATTAACACAAATTAAAATCTTTTCACAATGAGAGAAACAAATGGAATGAAACAATTTTTTTTCTCAGTTTCACAGCAAAACTGATTCTCGTTTTATGTAACTGCGAAAACAAATGTCAAAACCTTTTCATATGACGCGTTTTTTTCACTTAAAATTTGTCAGTGAAAATGGTAAAAGCAGCAAAAGGCATGCGCACAAGCAAAAAATCAAAAAGGATTTTTATTAATTTTTTAGAACAAAATGTCGATATTGCAAACGATAAGTATGTATGTACATATGTATGTATAGAGTTCAAAATAAAAAAAAATATATTTGAATAATTGATTTATTCATACATACATATGTATGTATGTATGTATGAATCTCTGTATTTACAGATTTGTTACTATGTACATTAAAAAAAATAATGCATATGTACATTTTCTACTTTTATATATTATTCGCATGTACAATGTAATTTATTTTTGTTGTACAGAACCAAGTAGAGAGAAAGTTATTGTCGGCTTAAAATAAATAAACTAAGTGGCGGCTTAAACTTATTTTGGAGCCGGCTGCTTAAAAAATACATAAGGCGATAGAAAATCGAAAAGTAAGAAAAACTTATTTTGATATAAAAGTCTCGGAAACGCATAAAATTGAATACCTAACACATCTGAATAAACTAGGTCCAAAAGTAGAAAGCAATTAGCATATGTTATGGAAAATGATCAATAAATAGAAATAATTAAAAAAAAAATTGTATTCGACTTAGTGCTGGGGTGCTATTGATTTTTTTCTGCTATTGATATTTCCGACTTTACTACCGATTGAATGTTTGTACTTAAGAATGAAAATTTTAACTAATCAGGCAATTTGTTGTTATCACTTTATTTAAATTTCTACCTGCAACTGAGGCGTCGCCCGCCCGGCATTATAGACTTATTCATAATAGACTTATTCCAGATTTAAGTGAGAAATAATGCAATTTTGGTTAGTGCTAATGACTTTATTGCAGTGGGCTGACGAAAATCGGTACATTTTGCCGATAGTGGCATGTAAGCTTTAGTATCGCGTTTTTGTCGTTTAAAGGGAGACGTACAAATAAAATCGTCAATCAACATTTTTGTTGTGACTTCGCGGCGTCTTGTGCAATTTTGTCAAAAAGTACATGCGTTTGATACTGTTTATACACAAAAATATCAGAGCATAAAGTTAAGATGTATGCCTGTACTGCAATCTTTCTACTCATTACACTTCGATACAAAACAACTGACAGTTTTTGATTTTCATCAATCAGAGCGGACAACGTATACGTGTACCCGAAAAAGCACGAGTGCACGCACACACTTAGAACGTTGATGTGTTTTTTTATCGTCTCCAGAGGGCACAAGAGAAAGGTTAAATAAAACTTTTTTAAAACATCTAGAATTAATCCCGTTTAAAAAATTTGTTTCTCTTCGCAACATGCATACATACGAGTATGTAATTTGAAAATACATATATCATTTTATTAAAAAAATAAAATAAAAAGTAAATAAATATATTTATTCCTATCTATATTTTCGATATTTTTAAACTATCGACTTATATTTTCAGAGTTTTTACCATCTAAAATTATAGTATAAAGTGTGATTATACACTATTTTTCGATTATATTTTTTTGTCAATAAAACATTAAATAATATCTCCGATGATATATACAAATATATATATATATATATGTATATTTATTCCTTATTCAACTTGTAGGATTAACTCAGTATCTGTAATTATAGACTATTAATAAAATTGCCTACTTATGTAGCCGCCTACGGCTGGGTTCATACAATTTTTTCACCACCGCTAATTTGTTTATTTAATATTTTCTAATTTTTATTCAATTTTCTATAACATAAGCTATGTATATTATGTAATATATGTTTAAAAATCAAATTCAAAAATTCAATGAAGAATATATGCATGTTGTAAAAGCCACAAAAGCAAATATATTTGCTTGCGGCCTTGCACCGCATGGAAGTTGTTCAACTTCGTTCTCTGTGTATGACATTTCAAGTTGAATAACATGGATATAAAGTTACACTGCAACAGATGGAATGAAACACTTTTTCATATTATAAACGGGAATCGCATTTTGTGCAACTGCGAAAAGATATTGCGTAAAGTTGTAATGAAAACGAAAATGGAACATTTTTTTACATTTCACGTTATCACAGAACCAGAATCTACCCCCTGGTTGTCAACTACCGACCGTTATTGAAAAGGCAATCTTCGAGGTGTACAATATATCGGAGAGTCGTCTTTCAGAATAATTTTCATTTCTATGTTCGTTGTTTTAGTATTCAACGTCTTATAATTATTTAAAATTTCGACAACAGACAATTTCGCTTCTGGACTTGCAGTTTCTTCGATATTTAAATTATGGTCATCAACAATATTTATTTTCAACATACGTTGAGACTCTTCGTTTGATTCATGAAATTTTTGTATTTGAACATTGATTGGCGTTATTCTAATATCAGCTGATAAACAAAACTGCTTACCCAAAACTATATTAACATCTACACTGTCGGTTGGTCCAACATGGAATGTTAAATTGAATGATTCACCTTCAATATCCACTAAATAAAAAAAATTTCCAAAATTTTTACCAAAGCCAATCATATAAAATTTAGACTCTGACAAGGTAGGTTTATCGGGAAGCAACGAGTAAATTTTTTCGGTTATAGCATTAACAGTGTAAATAATTACGTTTGAATACTTTTTTAGTACTGATTTATTTCTATTAAAATGTTTCCTTATATACTAGAAATCTTAAAACTATTTTAGCTATTATAACAATAAATGTTTACAAGCATAGATCACTAATGATATTTTCAAAGATAAAAGACATGTGTGTAAACACAGACAACTATCGATATTTCTAATTACTTAGGACTAACAACTTATATTGAATCTTTATTAAAATAAACCAATAAACTAAGATAATTGTAAATCCTAAATAAACACACAACTAAGTCTAGACCGTTAGTCTAGACCGTTAATATTTTGTAACTAAGATAATTATTAATCCTAAATAAACATACAACTAAGTCTAGACCGTTAATATTTTGTAACTATATGTTCATATTTGAACATTCTGCCGGCCGGAACGTGTTGAAGGAGCTGTGAAATCTATTTGTATTGTTGTCCTTTTCTTGCAGTACCTAATTTTAATGAAAATGATTAACGCAATAATTAATATTACCAGTAGAATGATTAGAGATGAATGGCCACTGATAGTATGGAAACGCAATTGTCTTAGCTCGACCTTCGTTGATTGTAGCATTTCCAGCTGTTCAGATAAGTCGTTGAATTGAGTAAAGTTAGAACTGTGAACTTTTAGTGGTTTAGTGTGCCAAGAGGTAAGTTCACTTATATTTTTGCGCCACATGATGAATTTGGGTATAAAGTCAGTGTTTGAATTTAATTGTTTTGAAGATTCTAAGAAGATTTGTGGGGAGCTCGCTTTGCATCCAGATTTGAGTGTCAAAATGCCTTGTTTTGGTAAATTTAGCCAGTTTATTAGACCCTTTCCACAATTAATCTCTATGTCCATGTCTTCATTCAATTTATATAGCCATTTGTTTTCTTCCCAGAGTTTATACCAAAGATTTTGATTCTCAATCTGCTTAAATTTACAGTCGGCCTTACGTATATCCTTTAAAGCTGCTATTTCACATCCCTTATTTGTAGCGGGTATCTATGCCCAGTTTTTGTTGCACATGTATTTCTCATAAATTTGTTTACAGCTGCTTAAATCCGTCTGAGACATCATTGTATAGACACTATTTCCATTATTGTATATAATGTAGTCAGCTTCAATTATCGGTATCATCGTCGCTTTCTCTTTACTTACTGGAATAGGTATTATTCTATATATATCTGATGAGTCAGAATTCAACAGAGGAATTTCCGCTTTGATTATTAATTTGCCGTCTAGTATCATTCCTTTAGCCATCAATGCCTTGTATACTTCTTTTAGGGGAATTCCTGAAGTTCCTCCTGGAAGGCTAAGTTTTTCTGGTAACTGCTCTTGAATTTTGACTAATTCGTGCTGTAACTGAGCGGGCTGAATAAGTTGTGGATTGATATGTCCATGATTAATATCGATAAGTAAATTAATAATAGACATTTGTGTGGTTTCGCAATCTTCAATCATCATGTACAGCCTTGTTACGAGTATTTGGAACGTAGATGTTTGTCTTTCGGTATCTTGCGTTTCTGCTGTTTTATCATAAAATTGTTGTAGTGTTGAATTTATAATAGACGTTTGTTGTTTCGCTAGTTTCACCAAATCTTCCTGGTTATCCAAAAGGTTTCTCATGTTCTCCTCCATTTTTGCTCTATCCTCAGCATCCATCATTCCAAAAAGTATATGGTAGATAGATCCAACAAATTCAAATGGAGCTCTTTTTGTTCTTTCACGGCTGATAAGCAAGTCATTATTACCTTTTAAAGTATTATATCTTTTATTCATCGCGTTTGTCATTTGTTCACATATTTCTTCATAATAGTTTAGTTTTAGACAGATCTTCTCCAATTCGTTTAATGAAGTTTGAATTCTAATGACTTCTTCAAAGTATGAATTTAAGTCGTAGTATATAACTAGATTCCATTTGGAATTCACCATGTCTAGTTTTCCGATGTGATCAAAATATATTGCTGATTGACTGTCAATTGTAGATACCGTTGCTCCAATGGTTCCATACAGTTTTTGTGGCGCCCCTTGTACTTGTGCCATTATCATAAGCAATAGTAGGAAAAACCACTGTTTAATTGGTAATCTGTTTTTTTTATGCACAATATTCATTGCCTTGACTTTCGTAATATTGTTTTTAGGATTTGCATACTCCACAGAATCATACAAATTGGAAGTCATGAGCGGGCACAACTTGTTTATGGACGTTTGATACTTCCATTTTGAACCTTTAATGTTACTACCCGTGACTTACCATCTTCTCCTTTGTTTACCTTTATTATTCTTCCCAAAGGCCATTTACAAGGATGAGTCACCTCATTTTTTATTAACACTACCATATTTTCTTCTAAGTTTTCTTGTGGGTGTTTCCATTTATACCGCTGTTGTAATGTTATTCTGTGGATGTGTTCAACCAATAGTTGAACTAATTTTGATTTATGAAGAATTATTGGATGTTTTTGATTGTAGGTTAACGCAGATCGCTCTAATCTTCCTCCAACTCTTAGGATACCATCGTTGTCTAAAAATTCGTTTAGCGTTGACAATTTACTTTTCATATTAATTTGTTTGTTGTTTTTAATACTATTAATTTCTTCAGCAAACTCTAGGTAATGTTGATATTTTGTTATATAAATGGTTTTATTATTATATTATCCTTAATCAAGGTTCATTAATATATTCAATGTAATAATTGTTGAAGTCTTTAGTTGAATTATTTGATTTCCAATAGTTTATTATTTATTTATTAATTGATTGAACAGCCGCTTGTGCGACTGTTCACTTTGATTTACATTTCTTAACTGTACATATTTTTATTCTACATCTTAAATCTAACTTAAACATTCTACTTCTTAAACTAACACATACACAAAGTATGTGTGGGAATGTGCATGATCAGCATAATACATTCTGTATATTCTGATCATGCGGTTATAGCGTGGACAATTATTTAAACAATAACAAGAGTGTTATGTTTCACTTGCTGCATGCAGACGGCATGCAGTAGTGGTTAGTCAAACACACTACACCTCCCTTTTTCAGAAAGAATAATCAATACTGGGTTGATTATTCTTACTGGTAATCAAAATGTAAAAATTAAAAATATGGGGGTTTAAAATTGTTAGATTAAAAATTAAAGAGATTCAATATTAAAATTATAGGGACATTCTTCCCTTCCCTTTTTTTTTTTTTTAAAAAAATTACGTCATTACAAAATCATTTCATAATCTCGATTTCATGATTACACTAAAGAGAAGAAAAAAAAATCTTCTTATATTAAAGATAAAAGATGAATTGAATTGTATCAAAATGCTTTACCATAAAATTACATTTTAACCAATATACTAAAAAATCTTAATTATAAAAGATAAAGGATGAATTGAATTGTATTAAAATGCTTCACCATAAAATTACATTTTAACCAATATACTAAAAAATCTTAATTATAAAAGATAAAGGATGAATTGAATTGTATTAAAATGCTTCACCATAAAATTACATCTTAACCAATATACTAAAAAATCTTAATTGAATCCTTTGATTCTATTTTTATGGACTGTAAACCTTTTTTTGTTTTCGTCCATTAGTTCAACATTGTTATTTTTATCAAGGCCTACTACCTTGTATGGACCTTTATATACATTTTCCAATTTGTGTCCAGCTTCATTGCGGACTAAAACAAGATCATTTATGGCCGCGTTAATTGATTTGGCCTTTTCATTGGAGGTTTGTTGTCTTTCAAGCTTTGCATTTTCAATCATAGATGCTGCTCGGTGTTGAGCTACTTGCAATCTAAATTTAATTTCTTTTTCATAAGCGTCAATATTATAGACTGGATCTATAGTGTTTGTGAATTCTAAGGTAGGTGGCATTTTTCCGAAAACTAGCTCAAACGGGCAATATCCGTGAGCTGTGGATGGAGTTGTATTATAACAATAGATGAAAAATTTTAGCCAATTATCCCAATCAGATTTATCTGATGATACATAAGATCTTAAATACTCGTTGAATGTTCTGTGAGATCTCTCAACAGTACCGAGTGTCTCATGATGATAGGGAGTAGAGTTTAATTTCTCTATCTTCATTAATTCACATAAATCTCTCAAAACCTGATTCATATATTCAGTACCCATATCGGTAATTATCTTATTCATAGGACCGTATATCAAAATAAAACCTTCCATAATTGCTTTTGCAACTTCTCTGGATGATTTATTTGGTATGGGAATTGCTACTAAATATTTAGTCAAGTCACACATCATTGTCACAGCGTATTCATTCTGTGAATCTGACCTTGGAAGTGGTCCAATGGTGTCTATTATGACTGTTCCAAACGCTTTTTGAGGAGTTGGTGTTAAAATAAAGGGTTCTTTGCCCTTAAACGTTGTCTTATTTATTTGACATTCTTTGCATTGCTTGACATACTTTGTGATGTCTCTTGTCATACCTTTCCAATGGTATTGTAGTTGTATTTTCCTTATCATACGTGTTACTCCTGGATGTCCTCCAGTTATTGGATTATCATGAAATTTTCGCATGATATTTAATTTCTTTGAATCGGTGGTGACTTTAATTAATTTTGGTGTGAGCACAATAGTTAAATTAGAATCTTGCAAGATTTCATTACCTTTCTCTTTGAAGGTTTCTATATTTGTTCCTAGGTTATAAAGCGTACTATCATCTAGTGAAAGTCGCAGTGTTGTCAGACCCATATTATCAGCTACTTTTTCAAGCTTTAGAAAGAGGTGACCTAAGTCTACATTTCTATTTATAACTGTGTCGTTCAACTTAAATTCGGAAAGTACTCGCTTTCCTTTTTTTATTATTACTTCATTTTTAGTAAAATACAATCTTGGTATTTTACGGTGCTCTTGGGCATTTATCGCCTCATATACTTTTAAACCAACCGATGTTTTACAATTAGGGTTTGTTTTAACCTCATTGTTACAACTATTTTTAGACTGAAGTCTTGTTGTTACCTTCAGTATTTTATTGATCTCTGTATTTTTTATGTCTTCAAAATCTATTCGTGACAGCGCATCTGCCACTGTATTGTCTTCACCCCTAACATACTCGATTACAAAATCATACTCTTCTAAATCCAATCTCATCCGCATTAGCTTTGATGAAGGATTTTTTAATGAAAATAGATAAGTTAGTGGTTTGTGGTCACTTTTGATCACAAACTTTCTTCCATAGATATATGGCCTATAGTATTTTACAGCCCAGTGTATTGCAGTTAATTCCTGCTCTATTGTTGATTTATTACTTTCACCCTTAGTGAAAGATCTGGATGCATAAGAAACGGGTAGTTGAATACCGTGTTTTTCTTGACTGAGAACAGCTCCGCAAGCGTGTTTACTTGCGTCTGTAGTGATACAAAATTCCTTAGAAAAATCTGGATATTGAAGTATTGTAGGACTCAGTAAATGTGATTTGAGAGTTTGGAAGGAATGTTCACATTCTTGAGTCCATTCGAATTGTATATTTTTTCTCGACAACCTAGTTATGTGTCGTGATAATTCAGCAAAACCGGGTATGAACCGTCGATAATAGTTACAAAAAGCTACGAAGCGTTTAGCTTCATCACCATTTTTTGGTGTAGGATATTTATCAATTATAGAAAATTTACTGTCGTCAGGTAAAATACCTTTGTCAGTACATTTGTGACCAAGGAACGTCACTTCACGACAAAAGAACGAACATTTATCAGGATGCAATTTAAGATTATATTTTCTACATAGGCTGAATACGTCTTTGAGATTACGTAACATGTGTTCTGTAGAACAACCAATCACAACTAAATCGTCCATATATACGAAAGCTTGTGTCGGTGATAATCCGGCAAAAGCCAAGGACATCATTCGTTGAAATGAGTTTGGAGCTATTTTTATACCATATGGCAATCTGTTAAAACGGAAGGATCCTTTTTCTGTAGAAAAGGATGTAATATCTCTAGAGTTTTTGTCTAGTTCTATCTGATGAAAACCTGACATTAAGTCAAGGCAAGAGAAAAATTTAGCTCGGCCCAATTGGTCGAGTATATCATCTATACGTGGTAACGGAAACTTATCAGCTACTAAGTTTTTATTCACTCCCCTATAATCTACTACTAGTCTCCATCTTTTTTGATTTGTACCTGGAAGAGGTTTTTTAGGTACTAAAAGAATGGGACTATTATATTCAGACACTGATGGCTCTATTATATCGTCTTTTATCAATTTATCAACATGCTTATTTACTTCCTCTTTATGTGAGTGAGGTATTCTGTAATTTTTTATATAAACCGGTTGTTTATTGTGGAGTTTAAGCTTTTGCTTATAGAAATTATTAACCGTTATTTTTTCGGTTTCCAAAGCAAATACATCTATAAATTCATGACACAGTGTTTTCAATTCTTTATCAACGAATTCTGGAAAGTTTTTTGATAACCTTTCAATTTTTTCTTTATTTTTCTGTGGGTCATGGTTCTGCTTTACGATTTTATAGTCATTCAGACTTTCTGTTGATACTTGGACATTATTAATGATCAAATCATTCTCAGTTGTATTGACAATTCTTACCAAAGGCTTTGATTTCGATGTAATTGTGTTAGCAATATATACACCATCTTGAAGCATTTGTTGTGGTACCAATACCTCTGTTTCAGTAGAATCAAATTTAATTGGTCTTATCACCTCAGATCTTGCTGGAACTGATATGGAATTAATGTTAGGAGCACTCATAAGTGGGATAGATATATCATATGGAACATCATTTGTTCTTAAAGTGATAATATCTTCATTATCTTGAAAATCTAATACACATCTGTATTTTCTAATGAAGTCCATTCCTATTATTCCATCAACTTGAATAGGGAATTCATTTCCGACAACATGAAATTCATGTGCTATAAGAAATCTATCTATTTTTAAATCAGTTCTCACTTTTCCCAGCGTAGTTATGAGACCCTGTCCAATACCGTTTATATTAGTTCTTTTTGTTACATTTATTGGTTCGTTCAGAACTTGATTATGCTTGATAACTGATATGTCTGCGCCAGTGTCTATTAAAAATGTTGACCTATTGTCATTTAAAGTAGTTCGGGATATCAAATAGCTATACAAGTTTAGTTGTATGTTATGAATTTTTTCATCTAAGAAGTATGTTGGGGTGGCTGTACGTTTCCCGAATTATTTTCATCGGTAATGCATCGTACATTATTGTTATTTCTTGAATTGTATCCATTAATATTTGAATGGTTACTGTTATTATTTGTATAGTTATTTCTTCCTCTGTTAGGATTTCTATTAAAATTCTCGTAGTTGGGATTATTATAATTCCTTGAGTTGGAATTATTATTTCTAGGGCCATAGTTTCTTGAACTATTTAGGTTTCTAGGATTTGAATTATTAAAATCTCTACGATTAGAATTATTAAAATTTCTAGGATTGAAATTATTAAAATTTCTAGAATTTCGACTATTAGAAGGATTGTTATTACGACTGTTCTGTGAGTCGTAAGCCAGGATAGAATTTGGTTGACCGTATACATCGGTACAACTAGTGATAAATTTCGACATTACATCATTCATATTATTAAAGGTGCCTGATTCCATGATCAGTTTCACTCTATCATTTGAGGCATTCTTTACTATAGCTGTAACCGCTGAGCGAGTTGCATATTTATTTGCGGTTTCATTAGACAGACCATCTGATATATATGCTGTTTCTAATTTTTTTGTGAGGTCTTCCACCTCTTTGGCATAAGCATTAGCATTCTTACCAGACTGTCTAATGTTCATAATTTTAGCAGTAATAACGTCTACTGATTCTCCCTTAACTGAAGATCTCAGTTTCAATATTATATCCTGTAAAGTTGTCTCAGCCGACAACAAATTTCTGGCTGTACCCTTTAGCTTGGTCTTTACTAGATTTACTGCAACTGATTCATGACTCTCTTTTATTGAGTCCACTAAATTCAGCGCGTCAATAAAACTTTGCAAATTTTCAGGGGTGCCATCATAATCAGGAAGTAGCCTGGATGCGGTCCCTAAAAATTCTACAACAGTTTGAGGCATTATCAATATTTTCTCCGTTTCAGATATCAAAATTTGCTCATGCAATGAAGAGGGGATTTCAAGATTTATTCCCTTTTTAATTGCTACCGATAAAAGTTTTTCTCTAACGTCTGCATAGAAAGCGTCCGCTGCCGCTTTATGACTTACTGTTAGACGAAAGTAATTTACATTAAGGAGTATTCTAATGTTCTCCAATTGTTTCAGCAGAATCCTTATGTGCTTGTCTACTGTTTCTGGCTTGGTATCCCTATCTATACTAAGACATTTGTATGATTTCAAGAATTCTTCCTTAAGTATTCTTGACTTTCTCACAATACTCTCCCATTCCATTTACAATCAATGATGTATCAATATGCAATAATTGTATTGAGTAGAAGGGAAGCCAAACAGCAACAACACAAAGGAGAAAAAAATAGGAATGAAAATAGAATTTTTCTTTTTGAATAAAAAGAAAAAGTATAAGAATAAAATGAAGTGTAACAACACAAAGGAGATGCCAAACAAAGACAACTTCAAGGATCACTTGATAGCAATGTAAACAAACTCAGTCTTACCAAGGATATGATAGTTTGACTGTAGGCAAATATATTCCACTGCAAGGATTTATTTCTGGAAGTCAGAGGTCACAATGTGCACTCTAATGAATTTGTTGAAGAAAACAAAAGAGAAACACTGCAAAGATCAAAACATTTTTCTTCACAAATGCAGGAAACAACAATATTGTCCAGAACACAAAACAATAAACAAACGTTCAACAACATTAAACAAATATAATTCAAACATATAAATTAAATGACCTTCATTATCTTTACAATGTCACAACAATGAATGTGCAATAAGGAGAAAAGAAACTGTTTTCCTTGATTATTTATCAAAGGATAACAATTCTTGGAACTAAACATATATATCTATACCATGTATTATTCGTCAGAGTAATGAAAACTCTAAAACTTGTTAGGATTTATACATTTATATAATGTATTATTCGATAGTGTTATGAAAATTCCAAAATTTGCAAGGATTTATTTCTAATTTATTTCACCATTCGTTTCACTAGACTTTGTCGAGTCCGGAAATGGTACTGAAGTTCTTTACGTATTTGTTTTTCAAGGATCTTTTGTGAAGTTGGTATAAGGTTGTTAGGAATTGTAGCAAAAGTATTGCAATAATTATTGCTAGATACACTACCGGATATTCAACCTTAACCGTGACTTCATTGATAACGTTTGCGTTAGGATTCTCTATTTTTGATTCTTTGCCTCCCATTATGAAGGAAAGATATTCGAACGATATATTATGGATCAATTTAAAAGCTATTATTAAGCTCATGCAACTAATAAGAAATGAAGAAAACCTCTCTTGAAATTCCCATAAAAAAAAATTGTGAGGATTTGATATGACTCAAATCAAAAGAAAAAATCTGGTTTTAGAACTTCTAATCAAGGAAGCTTTATATTTCTAGAGCAATCATAAATCAGAACTTAATTCAACTCGAAATAAACAAATTAATATTTCAAATCTCTTTAACCAGTCGAGTTTGTCCTTCACACAGTTGCTTACATACACAAAATCAAGTTTACAATTGTTTTACTTATAGTTAAGTTTACGCAACTGCATGAGTGTTAGTATGTCCTTTTTTTTTTATGTCATGGGTCATATTAGTTTAAAAAAAAAAATTGGTACATATGTCTAAGTTTCAGCACTCTGTATACTCTGTATACCGAGGACCGGTCATCAGACATATATCGATCAGTACCAATTACTGATCGAAACGGTTACCCTTATGCAATAGTATATATATACATCAACTGGAGGGACTCGTGAGTTTCTCAGTGATATACACATGTATATGCTATTGAAAGTATTATTTGTACATCATCAACTGGAGGGACTCGTGAGTTTCTCAGTGAATTTTCTTATAAAATTTCTGTTTATATTTTTTTTTTTCAATTTTCAATTATTTACTTTATCAAAAAATTTCAATTTTCAATTACTTCATTTTACTAAAAAAATTTCAATTTATAATTATTTCATTGTACTAAAAAAAATTTCAATTTACAATTATTTCATTTCATTAAAGAAAAAATTCAATCTTCAATTATTTCATTTCATAAAGATATTTCAATTTACAACCTTTTATTTCATTAAAAAATTTAATCTTCAATTATTTCATAAAGATATTTCAATTTACAACCTTTTATTTCATTAAAAAATTTAATCTTCAATTATTTCATTTCATAAAGATATTTCAATTTACAACCTTTTATTTCATCAAAAAATTTAATCTTCAATTATTTCATTTCATAAAAAAATTTCAATTATTTCATTTTACTAAAAAGAATTTCAATTTACAACCTTTTATTTCATTAAAAAATTTAATTTCTTCAAAACCCTTCAAATTCAATTCATGCTTACATTTCATTTGTGTATGCTGCTTTAAAATACATTCGTCACTTACAAACATTGGGATAAAATGCACCTTCAGTCGTTTGGACAATCTTCTCAAACACCATACGAACACAAATCCAACGATGCAACACCAAATCATGTAGTCATATAGATTTTAGTTGATTTCTTTTCGATTGAAACATCGGGATAAAATGCACCTTCAGTCCTCTGGACAATCTTTTCAAACATTACACGAACACAAATCCAACGATGTAACACCAAATCATGTAGTCATATAGATTTTAGTTGATTTCTTTTTGATTGCTGTATTCATTGCCGTTAATAATTATAATTATAATTGTGGCAGGATCGCCATGTTATATAAATGGTTTTATTATTATATTATCCTTAATCAAGGTTCATTAATATATTCAATGTAATAATTGTTGAAGTCTTTAGTTGAATTATTTGATTTCCAATAGTTTATTATTTATTTATTAATTGATTGAACAGCCGCTTGTGCGACTGTTCACTTTGATTTACATTTCTTAACTGTACATATTTTTATTCTACATCTTAAATCTAACTTAAACATTCTACTTCTTAAACTAACACATACACAAAGTATGTGTGGGAATGTGCATGATCAGCATAATACATTCTGTATATTCTGATCATGCGGTTATAGCGTGGACAATTATTTAAACAATAACAAGAGTGTTATGTTTCACTTGCTGCATGCAGACGGCATGCAGTAGTGGTTAGTCAAACACACTACAATTTGATGATGGTTTTATGAGCTAACTCTAATTCTTTCACTGTTAGGTAAGGTTTTTTATCGAATTCCTTTTGTTTTATAGCGAACCGCTGCACATATGCTACTATTCTTTCTAATTTTGTATAGCTTGATATTTTAACTAGTAATGGCATCATGAAATGGTCTAGTTTTTGCATTGTTGTAGCAGTAATAATTATGTTTTCTGATGATGTTTCTTCCATAGTTTGAAAACTACTATTAGATAGCCATAATGGCCCGTTCCACCACATCTTATGTTGTAATAGTTTTTCTGGAGCAATTCCTCTTGATGCCACATCTGCGGGATTATCTTTGCTGCTAATATGATTCCATGACGTTTTAGGTAAGATTGCATTTATTTCGTTTACCTTGTTTCTCACAAATTTGTCTTTATTTTTGTTGTTCTGTATCCAACTTAATGTTATAGTTGAATCACTCCATGCATATATTCTACATTGTCGATTTAAAATACACCTTATTTTTTGCAGCAGCTTGCTTAGCAGATGAGCAGCACATAGCTCTAACTTGGGTAGAGTTTTTCTGTTTTTGATCGGATTTATTTTAGTTTTAGCCGCTAGTAGCTTAATAGATGTATTTTGTTTTATATATACTACCGCCGCATATGCTTTTTCAGAAGCATCTGAAAATCCGTGAATTTCTAATTCATCTCCTTTTGTTGTTTCTACCCATCTTGGAATACGTATTTTTTGAAGATCGATTATACTTTGGCAAAATTTACGCCATTCGTCCTGAAATTCGTCTGGTAGTGTTTCGTCCCAAGTAGATTGCTGCAGCCATAATTTTTGAATGAACAGTTTTGCTAGTACTGTTACTGGAGACATCCAGCCCAAAGGATCGAAAATTTTTGATACATCTGACAGGGCTTGCCTCTTGGTTATTACATTAGTTTGTGTAAAGTTTACCTTAAATTGGCAATCATCATTTGCTGGATCCCATTGCAGACCCAACGTTTTTATAGTTTCGTTATCTTTAAATTGAATTATCAAAATTATTTAGCTGGGATTGTATTTCGTGCTGAATGTTTTTACATTTTTGAATAGTATCTGCTCCTGTTATTAGGTCATCCATATAGAAATCTTCTTTTATTATTTCCTTGATTGATTCGTATTTAATTGAACCGTGATCACTAATGTAGAATAGAGATTTTACTGCTAAAAATGGTGCTGATGACATACCGTATGTAACTGTTGTTAATTTATATTCTGTTACAGGGTTATTTTTATTTGTTCTCCATAATATATATTGATATGCTTGATCGCTTTCTTCCAGTTTTATCTGGCGGTACATTTTCTCAATATCGGCTGTTATTACATATTTCCATAATCTCCATTTAATGATGATATCAAAAAGATCTTTTTGGAGTTTGGGTCCTACGAACATGACATCGTTTAAACTCCTGCCATTTGTTGTTTTAGCAGAAGCGTCAAACACTACACGCAATTTTGTTGTTAAGCTGTTATCTCTTATTACAGGGTGATGTGGCAAATAATACTTTCCGGTGTTATTGCCCTTCACCTTTTCCATATGGCCGAGATTTAGATACTCATTCATAAATTGTTTGTAGCCTTCTTTAAGCTTTGGGTCTTGATTTAATTTTTTCTCAAGCGATAGAAACCTTGCCATTGCTTGGTTTCTGGAATTTCCCAATTCATGGTCTTCTTTAAATGGCAATTTAACTTCAATTCGACCGTTTTTATCTACTGTGGTTGTTTGTTCATAGTATTCTTCGCAATACTTATCATCATGACATTCTTCTATATTTGAAACCTCCTCAAGCTCCCAAAATCTTTCAAGATTTGTTGTCATAGCTGTGAAAACTTTATTTTTGCGCGGGCATGTTCTTAATATTCCTGATAATATCCATCCCAGTTTTGTAGCCTGAGCTATAATGTTATCAATTTTATGGATTCCTTCTTCCAAAATAGTTGAATAGATATCACTGCCTAGCACTATATCAATTCTATCCGATCTGTTGAAACTCGGATCAGCTAGCGTTAAATTTTTCCAGTCATTATTATTATATTTAAATGATTTATCTGGAATTGCTGATGATAATTTGTTCAGGACCACAGCTTCAATCATAAACTTTTCATTACTTAGAAATCTGGGTCGCATTTCCAAATATATTTTTGACTTTGATATGCCAACAATCGTATTTCCAAGACCCTGCAGTTGTGTTTTTTCTTTTATTCTTGGTAGTTGTAATATTTGAGCTGCTTCTTCAGAAATTGTAGTTTTTTGTGATCCTTGATCTATTAGCGCCCTTAATGTAATTAGGCTACCATCTGCAGCTTTTACTCTTATTTGTGCTGTTGCTAGCAACACTGTTGAATTTTTCTCTTGTTCGGTCATCATATTTATACCTGTTTCTGGATTTTTTGATTCTTTCTTAAATTCTTCAATATGAAGAAGAGTATGATGATATCTACCACATTTTTTACAGTTATCAGTGTTATTTGCACATTTTTTATCTAATTTATGGCTCATACAGCGATAACATAGTTTATTTTTTCTAATGAAATTTCTTTTTTCTTCAATTGTTATTGCTTGAAACCTTTTGCAATTTACCAGCTCATGATTTGTTAGTTTACAATAATCACAACACTTTTGTGATATGAGGAATGAATTTGCCTGCTTCTGATTTGTTTTAAGGTTGTTGCATTTTTTCCTTTAAATGCTTCCAGAGCCTGATACTGTTGTTCCAAAAAGAGACATACGTCTTCTAGTGTTTGTATTTCTTTTGTTTTCTTTACATTTCGTTCATACATACGCAGCCCATCTTTATCTAATTTGCGGACGATAATTCTTGCTATCCAAGGTTCAGCATCATCTATTTTCATGTTCAGCCCTTTCACTGCTTGAACACATTCATTCGTTGTATCCAGTAATTGTTTTACACTGAAGGCTGATTCAGTGTTTACCATCGGATGATCCAAGATCTTATCTACTTGTGTTGTAAATAGTAATCTTTTATTTTCGTATCTTGCATTTAAAATATTCCATGCTGCTTCATAATTGGCGTCCGTCACTTTTAAATGTTGAATAAGTCTTCCAGCTTCTTCTCTGATGTAATTTTTTAGTCGATACATTTTTTCTGCGTTAGAGAAACTATGTTGAGTATGCACGAGATTTTTAAAAAGGTCATGGAAGGACGGCCAATCAGCTACATTTCCAAAAAACACTGGAATTTTTATGTCTTCCAGTTTAATGGAATTAACAACTGGTTTAGTTTCATTTTCTTCTAATGTAACCATTATTTGTTTTAGAATCATTCTGTACTCACGAGCAATGCATTCATATTTGTCTTCTTCTGCTTCATCGATTTCAATTTTTTCACATAATCTTTCATATTCTTTTTTAAGATCGTGGAAATTCTCTTCCATTACTGCCTTTGTTATTGCTAATTCAGTTTTTTTACTATTGTTGATTTCATCATGTGCTTCGTCGATTATTTCTCGTAGACTACATATTTTTTTTTTAAATTTTTTTAGTGATGTTTGATATCTTGGTTTTAGGTTGCCTTCTATATTTTCATGCGAAGTTGACGCTTTTTCAAGATGTTGCTCGCCAGATTCTTTTTGATGCATGCTCGAATACGCTTCCTCTATTATTGTATTTATGGCTACAAAATAATTATTTTTAAAATATTGGTCGCCATCTGATTGAAATTCAATTAATTTGTTGTTATTTGATTCAAACTCCGCTTGTATTTTTTTTAATCGTTTCTTTAATTCGTTAATTTGCGTTGATCTAATTTTCCCTTCGATAATTTTGTCTCGAATAATTATGGGCTCTTCGCCAAGCTCCTTTTGTTTTTCGAATAGTCTTTCTTTTGACATATTGATTATTGTTATAAATTATTTTTTTTTATTTATTTATTTCCGATGTCTAAGCCTCAGATACGCTTTTTTTTATTATTTTTCCGATGTTTCAGCCTCGGATACGCTTTTTAATTATTTTTCCGATGTTTCAGCCTCGGATACGCTTTTTAATTATTTTTCCGATGTTTAAGCCTCGGATACGCTTTTAAATTATTTTTCCGATGTTTCAGCCTCGGATACGCTTTTTAATTATTTTTCCGATGTTTAAGCCTCGGATACGCTTTTAAATTATTAATGGTTGATTCAATTTCTCAGAGTCTCTTACCACTGGTGGGGGAAAACACTGAGAGTAACTCGAAGGACCAAATGTAAATAATTACGTTTGAATACTTTTTTAGTACTGATTTATTTCTATTAAAATGTTTCCTTATATACTAGAAATCTTAAAACTATTTTAGCTATTATAACAATAAATGTTTACAAGCATAGATCACTAATGATATTTTCAAAGATAAAAGACATGTGTGTAAACACAGACAACTATCGATATTTCTAATTACTTAGGACTAACAACTTATATTGAATCTTTATTAAAATAAACCAATAAACTAAGATAATTGTAAATCCTAAATAAACACACAACTAAGTCTAGACCGTTAGTCTAGACCGTTAATATTTTGTAACTAAGATAATTATTAATCCTAAATAAACATACAACTAAGTCTAGACCGTTAATATTTTGTAACTATATGTTCATATTTGAACAAACAGCACATCCCGTATCCAGAAATTCTAATGATTTTATACCACCAATATCAATTTTTCAATTCCATCATATCATTTTCTTTTTTAAATAGACATCTGACGTTTGATTCGTTTTTCTGTAATGGACAATCTCTTGCAATGTGACTAAACTTATCGCACTGAAATCATTTTGTACCTCTTGATTTATCTTTACAGTTTACTGACTTATGACCATTGCCGCCACAATTAAAACACTTAATTTCTATCTTCTTTTCTGCCTTATGTACAACCTTTTCACTTTTTTTCAGTTCAAATCTCTTTTTGTTGTTTTTGCTCATGATTCCATAATGTTTTAATTTCTCTTTAAATTCTTTGAACCATATAAAATCATTTTGTTAATGTCCAAGTCATATATTCCGTCTATTATGTACTGAATCAAAGAACATTCATCAATATCGCCACGAGCAGCTAATTCTTTCATTTTAAGGTAGTATTCTTGTACGTTGTCATCTTTTCCCATTCTACAGTCGGATAACATTTTGTGTACACAGAGGGAAAAAAGTGGTAGTATAATACCGAAATTGATACCATTTGTTGTTGAAATTGAGTTAAGCCCGTTTGTGCTTACTTTGATAACAGTTGGTATCACTCTTTTGAGAACAACTCGGTATTATTTTATTACCAACCGTTCTTATTTTGATAACTAAATGTTCTTATTTTGATACCGTACCCTTTATATATTGTTACCGTTTGTTCTTGTTTTGATAACGCACCGTTCTTCTTTTGATACCATTTGTTTATATTTTTATTACCGATCATTCTTATTTTGATAACGAGCCGTTCTCATTGTGATACCATTTGTTCTTATTTTGTTACCGATCGTTCTTATTTTGATAACGGGCCGTTCTCATTGTGATACCATTTGTTCTTATTTTGTTACCGATGGTTCTAAATTTGATAACGGAACGTTCTTTTTTAATACCATTTGTTCTTATTTTGTGAACGCCTTGTTATCATTTTGTACACAAATAAATAACCCATTAAGTATCAACTACTATTTAAACACAAACAAATTTATAATTTCATTATATTATTATTTATTATATTAAACTTATAATTAAAATTTAATTTACATATTATACTATTATTTATTAAATCATATCATTATACTATTATATATTAAATTAAATTTAAAATTAATTTTCAGGGACCGCAAATAATGATTAAAAAAATATAAAAAAATTAAATAAAATATAAAAAATTAAGCTTAAACTTGTTTTTGTTTTATATATACTTTATTCTGAAGTAAGATTTTGAATTATTTAATGGGTATAAATGAAACGGGAGACTAATAAATTCTGTAATTGGTTTTATATACAAGTTTTTCCTAAGGTAACCAACTTCGAAAGACTGAAAATGACTGTCAAAACCTTTTACATTAATAGCATAACACAATACGTAAATTGATTGATTTTGTATTTGTATCCATTTACAATTTCGACTGCTTCCTCCAATTTTTTCAGTTCTTCCACTAAATGATATAGTGTTTTCTCATTGCCATTTATTTTTAAATCAGTAGACGAAATGAAAGCAACAAATGTATTCTAATTTTGACAATAGATACTGCGGCACTGTTGGGAAATTCAAATAACATCCACATATGGAAAATGTGTGGCTACCTAGCGGATTATTAATTTGAAAATCGTCAAAATAAAGGATATAAGGAATAACTAGGCAGTGCTTTAACTGTTGTACCTTTTCTTTAAACAATTCGCCACTATATACATAAAACCCTTTGAGATCTGTATCGGTTACGCCTTCCACGATCATAAATGGTTGTATTGTTAACCTTGCTGAATAATATTTGTTTACGACTGCACTGATTTGCCGTTCATAATCATTAATATTCGTCAACCTCAAAACTAAGCTTTATTGCGAGTCAATGATTGTTACCTTTTTATTTAGTTTTCCTGTTTGGTTCTTAAATCTTGATGGACAAGGCAAAACCGCATTTAGTAATATTGTATACATATATGAAATCTTGCGAATCTATAAGACAATTAAACATATTAACATATGCATAAAAATATATGTACAGGTATATGATTTAATATTTACCTGCACTTGTTGACGTTGTGATTTTTAAAAGCAATTGCTTACAGAACAGAGAACGGCGCGATCACACCGCAACCATAAATACACCGCATATGTACTCTATACTTTACACATCCGAGCACTTTAAACAACGCATAAAAAAATTTGCGGTGTTGATTTGACTCGCCGTTTATTTAGAGAGATTTGATGCGATCATAATATGCTCGCTACTTTGCGGTGTTTGCGTACATAAAACCAATGAGCGCAAAAACCAGTAGCAACAAACATCGCAATCTGCATGAATAAAACATTTAGTACTTCGTCTTTTCATACTCTATTATTTTTTTATATTTGCTTTTGGAAGTTTTCTCTACAAACAATCAGTGATGCCAGATTTAAGATTAATCCTTACACAAAAACAGATTCAAAATTACCCAAAAATTATATTTACGAATCAGTCTTTCACAAAACATTTCTTAAGGCGCTATCTGCTTATATTTGTATACAAGAATTCATTCCAAAAAATTTAATTTGTTCTTCAGCGTAGTTATTTTTCTTACTGAGATTGAAAAATGCAAGTGCGCAGCATTATTAAAACCCAAATTTCGATTCCGAAAAATAATCTGAAAGTGTTATGAGAGTTTAATAAAATAAACATTAAAAATAAGACGGGTTTTTATATAGCATTTCGTTACCTGAAACGATAAATGCCCTAACTATCAACTTTATTATTTTACAAGAGAAGCGAAAAACATGATAGAGGTATACGGCATTTACACATAGATACATACATCTTATGTATATTCATATGAGTATATGCGTCGCTAATATTTTACATTTACTGCAATTTTTGCAGAACACAAAAGCTATATACAAATACATAGATGTTTTTTTCAAATTATTACAGCTTTTGTATAATTACACAGTGGCAACGCTGTATTTACTTCAGATAAAGCACACATCAATGAGTGTGCTCGCATGTTCGTATACAAATATTGTTTTTGTTGTGTACGTTAAGTATGAGTACGACTGCCGAATGTGTAAAAAACGTAAGGCAGAGCAATCACCGCGAACGCATATGATTGTGTATGCTAGAAGCTCAAACGTAGCAATACTCAACTGTGTACGGATATGGCGAATACTTGAGCAAAAGCAATGCGGTGGCGATCACACCGCAACCGCATTTAAGACGAGTATACCTAAATCACGAAAACCTGTGATCGTGCAGTTCTCTGTTACAGAAATCACTATGAATATCGTTGTCATAAATTTGGCGAATTGCTTTTTTGAACATATCCCATTTTGAAAACAGCAAATGGCTCTTGCTTGGGTGCATAATTTCGAAGTCAATATTTATCTAAAAAAGTTTAGATACATTTATTTGTTATAAATAAGCACATACATACATATGTAAGTGGAGCAATAAATATTTACCAATTCCGGTGCTCTAGAATCAGACAATTTCGACCAAGCCTGAAAAAATTCAAGGCTTTTTAGCCTTTTTATGTCTTTTGTCATCTTGAGTGGAATTTAAAACTTTTCTTCTTTTCGAACACACATTTTTATACTTAAAAAACAATTTCCCACCAGCATTATTTTTTCCTTTCCTTGGAATAAAGTAATAATCCTAAAATAATAAACATGTATTAACATTAGTTAAAATTTTCTAAAAGTAAAACTGACTTACCTTCATATTATTTTCAATGGATATCACAACTGACAAATGACGCATCAAATTACTTAAAGTTGCCAAATACCAATTTGTTAATAATTTGATACCACTTCGTTATTGATGTGAATACATCGTTATTGATGTAATACCATATGTTCTTGATTTGATAACATTATGGTATTTATGGCAATTTTGTTCTTAATTTGATACCATGTCGTTATATATTTGATAACAGATCGTTCTTAATTTATTAACTTATGGTATTTTTGTACCATTTTTTCTTTATTTGATAACATATTAAGCTTGATTTGATACCGAAAGTAAACAAAATATTGTTCACGATTTGTTCTCAATTTGATACCAGCCGTTTACAATTTTAGAACGCCTTTTTTCCCTCTGTGTAGTTGTGCACTATTTGTTGCTGAGTCAAATTCTTCAAGTAAAACTTCTTTCAATTTTCTATAATTTGTTATACCTTTCTCACTAGATATAAAAAATTTATCTAAGCCTTTCAACGATTTTTTTGCGAAGACAAACTTTTGAAATTCATCCCAGTATAAGACTGCAGCTGTTTCTTCGAACTCATTGAGCCATGCTCTAATTGGATAGCTATTAGATCCATCAAAAGGTCGTAAAGAGTCTTCAATTTCCCTAAAACTCATAGCAAATCTTGGCATATTATTTGTTGCAATATTTCCTGCACACACTGTCCCCCATATTTATAAACGATTATTAAAGTTACTGTTGGTTTAAAGTACGAAATTTGTATGGGAAAACCGGTTTTAAAGTATACTTTACCTTTATTATTCGTTTATAAATATGGGGGTGTATCTTTAAATGATTTTTCTTCCAATTTGTTTACGTCATTTTTTTCATCATTATTTCTAGCAGCGCTCATTATTTTTTGTTGTTTGTTTGATTCTTCATCATCATTAAAAGAATAAACTTCATCGCCGTCGTCGTCGTCGTCGTTGTCATCATCATTGTCATTATCGTCAACGTCTTTAGAAAAAGCCAGTAGCTTACCTTTTTGTAAATTTTTAAATATGTGCTTCATTAAATCATCTTCCTTGTACGTCAAACCCAAAACGTTACACACAGAAACCAAATCATTTGTGCTTAAATTCTCTTTAACGTATTTAGCTTTTTTCACATACTCCTCGTCGTCATCATTATAGTTGAAACCAGCAAACTCACGCAGTTGGCGTCTATTCATTCTGTCTCCTTCAGTTTCAAACACAAATTTATGAAGAGCAGCAACAGCATCTTTTTTACTATTTCGCAAAGCTATACATACATTTTCAATTTCTTGTAAAAACGACATTGTACGAGTAGCCTCTCTTTTTTAAAACCGTTTTTTTTTTATTATATATTTTATTCCCGTTGGTGTTTTATTTACCGCGACCGAAAAATATTTTCAAACACACAGTGAGTTCTCTTTTTTATATACTATACGAACACTTAAGCTGGATTCACCCATTATTTCGGAACAAAATTTTTGTCCGGACAAAATTTTTTTTATATGAAGTTTGAGGTTTCTCTTTTTGAGAGTGAGAGAAAAAGAGAACAAAATTTGTTCGGAAACAATGGGTGAATTCAGCTTTAAGCGCCATGGCCACGTATCAAATTGGCTTGACAAATAACATGTATGTACATATGTGTTGGTAAATATTATTCTGCTTAGCACAGCAACGTGTCAAATTCATACCGTCAAATTTCATTTGAAAGTTATTTTTGAATGATAAGAACGTGTTGCGTTTTTGGTCGCAAAATATTTTTTGCTTACAAAATTTTCTTAATTTTATTTATTAACATTTATAATATTAATTATCTTACATTTTTATATGCGATTGACTTACATTAAATTATTATGAAAATAATTATATATATTTTGTTAATTTTAATTCAATAAATATAAAAATTTTCAATTTTCATAACATTTACATTTTTTTCAACATTTGGTTTATTTTTAATTAATTTAATTTTTCCAGTATGAAATTTTTTCATCCATTTTTTTATTTATTGCGCTATCAAATTTTCCGCGTACGATATTGTCGCTGCGCAAACTAAATCAAAATGAGATTTGATGTAATTACGCAGCAACACATCAAATTTGCTTCAAATTACAGTATCGACGGTAGTGAATATCTAAATTGTTTTGATTTTCGTCAAACTCACATGGACATATACGTGAGAGTTTTTTTTCACTAACACAATCAAAAAAAACTTGGTTTGTCAAGCCAATTTGATACGTGGCCATGGCGCTTTAGATTTCTAGATAACTCTCTATGCTCACAGATTTGATTTTGCTTTTTTACTTTAATCTCTTCCTTCTACAAGTGCTCAAATGTACTTTTAACTATGTGTGTACAATACATATTTATGTTGCTATGTCTGTAAAACACACTCAGAACAGAAACAGGGGGTAATTCTCGCACTCGCATACGAGCGAAATCCTACTCGAACGTTCGTGTTTTTTAATTTTTGGGATTCTCTGACACGCTATCGAGTAACTCGTAGCGAAATTTCTAATGATAACAATCGATAGCGAGTAATCGTTCGAACGCAAGCGTGCGAGTTTTTGTTCGTAAGCAAAAAACCATTCGTAAACAAAAATCAGTAACGTTTTTATGTGCAAACAAGAATAAAAAAGAAAATGTAAGTCAATTTTTTTTTTAAATTAAGAATAAAATTGTAACTTTAGCATTTTAGGTCAAATACATATGTCAAAAATTAACCATTCTCAGAAGGAAATTCCTGGAAATTTTTTGACTTGGCAAAGGGCATATTGCCAAATACTTTGCAAGGGAGAGTGTAAAGGCTAACAACCTTTTGGGAACAACTCATGGCCAAACTAAATGCTTCCGGTCCACCAGCAAGTCGTAGCGCAAGGTACTATTGTTTGTACATAACGGAAAAAGAAATACATTTTTTAGAATTTGTTTTTATTTACATACATACATACATACATACATACATATGTATGTTCATACATATATACATACATACGCTGATCAAAAGCAAAACGTGAAAAGTAAATATTCTTTCAATAAATTATCCCAAAAAAAAATGGTGGTGGACCGTATGAGGAAAAAGTTCTTTCCCATGTCGAAGAGCAAATACTGGCTGCTTCGGTTGAAAGCTCCGGATCAAAAAAAGTGAAAGATCTGTCACAAGATGACGGACATTTTGCGGCTACATCTCAAAAAATCAGTACTAGTCATTTGTGCACATCGCCCCGGTTATTGACTGATAATGAAGATCATATACATACATACATAATATTTCGTATTTTATAGAAAGTGAAGAGAAAGAAAAAACAGTGCCAATTAAAATAAAAGTTGCTTACAAAGAATTACCAAATATGACTAAAACAAAGTATAAAAACTTTATTGAAGCAAAATTTAATGTCTACAGAACTGTATCAGAACGAATTGTTGAGCAGATTAGATAAACTATTTGAAATAAAAAGCTTTAATTAAAGGAAAAAGAGGTCGAACTTTCTGGTCAACTAATTGACATAAAAACAAAAAGCCTTAAAATGAAAGAAAGGGAACAAGAACTAAATATGCAATATTAAACTCACATTTTGGTCCTGTACCTAATTAGTTTTAATTATTAAATTTTTGGTACAAAAATATGTATGTTTTTGGGTTATATTTTATTACAATTCATTCAGTGTTGTCAAACGTATTTCGGCACGTTTTTTACAACACTGAAGCAATAACTCGCTTCGTTTCGTATCGAGTGTTATCATCAGAAAATAATTTCGTATCGAAATAAATTTCGATTCGAATTCAATTTCGATCACGACTGTGAGAATTAGCCCCCAGGTTTTTAGAATTTTAAACACTTTAACGACTTTTGTTTTTGAGAATTTTTTTTAAATTGAGATTTCTCTTTTATGCGTTTTAATGTTGAGGATTATTTTCTGTTCTATAACACACAAACACGTTCACTCAATTTTTGTCTAACATCTTGGTTGAGTCCCCAAATGTGGAGTTTTGTTTATTTAAACAAAACAAACTTGTATGTTTTATTATAATTTAATAAAAAAATGAATGTAGTTTATTTAATGTTAATAATGAAATACATATAGTAAGTATTATAAAAAAGATTATTATTTTATTTAGCGTCTACGTCTTTGCACGTCTTCAATCGTTCGCGTCTACTCTCCAACTGACTTTAAGCTTCATTTCTCTCTTCCCACACATATGTATATATTTGCAAATACAAACTTATACAGTGAACACAAAAAAAAGAGAACTCTAAAGGAGTTCATCTTCTACCAACAACAACAATAATAAACCTACAAGCAGTAAGAATGTTTATTTAACTTTGGTTCATGACGACGAAAATGAAAAAATGATTTAAGCAAAAACCTGAATCTTCACAACACACAACTACTCGTGCGCGATCTTGCTCTCCAAACATAAATATTGATCGAGAAGCAACAACAATTGAACCTTTTAGCAAACTTGTCAGCTTATCTGTACAAACAAACAATAAATAACAGGATGACCAACGTGCAGAAAATTATAAATGCAGTAAGTGAAAATAGTGATAACAAAATTCAACCAGGTATGGACAGATACATAACCGTGTTAAAAAGGGGAAGAAATCCAAAATCAGCCCAAATTGCTTCAACAGCGAAAGTTCCTAGAGATGCAAAAACCAATATAATAAATTCCGAAAATTGTTTCGCGATTTTATTTGAACAAGGCGACGAAGACACAACTACAATAAGGTCGAGTAAGCCCCCACCCATATATTTAAGAGAACAGAATTCCAGTTTGCTGGTTAAAAGCCTTATCTCATTAATTGGAGAAAATGAGTTTTATGTAACTCCAGTTAAGCGCGGAAAAATCAATGAAACAAAAATTCATTTCATTGTAGAGTTTAAAGAAAAATTATCGAGAAACTTATGCCCCTATTGCGGTTGACAACTTTTGAAACAATTTGGTCGTCGTTTATAAATTCGCATTGACATTCTCAACTCAACTCATGGTTGACTTTTTGGTTGTGTTCAATTGTCGTTTGCAACTTTGCACAAGTTTGGTTGACAACGAAAGCCCATTTTGAGAGACTTGAGACAGAAAAGATAATCAAAATTTAACTAAAAATAATAATGTACTATGTATGTACGTAGTATATCTCACAATCATAACACTTAAGCTATAGTATCCCTTCCGATTTAAGTAAAAATGCTGTATATCTTTACGCGGAGAAATAATTCGGATATGTGTACTAAAGACTGAACGCACATTCCGTACGGAATCAGCTTTTCTACTAATACATACATACATACTTATGTATGTTTGTACGTAAAAATAAATTAATTTTGAAAATGGAAAAAGAAGACGAAATAGTTTACATATAAAATTTAATAGAAAATGTGGAAGACAAGAAGTGTCTGTACACGAAAGTGACATTTCATATACATACATATTTTATTTAACATATTTTATTTCCACTAATGTATATTTTAGTACTTTTGCCCTTAAATAAAATAAATACTACAAAGTACATAATTTCGGTTGTATCTTTTCTTATTATTAGTAAAAATAATAATATATGTACATATGTACGTATATTTTAGCATATTTTTTTTAATTACAATCGTTTTATATACATTTGAGTACAAGACTCAATTTGTTTAGGATAAATAAGAAGATACAAATTTTTCGAAAAATTATTTATGCTACATATATATGTATGTGTGCAACTATGACTACTTAAATTTTAAGTCGCATAAGTACATTATAGCCACCTAAAAGTCTCTGCAAATTTCCTTAAGCATTTGACAGACTTTTCGTTCAATTTTGACATTAGCTTAAGCCAGCTTATGCATATTATGGTTGGGCCTTTACTAATACCAGATACAAGAAAATATTTACTAATACATACCAGAAGTTGAAAACTAAGAGAAACTGGTACAAACAGATAGAGCTGTGCACGTCTTTAATGTGTACCATCGATACAGCCCAACAAACCGGGAAAACCACCTTTTGCAAAGAACCAAACCTTCGACGCAAATTATGATCGCATAATGGAAGCTATTTTCATAGAAGTGCTTCTAAGTCCTAGTGTAATTTTATTACTACGAGTGGTATACCTACCCAATGGTAATTTTATTGGGTGTGAGAATCTGTTAATGGACATCTCATCGGGTTATCAAAACATTATTATTATGGGTGATTTCAATACCAATATCTTTCATGATGGACAATTGATAAGAGAATTTTGTTTGCAATCATCTCTATCTCTTTCAATTGTGCACAATTCATTACCCACACACTTTCATCCACAGAGTGGTACCACTTCACTCATAGACTATTTTTTTGTATCAGATATTAATCGTGCTACAAGCTCAAATCAATTTCAACTTTTTGCATTCAATTCTTATCATGCTATGATTCATTTGTCGTATAATATTCCATGCTCTAGATTATCTAGAGATTTTTTCTATAGAGATTATAAATTATTTAACCCGTTGCAAGGTCTAGCACAATTTAATGTAATTGATTTCACCTCAATGTATACCAGTACATCAGTGGACTCCATTGTAGAATGTTTTAACTCGGCTCTCACACAAATATTTAACGATAATATTCCTCTACGTAGGTTATTAAGGCGAAGCTATTATGATTTTATAAACGATATACGGATAACAAGGGCAAAACGGATTAGAAATAATGTGTATCGTACTTATAGGTTAAATGGTTCGGATGAGAACTTTCGATATTATTGCACATGTAGAAATAGGTTAAAGTCCGTTATACGTACGGTTAGAAAGGAAGAGAGTATAAGGTTTTTTACAAATTGTGATCAAAAACACTCTATGCAATTCAATTTAGATATTGAACATTTTAATGAAAATAGTAGAATGCCTCATATTATAGCTGAAGAGCCAAATCTCAATGTTTTCGAACCATCTGATTTTGGAAGATTTTCCTTTCGCAATGTTACACGCGATGAAGTCTACAAGGCAATTTCAAAAATAAAATCTAACTCAGTTGGAGCAGATGGTATACAATTAAAATTTATAAAACTAATTTTTCCAATGGTAGCTAATCATTTTACCCATGTGATTAATTCAGTAATAACTACGTCTGCAATTCCATGTAACTGGAAGGTAGTTAAAATTGTGCCTGTTCCTAAAATAAAAAACCCCAAAGAATTAACAGATTATCGTTCGATAGGTATTCTCTCAGTTTGCTTTAAAATACTAGAAGTAATTTTAAGGGATCAAATTTTATTACATCTGGAATCAACTAGAAGCATATCAAACTTTCAGTCAGGATTTAGCAAAAATCACAGCACAACTGGTATATTGCTAGACATCACTGAGAATATAAGAAGGGAAATGAATAATGGAAATATATCTGCACAAATTTTTTTAGATTTCTGTTATATCATAATCTGGCAGCCCTTCTTAACTCTTTGGTAAAATGTATTCGGTATTATAGTAACCATTAGTTTATAATTGTTCATTCGCTTTTTACTTTTTCCTTGAAACATACAGTAATGAATTGTCTCTGAAATTAATATTCTTTTTTAATAAATATTTTAATAATAATAAACGAGTTGATTTACTGTGGCCACGACAAATTGGCGACGAGCGTAAAAAGATAAATTTCTTCAATCAACAATTACATTAATTGGAGGAAAAAGCTGATTTACAAAAACCATAAAACAAAATGGATCCTCAACAATTTGATCAATTTTTGAGACAGCAACAGAACATGTTGGCGCAAATGCGACAAATGATGTTACAGCGTCATGAAGAAAATGCAATGCAAAATACAACGCAAAATGGCGTGCAAGGTGTTACAGTAAATTTACCGAATTTTGAGACGTTCGACATAACCAAGGAGAATTTGAAAAATTACATACAACGAGTTAAAAATTATGTTGACATGAAAGGCATTGCCGATAATAAAGCATATTGTGCGAAGCTTTTGTTGAATTCTATAGGTGCAAAGAATTTCAACATGGTGGCGGCATTGGCTTCACCGAGACCACTAAATGAGATCAAATACGACGAGTTGCTTACACTTTTGGAAGGACATTTATCGCCTAAGAAAAATGTTTTGGTTGTGCAGCACCAATTTCTTTCGAAATACCAAATGGAAAAGCAATCCATTTCGGACTCAGTTTCAACTCTCGTAGTGAACAGACGCGTTTTTATAATCGTCGCAACTGAATATAAAAAAAAAATAAAAAAAATATTTTCAAGTCACAAAAAATATAAAAACAAAACATTTATTGAACAGTTATTTTACTGGTTTTATTTTATTTTTTGCTTGTGTGCAATATACATAAATATTTGCATACACAAACTAATATAAGTGAAAATAAAAAAAGAGAACTCTGATGAGTTCATCTTCTGACAAAAACAACAATAATCCTACAAGCAGTAGGAATGTACAATATATAAATTTAGTTGCTGATGACGACAATAAAAAAAATGAATTTGGGCACACGAAGACTTATTGCAAGTTGCCTACAGTCTGCGTTGTATGTGGTGAGTTACACAGAACTGCTAACTGTGATAAAATAAAAGGTGATACCAAGGCGAAAAAATGTGGCAATTGCGGCGTGTAGCATGTGGCCAACAGTGTGTGGTATGCATTGCGATTCAATAGCACCGCAACATGCAAGCATTGACAAACTGCAAGCAAGATATTTTGTGTGTGTCGGTAATTTGACACTTGTACAGTTAATTAAGTACAGCAGCACAATGCACTTAAATGAATCACATTTATTAACTGTATTTGTTTGATTGTAGATATAAGCTACACAAAGTATCTGTTGCTTTTAAGTATGCACTCGTTGAACTTTAAAACTGTTGAACACATGCCATACATAAATAGTTGGAAGCTAAATATGCTTACCCAACAATAATATATATTTCTATTCTTTTACTCTTATGTTAAGGTACCCCTAAGAATTATTCTCATAATTAGTATATAAGCCAATGTCAATTAGTTTAAGGAATCAATTAATACTTTGCCTTCAATCGGCATTACTAATTCATACTGGCATTCATCTGCCTTTTACTTTTATTTGCCAGTGGCGTCCTTAAGCGCCGGCACTATTATTTATTTACTTAAACTCTTCTCATCATCAAATCCTCCACAATAAATTGAGAGCTCCCTAGAGAGCACCAGAATAACTAAATTGTTTTAATCATATTACAGGCGGAAATCACACTGCCAACTATAGAGGCTGCCCCCTTTACTCGTTTTTTAAGAATTCATCAACCAAAAAAGCCAATGCTACTCCCGCTCAGCCTAAAACCCCTATTAACTATCCACAGTTACCTCAACCGTCCACCAGCCAAAATCAATTTTCAAACATTTTCAAGTCTAACGCGACTAGTGCTCAACAACAATCTAACAACAATTTTTCATACGCTAGTATTTTAAAAAGCAATCAGAGTACGGCGCAAAAAACCGCAAATGTAAATGAAGATTCGGGGTATAATTTTAGTCGTATTGAAGCCTCAATTGAGAGCTTAATACAAACTGTAAATACATTTACTCTCAACATGTCCTGTATGATGCAGGAAATGTTGAAAATGCAGTCTACCTTGTTGCAGGCTGTACTAAGCAAACCATGAACTTAAAAATCTGTTTTTGGAACGCAAACGGCATCTGCCAACATAAAAACGAAATAGAATATTTTCTTCAGGATAAACAAATCGATGTTATGCTTATCTCAGAAACTCATTTGACATCTCGAAGCTGTTTCAGAATTAGTGGATATAATTTTTACGACACCAAGGATCCCCGTGGCAGAGCTTGTGGTGGTTCGGGAATCCTAATAAAAACGCGAATAAAACACCACCTGTTGAATGATTTTTGTGAAGATTATCTTCAAGCAACGAACATCTGCATCGAAACTTACTATCAAAAACTTGTAATATCATCTGTATATTCGCCCCCCAGATTCTCAATTACCGAGAGTCAATATACGGCTTTTTATAAATCACTGGGCCTCCGTTTTCTAGCAGCTGGCGACTACAATGCTAAACACACATTTTGGGGTTCACGATTAATCACACCTAAGGGACGAATTTTATTCGACACAATATCTAAAATGGGTTTGAATGTAGTTTCAAGTGGACAGCCAACATATTGGCCAACAGATCGACAAAAAATTCCTGATGTTATCGACTTTGGAATTGTGAAAGGCGTGCCCAGCGAGATGGTTGAAGTTGAAGCATCTTTGGACTTATCTTCAGACCATTCGCCTACCATTGTCACTATTTACTCACACACAACATGTGATTTAGCGACGACATCTGACTGGCTGAAATACAGAAAATATCTGAATGCTCATTGCTCGGAAAAAATGCCGCTGAGAACACCTTCAGACATAGACGTTCTCTCAGGTTGTTTGAAGCGCATGTTAAACAAGCTGCTTTTAATGCTACTTCAAATGAAATAAACCAACCAGTGAGATTTAACAATATTTTTTCTGTAGATATAGAAAGGGTATTGACTGAAAAACGGAGAGCTCAACGAGAGTGGCAGCGCTACAGATCGCCCCAGCTAAAATTAAGGATTAAGGAGTGTACCAAGCAGCTTAGGAAAGTTTTGCAAACTCAAAAAACAGCTTCCCTTCAAAAATTCCTTCAAGAGCTAGATGAAACACCACAAACAGATTATTCACTGTGGCGTGCAGCCAGAGGACTAAAAAGGCCGGTGATATGTAAACCCCCATTACGAGCCCCAAATGGTGACTGGGCAAAAACTGATGCTGAAAAAGGTGCACTTTTTGTTAAACACTTAGAAAAAGTTTTCACTCCGAATATTTCTGCTGATATTGTTGAACTGCCACCAGTCGTCCCTTTACCAGAAATACCGATGAGATTTAACATGACGGAGATTGAAAATACTATTACTAGTCTTAACACCAGAAAAGCCCCAGGTGTCGACAAAATAAGCAACAAAATGCTTCAAGAATTGCCTTACACTGCAAAAAGAATAATACTATTCATTTTTTTACAGTATTCTACGCCTAGAACACTATCCTAAAGAATGGAAGGTTTCGCTAATTACTATGATACCAAAGCCCGGCAAGGATCATACAAAGGTTGAATCCTATCGGCCTATTAGTTTACTGTCTATCATTTCAAAACTATTTGAAAAGCTGTATATGAGCAAGCTGATGCCTATAGTGACTAGTAATGGATGTATTCCAGATCATCAATTCGGTTTTCGCAGACAACATAACACAATTGAACAAACTCACAGACTTGTGAATGTCGTTAGAGACACTTTTGAAAAAAGAAATACTGCTCTGCGCTCTTTATTGATGTCCCACAAGCTTTCGATAAAGTATGGCACGAAGGTCTTTTCAACAAATTAACACAAAATCACCAGCAAACATCGTAAAGCTTTTAAAAAGCTATTTAATGGAACGTAAATTTGTAGTTAGGGAAGGCAATTTTTTAAGCCCTCCGCAGTCGATTGAAGCCGGAGTCCCTCAAGGCAGTATCTTCGGACCCTTACTTTATTTAATATATGCCTCTGACTTACCGTTAAGCAGTAACATTCATACATCAACATTTGCGGATGATACAGCCTTTCTAAGCGTTCACGAAAATCCTGTAGAAGCTTGCCGCAACTTACAAGAATATATATCCAAACTGGAAAAATGGCTCAAACAATGGCGTATAAAAGTTAACGAGCAGAAATGTGCACACGTCACTTTTACGTTGCGCAGGGAAACATGCCCGCCTATAAAAATTAACACCAAGACTATACCACAACACACTGTAGTCAAATATCTAGGCGTTCATCTTGATCGTCGTTTAACATGGAAATGGTATATAGACGCAAAGTTAACACAAATGAAACTAAAAGCAGCCCAAATGAATTGGCTTATTGGAAGAAACTCTACACTAAGCCTTGACTGTAAACTTCTCTTATACAACGCGATCCTGAAACCAATATGGTCCTATGGAATCCAGTTATGGGGCACTGCCTCAGCATCGAATGTCGAAAGAATTGAAAGGCGACAGAATAAAATCCTACGTACAATAACAGCAGCCCCCTGGTATGTCAGAAACCGTCGAATTCATAAAGACCTAGACGTTCCGTTGGTGAAGACAGTATTTTCAAAACACGCGAAAAAATATATAAAAAAATGAGTTGCACCCAAATCCACTTGCGCGCAATATTCTTCATTATAGAGGCCACACCCGGCTGAAAAGAAGGGATACTCTTATATTTAATATTTTTTAGATTTAAGATTTGAAAAAATTATTGATTATTCAATTTAAATAATTATAGATTCAATAAATAATAAAATTATCAAAAAAAATTTCGGAATTTGTAGCAACTCTTCGGGCTGATATTAGCGAATGTGAATTTGTGTCATCATGCCCGTGCAAAGCATCGGTGGCCGATTTATACTTACGTGCACAATTCATAAGAGGAATTGCTGACAACAATGTGCGAGAGCAACTTCTACAGTCAGAGTCAATAGAATTTAATGAAGTTGTGTCGAAGGCGGTTGCGTTGGAAGCCGCAAAAGCAGATGCTAGAGAAATTACAATGAATACGGCAGCAACGCCAGTAATAAATCAGGTATCAGATCGTAATCGTATGAGGAACAAAAATAATTCCCGTGCAATAAAGCCAAACCAGCAAAAGAAGGTAAACTACCAGAAGTTAGGCATAGAAGGGTTATGCTTGCGATGTGGACGAAATAACCATTTTGCCAAGGAGTGCCGAACGGATGAAGATAAGTTGAAATGTTCGGGCTGCAACAAGAAAGGCCATGTTTTAAAGGTTTGTATTACAACATTACAGAATAATTCGTCGAAGGATGGTAAATCATCACCAAGACAATATTCAACGAATCAGGTACAAAATGCAGAACGTGAGGATTATGGTGTCTACAAAGTGGTCAATGTTTATCATAACAGTACTAATTCTACAGATGCACAACATTACTACACCGAAATCGACATCGAAGGTGAACGTGTAAAATTCGAAGTGGATTCTGGGTCAGGCTATACTTTTTTGCACAGGAAACAATTTAACCAATTAAAATTGAACACACCGTTAATTGCAACAAATATTGCTTTCCGTTCTTACACACAGACAGCATTTGTACCGGATGGTAAAATTAAAGTTCATGCTAAATACAACAATGTCGCTATAGACGACGAAATATACATAGTTCCAGACTTCTGTTCAGCGCTATTGGGTCGTTCATGGATTAGACGTTTAAGAATCAATTTAAATGATTTGGATCGTAACACAACAGAAAGTACAGCTGTTATTAAACAGGTGAGTGCCATTGATGATATTATTAAAGAATTTGCTGAAGTGTTCGAGGAAAAGATTGGGTGCACAGCACAATACAGGGTTTCACTTAATTTACGTGAGAATGCTACTCCAATTTATAGCAAGGAGCGACCAATTCCATACTCCTTGACAGAACGTGTTGAAAAAGAGTTGGATTTGTTGGAACGAACGGGAATAATTTCGAAAACGGCGAATAGTGATTGGGGGTCTCCCTTGGTAGTTATACCTAAAGCTGATGGAGGGGTTAGACTCTGTGTGGACCAACGTCTTATCGATTCACACTACCCAATTAGGAAAATTGGTGATATCTTTAACAGTCTTCGTGACTCTAAATTTTTTTGTAGACTAGATCTATATAAGGCCTATTTACATATTCCCGTAGATGAACAATCGACCGTTATATAGACAATATCAACCCACCGTGGTACATACAGGATGAATCGTTTATCGTTTGGTATTAAAACTGCTCCGGCTGAGTTTAATAAGATCATTGATCAAATTTTACGTGAAATACCGAAAACGGAATCATATTTTGACGATATAATCGTCCATGGTAGTACAATGCAGGAGTGCATATCCAATCTAAGATCCTATCTTGGACAATTACGGAAATTTGATCTACACCTTAATCGTGCAAAATGTTCCTTTTTTAGAGAGAGTATTGAATTTTTGGGCCATGTAGTAGAATTCAATAAAATAGGTAAATCCAAATCAAAGGTTTCTGCAATTTTGGCCATGCCTTGCCCTAACAATACAGATGATGTTAGACGGTTCTTGGGCATGGTCACATATTACGCGCGATTTATACCAAGATTATCTTCAATAACCACCCCCTTGAGACGTCTTTTAAAAAAGGACTCGAAATTTAAGTGGACCAATGAGTGGGCAAAATCATTTGATATCCTTAAGGGGGAATTAGACAGTGATCGGGTTTTAACGCCCTACAACCCGGAGCTACCACTTCAGTTGGCATGTGATGCTGGACCAACAGGTATAGCGGGTATATTGTCACACATAGTTGACGGTCATGAGAGGCCAATAGCTTACGCATCAAGAGCATTGACGTCGGCGGAGCAAAATTATTCACAGCTCGATAGAGAGGCACTGGCAATAGTCTTTTCTGTTCAACATTTTCACGAATATTTATTCGCACGACCTTTCAAGCTCATAACGGACAATCAACCAATTATGAGAATTTTTCATCATAATGCAAAGTTGCCCCAGATGACTTCTGCACGTTTACAGCGGTATGCAGCATTTTTATCTGGGTTCAACTATGAAAAAGAATGCAAAAAAGGTGTTGAGAATACCAACGCCGATTGTCTATCACGGGCGCCGAATACAACAAAAAGGCCCGTTGAAAATTTTATTAATCAGGAAGTGCACCTTATATGCAATGCAAGTATACATCAGATTACGACGTCGAAAATAAATTTTCAATCTCTTCCGGAGGAAACCTGTAAGGATAAAGAATTAGTACGAATTCTACAAAAACTAAGTAATGGCAAAGATAAAAATATTAGTAAACATAATGAAATTGAATCTTATTATACAATAGACGGTGGTGTTTTATTTCGAGGACAAAGAGTTATAATTCCTACAACACTTCAACCATATGTTTTACAAGAACTTCATTCAACACATCTTGGTATCACTAAGATGAAGCAGCTAGCACGTCGATATGTGTATTGGAAATTAATCGACAAAGATATTGAAAAAATGGTACGATCTTGTCAATCTTGTGCGGCGGTACGAAGTTCCCCACCAAAGGCCGAATTACATCCATGGCAGGAGCCAGATGAAAATTGGCAACGGATACATATTGACTATGCTGGTCCTTTTCAAGGGTATTACTTTTTGGTGGTAATAGATGCAAAATCAAAGTGGGCTGAAGTTGGAATCTGCAAATCTGCACCGTCATCGTATTCAACAATAGAAATATTACAAAGTATTTTTTCAAGAAATGGTTTTCCAAACGTAATGGTCTCGAACAACGCTACTATTTTCACCAGTGAAGAATTTAAAACATTCTGCAAGAATAGTGGAATTTTTCAGAAATTCATAGCGCCTGGTCACCCAGCCACAAATGGGTTGGCGGAGAGGAATGTTCAGACGTTGAAGCACAAGTTAGTGGCAATGGAAAACGAAAAGATTTCAATTCGTGAAAAGGTTCAGGGAATACTTTTCAGATACCGGGCCACACCTCTCATTAATAACAAATCGCCTTCAGAACAATATTTAGGTAGGCAAATTCGTATAAGTTTGCATGCTTTTAAACATTCCAAATTTGAGAAAACTCAATTTCCCGCTTGTATGGCAAGACAATTGGTCGAGGGGGAGAAGGTTCAGGCTCGTTACTACGCAACCAATAAGGCAATATGGAAATTAGGTACAATCACCAAAAAGCTTGACAATCTTCACTACATCGTTACATTAGACAACGGGTTCGTATTTAAAAGGCATATTAACCAACTTCGTTCTACAAATGTGCATCCTATCGTTTCTGATAATTTAAATGAACAAGTTCATGCTGAAGATGAAAACAATCAGGATAGAGCTCATATGGAAGACGTCGTTGAATACCTCACGATTCAACAGGCCAAAGCGCCCAACAATTTCCAACGTCAAGTCAACTTTATACATCGAATCAACATCTTACAACACGTTTACAACAAGGTTCTTTACTAACTTTGGAACCTTCAACAAGTCAACAAGCTCAGTCGCGAAATCAACAGACTTCACCAAATCGATCAAGTTCATCGACAAGTCAAGTTCCTTAACGAGAAACGAGAGTGTCATCGAGAACGCGAAAGCTTCCGCAGTATTTAAAGGACTACGTTGTGGATTCTGAATAGTTTATTGTAGGAACATTTTTAACTTTGTATTTTATGATAATGTAATTGATTTTCAAAATTTAAATTTTAATATTTATTATATAAGCAGGTAATAAGGGTGCGAGAATTGTTATATCATAATCTGGCAGCCCTTCTTAACTCTTTGGTAAAATGTATTCGGTATTATAGTAACCATTAGTTTATAATTGTTCATTCGCTTTTTACTTTTTCCTTGAAACATACAGTAATGAATTGTCTCTGTAATTAATATTCTTTTTTAATAAATAGTTTAATAATAATAAACGAGATTTACTGTGGCCACGACAATTTCCGAAAAGCATTTGACTCGATTTGCCCCAATACCTTAATTCGGAAGCTGCTTTCTCAATTTAATTTCAGCTCAAGTAGTTGTAAATTGTTATGGTCTATGCTGAATGGTCGCAGACAATTTGTTCAAGTGGGAGATATTCAGTCGCAAACAATTGATTTATTTAGAGGAGTCACGCAGGGGTCTATATTAGGTCCACTTTTGTTTCTTTTATATATCAATGATATATTTTTAAATTTATTTCATTTTGATTGCTACACATATGCTGATGACGTTCAACTGCTCGCATCATCGAACATTTTAAGTCTAGGCGCTTTGAGGAACAAATTAATAGCGATCTCAATAGAGTTGTAGAATGGTCTAGAGTAAATTTCCTCACCCTAAATCCTTTAAAATGTAAAGTTATGATTTTCTCCAAACTTCCAAATATAAATTTTAACTTTTTACCTTGACAATGAACCCTTAGAAATTGTGGAGCATTACAAATCTCTAGGTCTTATTATTGACAACAGATTAAGTTACAATACTCATATAAATTATGTAATATCACGAATATCTTTGTCTTTGCGTCGTATTAGGAGTGTTTCATATCATCTCCCTATAGGGGTTAAGTATAAAGTTGCAATGGCGACATGTTTACCACTGTTTCTTTATGGAATGGAAATTTATTCTTGTACATCGAATGGGAATTTAAACAAATTAAAAAAATGTTTCAATAGGGTTGTTCGTTACATTTATAACATTAATATCATGGAAAGTGTATCACCATATTGCAAGCGGGTACTGGGTTGTGAATTTCAGCAGTATGTAGACCTTAGGCAGATTCTGTTTTTCTATAAAACGATGCAAATTGGTTATCCAACATATTTGGCGCAAAAATTTCATTTCGGTTCGTCTAGTAGAAGCCGCTCTATTGTTTGCCCTAGGCATACGTCATTAATAATGAGTCGATCGTTTTGCGTAAAAATAGCTAGGTTGTGGAATACAATGATACCTTACTCGAATAGAAGATTTTCTTATTCTCAATCAAAACTTAAGAATATATTTTTATCTAACTTGTGAAAACTCCTAGTCATATCTGTTAGCTATTGGAAACAACAACAAAAAAAAGAAAAGAAACCCTGGTCATAGTGTTTGTGCAAATATATAATAATAATAAAAATTGGGAAAAATAGAATATTTTTTTAGATTTAAGTTTTAATTAACTATTTTTGATGTGAACTAGGTATGAAGTATTAGAGGGTGGCTTTTCTCCATAGCAAACAGCCTTTGAGTGATTTCTGTAAAAAATGAATGTATGAGTTTGTCGCACTCTTTTAAAGATTCTAATTACTCTGAATGTTTTTCTGTCTACAACATAAACAACATTCAAAGAAGACAAAATGATTGTTTAGACACACAGCCTACAATTCATACACTGTTAATTCACTATGTATAGTATATACTTCGCTCTTCTTAATATTGAGTTTTTTTGTTACTGTTGCGCTCTTATGTATATAGAAAACGTTCACCAGTGGTATCAGCAGTTATTATTTTTGCGCAGTGAAAAGTACAAAAAGAACGCAAGTTTATTGACAGATGATAAAGCAAGTATTGCTATTACAATAATAATTAATATTTTAAGACCCGAGTAGCCCCGCAAAATATCTCTGTTAAACTAAAAAATAAAGAATAAATAAACCGACCGGCATGCAAAAGATAAATAAACCAACTACATATTCTGCTGCGAATAACCAACACCAATTACACGAATAACTTGTGTTTTTTTTCTCCTTCTGTGTGCAATATAAAAAACCCATTCATTTAAGGAGAACGATATTATTAAATGTATACATTTATTTCTCTTTGAGTGTTAAAAATAGTTATCTAGTTCTCTCTCAAAAATACTATACACGATATTTACTTAACACTATGTTCAAATTATCGTGTGTAGACACTGTTAACAGTACTATGTCCATACATATGAGTGGAGTAAAGCCACCCTCTATGAAGTATTATTACTCCATAATTGAATATGTATAGTGAATGAATTTATTCAATTTCCATCTAATACCTGTTAATCTAATCTAAATGTATTTATTTGAATAATGAATATACCTATGTAACGTCAATTTACACTATGTATGTAGAACTGCCAATTAGGCCTCCCAGCATACCATTGTCGGAGCGCTCTTATGTATGAGCTCATATATGAGAGTTTTTATGAGTTTCAATGAGTGCTTTCTGCGCAAATATTTTTTTATGAGTTCTTTATGAGTCTTTTCTGCGTACATGCGCTGAAACATAACGGTAAATGCATGCTAAGCAGAACAAAAAAAAATTTACCAATATATTCATTTGTGCATATTTTTGAAGGCGTACAGTCGCAATTGTGAGTAAATTTAATATAGCTAAAAATAAAATAAATTAATATAATGAAAAGAGCAAGCTCTAAAGAAAGTAAATTAATAATAAGTGAACTTGAAATCTTTTAAATAAAAACTTGTATATTGAATTATCTGTATTTTTGTTGATTTTTAGGATAATAATAAGAGTTCTAAATGCGTGCAAAAAAGATTCTTTTATGCACTGAAATAAGAGTTCTAAATGCGTGCAAAAAAGATTATTTTATGCACTGAAATAAGAGTTTGAAATGCGTGCAAAAAAGATTCTTTTAATTATTCATAAAAGACTCTTTTATGCATAAAAGTTAGAGCTCTTTTATGAGTGACCACTTTAGTAGGAAAACACGCTCTTTTATGAGGCTTTTGAGATACTTTCTGATTATTTTATGAACTCATTATGAGCGACAGCGCTCAGATGACAAAGTCTTTATGTGCTCATTTAGAGCGCATATGGTATGCTGGGCTTGTAAGGCTTGCGGCTCATTTGAATTGAAATAAATAAATAAATAAATATTGAAGTCGTTGCCACTGCACTTCTGGTAGCTCCCGTCAGCAAAAAATCTAAGGGCAGCACACAGTTTCAATATCGGTGGTATAGCTGATGTACGTACAGGTTTCTTTAATTGATCTTTTATGTCATCCAGCAGATAGCAAAAGGATTCTTTAGTCAGTCGGAAATAGCTAATAAATTTGTAAAAATTATGTTCTTACTGTAATTGTAACTTATATTTTGAATATTTTTTCTCTCCAGTTGGTAGTTCAAGAGTGTTGGATTTATCACGAATTTTCCTCCTTATGCGTACCACATCTATATTACCATCTTCATTTCCATCTTCATAAAATAACACATATATCCATTTGAAATTATTTGTTTTCGAATAAAACATTTAAAAACTTTTTTCTTCTAATATATTTTCTTAAATTTTTACACGAAGCACACAATGCTTTTCTGTCAAACTGGATATTTTAAGTTGGTAACGCTTTAACAATTTCAACTAAAAATAGTTGTGGTTTACAATACAACAAACCATTTGGTGGTGTGAAAGTTGGGTCGACTCGTACACAACTAAACTGAGTTAAGTTGAGAACGACAATAGGGGCATTAAAGTGACTTGAAATCGTCATGCTGTTAGCTGACCGGTTTTAAATCCGAAATTTCAAACATTTGTGCGCCCAGAACACCTTTTCAGTGATCAGCAAACCTTTCCAGTGATTTGAAATCACTTTACGAAAAAGTGATTTTCAGAACATGCCTGATAATCAACTTTATTGTAGTCTTTAAATACAACACAGCCAGTCTACAATTGAGTAGGAAATACAATAGATATATAAATAAAACTGTAATGTGATGAAAAGAATGGAAATTGAATTTGATTACTATAAACAACTGAGGAAGGCTGACTCAAGAGAAAATAATCTAGCAACGATGTGGAATTATTAGGTACGTGGAAGTGAGTTGGGAGGCAATTATGGACGCAACCAAGACCACATCTTCATAATAAAGATCGAAGTTTACTCGCCTTAGCAATGTCAAAAAGATTACAGTTAAAATCTCCAATAATTGTAATCAATCAACCAGGGGAGTTATTATGTATTTCGATTCGAATCGAAAACGCTTTCGAAAGGAATTTCCGAATCGAAAGGAAAATCGTATTATGTAGTACGTTCGAAAGGTCTGCAGAGTTGTTTTAATCATTTTAAGGGAAATTTCCAAGTGATGACATATTTTATAAGTAAAACCTTGGTAGCACTTTACATTGTTTTATACAAATGTCAATACAAAAACATTTCAACAAAGATAAATATGTATACATACATAAATGTTCTATGCTGAACAAAAAAAAAGGTAAAAATAAATTGTTTGTATAGTAAGTGAGTGAAGGTAAATTAAATTGTATTAAACTGTGCACCGACTGCATGTAGATGAAGCCCAAAAATCATGCGAAGAAACAAAAAACCGAATTAGTCCGATAAGAACGCCATAAAAGAGATTGATTCTTTAAGGGTATCTATATGTAAATTATTAGTAACAAAATATGAATAAAGTTTATTTTTGAAAATATTATAGGAATAAATGAAAGTACGTAGTTCATTCGGCAAGTTATTCTACAATTTAAGTGCAAATTTAAAAATACACAAGTAACTTTTGTTTTGTTGCGGGAAAGTTGAGGATTTTGCTTTAGATAATCTCTCTCAAAGGAAATTTATAAAAGATGCAAGGAACATTTTGAATCTCAGTGCAAATTCGTGAACAATATATTTTTTAAAAGTAAAAAGGAGGTATGTATTGTATGTACATACATAAGATTAAATTGAATGCAAAAAATTTCGTTTAGATTCATAAAAATCTTTTGCCTCACATTAATTAACACTAAACTCCATTAATAAAGACTTACTGCCGATTTCACGATGTCGAAGGAATTTTTATTCGTACAAATACATTTAATAAAAAATTTTAGAATTATGAAATTATACGAATAAAAAATATTAACAAATTCTTTCCATATTGTGAAATAGACAGTTAAAAGCACCATGTTTTTTTAATTTTTTTAAGTACTTAAAAACAATAACTATAAGATTTCCGCAATCAAAATAGCATTAGAAAGAAATATGTACGTTAATAACACTTTTGACATTTCCTTTCGTACTACATAGTTGCACTTTCGAAAGGGAATTTCTTGCTTTCCGAAAGGGATTAAAAAAATTCCCATAATTTACGAACGTTCGGAAATAAATTTTCGAAAATCGTTCTATGTAATCCCATTTCTACGAATTCGTAAATTTTCCGATTCGAATCGAAATACATAATAACCCCCCAGATCATCATGCATGGTTTCAAATGAGTCAATGTCAATATGTGGTAGATAGACCACACCGACCAAACACGAACAGTTTAAGCCGTAAACCTCAACAAATAGCTAAATCGAAAACCAAACCAAACCAGTTGGTTTCAGTTCGTGCGTGTGTTTGAACGCTTGAGTGTTATATTTTGACATCTGGCATGAACTGTTGATGTTCTAGGTTTTGAAAACATACATGTTTGTGTGTTGATTTTTTACTAGTCACCAGAATAAAGTCGCAGTCAGCAGAATAAAAAGCAGAGAAACGCAGAGTTGCATTGAACTGTTATTATTGAACCATGTACATATGTATATTTGGATGTACAAACATACACATGTTATGTACTAAAAATATATCTTAAAAAGTAAAAATGCTTATCAAAAACAGTATTTAGTATTTTTGTTTACTTTCACAGCACTTTCATATAAAATTGTTTGCTAAAAATTTGGTTTTTGCTCTTCCCGTACATTAGAAAGTTTTTGTAATTATGGAGAGTAATTCTTGGTTATTCTCATTTTACCGAACTTTGCCTTAAAAGTACGGGATCGAATTAATATATTTTAATAAAATTTTATTATAAAGACCGAATGATATGACAATTATTGCTGCATTATTAACTCATTTATTGCATTTTTTTAGTAGTGATGTTACGAATACTCGTATTCGTATTCGACTATTCGCCTGTTTTAAGATATTCGTATTCGTATTCGTATTCGCCAAATTCAATCGAATATTTTTCGAATAATTTTCCCATACATTTTCCAAAAAAAATCATACAAAAGTTTAAAAAAAGTACATAAAATGTAAAAAAATATATTAATTTTTATTAAAAAAAACCCATTGTATTTCACGCAAAGTAATAACCTTCTTAAAAAACAAACAAAAATATATATAAATTATAATTTAAGTTGTCTCAAATGTATTAATAAAATTAACAATGCTTTCGCAGCAGTGAATTGAACTCGTATAACTTAAATGCATGATATTTAAAGGAACTCGCTGATATGTTTTGATTCTGTTTATTTGTAAATGTATAATGGTGGGAAGCTACAGGAATCAAACTAAAACTTTTTATATATGAAATTCCACTGACACAGGTGGATGCGCCTTCTGCAAAAATATGTTCGCTAAACAGCACTGAATTATTAATTATAGTTACTAACGCAAAGGCAGGGATTTTTTCCAATTAAATTTGAAATATAAAACTCAAAAGAAATATTCGTATTCGTATTCGGCGAATACTGTTTTAAATATTCGTATTCGTATTCGCGAATACTAAAAATTGATATTCGTAACATCACTATTTTTTAGTAATGATTCTATTACATCAAAAGCTCGATATATGCATGTATATGTACATATATGGACTTACTATGCAATACTTAACTTTCAATATTTTTAATAGCACTTAAGGTTTCAGCAAAAAACCCAATTCCACATGTCAGTGTGGTAGTGAATTTTTATTTATTTTATGCTCTTTTTTTTTTGTTCTCACGCAGGAGCGACGCGTAAACATTTTTCATAATCTTAATATTTTTTAAGGAAAAATACTTCTACGCCAATGTAATACATAAACAAAAATATTGTCTTTTAATATAGTTATTTTTTTTTTATTTTCACATACATACCAAGGCGAATATATGTACATACATATACTGTTAGCGTCAAAAGAAAGTGTACAACATGTTTTATTCTAAAAAAGTGTTTATTTCGGCATTGAAATATTAAAGTTTTTCTAACTTTACATTTATTTGCAAAACATTATACAATGCTCTTAAGATATTTAAATAAAAAATTAAAAAATTTCAACAACAACAAAAACAGTACAACAAAAAATAAAAATACTCCACATTTAATGCGTCAAAAGAAAGTGTACACATACAGTAGAATAATGCTCATTTTAAAATTACGCAAAAAAATGTACCGTTATTATTTGTTTTTGTATATAAATTCTTTACTTATGATGTTTTCTGTTATGCTCATGTGATTGAAAATTATTTGCATTTGTTATTTCGTGGCATGTGTAGTAATTTTAAAATGGGAAAGCAAACTGCAATTGAGACGAGAGAATTAGTCATAAAATTTAAGGCAGAAGGCAAATCTTTACGTGAAATTGCCTCAATTATTGGAAGAAGCCATAATACTGTAAAAAAATTATAGATAAACAGAAAAAATTTGGAAATTTGGAAGATCAGCCACGTGCCGGGAGACCAAAACGTCTTAATGACTTAGAAATTAGGTCCATTGTGAGAGCTGCAAAGAACGATCCAACTGTAAGTGCGGTGAAAATATCAGAGCAAATATCCGAAGCATCTGGTATGAAAGTAAGTGCCAGTACCGTCCGCCGAGCGTTGCATGCAAATGGTTTATATGGAAGAGTTCCCAGAAAAAAACCATACATCTCCAAACACAATAAGAAGCGACGTCTAGAATTCGCGAAAAAATACAATAACAAAGAAAAATCATTCTGGAACAACGTAATTTTTACAGATGAAAGCAAGTTTGAGGTCTTTGGACCAAAAAAACGTGGTAAAATTTGGAGAAGCAGAAATGAGGAATTTAACAAAAACAACATAATATCTACCGTGAAGCATGGCGGAGGTTCGGTCATGGTGTGGGGCTGTATGGCGGGAAGCGGTGTGGGTAACTTAGTATTTATTGACAGTTTAATGAACAAAACCGACTATTTAAATATTTTAAAAGAGAATTTGGTGCCTAGTGTAGAGAAATTAAAATTAGAACGCGCATGGATCTTTCAACAGGACAACGACCCTAAACACACCGCCAAAATTGTTAAAGAATGGTTGTTGTACCACACTCCAAAACAGTTGGATCATCCCCCACAGTCACCGGACCTCAACCCAATTGAACATCTGTGGGAACATTTGGACAGACAAATAAGAAAAAAAACCATAACCAGAAAAGACTCTCTGAAACAAATTTTACAGGAGGAATGGTACAAAATTCCAACGGAAGTAACATCGAAATTAGTGGAATCTATGCCCAAGAGGCTAGAAGCAGTTTTAAAAGCCAAGGGAAATCAAACAAAGTATTAGTCATTACATTTTTTTAATTATTCTGAATATGTACACTTTCTTTTGACGCATTAAATGTGGAGTATTTTTATTTTTTTTTTTTGTACTGTTTTTGTTGTTGTTGAAATTTTTTAATTTTTATTTTAAATATCTTAAGAGCATTGTACAATGTTTTGCAAATAAATGTAAAGTTAGAAAAACTTTAATATTTCAATGCCGAAATAAACATTTTTTTAGAATAAAACATGGTGTACACTTTCTTTTGACGCTGACAGTATAAGGTGGGAGCAATTCAAAAATTCGCCATTTCCAAACGTTGTCAAATTTTATAATATTTCCTTCTCTATGAAATTCTTTGTTTACAAACAAATTTGATATTTTTTGTAAATTAAAATTTTTGAAACTAAAATTTTTATATAAATAAAGAATTCAAGTCAAAGTTAAAAAAAGTGTATGCAAAAAACAAAATAAGTATGAAAAAGGGAAACAAACGTGAAAAGCGAAAAAGGATACGGAATTCAAAGGTCAGGTAAGATATACATAATTGGAAACATTCCATTCATTTTTATAAATGACATTGGGAAGTCCTTTTCAGGCTCCCAATTTTTATTATATGCTGATGACCTCAAAATTTTTAAGGAAATAAGTTCTGAAAATGATGCTCTTACTTTACAGCATTGTATCAATGGAATATCTTCCTGGTGTGCTATTAATAGTTTATCTTTAAATATAAATAAATGTTACCAAATGTCCTTTCATAAGCCGAATATTCGCAATAGTAAAGTTTTCCAGTACAAATTACGTGATATGAACTTAAAAGTTGTCAGCCAAATGTTGGATCTTGGCATTGTTTTGGACTGTGAGCTAAATTTTAATGCCCATCTGGACTACATAATTCCTAAAGCTTATTCTGCATGTGCATTTATAAGAAGAAACTGTAAAGAATTTTTAGATCATATGACGTTAAGAATATTGTATACTGCTTTTGTTCGCTCTAAGTTGTAATACTGTTCTTATGTATGGAATCCCATTTACGGCATCCATACGAATAGAGTTGAGCGAATTCAAAAGAAATTTGTTAAGTTTGCTCTTCGTAACAATCGAATCTTTTTGTCGCCAACCTCATATTATGCTCGTTGCTTGCTTTTAGGCTTAAAGCCTCTTTATTTAAGGAGAACTATTCAAAGCCTATTTAGCCGACGGTTGAAATCGTAGATGTAAGCTAAATGTTGATGTAATGTAAGAGCCAACATTTTTGTAGTTATAGAATGCTTAAAAACGTGTCACGTGACACATGAATGTGCAGACAAGCATATGTATGTACATATGTACATACATACATAAAAAGAACAAAAATTCTTATTTAACATATTAAATCATATTTTTCTGCTCTTCTTCGAAATCTTGTGCCCGGAGAATTCTTATTGTTCATTTTCCATCACCAGTAGTATTAATTTCTTGTCGTCCATTGCAACTTTTTATTTCTTTGAAAATTATAAATAAAATACAAAACAGCTGTTCCAAACGTTGATGGAAGTTCCAAATGTTCACAATATTTGTGATTGTTCGCAGATAGTACGATTTAATTTAAAAGGTACCGAATCATATTATTACACATTTTATTGTAATGAATTTGATAATTGGTTAAATTATAGTTTAACATTCATATCTATATATGTATGTATGTACATCATTGTTTTGATTATTAGTGTTACTTATTATTTAAAGGATTTTTTTTGTATACTTGAATGTATGTATGTATATATGTATGTCATAAGTACACTATACATGAAATTACAAAGTAAGCATCAATTTATGTATGTACATACATACAATTTTAAAAATTTTGTTTTTGTTTTAAATGTAATTTGTACGAAAGAAAAATTCGTTCGACATCATGTGCAAGACAGTTATTATATAAAAGATTTTTTTTTGTATACTTGAATGTATGTATGTATGTACATATGTATGTACATAAATTGATATGCTTACTTTGTAATTTCATATACATATATTGTACTTATGTACATACATATGTGCATACATACATACATTCAAGTATACAAAAAAATCGTTTAAATAATAAGTAACACTAATAATCAAAACTATGATGTACATACATATGTATATAGATATGAATGTTAAACTATAATTTAAACAATTATCAAATTCATTACAATAAAATATACTTATAAGCACAAACAATCGGTACAGTCTCTTGCTAGATATTGAAAAAAAAAATATTTAGAAAACTTTCTTTATTCAATAAAGGCCGTGCTTCACTATCCTACACAATCGTACGATTCATTCACAGGAAAACCTTGCAAAAATCTGACCGACTTTAAAAAATCGTTTCAAAATGGTGTTGTAGGTGACACCCTATCATACAAATCTGATGCCAAAACATCTGGTTGACAATAAATACTCCGCTGATCGCATGAAAACTATCATTATATGAAAATTTTCATAAAATTTTACAAATCGCACGACTTGCCAAAAAATCTGCCACACAATTGCATTTTTAGTCCACACTACCATACATTTTTAGCACACATGATATATTTTGCAAATCGCGCGACTGTGTAGGATAGTGCGGCACGGCCTTAAAGCATGCAACAACTAAAAGTAGTCAAAACAAATATGGTACCAACAAAGGACTTCTGTGCCCCATTGCAATTCAAAATACAACCATCCCATCACTGTCTACAATTGTCACGTAACGTCGTAATGAAATTCTATTTTCTGCAGGTTGGTACGTTACGGCAACATTTCATTTCAGTCAAGTATTTTCATACCTTTTGCATATAACAGAAGCAATCAGCTGACACATCAGCATTTACATTTCTAGAGTTACGGTCGGCTAAATCAGCCTTCACTCTGTAATGATAGTTTATAAATTGATTAATGGCTTCATCGATTGTGAATACTTATTGAATATGATTAACTGCCTGGTCCACGATGTCGATCGACAACTTAAGCGAGCGACAGCAAGTCACTCACTATCGATCGCTTAAGCGCCCCACTAAATATCGACTTGTCGGTCGTCCGGCTTTACGTGTTTAACGTAATCATTCTCAAATGACTATATTGCCACATCAAATATTCCATGTTAGTTGAGCCATAAATATGGCCATTTTAACGTGGCACAACTACCAGGTATGCACACTTCGATAACAAGTACAACAAACAAAAAACAACTAGTATATTGTTGGTATAAAAATACTCGCTTTTTTATTGAAACAATCAAATAAATTTAACAATTTCTTAAAAATGCTTTAAAAACTGTAACAATTATTTGTGTATGCTGTAAAACTGTATCAGTTAGTATGCAAATTTGATCTAAAGCTATCTGAGTCAGCTGTGTTACTCAGCTCACCTCTTGAATATGCCTTGCTTCAAATGTAAACACACAACATTTGTTTTCAATAAATCAATTTTGTGAAAAATAACTTATAGCAAAATAATTTTTTGATATTGTATATATTTTACAAATTCAGCTAGAACCTGCATCTGGTTCAGATTTGATTTTTTAAGGCTGAAAAATGTTGTTGGTAATAAATAATTATTAGCTGTACAAGAATATTTTTATCAAAATACATATTTATATACATGAATACCTACATACATATCAATTTTCCATCATGAAATTTCTAAAATTATTTATAAAATAACCAATTTTTTATATATTTTGTCAAATTAATTTCTTAGTCGACAACCAAAAAGCAAGTGACTGATTTTGACAGTTGTTGTCGTACAATATTTCTTAGTGGGGCGCAAATTTGTACAAGAATGCTTACGTTATCGCTCGCTTTGATTGTCGATCGACTTGTCGTGCTGAAAACTCTTAGTGGGGCGCAAATCAGCTGTTTGTCGTCACAAAAGCAAGCGAGCGATAGCGGTCGACATCGTGGACCAGGCAGTAAATTTTGTGTTCCTTTTAAAAACTTTAGATGCAATAATTTATTTTATATATCGACGCATTGTACCAATTATGCTATGCGTGAACCTGTATTACGTTCATTAAATACTTTAAATAATTTTAATAATATTGTTAAAATAGATTTTTCTTTGTCTGAGGACAATTTAAAAATGTTATTAGAAAATAAGAAATTGTTAAATATACTTTTAAATTAACTTATTGTCAGCCTGTAAGGATATTTATAATCCATTGGCGATTAAATAAATAAATAAATAAATAAACATTCTGAAGAACCACAAACTAAATCTTTGTAATTTAAGGGCACAAGAAGTCACTGAAACGCAAAGTCCCCGTGGATAGAATGACTGAAGGTATATTTTAAATTAGTGCTGAAATAGAGTTTATCGTTCATGAGCCTTGCAATTGGCTTCATGCATTTAATTGTATGTAATTGATTTAAATCTACAATATATAAAAAATTGTTGCAAGTGGGTTGTGACTTTATCAGGTATGTGATGAAAACCGATTTCGATCCAAAAACGGTGTAAAATCGAAACGAGTTGTGATGGCGTCACTTATTTATATTTTGTTTTGGTCTTCTTCTTGTTTTTTGTCAAATCGAATTCGATTTCATTTTCCATTTTGTTCTATGAAAATATAAAGAAAAAAAGAGTGTGATGGAAATCGAAAATTTACTGTTTTAACGGTTTTAAAATCGAGCTCACTTCTGTACACGATTTAATAAAAGAATACATAAAATTTATATTGTTAAAATATTTAATCGAAAATGTAAGTGTACGTAGTATGTACCCAAAGCTTGCATGTGGTTTCAAATTAATAAATATTAAAATGGAATTTTTAGGGTAAAACACACAAATAGTGCCCAAGAAGAATACATGGTGATCTTATTCTGGCTGCTAACTCGATTACTAGTGGAATTAATTTGGATTCTACATGTGTTTAAATTTTTTTTAATATCCAAGCAAAGCCTTCTTTATTTAAACGAAAATATTACTTAAAACTAAAATTATTTGTAAAAGAACAGGTCAAATTATTCATTCTTTTCTGCTATGCTCTTACCTATTTTCCGGCATGTTTAATGGATTTGATGCATCACTCAACCTTTTTCGTTCAATATTTTCTACTCGATTTGAATAATTAATTATTAAAATTGATGCCGAAATAATAAATGCCATTTTTAGTGCTATTAAAATCCAAACAAATGTTTACTTTTTAAAACAAAAAGTTGTAGTTTGACATGAAACTATTTAAAATGAAACAAAAAATGGAAAATAAAATCGTTCGTTTTTCATCACATCTTATAGCAAAGCGTTCGTTTTCAACATTCGATTTCACTTAAAAACGAATCGATTTTCATCACATACCTGTATAACTCACGAACGGTCAAACCGAATTCGATTAAATTTTCAGGGTTTGTTCATATGGTCGTATAAATGGCCGACGCGGTCGTGAGTTTTGACCTTTCGTGAAAGTCGTGATGTGCTTTGATTAGATAAATCGAAATTTATAAAAGAAATAGTAAAGTGCAGCGCAAAATATTCTAAGTGCCTGTTCGCCGATATCGAAGAAGTTCTTTCTTTCGAGCAATTACATTTGAAACAAAAACAAATTCAAAAATTTTGTTTTTGTTTCAAATGTATTTGTTCGAAAGAAAGAACTTCTTCGATATCGGCGAACAGGCAGTAATAATGTTCTGTGTTCTATTTCACACTACTTCCAATCACTAGGGGAAATCATTCTTAGTAAAATAATATTTTTTAGTCATTAGAAAATTCCTATTAATTAGGGTTAACTCAATACACAGAATTTACATATCGATCCTTTGCTTCAATAGAGTTAGAAGTCAAAAAATGTGATTTTTGAGTTAATAATGCAGCATTAATTATCATATCGTGCTGCAGAATGTGTAAAGATTTCATTCAAATATCTTGCATATTAAACTTTAGACAAATTTTAAATTTTCGTTTACCTTTAAGTTGTTAGCTACTTCGAAATCTTCAAAACAAAAACATTTAGATGTAGAATTTTAAAAGATGGATTGAGTATCCGATTAAATATATGTATTTTTTATATAAGAAATATGTATATGAAAAAAAAAGATAATTACGTGGTTTATGTTTGTTTGCATACTATATACTTATGTACATATGTATTTGTTATGCAATAGCATTCAAAATATTTCCAAATTTACCCGACGCAAATTTTTCAAAGGATATACATACATACATACATATGTAGGTAGTAGGCTTTTGCACTAAGTACATTTAAATTCAAAAACATTTGCTTTTTTAAAAATTCTCAGAGTAAATCCAAGTACAAAAGGGGATCAAAGCAAGTAAATACAAAACGGAAAAAAAACAAACACAACATTTATTCTCTTTATACGCTCAGAGTATTTGTATTTATAGCCTTTTTCCACTAGCATACATTTTAGAGGAATGAATGGAATATGTTGAAAATGTCAAATTGCATTTCCATTGGCAACATCTAACATCTACCATCTTCTCAGCTGTCAAATATATAAAAATACTTACAGCATAATTTTTTGTGGAAAAAAAATATATGTTAAATTAAAATGAATTTTGAAGAAACATTAATAATTGGACTCGTTCATGCTTTACAAGAACAAACACAATTGTTAATGCAGAAAATTTGCGATCCATTATGAAAGATGAATATGAAGATAATTTATGTATGTATGTCATTCATGTACATATGTCAGTTATGTATGTCATTCACAAAAAATGAAACTATCAATATGTATGTATCTGTCATTTTGCTAGAGATGACATTAAAATTATCGGAAGATGTTGATTGGAACAAAATGATATAGGAACATCTTTTAAAGATGTAGAAAGATGTTGACTTTTAGTACTGTGTATTTCTTATGGGAAGATGTTAACATCTTCTCAAATTGATGGTAGATGTTAAATGTTGCGTAGTGGAAAAAGGCTATTACTCATTCTTATTCACTATAAGTAGAGTAAAGTAAACATTTTTTTTGCTAATATTCTGTAAGTATTTTGGAAGGTTCTTATTTTACCATGTGGGTATTTTAAGTATTTTCTTGGTTTTTATTTTTAGCATTAATTTAGCAGTTAATATTATGGAATATACATATGTACATACCTATCTAAGTATATACAACTATTGATATGTTGATAATTTGATCTTAACATCAAATTAAATAAAAGCGAAATTTCATACAAACCAAATAAAACTTACAAAAATACTCGAGTATTTTAGTAAATAGTTTAAGTAGTGCTTGTCTTTACTTAATGTGCTTGGTTCTTATTATGCTTAGTTCTTACATGCTTTAATACTTGCTGTATTTATTTCGTACAAGAACAGTATTTATTGTGTTTGTTTCTTATAATAGAAAACAGAAGAAGGTATAGTAAAGAGAGGGTATAATAAAACAAATACACGAAAAAAAGAGAATGCATTTAAGTATTTGTTTTTTGTACTTTTGCAAAAGCCTAGTAGGTACGTAACATTTAGAGGCTAGCTGAAGCATTCATTAAAAATCAATATAATTTCATTTGTTTTACAAACAAAATTTTTAATGGACATTATGTATTAAAACATGTAGATATTTCAAAATTATTTTACTTTTTATGAACATTGCAAAAGTTGTATGTATAGAGTACATTTTTTAATCCCAACTACAAAAAAATATCCCAATTGTCTGTCACTACTTTTGTCTACTTGTTTGGTGACTTCGTACTGGGCTTATTGGTGAGAAGTCACCAATTTGTCGACTAGTGCTGACTTCTTGATGACATTGTCAACGATACGTCTACACTATTTAGATTGGTTTAACAGGTAGACTAAAATTATAGAAATGTACCATTAGAACTACGTAATCACTACCTAGCCAACATTCTCAATGTTACTAGTAGATTTTCAATGACAAGTACATGCTATATGTCTATAGCAAAAAGCACTGTACAGGAGTGTATAGAGTAGTACTGGTGACAAAGTCAAAAGCTAGTCAGTACAATTTAACTATCGACACTTCATGCACGGTATGAATGGATACATATGTACCCATACAAATGTACATATATGAAGGATTTTGTGTTTCCGAAACAGCCTTTAAATAATGCTATTTTATAGAACATCTTGTCTTTGTTTGTTATTTTACATATATAAATTTTATACTCACCGTAACGGTTCCCTCAGCTATATCTTGTGCCTCAGCCATCTTCATTCCAATATATGCATATAATAATTTTGGTTCATGAATTTAATGGATTTTTTTAGGAGAACAAATAAACAAACATTTGGGTAAATAAAAATAATCTTCACAAAAATGCAAAATCAGTAAATTTTTCTTTTAAGTCCTGCAAAAGAATTCTTACTCACCGTAATTGCTTCCTCAGCTATAACTTGTGCATCAGCCATTTTAATTATACCGTTATTGTGTATGCATAAATTTAGAGCTTTTCGTAGATTATATTAAAAACAAAGGAAATTTATTTTTATATAAATTTAAGTTTATAATTTATTATTAACGTTTGTTTAACTCACTTTGTGATGTTTTTAGTTCACTTTCCTTTTTAGCAGTTTGTTAATATTATTGTGTATTTATATTACTGTGTAGCAGAGACTTGCGCCGCATCGACTGATAGTCGGCTTACCCGCCGAAAGTTTAGGATAGCCGCCGATTGTATTTCGGCTAAAACATAGACGCCGATCATGGTGTAAAGGCCTATTTAGCCGACGGTTGAAATCGTAGATGTAAGCTAAATGTTGATGTAATGTAAGAGCCAACATTTTTGTAGTTATAGAATGCTTAAAAACGTGTCACGTGACACATGAATGTGCAGACATGCATATGTAAAATGAACAAAAATTCTTATTAAACATATTAAATCATATTTTTCTGTTCTTCTTCGAAATCTTGTGCCCCGGAGAATTCTTATTGTTCATTTTCCTTCACCAGTAGTATTAATTTCTTGTCGTCCATTGCAACTTTTTATCACTTTGAAAATTATAAATAAAATACAAAACAGCTGTTCCAAACGTTGATGGAAGTTCCAAATGTTTACAATATTTGTGATTGTTCGCAAATAGTACGATATTATTTAAAATGTACCGAATCATATTATTACACATTTTATTGCAATGAATTTGATAATTGGTTAAATTATAGTTTAACATTCATATCTATATAAGTATGTATGTATGTATGTATGTACATCATTGTTTTGATTATTAGTGTTACTTATTATTTAAAGGATTTTTTTTGTATACTTGAATGTATATATGTATGTACATAAGTACACTATACATGAAATTACAAAGTAAGCATATCAATTTATGTATGTACATACATACATACAATTTTAAAAATTTTGTTTTTGTTTTAAATGTAATTTGTACGAAAGAAAAATTCGTTCGAAATCATGTGCAAGGCAGTTATTATATAAAAGATTTTTTTTGTATACTTGAATGTATGTATGTACATATGTATGTGCATAAATTGATAAGCTCACTTTGTAATTTCATTTATATTGTACCTATGTGCATACATTAGGGTGGGTCAATTTGTAGGGGGCCGAAAAAATGTTAAGGGGCTCATCGAGTTTCTTGTTCTACGGGTCATTTGAAGATACTTTTCCAAAGAAACCATAGCTCTAAAATGATTTTCGAGCCCCCGGATTTTTCAAAATAGGTTTTTTCCCCAAATACTCAAGAATAGATGTAAAAAAAAATGCTATTTTCTCTAGCCAAATGTGTATGTGGGGGTTTTTGGATCGAGGAATCCATTTTTGAGATCTATTTTTATTTTTGAGCACCACCAGAGGGCACTTTCGTTCATTTTTTAATTTTATCGTTTTTTTTTGGGTAAATTTACGAAAATTTTCGTGTAAATTGACGAATATTTGACTTTCTCATAAGACAACCCAAAACTTTAAATAGCCCAGAGTGTTTAGCGTTAAAAATGATGGGGGAAGGGTGGGTGTGGTTATTCATTCACGACCTATATCGAATTTAAGACAAAGAGTAAACAAAGCATATTTTACTTTATTTTTTTCTTCTAAAATTCAACATAACAAATAATAAAAGCATATAAAATGTAATTAATAAAAAAAAATTAATTGAATTCAGTAATTAAGAAACAAAACGAAGAGTTTTAGGAAATAAACGCGAAGGAGTTATTTTTGAAAGTCTTTCTTGCTGTCAAGTCTAGCGAATTTTTCACGACTTTCTAATGTCACCGCCATAACTCCTTCTCGATTATGTTCTAAAACTCTTTTGGATACACTAGCCAGCAATTGAACATGTCTTTCCGTTCCTTGTATGTGTACTGGAATTTGCGGATCAGGCAGCGGTGGATCAATGTCTTCTAAATATTGTTGTTTCATAATGTAAAATAATTCTTTTATGGATCGTAAGAAAGATGTGAGACTGGAGCCTTTTGCTTTGCATTTATCTTCAGTGTAGTATTTGTCAAGCAGGTATTCAATTTTCTAACAATATTTCGTTTGCATATAATTTCAATATTTAGTTTGCTCCAAATTCCAATCAATTTGTCTGTCACTTGAGGAGTATATGTTTTATATGAAAACATTTTACTTTGCATTTTAGCACGTTCGGCCAAGAAAAAATAGCATCTTAAAATATCCTGTTTAGTTGGCAGATTCAGACCAGTCAAATCAGAAGACATACCAAAAGCAGGAACATCGTGAGAAGGCATATGTTTCAAACTACTTTCGGTACTTATTGATGTTGGTGCGGCTTGTGATGTTGACGGCAATAGATCCATGTTTAAAATTAAATATTAATTAATTAATTTATAAATATTAAGATTTTCCAGCTAGATTTTGAGGTTTTCTTCCTTCAAAAGCTGGTAAAAATGTGATTTGGGTCTTAGCTTGAAATCTATCGATTTTATTTTTAGAAAAGCTGGAAAAAGGAACAAAATGTATGGAATATGATTTAACAATTTATAATTCGAGTATGTATTTTGAATATATTCAATACAAATTCAAAAAAACGTCTATTTCTACAACAGTATCGTATATTTTTCCAAAAAAATGTGCGAAAGCGCCCTCTGGCGGCACTCAAAAATAAAAATTAATGTCAAAAATGGATTCCGCGACCCAAAAAACCCCCACATACACATTTGGCTAAAGGAAATAGCATTTTTTTTGCCTCTATTCTCGAATATTTCTAGAAAAAATACCTATTTTGAAAAATCCGGGGGCTCGAAATTCATTTTAGAGCTATGGTTTCTTTGGCAAATTTGCTTAGAATGACCCATAGAATAAGAATCACGATGAGCCTTTGGGTCGAAAAAATTTGACCCACCCTAGCATACATACATACATTCAAGTATACAAAAAAATCTTTTAAATAATAAGTAACACTAATAATCAAAACTATGATGTACATACATATATACATAGATATGAATGTTAAACTATACAGTACAATACGCATATAAGAAAGTCTGAAAATGTACAGATTTTGTTTCTTATATGCGAGCTTTCTTATAAAGATATTTTCTTATATGCGTCAGAAACAAAATTTAAAAAATTTCCTATGGAGTATGTAGATATATACATATCTATATCTATAAAAAGAACTGTACACTTTGATGTCACCACTAACTGCGGAAACGGGTCAAGCGATTTCCACCAAAATCTCAGGGTACGTTGGAGATGGCCTGTAGATGGTTTATGTGATGTTTGGTTACGGCCTAGTTGTTCCGGAGATATGGCATTTCGATTTTCCCGTGCGAAGCCGGGGCGTTCAACTAGTTTGAAATAAAATTAATACACATTATTTTGTACAAAAAAGAAAAACAACGAAGCCGGCTGATTTTACAAAAACCAACGACTTCATTGGACATTTCACAGATGTAAATTGTAAAATATAATCAAAAAATTTATATTTTTCCCCAAATTGAAAAAAAATTTCATTGTGAGAATACTTTCTTATACACGTACAATTTTCTATGGAAGGAATATAATTTTTCATAAAAATTTGTTTCTTATAGCAGAGTTTTTCTTATAAGCGAGTTTCTTATATAAGGATTATTTAGCACGTAGTTATAGGGAAATGTACATGGTGTCTGGAAAAGTGTTTCTTATAGCCGAGTTTTTCTTATAAACGAGTTTCTTATATCCGTATTTGTACTGTAATTTAAACAATTATAAAATTCATTACAATAAAATATATAAGCACAAACGATCGATCGGTACAGTCTCTTGCTAGATATTGAAAAAAAATTATTTAGGAAACTTTCTTTACTTAATAAAGCATGCATGTGTACATATTTAACAACTAAAACTAGTCAAAACAAAAAAAAAATTCCCAACAAAGGAATTCTGTGCCCCATTGCAATTCAAAATACAACCATCCCATCACTGTCTACAATTGTCACGTAACCTCGTAATGAAATTCTATATTCTGCAGGTTGGTACGTTACGGCAACATTTCAGTCAAGTAAGTATTTTCATAGCTTTTGCATATAACAGAAGCAATCAGCTGACACATCAGCATTTACAATTCTGGAGTTACGGTCGGCTAAAGCAGCCTTAATAATCAGGACTGCGCAAGAAGGGATATTGGTATCTAATCCAGAAAACGCGTCGAAAAACTGAAAATTTACATGGAAACAAAAACAAAATTTCAAGAATTGTTTTTGCTTTTCATACATTTCTAAAATTAAATATACGTGAGAAATTTAACGCGTTTCTCTCTCCATGAAAAGCGGTAAAATTTATTTGATAAACCAAAACAATTTTTTTTGATGTATTCAATTTTGTTTTTGTTTTCCGTGTAAATTTTCTCTTCTTCGACGCGTTTTCTGGAAAGGACACCATGGTTTTTTGTAGGGTTGTGTTTTGACAGTTAAATAATCTACAAAAATATTTGGTAAACTGCGCAATCTTGTGAATATATTTGTTTACATTATGCTTTTTGTTTTTGCATAACCGCTAAATACATATAAACCACATTTTGATTTGTTAAAGGGCTATTAGACACGCATACTTGTCTGCAGACAAGTACGATGGCATACTTTTCATTTCGCTATTACACTATCGAACGCTGACGGCATACTTCAGTACAAACAAATGTTGTGTGTATGTTGGTGTGCGACAGACATCAGAAAATCAAAAATTTTTGAAAACCAACATACATGTCTGACGTACTCGACATACATGCTATTAGACAGTGAGATTTGGTATGCCATCGTACATGTCTGCAGACAAGTATGCGTGTCTAATAGCCCTTTTAAGCTTGGTCTAGACGATATGTTGAAGCAGCATATTTATTGTGACCAGTGCCAACATATCGTGTAGACACATAGTTTATTCAACATACATATGTAAAACCACATATGATGGGCATTTGTTAACGATACCAACAAACTTATGTTGTCAATTATAGCATAGCGTGTAGACACCATATTTTTATTTTGTACAAATTTTCAACGTGTGCTAACAGATATCCCTGCAAGAAATGGATAACCGAAATCAACATTTTTTTACTAACACACATGCAACAATTTTATATTGAATTTTTGCTATTGGTGCTGCCACTGTTTCGTTTTTGAAATAAAATTTTAAGGATTGTTTTTATAATGTGTATTGTTTATTTTGGTTTAGCAATTTATGTACATATTTATTTAATTTTCATTTGAATAAAAGTTCAATCAAAATTTATTTATTATGCGTTCATACATTTTAATAATTTACTTATTTATTGTAAAATAAATGTAATTTGTATACAAAATGGATTTGGGGAATTTTGGGGGTATTTCGAAAGAAAACGTATTGGGAAAAAAATTGTTGCTAGTGGCAATTGCAGGTAAATATTGCATTAGTTGTCCCACTCTAACATGTGTGTTAGAGTGGAACATATATGTACATTATATAAAATTCAAGTTATGAAAAATGCCACAAAAGGAATTAAAACAGTGAAAAAATATTAAAATTACGTGAGCCAAGTTAGCGTCGACGAATTAGCGTCGATTTTAAGAATAAAAAACGGGGAAAAAAATGAGGAGATTTTGGGGGGATTTTCCAAGTAAAGTAATAGAAATAGCGTCGATTTTGGGAATTAAAAGCGGGGAAGTATATACTTCATCCTTAGGACGTTTCCTGGCCAATACAGGCTTTCGCACGCATACAGACCCATTAATTATCAAAATATAGACCTCAATAAACAAAATAAGCAAATCGTGCTAAAAATCAATCGGGCCGTTCCCGAGTAATCCCAACTTCTCCAAATTGGCCAAAAAAAAGCGTTGCTGATTTATCCTGCCCAATACAGGCTTTCGCACGCATACAGACCCAATACATTTTAAAATATAGACCTAAAAGAACATTTTGCGCGAATCGTGCTAAAAATCAATCGGGCCGTTCCCGAGTAATCCCATGTTCTCCAAATTGGCCAAAAAAAATCGTTGCTGATTTATCCTGTCCAATACAGGCTTTCGCACGCATACAGACCCAATACATTTTAAAATATAGACCTTAAAGAACATTTTGCGCGAATCGTGCTAAAAATCAATCTGGCCGTTCCCGAGTAATCCCATGTTCTCCAAATTGGCCAAAAAAATCGTTGCTGATTTATCCTGTCCAATACAGGCTTTCGCACGCATACAGACCCAATACATTTTAAAATATAGACCTTAAAGAACATTTTGCGCGAATCGTGCTAAAAATCAATCGGGCCGTTCCCGAGTAATCCCAACTTCTCCAAATTGGCAAAAAAAAATCGTTGCTGATTTATCCTGTCCAATACAGGCTTTCGCACGCATACAGACCCAAAACATTTTATAATATAGACCTTAAAGAACATTTTGCGGGAATCGTGCTAAAAATCAATCGGGCCGTTCCCGAGTAATCCCATGTTCTCCAAATTGGCCAAAAAAAATCGTTGCTGATTTATCCTGTCCAATACAGGCTTTCGCACGCATACAGACCCAATACATTTTAAAATATAGAACTTAAAGAACATTTTGCGCGAATCGTGCTAAAAATCAATCGGGCCGTTCCCGAGTAATCCCATGTTCTCCAAATTGGCCAAAAAAAATCGTTGCTGATTTATCCTGTCCAATACAGGCTTTCGCACGCATACAGACCCAATACATTTTAAAATATAGACCTTAAAGAACATTTTGCGCGAATCGTGCTAAAAATCAATCGGGCCGTTCCCGAGTAATCCCAACTTCTCCAAATTGGCCAAAAAAAAGCGTTGCTGATTTATCCTGTCCAATACAGGCTTTCGCACGCATACAGACCCAATACATTTTAAAATATAGACCTTAAAGAACATTTTGCGCGAATCGTGCTAAAAATCAATCGGGCCGTTCCCGAGTAATCCCAACTTCTCCAAATTGGCCAAAAAAAATCGTTGCTGATTTATCCTGTCCAATACAGGCTTTCGCACGCAAACAGACCCTATACATTTTATAATATAGACCTTAAAGAACATTTTGCGCGAATCGTGCTAAAAATCAATCGGGCCGTTCCCGAGTAATCCCATGTTCTCCAAATTGGCCAAAAAAAAATCGTTGCTGATTTATCCTGTCCAATACAGGCTTTCGCACGCATACAGACCCAATACATTTTAAAATATAGACCTTAAAGAACATTTTGCGCGAATCGTGCTAAAAATCAATCGGGCCGTTCCCGAGTAATCCCAACTTCTCCAAATTGGCCAAAAAAAATCGTTGCTGATTTATCCTGTCCAATACAGGCTTTCGCACGCATACAGACCCAATACATTTTAAAATATAGACCTTAAAGAACATTTTGCGCGAATCGTGCTAAAAATCAATCGGGGCGTTCCCGAGTAATCTCAACTTCTCCAAATTGGCCAAAAAAAATCGTTGCTGATTTATCCTGTCCAATACAGGCTTTCGCACGCAAACAGACCCTATACATTTTATAATATAGACCTTAAAGAACATTTTGCGCTAATCGTGCTAAAAATCAATCGGGCCGTTCCCGAGTAATCCCAACTTCTGCATGCTAACATATATGTCCACAAGTTGGGATTACTCGGGAACGGCCCGATTGATTTTTAGCACGATTCGCGCAAAATGTTCTTTAAGGTCTATATTTTAAAATGTATAGGGTCTGTTTGCGTGCGAAAGCCTGTATTGGACAGGATAAATCAGCAACGATTTTTTTTGGCCAATTTGGAGAAGTTGGGATTACTCGGGAACGGCCCGATTGATTTTTAGCACGATTAGCGCAAAATGTTCTTTAAGGTCTATATTATAAAATGTATAGGGTCTGTTTGCGTGCGAAAGCCTGTATTGGACAGGATAAATCAGCAACGATTTTTTTTGGCCAATTTGGAGAACATGGGATTACTCGGGAACGGCCCGATTGATTTTTAGCACGATTCCCGCAAAATGTTCTTTAAGGTCTATATTATAAAATGTATAAGCCTGTATTGGCCAGGAAATGTCCTAAGGATGAAGTATATACTTCCCCGCTTTTAATTCCCAAAATCGACGCTATTTCTATTACTTTACTTGGAAAATCCCCCCAAAATCTCCTTATTTTTTTCCCCGTTTTTTAACCCTAAAATCGACGCTAATTCGTCGACGCTAACTTGGCGCACTTTTATAAATTATGTAATGTTGCCTAACATATGTTATTTGTTGAAAAGCATATCGGAGAGGAGAAAAAAACATTTAGTAAACCGGAAATAGTGAGGTATAAAACAGCACATCCGGTTTGCTAACTTTTCAACGTGCAAAATGTAAACAAAGAGTGAAAAATATTACGACTTTGAATGCAATAATTTTAAAGTAATATTTTAATAAGTTAAAAATATAAGAATGAGAATATATTGCAAAAGTCCTCTAGTATCAGATTTTATGACGTCATTTGGACATTTTAATTATAACGAATATATCCGGAGGTTTCTTCGAACAATTTTCAAAACACTATTTCATTGATATCTCAGAAACTAGAGAGGGTGCGCATATGACAATACACCTAATCGATTGCAGTTTAAAATTCGCATCGATTGTGGGTTCAACTATTTTCCCAGAGGTTTTCTGAGAAAAGTTGTATACTTATCAACATTTTTTTTACAAAAAAAAAAAAAAAAGACTTTGGCAGCACTTGTAAGCAAAACATATACACGCGCTTGATATTGTTAAAAAATTACTATTTATTAATTTTAATATTGTTTGCAAAAGTTAAAGAATATTAAATTCAGACATTGTTTAAGAAATGTCACAATTGTAATGCTCCTATTGCTATATTGATGTAGCAGATGACCATTATCTACATTGTTTAAACTGTGGTGGGGATGTGCATATTAAATGCCTAAAACATTCCAGCAAGCCAGGAGATTTGATGGGAGATGTTTTCTTCGATTTTACATGTGCTAAATGCATGTGACATAAATTTGGTGCGCCGTCCACATCTAAAGTCAAACATATTAATTGTGTAGATGATATAAAAGAGAAAATAATCGGCTTAAATCTACATAGTTGAGTGACGCAGCTCCAAATGAAAAAAAAATACATAGGGTGATAGAAAATCGAAAAATAAGACGAAAATTTGATGTGGTACCTTTCTCGGAAACGCATAGTTTTCGAGTTATTGCCCTCTGAAGTTTGTATATATATGTGCGATTTCCCTTTGCATTTCTCAACGAATAAGGCCAATTTTGGTATCATTTGAAAGCTTTTGACTAGATCTATATGAATTTATTAAAATACAGAAGATTTTAGTGATATTTAAAAAAAAATATTGTTTTTGGACCCAAGTGGGCTGGAATCTAATTTCCAGCAACCTGCTAACCTATATTAATATATAATAGGTTGGTGTGGATATCTGTCAAACTCTTCCTCCAGCGTACAATCTGATGTCATAAATATTATATTTTCTATATCATTGTTTTGGTGTACAAGGTGGAGAAAATCACTAGGCTAAGTTCGGCCACACAGTGTATATATTTACACGAAACCATTCGAGCTGTTTTTACCCCCTCATAACTTTGCTCCCCCTGATCATAATATAATGAAACTTGAAACATAAGGTCTCCCCACAGAGTTGACTTCACAGGTTAAATTTGAAAAGTCGTAATTTTTTTTCTCTCTTTGTTTACGTTTAGCACGTACCAAATAGTTTGCCAAATGAAAAAAACGTGCTTCGCCCAACAGGTTCAAACCAAAAAATTATTTTCCGATTTTCATATTTTTGATGGAATATAACATATGCGCACCCTCTCTAGTTTCTGAGATATCAATGAAATAGTGCTTTGAAAATCGTTCGATGAAACCTCCGGATATATTTGACATAATTAAAATGTCAATAATGACAGACATAAAATCTGATACTAGAGGACTTTTGCTATATATTCTCATTTTTATATTTTTAATTTATTAAAATATTACTTTAAAATTATTGCATTCAAAGTCGTAATTTTTTTCACTCTTTGTTTACATTTTGCATATAAGAAACATAACATTCGGTTTGATAACTCCATGTGTTATTCTTCACACGCGTGAAAATTATATGAAATATGTATGTACATGTTTTAAAACGCAATGTACATTGAACACGATCAAAAATAATCAACTGCTGTAATAGCGACATCTAGTTGTTAATTCTCCTTGAGGGGCGAATATAATATTCCATTTATATTGGCCAAGGCGAATTCATTACCAGTTGGATGCAGTGGCGAATTCGGGCGAATTTATCCATTTTCCACACTGTCAAATTTTGTACATATTTTCCGGCATAATTTTTATGTAATTTTTTGTGCATGGTAATGAATTTGCCTTCATATTGGCATTTATGTTAGTAAGAGAGCGTTTATTTTTCTATAATCGTACTTTATATAAATTTATTTTGTGTATATGTAGGTACATATTAAATAATTAACAGGCACAGCATGCAATCAACAATAAAAAATAATTCACAAAAATGTTGGGTGTACCGAAGCAAACAAAAACAGATCAAAGGAAAAGAAGCGGCCTAACCCAGGGCAGAAAGAAAAAATGTCGAACAAACCAGGGCAGAACGAATACAAACAATAAATAACAAGTAAGAGTGCTATAGTCGGCTGTGCCGAATCTTATATACCCTTCACCAATGCATATATATGTGATTCGCAGAATATAATAAGCCTGTATATCCTTTGTTATATAAATATACATAGGTACTTTTGTATGTACATATCAAAAAACACCTCATAAAAGGAAAAGTTATTTTAGTGGTGACAAAATACTTTTTACCGACGGCTCATTTCAATTATGAATATATATACATATATATATATATATATAGATATGTATAAAATAACCTGTTTATTATTTTCAAATATAGTTACAAGCCTATGTACATACATATATTTAAATTTTTAAAATGAAAAACAAATTGACAAATATACAACATTTTAAAAGATAAATACAAAAGCATTTTTAACATACATATAAATACATCAGACTATATTTGTAATCATCAGTGTGCGAAATTTTTTTCCACAGAGTTTACTTGTCTGGTACGTATAGTGTTCTAAAAACGATGTGTGTGCATACATACATATTTATGTTTATAATGTGCTTTGGTGAAAAAAAATTGAAATTTTTTATGTGTGTAGAATAGTGCTTGGTATCAGAGCTGCCGTTTTTTGTTATTTCTAACCAAAATAGGTAATTTTATTTTTCAATGTGAGATGCGAATATTTTTTCATTTTGGTTACTTTTTTTCGTTTGAATATTTTTTAACTATATATATAACTTGTTAAACTTTGAAAACAATTTTTAAAATTTTTAATTACCTGTTCATAGTACGATTGGGTCCCAACACTGTCAACACCTCTCCGTACTACTAAATGATCTGCTCTGTGTTATCAAAAAATATTCAATGATTCACATCTAACTAGACCTGACAACTTTCAAAACAAAAATGGAATGAACGAAAAAACGTTCGAACAACTTTTTTATTTCGTACAAAATTTATTATCATTGCCACATAGTTCTGCTGCTGCCGAAAGAATGTTTTCACAACTTAATTTAAAGAAAACCAAATTTCGTAATAGTCTTGATTTTAAAACTATTAACAATATTATCCAATCGAAACAGTTGTGCAAAAATCAAAATGTTGCCCATTATTTATGGTCTGCCAAAGATATGAATTGAAAATTCGTATATAATTTTTAATCTCAATAGTGTGAATTGTAAACTATTAATTTTTTGATTTAAAAGAAAAATTTTGTAAAACAATTAAATTTTTTTCTGAAGTACAAATATTGTTTGTTTTAAATAAATAAACACTTTAAAAAGTTTGTTTAAATTTAAGTTTCTTGTTATGTTTTTACCTTATTAATAATAATTTTATTAATATGTAAAAACAATTTCTTATTTTCCTTTCTTATTTTTTATAAATGTGCAGTACAAATTTTGTTTATTGTAATGATCCTATTCAAAAAAAATTTTAATTTATAAACTTTCAATCAAATGAATTTTGTATAAACATTTGGCAGGTTTAACTCTTATAAAAAAACTATATTTATGAATAAGGGCTCAAATAAACAAAAACTGATTTCAATTTAAGTTTCTCCTTTTCATTTACTATTAGTATGAATTTTTTTTTTTTGTTTTCTTGTTTTGCAATTATTATTTAACTATGTATAAAATGCAAATAAACTGTATGTAATGCAACTTTAAATAAATTTAAAATTTTTTTTTTAATAAAAAAGCATTTTAAATTTGGTTATTTTTTCACATTTGGTAACTTTTTCAAAAAGTTTGGTTGTAATATTTTTTTGGTCGTGGCAGCACTGCTTGGTATGTTAAAAGCAAATAACGATTTGAGTCTGCTGATCTTTCAAAAGCAACTGCCTTGTATTTTTATACACACATGCTTAGATGTGTGACAAAAAGGGGTTTGTACGAAAAAATACGTAAAGTTATAATTAAGTTAATATACACAAAGAACTAACCAGCCTCAGTAGCACGATGGGTCGTGTGTTGAATTATTGTCTCTGACACATATTCAATGCGCTTGGCCCCGTATTCAATACTACTGAGGCACCTAGTGTATTTATAAATTTATTTCTGCAATGAATATATATATATATCTCCATTTATTTGTATATATATCCATTTCAGAATCGATATTTTTATTTTTGCTGATTTTCAATACGAAACATCCTTAGAAAAATCCCTGCATTTTACTTTAAGAAACAATTCTGTAGCTCTTCTAGTGTCTTCAGAAAATGGATTTCACGTACAGACAGACGGATAGACGGACAGGGCTCAGTTAACTTCCCTATATATAAGGATCCAGAATATATATACTATATGGACCTCATATAAATATTGTGGAAATTACACACGTAATGACAAACCTATAAATACCCTTACCATTTTTGGTGAAGGGTATAAAAAGTATTAAGCATACCATAGAAGTTGTGACCGTTGGTTCAACTCATATAGTAATCAAATTGTATGCATGAAATTTATTTTATGTAGGTCTGTATATACCCTGTCGGACTTTTGTTAGCTAGCTTCAAATATTGTTGACTCTTGAATAACTAATTTACATCTGACTTCTGAACTAACTTGTATATGATACATACGTGAGTCAGAAGTTTTGCGTACAACTGGCTTGTTCTCGTTAAGTGTTGAACAAGCTTTTACTTAACTCAAATCTGATGCAAAAATGTACAATTAACTTCTTCTCAAATACTGTTCAACTAGCTTGAGTGTGCTTCAATTTAATCAGCCGTAAGCTAACTCAATATGAGCTAGCTTGTAGTTATTGCAAAATTATGCAGTATTAGTGAGTACTGACTCATTGTAATGAGATTACGTTGAAAAACTAAATAGCGGTTAACACAGACATTGAGATAGCTTTTGAGTCAGCTGTCACGGATTAACGATGAGTTAAATTTTAGTTACCTCAAATCCCAACAAGGTAAGTAAGCCAACGGGCTAACAGTACGGTGCAGTACGGGTACGGTAGAGCAGCGCTCGGCTAACGAAACCTTTATGCATGTACTGAGTGCATTACTTGCCACTGCAGTAAGGGCGAAATCGCGATTTTAGCGGCAAAAAGTCAATTTTTCAACTTTAAATTTTAAATATTTTTTGATGGTGTTCTATACCCAATATATTGACAAGAAAAAACTAAAAAAAAATTACTGTTGACAACCCTGATTATGTAAAAACAACAGTTAATGTTTACATATTTTTAGTACTTAATACAAGTCAAGCAGCAAAATTTTTATAAAATTAAAAACTGTTTATTTTAATAATATATTCTTGTAAAAAAACTTTGTAAATATGAGTTGTAATACTCGATGTGAGTATTTTTACTATATACAAATAAAGTTTGCTAAATGTTTGTATTTCGTACTTATTTTGGTGCTTTTGTGTGTGTATATTTTTGTGAAATTCTGCAGAGTTTTATCGTTTTTCGTGGAGTAGAACTAAAAATTTCACGAAGTATCTTTGGAGCTATTTATATGTGATTGTTGGTAAAAGTGTATGCATTTGACTGCTTATGAACGAATTTTTAATATTTTTGTAGAAACACTCAGGTTCAAAAATTCTGAAATATTTGAGTTACAGTTGAGAAACAACAGGAATGTTTCGAATTACATAAAAGGGAAGATTCCATACGAAATTGACAGTTGTAGTGCAATGGATCACCGACTGTAATTATTCATTTTGTACCTGTCGTGTAAACACATATTCATTTTTTTAATACTATTTTATACAGCCCTAAGCATACTACTTATATTAACATGTATGTCTAGAATAAGAAGAGAGATATGTACATAACAGCCATACCTAAACAAGAGCGGAAAGCGGAACGTTTTCTACCGCCTAGCGTTAACGCTGAAATAACATACCTAAACAAGAGTGTCAACGCTTTGTCATAAAAACAGGGTTATTACAAAATATATAACAACCCTGATTATAATAGTATACTCATAACCTAATAATACATGCATCTCTACATCAAACACAACAAAAAAATTCCTCAGAAGCCAAAAGTATAAATGTGTATGTGTGTATGTTTCAATCTGTGACAAAAATGTAAATAAAAATTATTCATTCAAATACGAAAAAATAAATACAAATCAAGATTTAACACCTGAAATAAAAAACAAGTAATTTACAAGAATTGTCAGCTGGGCTTGTAAGACTACCTTATAGTCATTGTATCATGAGTGCTTGTCTTTTACAGCTAACTTCACTATTAAACGCGCTGTCAAAATCGGATTTTCCAATTGCAAAATTTTGCCGCCGCGTTACCGCCGCGTTATTACGGGATGCTCCATACAAACGCTTGCCGCTCTTGTTTAGGTATGGCTGTAAGGATAGAAGATAAGAAAATTGAATAAAATAACGAGCACAGAATATGTATAGTCTAAGGGTAACGAGTTGATATTTAACCGGCGTCACAAAATATACAGAAATGACACGAGACGGAAGATTTTGCTTGCTTGTTTGTATACACTCATACAATCTTTCGTTTTCGTTTTTTTCTTTGTGCTGTCTTTCTATCCATATTAAAATTATAAATCACAAAACTAATAAAATATCCATATATTTCTATAATTTACATTCAAAATATTATTAATTAATTAATTTATGTTGGTTTTCACTGATCGTTTGTATTTTATCACTATAATATCTGCAAAATATAAGAATTTATCAAGTATGTATGCGTGTAAGTAAAAAACTACCACAATTTGGCAAATTTACAGCCTATATGTACGTATGTATATAAATTGAATATACAGAGAATATAAGCACACACTAAATGGTTTTATCACTTTATTTTCGAACTAGACATACACGGTGCGCATCGCTACCCCCTCGTTATAAAATAAAACTCCTATTGTGAAAATTTAATGACGATGGTTTCAGTAGTTAAGACTATATTACGATTTTTCAATTGTCTAAAAAGGGGCGTGGTCCCACCCACTTTTCCCCTGGTACGTATTCCAAATTATGCCAATACCATATGAACCAAATATTATTGACGTAGGTCAAAAAATTCCCAAAATATGGCGATTTAAATTTTTAAGTTATATGGGCGGTGCCACGCCTCTTTGTCCAATCAAAACTTCATAAAGCCTATTATTCCTTTCAGAGTCACAGTAACATGCTGTGAAAATTTCAGGAAGATCGGTCCAAGGGTTTGGTTTTCCTAAAAAGGGGCGTGGTCCCACCCACTTTTCTCCTGCTACGTATTCCAAATTATGCCAAAACCATGTGTTCCAAATATCATCGACGTTGGTCAAAAAATGCGCAAAATATGGCGATTTAAATTTTTGGGTTATCATCGACGTTGGTCAAAAAATGCGCAAAATATGGCGATTTAAATTTTTAAGTTATATGGGCGGTGCCACGCCTCTTTGTCCAATCAAAACTTCATAAAGCCTATTATTCCTTTCAGAGTCACAGTAACATGCTGTGAAAATTTCAGGAAGATCGGTCCAAGGGTTTGGTTTTCCTAAAAAGGGGCGTGGTCCCCCTCACTTTTCTCCTGCTACGTATTCCAAATTATGCCAATACCATATGTACCAAATATCATCGACGTAAGTAGGTCAAAAAATGCCCAAAATATGGCGATTTAAATTTTTGGGTTATATGGGCGGTGCCACGCCTCTTTGTCCAATCAAAACTTCATATAGCCTATGTCACCCGCCTGAATATTTTTAAGATTCCCTGAAAATTTCATCAAAATCGGTCTAGTAGTTTCGGAGCCTATTCATTTCAAACAAACAAACAAACAAACAAACAAAAAATCAAACCTTTCCTCTTTATAATATTAGTATAGATTATATGCGTGCTTTCATGTAGCATTTTCCACTAAAAACTGAATTTTTTTTGCTTTTCGTTTTGTTTACTTTCATAACAAACACACTAATGTTGTCTCTTTTTCACGATGCTTAATTATGACAAATAAAATATGATCCAAGTCCAATTTATTTTTGTCATATCTGGTTACCTGTGCCGGCGTTGCAACCAGATGTATTTTTAATTTGATTAATTAATTTTGCCACCATCCACCACATGGCGATTCTGCCTGGTTTTTGCAGTGTCTTATCTAGGCGCACGGTAGTGCGCCAGGCCAAGTTCGGCAACACAGTGCGTATATTTACACGAAACCATTCGAGCTGTTTTTAACACCTCATAACTTTGCTCCCCCTGATCATAATATAATGAAACTTGAAACATAAGGTCTCCCCATAGTGACCTCACAGATAAAATTTGAAAAGTCGTAATTTTATTTCTCTCTTTAATCAGTGGTAGTGAAACGGCAAAGAACTTGGTTTCAGATGATGATGAAGCTATCCTTAAGGCAGGAAATCATATATGCCAGGGTCATGAAATTGGATTTTCCATAGAAAAAACGGTCGAAGCTTTAGATATTCCTGAAGAAAACATATCAACGCTGTTGTGTTACATGGAATTGGATAATCGTTGGTGTATAAATGTTTTAAGCAATGCCTATATGAAAGCAAAAGTTATTTCATATGGTGGACCAAAATATTTAAAGTATACAAAAATTAAATTATTAAAAAAAACTGTTTAAAATAATATGTATGTATCTGTATGTGTATTCTTACAGACATGCTGCCAAAGAATGTCCTCCTTTAGCCATGGCAATTGCAATGGAAATAAAAAATGGCTGCTTCAAAGAAAATGCCAACATAATAGAATTTTCTGTGGTTGACAGCGGCAGCAATTGGATGGAATAGTGGTGTCGTTAAGTATCAGCTGAAAAATTTAGAATGGGTGCAAGGTAAGGCCTACGTACATAGATACATATATGTATGTAAATTGGAGGGATTGTGACATTTCTTAATTCAATTAACTTTGTTTTGTACGAAATTCTTAATTTCTGATAGTATTTTTTATTCCAAATATTCTTCTTCAATTAGATATTGTAATTTAAATTTTCAACAATTATTATTTTTTATGTCATCAGTAGATATTTACGATTCATGTTTAAAAAGTTCCAAAAATCATCTACTCATACATGAATTCTCAAATAGTATTTGCAAAATAGCTTTTCTTCATTCGATATGAATCTGTTTAATTTTGGATTTTCAGCCCTCCAATGTATCCGATGCAGATTTAGAATCGGACATGCTAAGCCTCATAAACATGTATCCTGAAAATAATTTTAGCGGTCGTAACATAGCTAGAATATTTCATGGAATTTCAAACCCCAATTATCCAGCTGTGATGTGGTATCGTTGCAAATTTTGGCGAATTCATTCAAAAAATGATTTTAATCGCGTCGTCCAACTGGCCAACAACGTAATTGTCAAAAGACGTACTTAGATTTTTGTAAAACAGTTTATGTGAATTACGTTACGTTATTATTTTTTGTACTAAAATTTATTGATAAATATATGTTTCAGTAAGAGTGTATTTATTTTTGCCAATCTTTTAAATGTTTTATATGCGGGTCTGTTCTAGAATCCGAATTCACTCGAAAGTGGATTACTTTAGCATTTTTGGTGTTCTGCAATTCAGATCCACATATTTTTATTAATAAAAACATGTGGATGTGAATTGCAGAACACCAAAAATGCTAAAGTAATTCACTCGAAAGTGAATTCGGATTCTAGAACAGACCCGATAGATAGATCTTCTATAGGTTCATTCAACTTTTAAAAGTTTTGCTAAGAGACCACAATTATCAAATAACTGTCGGAAACGATCGCAAAAATATTGGTATTTTTAGTTACAAATTGAGGTGTGCAAAAGTAATACAGAGGGCATCAAAAGCAAATTTTTAGAAGATAAGCCGCATTTTAAGAACATTTAATAAAATGCATAATTGTGAGATAATAATCTTTTGAACTGATAAATTGTGGCACTGCCCTGCATACATTTACAAAATAAAAAATAACTTTCTCTCATTTAGTAAATTTAACATAAATATTGATATTCATAAATGTAATTTATTTGTAGTTTTATCAACATAAAGTTTGTGCATTAAGTGAACTAAATTGATTTTGATTATTTAAAAAAGTATAGTTGTTTATTCTTAGCAGGATTTTTATTTGAAAAATTTCTTTATTAGGGTTTGCAATAAATTTTCTTATCCATAAAAACTAAGAAAGCTTATTCTATATAAACACTCGAATTTAAAACATAATTTAAAAGAGAAATTAAAAATAATAAACAAGTACCGAGAACAGGAACCCTAGAAAATTGTGGCGGTGATGGCATACTTGTACCTTATATAGTGTTTAAATAGGCCTAAAAGTAACTAAACGAATAAATACACACGTACCTCAAAACAAAAATCCCATTAAAGTAAAATGTTTTGAACAATCGCATAAACATGAAAAAATCTTTTCGTATACTCTGTCTACATGAGTATTAAAGCCACATCTTGAGGTTTCATGCTGGGACATCGCCAATTATACAAATAGTATTGGAAGTTGCCATCTCCAGGGCCAAATTTTAAGGGACGTAAAAATGTATTATTCTCCATTAGATCCAATGCATTATATACATACATCCATTTGTAAGTTTCTAGCTGATATTAGAGCATCATTGACAAGCTCCAGCCATGGTGTTTTAGTAGAAACATTATAGAAAGAATATGCAGCTCGCAGAGTCTTATGCACCGGATGGTGCATTACCGATGAAAGCAAACAGTAGAAACTGGTCATATCGGTTATATTTCCTTGATCGTCTTCGACAATAAAACAGTCGATTATGCCTTCTTTTGGCGTAAACCAATGACGAAATTCTTTACTGAGTACTGGACACAAATTAAACTTTTTCATATACTCATCCATAAGTTTGCGAGCTTTCTCCATTTCTTTAGCTTCAATGCGTCGATATCCCTTTGTTTTCGGTTGATCTAACAGTTTATATAATTTTATTGTACGTTGCATAGTCATATTGCGTGCTAGATGAGAAAATTTCACCTATAATAAAATTATAGAAATATAAGTAAAAAAACAATGAAGGAAAGTAAAAAGGTGCAAGATATAGCAACTAGGCTTAATTAAAGTCTAATTGGATATGATGTTTTTTTCTCGTACGGGGTAAAAAGGCAAACATCAGATTTGTATATATTTTAGAGCTACTTAAGCATTGATTAGGATTTGTTAGAGGATATTCTTTTTTTACATCATAGATTTATAATTTTTCCCTTACAATAGGAACTGTTCGATTCCTGTTCAGGAAAAGTCAGCAACATAATAATATTATTATGCCATTGTATTAATTGTTGTTGAATTACGCAACGCTTTAGATCGTAACAATATGCTGACAACAACGAATATTGCTGAAGAAAATATCAATATGGGTGGTAGTGCTGAGATAATATATAAGAATACAACAAACCAATCCTTAAATACGAATAATGGCAATAGTAAATTCTCCAATTCGCCCAATGATTTGTATAAACAAGCAACTAATATATCAGCAAATGGTGCATTAGTGCCACCGCCCTAGAGAGATCCACCGCCACTACGTAATAGTCCATTGCAACAACTAAATGTTCCTTCAACAGCGGCAGTAACACAGCTACAAAAGTCACATTCATTTTATTATTTTTATTTACTAGCAAACTAAAAATATATGTACTTAATAGACAAATTAACAACACAGCTACCACTATGTAAATGTTTTAACTATTGTACTTAAGCTCTTAAAACAAAATAAGTCATTAAAATTGTTAAACGTGAATTTACATGAGAATTGTAATTTTTAAAAAATGTAACAAATCTCAACAGGAAAGAAGTGTGCAATTTGTGACTGAAATATTTATCAAACTAAAAATTTAAGTAAAAATAAAACAAAACTAAAAATAAATTAACATTAAATTGAACTTGTTTGTGAAACAATTACTTACATGCCATGATAGTCAGTAGCAAAAACAAATATTTATGTACTTTGAATAAATTTAACCGCACACAAATATGCAAAATAAAATAAAAAAGATTAAATGGGAAAGATTACATAAATTAAATTGTTTATATTTTATTAAAATATTTATGTTATTAAAAGATGAATAAATTGTTCAAATATCCAAATATCCAAAAATGTAAAAATTTTAATTTTTTTTCTGTCCTTTGCAAAATATTAATGAAATGAAATAATATGAAATAAATGGTAGTTACAAAAAGAAAAGACATTCAAGTGTTCTTATTATTAAGCCTACTTGTATCACTTATTGTTGTATATGAAAAATACTGTTTCAAACAAATGAAAAGACAATAATAAGCTATACAACTAGGCTTGAGAATTGAGTTTTTATTAATTGTGTAGGTTTCCACACCACCATTGAGGTACTACACTTAGTGCGTTGCCAGTTATTTTGAATGGTTGGCTCCCCAATAGGCATACACCATTTTTTCATGCACTACAGAAATATTTACACTACTAGATCCTATAGTACTACTATTTAAATAGCTACATACATTGATTTATATAACACAGATGGGAATTTTTATGGCTTTTTATTTTTTGGATACATTTCATTTAAGGCTATTGTATTTCAAATATATACAAATATTAATTTATTTACAATTTCATATTTTATATGATTGAAGCCATTATTTGATAATTTATTTTTAATGTCTATATGTATTTCATGCATAATACATAATTATTAATTTTTCAGATCATTTTCTTATGATTGAAGCCATTATTTGATAATTTATTTTTAATGTCTATATGTATTTCATGCATAATACATAATTATTAATTTTTCAGATCATTTTCTTATGATTGAAGCCATTATTTGATCATTTATTTTTAATGTCTATATGTATTTCATGCATAATACATAATTATTAATTTTTCAGATCATTTTCTTATGATTGAAGCCATTATTTGATCATTTATTTTTAATGTCTATATGTATTTCATGCATAATACATAATTATTAATTTTTCAGATCATTTTCTTATGATTGAAGCCATTATTTGATAATTTATTTTTAATGTCTATATGTATTTCATGCATAATACATAATTATTAATTTTTCAGATCATTTTCTTATGATTGAAGCCATTATTTGATCATTTATTTTTAATGTCTATATGTATTTCATGCATAATACATAATTATTAATTTTTCAGATCATTTTCTTATGATTGAAGCCATTATTTGATCATTTATTTTTAATGTCTATATGTATTTCATGCATAATACATAATTATTAATTTTTCAGATCATTTTCTTATGATTGAAGCCATTATTTGATCATTTATTTTTAATGTCTATATGTATTTCATGCATAATACATAATTATTAATTTTTCAGATCATTTTCTTATGATTGAAGCCATTATTTGATCATTTATTTTTAATGTCTATATGTATTTTTATTTTAAAATTTTATTTGTTTACATACTTTACATGTGGTAAGACAATTATTATATATATCTTTTACACATCTCTTACAAACTCTATATTCGCAAGAGTTACATTTACTTTTTGACATTCTTTTGTTTCCACAATGACAGCAAAACTGTGAATAATCATCACAATTTCGCATCAAAATTGATTTTATATTTTTTCGATAAATATCGGGAGATGGTAAATTTAATAAGGATTCATTTTTTAGGAAGTATTTTATAAACATTATAACAAATACACCACAGCTTACACCGTCTTTCTGTTTAGTTCTATTTGACAATTCTTCAAATTTCCAAACATTATCTTTGGAAAAATTTGAGCAGAAATCGTCATAATAGAATTTTCCTCTGTTGTCATTTAACGAATCAATAAAAATAAATTCTCTTGATCTAACGTTTAAAATACAAACGTTAAAATGTCGATTTGCTAAAATCGGTACAATTAAATAGTTTGGCTTAAGTGACAACATCTTATTGACTTTTTCAAAATAAACTTTGTCAATTTGGCAAGGTAGGCTTATCACATTTTTAAAATTCTCTTTTATCAGAGATACTATTGCGCAATCCAATACTAAGTTGGTCAATTGCTTCCCAGCCCCTAAACTTTCCCAGTCTTGCAAATCCAGAGTGTTGCAAAAGCCAATATCTGAAAATTTAAGAGTTGGGTACATTGATTTAAATAAATCATCATATCTGAAGAGAACGAAATTCACCTTTCGTATTTCTGTATTCAATACTGTCGCTTCTACTTCTTCGAAGTACGTGTGCTCTTTTTTAATTCTTGAAACGCAATTGCAATGGAAATAAAAAATGGCTGCTTCAAAGAAAATGCCAACATAATAGAATTTTCTGTGGTTGACAGCGGCAGCAATTGGATGGAATAGTGGTGTCGTTAAGTATCAGCTGAAAAATTTAGAATGGGTGCAAGGTAAGGCCTACGTACATAGATACATATATGTATGTAAATTGGAGGGATTGTGACATTTCTTAATTCAATTAACTTTGTTTTGTACGAAATTCTTAATTTCTGATAGTATTTTTTATTCCAAATATTCTTCTTCAATTAGATATTGTAATTTAAATTTTCAACAATTATTATTTTTTATGTCATCAGTAGATATTTACGATTCATGTTTAAAAAGTTCCAAAAATCATCTACTCATACATGAATTCTCAAATAGTATTTGCAAAATAGCTTTTCTTCATTCGATATGAATCTGTTTAATTTTGGATTTTCAGCCCTCCAATGTATCCGATGCAGATTTAGAATCGGACATGCTAAGCCTCATAAACATGTATCCTGAAAATAATTTTAGCGGTCGTAACATAGCTAGAATATTTCATGGAATTTCAAACCCCAATTATCCAGCTGTGATGTGGTATCGTTGCAAATTTTGGCGAATTCATTCAAAAAATGATTTTAATCGCGTCGTCCAACTGGCCAACAACGTAATTGTCAAAAGACGTACTTAGATTTTTGTAAAACAGTTTATGTGAATTACGTTACGTTATTATTTTTTGTACTAAAATTTATTGATAAATATATGTTTCAGTAAGAGTGTATTTATTTTTGCCAATCTTTTAAATGTTTTATATGCGGGTCTGTTCTAGAATCCGAATTCACTCGAAAGTGGATTACTTTAGCATTTTTGGTGTTCTGCAATTCAGATCCACATATTTTTATTAATAAAAACATGTGGATGTGAATTGCAGAACACCAAAAATGCTAAAGTAATTCACTCGAAAGTGAATTCGGATTCTAGAACAGACCCGATAGATAGATCTTCTATAGGTTCATTCAACTTTTAAAAGTTTTGCTAAGAGACCACAATTATCAAATAACTGTCGGAAACGATCGCAAAAATATTGGTATTTTTAGTTACAAATTGAGGTGTGCAAAAGTAATACAGAGGGCATCAAAAGCAAATTTTTAGAAGATAAGCCGCATTTTAAGAACATTTAATAAAATGCATAATTGTGAGATAATAATCTTTTGAACTGATAAATTGTGGCACTGCCCTGCATACATTTACAAAATAAAAAATAACTTTCTCTCATTTAGTAAATTTAACATAAATATTGATATTCATAAATGTAATTTATTTGTAGTTTTATCAACATAAAGTTTGTGCATTAAGTGAACTAAATTGATTTTGATTATTTAAAAAAGTATAGTTGTTTATTCTTAGCAGGATTTTTATTTGAAAAATTTCTTTATTAGGGTTTGCAATAAATTTTCTTATCCATAAAAACTAAGAAAGCTTATTCTATATAAACACTCGAATTTAAAACATAATTTAAAAGAGAAATTAAAAATAATAAACAAGTACCGAGAACAGGAACCCTAGAAAATTGTGGCGGTGATGGCATACTTGTACCTTATATAGTGTTTAAATAGGCCTAAAAGTAACTAAACGAATAAATACACACGTACCTCAAAACAAAAATCCCATTAAAGTAAAATGTTTTGAACAATCGCATAAACATGAAAAAATCTTTTCGTATACTCTGTCTACATGAGTATTAAAGCCACATCTTGAGGTTTCATGCTGGGACATCGCCAATTATACAAATAGTATTGGAAGTTGCCATCTCCAGGGCCAAATTTTAAGGGACGTAAAAATGTATTATTCTCCATTAGATCCAATGCATTATATACATACATCCATTTGTAAGTTTCTAGCTGATATTAGAGCATCATTGACAAGCTCCAGCCATGGTGTTTTAGTAGAAACATTATAGAAAGAATATGCAGCTCGCAGAGTCTTATGCACCGGATGGTGCATTACCGATGAAAGCAAACAGTAGAAACTGGTCATATCGGTTATATTTCCTTGATCGTCTTCGACAATAAAACAGTCGATTATGCCTTCTTTTGGCGTAAACCAATGACGAAATTCTTTACTGAGTACTGGACACAAATTAAACTTTTTCATATACTCATCCATAAGTTTGCGAGCTTTCTCCATTTCTTTAGCTTCAATGCGTCGATATCCCTTTGTTTTCGGTTGATCTAACAGTTTATATAATTTTATTGTACGTTGCATAGTCATATTGCGTGCTAGATGAGAAAATTTCACCTATAATAAAATTATAGAAATATAAGTAAAAAAACAATGAAGGAAAGTAAAAAGGTGCAAGATATAGCAACTAGGCTTAATTAAAGTCTAATTGGATATGATGTTTTTTTCTCGTACGGGGTAAAAAGGCAAACATCAGATTTGTATATATTTTAGAGCTACTTAAGCATTGATTAGGATTTGTTAGAGGATATTCTTTTTTTACATCATAGATTTATAATTTTTCCCTTACAATAGGAACTGTTCGATTCCTGTTCAGGAAAAGTCAGCAACATAATAATATTATTATGCCATTGTATTAATTGTTGTTGAATTACGCAACGCTTTAGATCGTAACAATATGCTGACAACAACGAATATTGCTGAAGAAAATATCAATATGGGTGGTAGTGCTGAGATAATATATAAGAATACAACAAACCAATCCTTAAATACGAATAATGGCAATAGTAAATTCTCCAATTCGCCCAATGATTTGTATAAACAAGCAACTAATATATCAGCAAATGGTGCATTAGTGCCACCGCCCTAGAGAGATCCACCGCCACTACGTAATAGTCCATTGCAACAACTAAATGTTCCTTCAACAGCGGCAGTAACACAGCTACAAAAGTCACATTCATTTTATTATTTTTATTTACTAGCAAACTAAAAATATATGTACTTAATAGACAAATTAACAACACAGCTACCACTATGTAAATGTTTTAACTATTGTACTTAAGCTCTTAAAACAAAATAAGTCATTAAAATTGTTAAACGTGAATTTACATGAGAATTGTAATTTTTAAAAAATGTAACAAATCTCAACAGGAAAGAAGTGTGCAATTTGTGACTGAAATATTTATCAAACTAAAAATTTAAGTAAAAATAAAACAAAACTAAAAATAAATTAACATTAAATTGAACTTGTTTGTGAAACAATTACTTACATGCCATGATAGTCAGTAGCAAAAACAAATATTTATGTACTTTGAATAAATTTAACCGCACACAAATATGCAAAATAAAATAAAAAAGATTAAATGGGAAAGATTACATAAATTAAATTGTTTATATTTTATTAAAATATTTATGTTATTAAAAGATGAATAAATTGTTCAAATATCCAAATATCCAAAAATGTAAAAATTTTAATTTTTTTTCTGTCCTTTGCAAAATATTAATGAAATGAAATAATATGAAATAAATGGTAGTTACAAAAAGAAAAGACATTCAAGTGTTCTTATTATTAAGCCTACTTGTATCACTTATTGTTGTATATGAAAAATACTGTTTCAAACAAATGAAAAGACAATAATAAGCTATACAACTAGGCTTGAGAATTGAGTTTTTATTAATTGTGTAGGTTTCCACACCACCATTGAGGTACTACACTTAGTGCGTTGCCAGTTATTTTGAATGGTTGGCTCCCCAATAGGCATACACCATTTTTTCATGCACTACAGAAATATTTACACTACTAGATCCTATAGTACTACTATTTAAATAGCTACATACATTGATTTATATAACACAGATGGGAATTTTTATGGCTTTTTATTTTTTGGATACATTTCATTTAAGGCTATTGTATTTCAAATATATACAAATATTAATTTATTTACAATTTCATATTTTATATGATTGAAGCCATTATTTGATAATTTATTTTTAATGTCTATATGTATTTCATGCATAATACATAATTATTAATTTTTCAGATCATTTTCTTATGATTGAAGCCATTATTTGATAATTTATTTTTAATGTCTATATGTATTTCATGCATAATACATAATTATTAATTTTTCAGATCATTTTCTTATGATTGAAGCCATTATTTGATCATTTATTTTTAATGTCTATATGTATTTCATGCATAATACATAATTATTAATTTTTCAGATCATTTTCTTATGATTGAAGCCATTATTTGATCATTTATTTTTAATGTCTATATGTATTTCATGCATAATACATAATTATTAATTTTTCAGATCATTTTCTTATGATTGAAGCCATTATTTGATAATTTATTTTTAATGTCTATATGTATTTCATGCATAATACATAATTATTAATTTTTCAGATCATTTTCTTATGATTGAAGCCATTATTTGATCATTTATTTTTAATGTCTATATGTATTTCATGCATAATACATAATTATTAATTTTTCAGATCATTTTCTTATGATTGAAGCCATTATTTGATCATTTATTTTTAATGTCTATATGTATTTCATGCATAATACATAATTATTAATTTTTCAGATCATTTTCTTATGATTGAAGCCATTATTTGATCATTTATTTTTAATGTCTATATGTATTTCATGCATAATACATAATTATTAATTTTTCAGATCATTTTCTTATGATTGAAGCCATTATTTGATCATTTATTTTTAATGTCTATATGTATTTTTATTTTAAAATTTTATTTGTTTACATACTTTACATGTGGTAAGACAATTATTATATATATCTTTTACACATCTCTTACAAACTCTATATTCGCAAGAGTTACATTTACTTTTTGACATTCTTTTGTTTCCACAATGACAGCAAAACTGTGAATAATCATCACAATTTCGCATCAAAATTGATTTTATATTTTTTCGATAAATATCGGGAGATGGTAAATTTAATAAGGATTCATTTTTTAGGAAGTATTTTATAAACATTATAACAAATACACCACAGCTTACACCGTCTTTCTGTTTAGTTCTATTTGACAATTCTTCAAATTTCCAAACATTATCTTTGGAAAAATTTGAGCAGAAATCGTCATAATAGAATTTTCCTCTGTTGTCATTTAACGAATCAATAAAAATAAATTCTCTTGATCTAACGTTTAAAATACAAACGTTAAAATGTCGATTTGCTAAAATCGGTACAATTAAATAGTTTGGCTTAAGTGACAACATCTTATTGACTTTTTCAAAATAAACTTTGTCAATTTGGCAAGGTAGGCTTATCACATTTTTAAAATTCTCTTTTATCAGAGATACTATTGCGCAATCCAATACTAAGTTGGTCAATTGCTTCCCAGCCCCTAAACTTTCCCAGTCTTGCAAATCCAGAGTGTTGCAAAAGCCAATATCTGAAAATTTAAGAGTTGGGTACATTGATTTAAATAAATCATCATATCTGAAGAGAACGAAATTCACCTTTCGTATTTCTGTATTCAATACTGTCGCTTCTACTTCTTCGAAGTACGTGTGCTCTTTTTTAATTCTTGAAACGCACTTTTCATTTTTTATACTATTAACCTCAAGTTGTATGATATCTTGCACGCATTCAGGCATAGATACAAATTTTTTGGGTTTTTTTTTGCGTTAGCAAGATGCTTTGGTTTAATAGCTTTCTGCGTCTTTATATTTTTCTTTTTCCATTTTTCTTCTGGCTCTAAAAACTCTATTAAATCGTAATCATGTTCTCTTGATATTTGCTTTATATGAGTAGTTTTATCATTCTTCTCATGCGCATTATGCTCTAATAGGATTTTTTCATCCTCAGTTTGTACATCGTACATATCGTATTTGTATCTAAGTTCTTTTTATGAACTCATACCATCTTTTCTATCGACTTTTATGAAATCTCCAGGTCTAACCGACTTATTATTGAGTAGAATATGTTTTTGCAAATAAAAACTAAATTCTACTGGAGCATTGCTTATATGATCGCCTGAAGGATCCACTAGAATTCCCATAATATTTGTCCACATGGGTACGAATGGGCAATATTTTTTAACAATAAACATACAAATGTCCTCATTATAAAGCTCATTGGAAGCATTCCTTACAGAATTTTCCTTGCAACTATCACGTACATTGTTAGTGATGTTTTCAAATAATTTTTTAAAAGGACTTCGAGACGCAATCGATTCTAAGTTATCTATTTGATCATCATCGAATACATTTAAGTTTTCAAAATCATTCTCGCTTACTTCCATTACATTTTTCTTTAAAATAGAGTAACTGTTTTTAAATTCGTGGTTTTTATGAGGACTTAAAAGAACCGTGAAAAGATTTTTAAACCAGAATTTGCACTCATCTATTGTTTTTTAATAAATTTCTTAACGTACTGCTTTTACCGAGCTTGCTATTTAAATCTTTACATATAATATGGATGTAGTGGGCTTTGCACCACTGTACTATAACCTTGGGTCTTGAAAATATTTTCGGATTTTCTAAATAGTTAAAACAATTATTTATATAATCGGAAACATTTTGATCATTGCAAGATTTCAAAATTCCGCCAAATAGAGCATAGCTTACATCTATGCAGACTCTTTCGAAAAAAGGCCATTTATATTTTTTTTCTTTGCAAAATTGCTCCAATTTTTGAAATATTAAATATATATCTGTAATTGTATGGCGAGATAATATACCAGTTACAATTGGAATGATCATTTTTAGCTTCTTAATATGAATAACAATTTTATATATTAAGATTCTTTTTTTTGCACATTCAATTTGTCGCACGCTTTGGCCCGTTGCATCCAAATGAATGGTATGATTTGCGTCTTTTAATATTTGTGGGTTCTGGTGAAACGTTGCAAACGTTTTATCTTCCCAACAATGTATAGCTAGCGGTGTTGCTATGTACTGGATGTATCCTTGATAGCAACCTTGTTGCATCTTGTAAACATCTATAAAAGAATCAGGGTCACAAAATCTATCATAATTATGCTCGGATTTACATTTGCGCAATGTAGACAAATTTTGAATATTCTGGAAGTTTCCGCTTTGAGCTATTTCGTCAGCGGCTTCTAGAATTTTCTCTTTCCTATACATGTAAGCACTTTTATTTTTTAAGCCTTTTTTAACAATGGCACGTGCCACTCCACGTATTTGAGCAACTCGCTTTTCTCCTTGACCGTGCAATATTTCACCTGTTCTATAAACGGAAACTGTACCGTCTAAAGTAATTTTAAAGCGATACTTGCAGCAGTCTGGAAAAGTACAGTAGCCATATGCTAACAGTCCAGATACCAAATACTTTAAGTTAAAAAATGCAATAATGCAAGAATTATTAACCTTCAAGTACTCCTGTCTAATCACATCTATAACAAACTTATTCCTTTTCATCTTTAGTTTGTCGTTGTCCTTTGATTTGAAAATCATATCAGGGACTACTTTAAAATTACAATCCATTACCTTAGCCTGAAAGCACCGAGTTTGTTTTAATGTTATTCCCGGCGTGCGAATAACCGGTTTACTAACTCTTTCCTTCTGATCAACTTTTTTTCTGTAGCTTTCAAACTCGGATATATCCAGGCTACTATCTTCAGTTTCAAATGGTCCTAAAATTGCATTCATCGTTGCATTCAGAAGTATTATCTACTTCTTTGCATTTATTAGGATTATCTACTTCATTTTCGTTCTTTTTAATAAAAATACTTCCACATTTACATAAATATTCTTTGTTTTTGTTTACTTTTTTTATATGTGGCTTTAGAATATTAAACATTGATTTTAAATCCATGGTGAAATCATTTAATATTTTTTTCAATTCTACATTATCGAATCTACTTTCCTTAAATAGAGAGCATGTATTCAACTTCTTAAGCTGATAATCATCTCTAGATGTACCAAGAGTTTCTATAGTAGGAGTTCCTTTCTCCCTCTCTTCAGAAAAACTTGGATTTGTGTTAAATAAAGAGCATGTATCCAACTTCTTATGCTCAAAATCATCTCTAGGTGTACCAAGAATTTCAAGAGTGGTTTTTCCTTTTTCTTCTTCCTCCCACTCATCGGAAAAACTTGGATTTTCTTTACCAGTCCGCTCTATAGTATCCGCTAATGCAAGCAGGGCATTTGCGACACACATCTCATCTTCGGTATAATTTTGTTGTATGGAATTTTCAATTATACTTTCTAGAATAGGAGGAGTTACACTAAAGACTTCCTCCCTCTCTTCAGAAAAACCTTCATTGTAATTATTTGCGTCCGCTTCTTTCGTTTTCGATTGCATTTTTTTAATCTACATATATTACAGAAGTCAACAAAAATTGAACATATTAAAACCTATATTATGAAGACTTACTCTTCTTAAAAGCGCATCGCGGTTTTTTATATTGTTTGCGACACAAAGGCGCAAAGGCTGATTTCGGTTGTAAGCCTCAAAAATTTTGATAAACGCAGAATTATTTTCTTTGCGTTTTAGGTTTCCAAACTTTATTCCTGGAATAGTTTCCTTCAAAATTCGGTTCAATATCTCAGTATTAAACAACATTTTCTGTATGGAGATTTAAAATGTAGACGTGTGGATAACATTAATGGGAAAAATGAGAAGAAAAAAATGTAACAAGAAGACCTTAAGGGAAAACTTGAAAAATTTAAAACTTATAATATTCATATATTTACGAAAAACCATCCTTAATATCAAAAGTTAGACGGTTCAATTATTTTAGAAAAATATTCCTATTCGAATTCTAATGTGGGTCTCTGAAATGTACAAATTTGAAATTTCAATATTAACACAAGAAACAAGTAAATATAAAAAATTTTTGGAAAATTTAAATTTTTGTTGAAAAATTTTTTTAATTTCACTAATTTCTCGTCTTAATATTGAAATTGTATCAAAAAAAGACTACCAATAGAATTGCAAGGGGTATTTTTTTCTAAAACATATTAACCCTCTAACACTTTATTTTGTGGGTCTTTTTTGTCCACTTCAATATATACACAAAAAAATAAATTGGTTAAAAAAACACTCTTAAAATGAATTCGTTTCAAAACAAAAACAATGTTATAGAAAATAAAAAATAAGAAGAAAATATGAACAGTGTTATTCGTAAAAAATTCTTATTGTAGAGATTATGTAGTTACATAATTATGTAATTCTTATTATATAAATTTTATTAATTAACGCTAGTATTTGATATACTATCGAAATTTAATTATTTGTTTAATTGATTCAATTAACTTTTTAATAATACATATGTATGTATGTACATATATTTATGTAAATTTGATAAAATTTAATAAATTGATATTTTATATGTGGCGTTTTCTTAATTTTTACTTTGTGTTATAAAATTTTTTTATTTAATTAATTTTTGTTTGTCGGTTTAATTTCTTTTTGCTTGATATGTATATTTTTGCAAAGTATACCCTGTCGTCAAATGTGTAGCTAGCTACAAGAAAAGCTAACTTTTAAATTGATTTTTCTAGACTAACTTAAAGCTAACTACATTACAATGCAGAATGTAACCAAAATCAATTAGTAGGTTGAGTATATATACATATATTATACTCTCATTTATAATTGAATATGGTGAGCGCCAACAAATTTACTCATTTAGGAACTCTTAAAATTATTTCAAGTATCTCATAACTTCTTGCCGTCAATATTTAAGTGGTAACTTAGCTGAGTGGTATGCGCGTTGACTGTTAATCCAATGACCTGTGGTTCGAGTCCCAGCACAGCATCGGTTGGAAAATTAAAATCGAAAACAAATTTATTATTGCAATGTTAATATAAAACAACTGAATATAGAATTGAGAAAATAAAATATATATGAAAAATATTTTTTTTTATATATGTATACTAACTAACTACCGGTTGACTTATTCCAACTAACTTAAAGTTAGCTACAAGTAGTGCAGAGTCGGGCAATTGACTACTTCCTAGGACATCGCAATGTTAAAATAGTTAGTTAATTACATATAAAGTAATCCAAGTGTCAGTCGCCACTAGTTGCGAAATAGTTAGCTTAAAGTTAGTTTAAAGTTAACTTAGTTTCCGACAGGATATTTATACAAGTACATATACATATGCATATCGGCAACAACTTAAAAAATAAAAAAACAACAGGTATTTTGTTTGTGTAAAATAAATTTACAATTCTCAAAAACAGCGCAGTAGCAGAGCTGTAAAAGAATGATTTATTTTTGAAAGAATCTACGAATCATAAACGCTTTCGAAATTTTTTTTAAAACATTCAAGAGTTTTTTAATAATGATCCTAATTCTAGTTCACTTCCTATCAGCTGTCGTTTTGCAATTAAGTGTTGCATAAGTAGAGTAAATATAAGCTATTGGTTTTTAGTGTTGCTTATTTGCAAGGATGTAGCATGTGCATTTCCCTATACTTTGTAACTGCAGAGTAAAAATATACCCAACCTGATTACAGGTGGCGTATTTCGTCAACGCCCAGTACTGGATTAAAGAAAAGTTCAAGATTTTTCTTTAATCTAGTACGTAGTCTAAATACGCCACCCGTAATCAGGGAGACTACACAATTTTACAAATGCAATAATACATGACCATTTGCACAAGATTGTGAATAGGGCTAGTGGTTATAGACTATGTGTCTCTGCATATCCAACCTTTGGTCGGGCTTAACGATTTTCTTCACCTTGTACACCCAAAATATAACATTTATGGCAGCAGATTGGTCGCTGGAAAAAGAATCTGACAGCAATTCACACTAATTTATTATACATATATTAATATAACTACAATAAAAACAATAATTTTTTTAAATATCACTGAAATCTTTTGTATTTTAATAAATCCATTAAAATCTAGTCAAAATCTTTCAAACGAAACCAAACTTGGCCTTAAACGTTGAAAAATGCAAAGGGAAATGGCACATACATACATACATACATATATATGAAAACTTCAGAGGCCAATAACTCGAAAACTATGTGTTTCCGGAAAAGTTACCACATATAATTTTTTTTAATTTGGAGCTGCGTTGCTTATATTTATTTATGTACTCACCCTTGTTGTTTATATTCTTTAATTTTTAAAACCTGTTTTTAAAAAGCACTAGCTTTTTTTTAACACTTTTTTTTTTTAAATTAAACCAATATTATTTTAATATATGTATTAAATTTACACTAATATGTACTATATTAGCATGTACATATGTATATGTATATATATTTGGTGTAATATTTAGCTTTATTTTTTTTCAGCTTTGAACCAATTTTATTTCGTTTTAAAATTCCGTTATTCCAATTTCATTGTTACAAGTTATTGCCACCTTGCTTTAAAATGGAAATTTCTTGATTAATACACCGGAAAAAAATATTTTTACTTTAGGGGCGTTATATTTAGCCTAACTTATATTATATAATAATAACTTTCTATCCAATTGTTATAAAAAAAAATTGTACAATTTACTTTTTTGTCTTATTTTATAAGTAATACCTCTAATAGTTCAATTAATTAACATGTAGTGTCAGATTCTATACTTACTAAAAGTCTGGCAGCCACAAACACAAAGCTGTTAAAGCTAAATATGGCCAACTTTTATATATGTATGTACATTCAATTCAAAAATGGACGCGCACACAAAGGTAAGCAAAATAATTTTATATTATAATTTATGTAAGTATTTATATTGTACTTGTAGTTAAATAATATAGTTCTATTACTATTATTTAATTACAGATACAAGTAAGCATTTACTTTTATTTATAAATATGTATGACTGTATGTACACATGTAATTTAGTATATGTATGTACTTACATATATAAAATTTGTTTCTTTTCAGAAATTATTAAATCTTCTTCTTGGCGGCGGAAAAGATCGTGGCAACAACAAGCGCCGCCGTAGACGTAGTCGTGGTGGTGGGGGTGGTGCTCCGGGTCCAAGCATTTTTACACAACCCCATTATTGGCCACCGGGTAATTATTATCCTAATTTTTATTACCCACCAGCACCTTATTGGCCACAGTATCCATATTGGCCGCCATATGGAGCTAATTTGCCGCCATATGGTGCCAATTGGCCTGCAACCGGTGCAGTTGTACCAGCTCCTGCTGTGCAGGCATCAACCCATGCTGTGCAGGATGCAGCCCCTGCTGTACAGGCAGCAACCCCTGCTGTGCAGGATCCAGCCCCTGCTGTACTACAGACAGCAGCACCGGCTCTGCAGGCAGCAGCACCGTCTCTGCAGGCAACAAGCCTTGCTGTGCAGGCAGCAGAAAATAATTTATTGTAAATTTTTTTATTAACTGAAAAATTTCAAATAAATGTTTTTTAAAATAATAAATAAATACCTTTATAATTATTCTTACAAAATCAGTTTGGAACAAATGCCCTTTAGTGAAGTTACTCCAAACAAAATAAAAATTAGCCTATGTGATAGAAAATTAAAAAATAAGAAGAAAAAATGAAATAAAAAAGTTGGCGGCAACGCATAGTTTTCGAGTTATTGGCCTCTGAAGTTATACGTTGAAAAATGTAAAGGGAAATCGCACATATATATAAAAACTTCAGAGGCCAATAACTCGAAAACTATGCGTTGCCGCCAACTTTTTTATTTCATTTTTTCTTCTTATTTTTTAATTTTCTATCACATAGGCTAATTTTTATTTTGTTTGGAGTAACTTCACTAAAGTGCATTTAAGCCATCAGTTTTAATAGAGCAACATATACATAATATATTTTATAAAATTATACAAACTGGGTTTAAAGTATATTAAAAAGAACTTTCAAAATTGCTTCGTTACATATGACATTTATCTCTATATTAAATATTTTTATAAATTAATATACATATATAAATTCGTTTCATATGAAGTTTATCTTCATAAAAAATATTTTTAAAAATTAATAATTTCTTACAGTGGACTTGGTTGAAAATGTAGTATTTTATGCCCATTTTAGTACATTTTTAAGTTTACTACTTTTTACTTTTATATACAACCCTGGGAAACGGTATGATAAAAAAGTAAGATTTCTTCACATCGATACATCCGGTTTGATAACACCATGTTTTTTTCTTCACACGCGTGAAAATAATTATTAAATATGTATGTACATGTTTTAAAACGCAATGTACATTGAACACGATCAAAAATAATCAACAGCCGTAATAGCGACATCTAGTTGTTAATTCTCCTTGAGAGGCGAATATAATATTCCATTTATATTGGCCAAGGCGAATTCATTACCAGGTGGATGCAGGGGCGAATTCGGGCGAATTTATCTATTTTCCACACTGTCAAATTTGGTACATATTTTCCGGCGCAATTTTTATGTAATTTTTTGTGCATGGTAATGAATTTGCCTTGATATTGGCATTTATGTTAGTAAGACCGCGTTTATTTTTCTATAATCGTACTTTTTATAAATTTATTTTGTGTATATGTAGGTACATATTAACTAATTAACAGGCACAGCATGCAATCAACAATAAAAAATAATTCACAAAAAATGTTGGGTGTACCGAAGCAAACAAAAACAGATCAAAGGAAAAGAAGCGGCCTAACCCAGGGCAGAAAGAAAAAATGTCGAACAAACCAGGGCAGAAGGAATACAAACAATAAATAAAAAAGTATCAAGCATACCATAGAAGTTGTGACCGTTGGTACAACTCATCTAGTAATCAAATTGTATGCATGAAATTTATTTTATGTAGGTCTGTATATACCCTGTCGGACTTTTGTTAGCTAGCTTCAAATATTGTTGACTCTTGAATAACTAATTTACATCCGACTTCTGAACTAACTTGTAGATGATACATACGTGAGTCAGAAGTTTTGCGTACAACTGGCTTGTTCTCGTTAAGTGTTGAACAAGCTTTTACTTAACTCAAATCTGATGCAAAGATGTACAATTAACTTCTTCTCGATAACTGTTCAACTAGCTTGAGTGTGCTTCAATTTAATCAGCCGTAAGCTAACTCAAAATGAGCTAGCTTGTGGTTATTGCAAAATTATGCAGTATGAATGAGTACTGACTTATTGTAATGAGATTACGTTGAAAAACTAAATAGCGGTTAACACAGACATTGAGTTAGCTTTTGGGTCAGCTGTCACTTGTATCGGACTAACGATGAGTTAAATTTTAGTTACCTCAAATCCCCACAGGGTAAGTAAACTAACGGGCTAACAGTACGGTGCAGTACGGTTACGGTAGAGCAGCGCTCGGCTAACGAAGCCTTTATGCATGTACTGAGTGCGTGTATATGTATATGAGTGAGAGAGTCAAAAGGCGAATTCTTGCACTTTAAATTTGTAATATTTTTTTGATGGTGCTCAATACCTAATATATTGATAAGAAAAAACTAAAAAAATTTACTGCCGGCAATCCTGTTTATGTAAAAATAACTGTTCATGTTTACATATTTTTAGTACTTGTTAATACAAGTCAAGCAGCAAAATTTTTATAAAATTAAAAACGGTTTTTTAAAATAATATATTCTTGTAAAAAAACTTTGTAAATATGAGTTGTAATACTCGAGATGAGTATTTTTACTATATACAAATAAAGTTTGCTAAATGTTTGAATTTCGTACTTATTTTGGTGCTTTTTTGTGTGTATATTTTTGTGAAATTCTGCAGAGTTTTATCGTTTTTCGTGGAGTAAAACTAAAATGTCATGAAGTATCTTTGGAGCTATTTACATATGATTGTTGGTAAAAGTGTATGCATTTGACTGCTAATGAACGAATTTTTAATATATTTGTAGAAACATTTGAGTTGCGGTTGAGAAACAACAGGAAAGTTTCGAATTACATAAAAGGGAAGATTCCATATGAAATTGACAGTTGTAGTGCAATGAATCACCGACTGTAATTATTCATTTTGTACCTGTCGTGTAAACACACTATTCATTCTTTTATTACTATTTTATACAGCCCTAAGCATACTACTTATATTTACATGTATGTCTAGAATAAGAAGAGAGATATGTACATAAGGATAGAAGATAAGAAAATTGAATAAAGTAACGAGCACAGAATATGTATAGTCTAATGGTAACGAGTTGATATTTAACCGGCGTCACAAAATATACAGAAATGACACGAGACGGAAGATTTTGCTTGCTTGTTTGTATACACTCATACAATCTTTCGTTTTCGTTTTTTTCTTTGTGCTGTCTTTCTATCCATATTAAAATTATAAATCACAAAACTAATAAAATATCCATATATTTCTATAATTTACATTCAAAATATTATTAATTAATTAATTTATGTTGGTTTTCACTGATCGTTTGTATTTTATTACTATAATATCTGCAAAATATAAGAATTTATCAAGTATGTATGTATGTATGTATGCGTGTAAGTAAAAAACCACCACAATTTGGCAAATTTACAGCCTATATGTACGTATGTATATAAATTTAATATACAGAGAATATAAGCACACACTAAATGGTTTTATCACTTTATTTTCGAACTAGACATACACGGTGCGCTTCGCTACCCTCTCATTATAAAATAAAACTCCTATTGTGAAAATTTAATGACGATGGTTTCAGTAGTTAAGACTATATTACGATTTTTAAATTTTCTAAAAAGGGGCGTGGTCCCACCCACTTTTCCCCTGGTACGTATTCCAAATTATGCCAATACCATATGAACCAAATATTATTGACGTAGGTCAAAAAATTCCCAAAATATGGCGATTTAAATTTTTAAGTTATATGGGCGGTGCCACGCCTCTTTGTCCAATCAAAACTTCATAAAGCCTATTATTCCTTTCAGAGTCACAGTAACATGCTGTAAAAATTTCAGGAAGATCGGTCCAAGGGTTTGGTTTTCCTAAAAAGGGGCGTGGTCCCACCCACTTTTCTCCTGCTACGTATTCCAAATTATGCCAAAACCATGTGTTCCAAATATCATCGACGTTGGTCAAAAAATGCGCAAAATATGGCGATTTAAATTTTTGGGTTATCATCGACGTTGGTCAAAAAATGCGCAAAATATGGCGATTTAAATTTTTGGGTTATATGGGCGGTGCCACGCCTCTGTGTCCAATCAAAACTTCATATAGCCTATTATTCCTTCCAGAGTCACAGTAACATGCTGTGAAAATTTCAGGAAGATCGGTCCAAGGGTTTGGTTTTCCTAAAAAGGGGCTTGGTGCCACCCACTTTTCTCCTGGCACTTATTCCAAATTATGCCAATACCATATGTACCAAATATCATCGACGTAAGTAGGTCAAAAAATGCCCAAAATATGGCGATTTAAATTTTTGGGTTATATGGGCGGTGCCACGCCTCTTTGTCCAATCAAAACTTCATATAGCCTATGTCACCCGCCTGAATATTTTTAAGATTCCCTGAAAATTTCATCAAAATCGGTCTAGTAGTTTCGGAGCCTATTCATTTCAAACAAACAAACAAACAAACAAACAAACAAATAATCAAACCTTTCCTCTTTATAATATTAGTATATTATGTAGCATTTTCCACTAAAAACTGAATTTTTTTTGCTTTTCGTTTTGTTTACTTTCATAACAAACACACTAATGTAGTCTCTTTTTCACGATGCTTAATTATGACAAATAAAATATGATCCAAGTCCAATTTATTTTTGTCATATCTGGTTACCTGTGCCGGCGTTGCAACCAGATGTATTTTTAATTTGATTAATTAATTTTGCCACCATCCACCACATGGCGATTCTGCCTGGTTTTTGCAGTGTCTTATCTAGGCGCACGGTAGTGCGCCAGGCCAAGTTCGGCAACACAGTGCGTATATTTACACGAAACCATTCGAGCTGTTTTTAACACCTCATAACTTTGCTCCCCCTGATCATAATATAATGAAACTTGAAACATAAGGTCTCCCCATAGTGACCTCACAGATAAAATTTGAAAAGTCGTAATTTTATTTCTCTCTTTGTTTACGTTTAGCACGTACCAAATAGTTTGCCAAATGAAAAAAACGTGCTTCGCTAAAATATTGAACAGTGCTGCCCAACGGGTTCAAACCAAAAAATTATTTTCCGATTTTCATATTTTTGATGGAATACAACATATGCGCTCACTCTCTAGTTTCTGAGATATCAATGAAATAGTGTTTTGAAAATCGTTCGAAGAAACCTCCGGATTTATTTGACATAATTAAAATGTCAATAATGACAGACATAAAATCTGATACTAGAGGACTTTTGCTATATATTCTCATTTTTATATTTTTAATTTATTAAAATATTAATTTAAAATTATTGCATTCAAAGTCGTAATTTTTTTCACTCTTTGTTTACATTTTGCATATAAGAACCATAAAAACCATAACATCCGGTTTGATAACACCATGTTTTTTTCTTCACACGCGTGAAAATAATTATTAAATATGTATGTACATGTTTTAAAACGCAATGTACATTGAACACGATCAAAAATAATCAACAGCCGTAATAGCGACATCTAGTTGTTAATTCTCCTTGAGAGGCGAATATAATATTCCATTTATATTGGCCAAGGCGAATTCATTACCAGGTGGATGCAGGGGCGAATTCGGGCGAATTTATCTATTTTCCACACTGTCAAATTTGGTACATATTTTCCGGCGCAATTTTTATGTAATTTTTTGTGCATGGTAATGAATTTGCCTTGATATTGGCATTTATGTTAGTAAGACCGCGTTTATTTTTCTATAATCGTACTTTTTATAAATTTATTTTGTGTATATGTAGGTACATATTAACTAATTAACAGGCACAGCATGCAATCAACAATAAAAAATAATTCACAAAAATGTTGGGTGTACCGAAGCAAACAAAAACAGATCAAAGGAAAAGAAGCGGCCTAACCCAGGGCAGAAAGAAAAAATGTCGAACAAACCAGGGCAGAAGGAATACAAACAATAAATAAAAAAGTATCAAGCATACCATAGAAGTTGTGACCGTTGGTAAAACTCATCTAGTAATCAAATTGTATACATGAAATTTATTTTATGTAGGTCTGTATATACCCTGTCGGACTTTCGTTAGCTAGCTTCAAATATTGTTGACTCTTGAATAACTAATTTACATTTGACTTCTGAACTTACTTGTATATGATACATACGTGAGTCAGAAGTTTTGCGTACAACTGGCATGTTCTCGTTAAGTGTTGAACAAGCTTTTACTTAACTGAAATCTGATGCAAAGATGTACAGATTGTGAATGAGTATACGTCAGCACCTGCCTTTACGGCTTATCTGACGGTGTACTTAAACACTTAGTGTAGATTAAGCGTTCACCATCGCCCCTGAGCCACCCCACTCAAGAAACCCGAAGGCATCCCCGAGGGGATGACAACAGGTAGCAACTTCTCAGACATGACCAAGGCCCGTCATGTCCAAACACCTTGCTAAAGTGAGCGAGCTACCTAAACTCTGGAATCCTGTTGGTTCACAACAGCACATAGAGGCTTCGCATCGGTAGACACGAAGTCCGCTAAGCGAGCATCAGTCTTTAACCGACACCTCTCCCAGCTTTTGGTAACAACCACAACCACTACGTGAACTCTCGAAAGAGACCTCAACCAACAACCGGCCCATGGGATCCTGTAACCGGTATAGTAGAGGAGGACTCTACTTCCCGGTTTAAACATTCCCCCATGTGGGCTGCCGGCCCCGTAGTGCCAGTTCAAACTACTGGTAAAGTTTCGAAAGGAAATCCCAAAAGGGATTAACTTTCTATTGGTTTTGGTCATGGGCTAGACCTTAGGTACCCTTACACCTTCTATGTAGACTTACGTGGCAAGCCACTACGTTCATTATAAAATATATGCACATTCCGTTGCTCTGTTAATTCAGAGATTGGTCCGAGCATATAAGTTTTATGGGTAACTGACAAAACGTTATGTCTACAAAAATCAGTTACCCTATACCCCGGGGAGTATTGCATCTTGTTGTTGAGAATCAACAAGATGAACTATCTACCCCCCGGGGGGAGCAAAGATGTACAATTAACTTCTTCTCGATAACTGTTCAACTAGCTTGAGTTGTTACATGCCGTCAATTCGCCGTAGGTTGCGACGCCAGCCAGCTCAGCGATGCACGTCTTCTAGGGCAGGTTCCAACCCTCAACCTACGTTGAGACACGAACAATAAAAAAAACTATATAAACTAACAAAACAAGAAAAAACTAAACACAATGGAAAACATATTGGAGGGAGGACACAGATGGTATTCCTCTGCTAGCCCACCCAACCTGGGACACAATGAACCCTAGTTATATTTTAGGTCCCCCAAAAACACACACCCACACTTCTCACAAACCTAGTCTCACATCACCTCACCCGAACAAAGGAATTAGTACACGAACATATTCGTTATGAACGATAAGGAAAATTTACATATTTTATTATTAAATCAAAGAAAAAAACTTAAGATAAAATAGTTAAAATCTAAAAAAAATTACTCACTATAAATAAAAGAAATCTTGTATGTATATAAAAATTTACATAAATACTATGACTTGGACAAAAAAAAAATATAAAAAAAATTAAAAAAAAGCTTAAATCATACGAAATGAATATTATGGTTTTATAAATAAATTTTATATCATGCAATAAAATAAAATAAAATTAAATTGATACTTAATAATCATTGATTGTACGAACGTTTTTTTTTTTTTCGTTTCGCAATTTTAAAACACCTTTCTTTATACTTCCTTTCTTTTAAAATTTTCTGTTTCTCTGGTTCATCAATGGAAACGTTTATTCTACACCTAAACTTTCCCTAACTAACAGAGCTCTCTTAGTGGGTTACGTCCTCTCTTATTTCGGGACTAGAAAAAGCAACACGAGTACAATATAAAAAAAGGAATTTAAATTGTGGCGTTAAAATTAACCAACGCGAAGTAACAAAATAACAAGGACTACAAAAAAAATATTATAATTGACTAATATAGGTACATATATGCTACAAAGAAAATGTTACAAATAGTTTATGTATATGGTACAATAATAGACGTTTTTATAATTACTTAACCTAACTCAATAATCTTCACTGGCAATACCGGATCACCTTACTGCTAGAATTTTCTAGTTCAGGTTAGTTCAGTGGGTTTAGCACTCCACTCTCACTACTACGCACAATTTGCCCCGCAGATGGCGTTCTCCTTTTTTCTGGGTGTTAATTATTGCTATTTTGTGCGCTATGATCTTTAATTACCTGAACTGTGCTATCACCTTTCCTCTTTTTCCGAACAATTTAAAAAGAAAGAATGTTACCTGTTCTGTTGGATTTTTACTTATTCCTCCCTTTCATAGGGTGGGTACCACTTGGTGCTTTTAGTCTTCTTGTAGGTGAGTCCACTGCCTTCAAAGAGGTCTCTTGTGATCTTTACCTGTTTCCAGAACAAAAGAAATCACCATTTTTTTTTCGGTTTTCTTCTTTTATTTAAAAAAAAAACTCACCGGAACAGAACAGGTATACTGGCACTGAATTTTACTTATTATTAATACACTTGACTTATCTTTTTATTTTCAGAAAGAAAATACACCTATTTGTGGCAATACCTTTTATACGAATGTCTGCTATCTGATTATAACGAAATATTCATACCTATCGGCACAATCCTCAAACGGTTTTCTAAATACCTTTGTGCTTAATTGTTGCTGTGTTTTTTTTTCCAAGGAATTTACAAATACACTAATTTTCCTAACCCTTCTCGGGCATACCCACCAACATTTTCGTAGTCAACCCTGTTATTGGATCTGTATATTGTACACATCTGGTGTAGTAACGCCCTTACTTTTGACACTTGATAGAACTACATACCAGACGAACGCACATTACTTAGACCAGACATATTTATTTTACTATGACAATTTATTAATTCTAATTTATATTGCTAAAAACGAACAGGTACTGGCAATGATCGGACAGCTAACTATCGGACTGCATAAGAACTCATAAAAGAGAAATTTACACTCACGCTAACAAAAATAAAGCACCCTTAACATATCTGTTCCGCCATATATACAAACATAAGTGCATATGTATATATGTACAAGTATTCGGAGTCTCAAACAAAAATAGGACATTGGAAAACATCTAAAACAACACAAAAATAAAAACGAATGACTCATGCCCGCCGTAGACTTTTTTTATAGCTTTGCTATTTATGGCGCGGTAGGGGTTGAATTTTATTTTTCGTAACATAAATAATCGACACTATTCCCGTTATGTTTTTCTTTTTTTGTTTTGATTAGCTCATCCTTTAAAAGCGACTTTGTTGTTGTTTTTTAAAATCAAGACGAGAAAATATGTATGTACATATATAGTGTGTTACTCACATTCAACCGCAATAACAAAAACAAAACAATAAATATACCCATATGAATACATATGTATGTATGTGAAATATTTATTTTATTATTTAATTAATTAAAGTTTGTTTTCAGTGATCGTTTGTATTTTATCACTATAATATCTGCAATATATCAGACTTTTTCAAGTATGTATGTTATTGCGACGGCAGACAAAATAAATACAGTTTTAAAAAATTAAGTTTAATAAACGATTTATTTAATTCAAAGACAATTGTTTAATTTATGTAAAATAATTATTAATGAAAAATAGTAGATTAATGAAGCGAAGCGTTTTCTTTTTGTGTTCCTTTTACGACGACGGTTAATTTCAAACTGGTGCATGCTTCGTTTTGTTGCCCGTATCTATGTACAACAGAGTGGCATCTGGTGTTAAAAATAAAAAGGAATTGGCCAAACAGTGATGTCAACATTCCCCCCTCCGTGAATCCTTTTAGGCGGAGGATTCGTTAAATCTCAATACAGCCAACTTAACTGCAGGTCGACGAATGAAACCATTTGATGTCTTAACTTCGGCTGAACGTACTAGACCATCTTTACCAGGAAAAACTTGTGTTATTCTTCCAGTTTTCCATTGACTTCTGGGTAGATTAGAATCCAAAACGATAACGAGATTTCCTGGCTGTAGGGCAGGAGTTTCCTCTCTCCACTTTGGACGTCTCAATAATTGAGGTAAATATTCTACAACCCACCTTTTCCACAACCTATCCTTTAAATTCTGGGCGATTCGCCATTGCTTTCGTAGACATACTTTTTCTTCATCGGAACCCGGAGTTTGTGTTGAACCTATACCACCAATAAGAAAGTGGTTTGGCGTTAAAGGCCCCTCAGACTCTGAATCAATTAGTAATTCCGTTAAAGGTCTATTATTAATAATACTTTCAGCCTCTATCATAGCGCTCCGAAAAGTTTCAAGTCGTGGACGCTCTTCCTTTAAAACTTTGTAAAGCAAACGCTTTACACATCGTACCAACCTTTCCCAGCAACCACCAGCATGAGGATTTGCTGGGCAATTAAAAACCCATTCAATATTATCCTTTGATAAATTCCTCTGGATTTCATTAAAATCAAAGAAACGGTTTTCAGGAGTAATCTCTTTTTGGGCTCCTATAAAATTTGTCCCATTATCACTTCTGATTCTTATGGGAACTCCTCTTCTGTTAACAAAATTTCTAAGACAAATCAAAAACGCATCCGTAGACAAATCCACAGAAATTTCCAGGTGTAGAGCCCTGGTACTCAAGCATGTAAACAATGCGATCCACCTCTTTTCATTTCTCCGGCCGATAGTGACATAAAATGGACCACAATAATCCAACCCCACATAACTAAACGGGCGGACGTATGGCGTCAAACGGTCAAAAGGTAATTGGCCCATTAATGGCGGTGCTGGTTTGGCAGAATCACGTATACAAGTAGGACAACATTTTTTTACCAACTTTAGTACCGAACGTATATTGGGTACCCAGAACTTTTGTCTTACCTCATTTAAAATTAATTGATCGTTTTGATGATATTTTAATCTGTGATAGTACGTGACAATTAATACAGTAATTGGATGTTTTGTTGGCATAATTATTGGGCGTCGAGCTGTGTCGGGCAAATAGTAGGCATTGTCAATTCTTCCATTGACCCTGAGCAGCATATCATCATCAACGTATGGTGACAGCGGGTAAATATTACATGATTTTGGCAAGCTTTTTCCAGCAATGAGACATAACCTTTGTTCAGACCAAACCTCCATTTGTACCAGGCGACAAATCAATTTTTCACCAGCATCAATTTCAGCAGCTGTCAGTTCAGTAGTCACACCCTTACATTTTCTGACGTAGACATTTATAAACCGTAACACCCAAGCTGCATAACGTTTCATTTTCAAAAAACTCGAGAACAACTTCAAGTTCAAAACAGGAACAATTGCCGTCCTTAAAATTAATACTTTGTTGATTTTCTCCTCATCATAACATTGATCAGTTTCAGTAAACTGTGGGACCCCTGGCCAACAATATTCATTCTGTTCTAAAAATTTCGGGCCAGTTAGCCATTTTGAATTCGGATCAAAGGCCACAGGTAACTTGGCTCTTGTGGCTTCATCAGCGACATTTAAATCTGTAGGCAACCACCTCCATTGTTTCGGGTCAGTTGTAGACAAAATTTCGGATATTCGACAAGCCACGAATTGTTTATATTCCCTAACTGTCGATTGAATCCATAGCACAATCGTTTTCGAATCAGACCAAAATATTGTCTCATCGATTTTAAAATCATGACTTTCCTCTATAGATGTTTTAAGACGACAACCAAGAACGGCAGCTTGCAATTCAAGACGTGGTATTGTCATTCCCCTTGGTGGAGCACAGCGAGATTTGGCAACAACAAACGAGACCTGTACACTATTATTATATTTTATACGCAAATAGGCGACAGCAGCATAGGCTTTGGAGCTAGCATCCACAAATACGTGTAATTGAATTTCATCAGCACAGCATAAGAATGATGAATGACAACGAGCAATGGAAAATTGTTTCACTTTATCAAACTCCCGCCACCAGGCATTCCATTGAGCTAATATGTTCTGAGGGAGCTGCTCATCCCATTGAATACACAATTTCCATGTTTGTTGTAAAAGTAATTTTGAAAATATAGTAAAATTGGCCAAAAACCCAAAAGGATCAAATATTGCCATAATAATACCCAGTACTTCTCTTTTTGTAGGCGGTCGTCTCCCATCTAAAACATCATGGCATATTTTATAAAACTTAACATGAAACTGAAAACAATCGGTACTCTTGTTCCAGTATAACCCAAGGATTTTATCAGTCTGATTCTGTCTCTCCATATTGAAAGTAGTTGACTTACCATTATCACCATCATTTAGCCTAGCTTCCAATTCTAGGCAATTTGATGAAAAATTTCTTAATTTAAAACCGGCGGCTGCGTTTATTTGTCTAGCCTCATTTGTCACATCTTGGGCCTCTTGCAGATTGTTAAAACTTATCACTAAATCATCCACGTAAGTATGATTGATTACGGCATTTGTGCCCCTAGGCATCGTTGACTCAAACACCTTGGCATTAAAATTCTTGACGTATTCGGCGCAGCATGGTGAACATATTGCCCCAAAAATCATTGACTGCATTACGTAGATTTGAATTTTTCGGCTTTTATCACCATCACGCCACAAGAAGCGTTGACAATTTTGATCTGCTTGAACAATAGCCACCTGTGAAAACATTTCCTGGATATCACCAGCGACTGCGATTTTCCCTTGACGAAACTGATACAAAATTGTTTGAAGAGACTTAGCATGTTCGGGACCTTTCATTAACACCGAATTTAAAGAAATATTCGACGTAGTTGCAGCAGCATCGAAAACGATTCGTAGCTTTTCCGGCTTGTGCGGATTTGTAACACCAAAGTGTGGCAAATACCATACCTTATTGCAATTGTTGTTCTTCACATTCGTTGACGGCAGCAGTCTGGCATAACCTTTGTCGATATACTTGGCGATTTCTCTTTTATAATTGGCAGCATAAACCGGATCTCTTGACATTCTATTTTCCACTTTTATCAACCGTTGTTTGGCCATTTCAAAACTTTCAGGGAGGGCAGTGTCATCATTTTTCCAAAGCAGACCTGTTTCATAACGATCTTCTATTTTCCTTGTTGAATTTTTCAAAATTTCCCTAGAACGTTTATCATCATCGGATTCCAATACTAGATCAGTAGACCTTACACCAAAATTTTCAATAGAAAAGTAATCTTCGACCATCTTAGCAATATCCTTTAAGGTGTTGCCGTCATTTATATGGCAAATTCGTGCAACACTATTTCCGACTCTCGCAGAAGGACCATAGGCGACCCAACCCAGTTTAGTTGCAGAGGCCACTGGTAAATTTGGACCTGCTTCAACTATCCGATCGGCTAAGCCCAAAAAGCAATTGTCCAAACCAATTAGCATTGCAGGTTTTTTATCCACGTAATCTTCTATAGGCAGGTGTTGCAAATATTCAAATCTTGCCTTTTCAAAACTTTGCACCGGTAAACTTAACTCCCTTACAGTATGTAAATTCTTAATGACATACTTTTGATAATTTTCACCTATTGGAGAAATTTCGACATTCACCTTCATGGAGGTTTCCGTCTTGCGCATATTGTCATACCATTGTAATGTGATTGATGATTTTTGCCCCTTAAGGCCCAGAGATACGGCGACACTATCCTCCAGTAATGACACGGAAGACCCTTCATCCAGCAGAGCATATATTTTTACAGTGCCCTTAGGACCATGTAACATAACAGGCAAAATTTTGAATAACTGACACATACCTTCATTCTGATGACATTGTAATACGTGGCCCGGCTGTTCAGGACCGGCAGCAGCTGTTGTCGCTTTATCCTGATGTAATATTGGGTGGTGATAACGATTGCACCCATTAACGGTGCAAATACTCTTCATACGGCATTGTGTCAAACTGTGCCCTTTACGAAGGCAGCCAAAACATACACGAAAACGTTTAACCTGATCCCACTTATCCTTTACTGCAAGATCTTTAAATTGCTGACAATCTGTAAGCCCGTGGCCTCCTTTACACTGAAGACATTCTTTGCGACCAGATTGATCCCCACTGCTATGGAGTACTCTTCGCGTTGTTGATGACGGTGGCTGTTGACGATCATTTGTAGACGTTGGTAAACGTTGAGGCATGAGACTACAAATACGTGCTAAATCTCCAACCCATGTCGAAAAATGTTCCACTGTCGTGAACGGCTGAAAAGAAGCTGAGACCTTTGCCCACTCATACTGTTTTGACAAAGGTAATTTCAAAACCAACTTCTTTAATAAAGTTGGGTTGACCAAATAATTTTCACATTTCGCTGATCGGAAAAAGGCGACAACATTTTTGGCACAAGTGGCCAAACCTATAATACCATCGAGACGTCCCTCAGTTACGGCGGGATAGAGATCTATTTTCGCCAGTTGGGACTCTACAAGTAGTTCCGGACGACCAAAACTAAATTTCAGCTCATCAATTACCTGTGATACGTTTTCCGGGTAAATTAACATTGACAAGACAGCGTCCTTGGCACGACCGCGTAAAGCCTTTTGCAATCGCAGCATATTTTGTCTATCGGAATATCCAAATTCGATACTTGTATCAATATACGTTGCCAAAAATAATGGCCATTCCTCGGGCTTTCCATCAAAATGTGGCAAATCGTATAATTTTATATTAAATTCATTCATTGACCTATTTTGAGGCATACTGAACTGACCCATTGGTACACCAGTTGTCGACCAATTTGTCGTGGTTGTTGATGGAATATTCGTTGAAATGCTTGTTGGCGGCGGTAACTGATGCGTGCAATTTAGTGGCGGCAGAAATTGTTGTCCAAATTGTTGCATATTTGCTGATGACGACGGTAAATGTTGTTGATTATTTGGCAACGACGGCAAATATGTTCCTGCAGACGGCAGTGGTTGACGTGTATTATATGTTGACGGCGGTATATATGACCCTACTGACGGCGTTAACTGATGCGCATTACTTGTTGACGGCGGTATATACGATCTTAAAATTGACGGCGTTCGCTGATTTGTATTACACGTTGACGGCGGTATATACGTATCTACTGACGGCGTTGGCTGATTTGTATTACAAGTTGACGGAGGTATATACGTATCTACTGACGGCGTTGGCTGATTCGTATTACAAGTTGACGGCGGTATATACGTATCTACTGACGGCGTTGGCTGATTCGTATTACAAGTTGACGGCGTTATATACGATCTTACCGACTGTGGCAAACGCTGCAAATTATGTTGTAAAAACTGTGGACTATTTCCAGTTGGCACCTGTTGGTAATCATGATGTATGGATGACGATATATCCCCATGCGGATGAGGCGTTGACTGCATGGAATAGTGTAAATCCCGGGATGACGACGATTCATGCGACTTTCGTGTATCTTGTCTCAGTTCATTTATAGCGGACTGTAATGAAGCCATTGTAGATATCAATGAACTAAAAATGTCCGCTGTCGGTGGCAAACTATGGTTGACTATTTGTGGCCCAACCGGTGGCGAATTTGAGCCAGGTATCCGATCAACCCCATTAGCAGCATTTGGGCTCTCATATTTGGATTTCACTTCAACCAATGTGTTGTCCAAACTATCGCCATCATTAGAGCTGTCTTCTGAACTTTGTTGTTCCATGTTGATACCAGCAGTTTGTGATCTTGTCGATACACCAGGTTTCGTCATTATCAGTAGAATAATTATTATATCTAATTTTTATTATTCGCTCTAAAATCCCGAATTAATTGTTCTTACAAACAATGCGTCAATTTCCATTAAGTCGTAAAAGGTGTAAAAAAGAAAAACAGATATTGCGACGGCAGACAAAATAAATACAGTTTTAAAAAATTAAGTTTAATAAACGATTTATTTAATTCAAAGACAATTGTTTAATTTATGTAAAATAATTATTAATGAAAAATAGTAGATTAATGAAGCGAAGCGTTTTCTTTTTGTGTTCCTTTTACGACGACGGTTAATTTCAAACTGGTGCATGCTTCGTTTTGTTGCCCGTATCTATGTACAACAGAGTGGCATCTGGTGTTAAAAATAAAAAGGAATTGGCCAAACAGTGATGTCAACATATGTATATATGCACATATGTGTATGCAAGTAAAAAACCACCACCATTTGGCAAATTTACAGCATATATGTACGTATGTATATAAATTTAATATACAGAGTATATAAGCACACACTAAATTGTTTTATCACTTTATTTTCGAATTATATGCCGTAAATACTAAATATTATTACATTTTATAAAATTTAAGCGTGCTTTCATGTATCATTTTCCACTAAAAACTGAACTTTTTTTGCTTTCTGTTTTGTATACTTTCATAACAAAGACACTAATGTTGTCTCTTTTTCACGATGTTTCTTTAACTTGAATATTTTCACAACGACAATGAGCGTTCACACACGATATGAATTTTTGTCGCACAATTTTTGTTCTTTTCTTCCCACACAAGACTAATTCAATTTGCAATTTTTAATTCGCCATTGCTCCCACCTTATATAAATTCGCCTTGAACACGACCAAAAATAATCAACACCTTAATAGCGACATCTAGTTGTTATTTCTCCTTGAGGGGCGAATATAATAATCCATTTATATTGGCCAAGGCGAATTCAGTATCAGATGGATGCAGTGGCGAATTCGGATGAATTTATCCATTGCCCACACTGTCAAATTTGGTGCATATTTTCCGGCGGCATTTTCATGTAATTTTGAATGCATGGAGAATTTAGACAGCGTAGGATATGAATTCGCCGTTTACACAAACAAAATGCAGGTTGTTTGTTTTGTTGTTGAATTGTTGTAGTCGTGCATATACCTGGTAATGAAAATTGCCTTGATATTAACTAACGCAGGTAACCAGATGCGACGAAAAACAAAATTGTCTTGGACAAGGCAAATTCATTACCAGGTATATGCACGACTACAACATTTCAACAACAAAACAAACAACCGGCATTTTGTTTGTGTAAACGGCGAATTCATATCCTACGCTGTCAAAATTCTCCATGCATAAAAAATTACATAAAAATGGCGCCGGAAAATATGCACCAAATTTGACAGTGTGGGCAATGGATACATTCATCCGAATTCGCCACTGCATCCATCTGGTAATGAATTCGCCTTGGACTTGAATCATATTTTATTTGTCATAAACTGGCATCGTGAAAAAGATACAAGATTAAATTTAATAATATGTATTAAGTATTTACGGCATATAGGTAATTCGAAAATAAAGTAATAAAACAATTTAATGTGTGCTTATATACTCTGTATCATGGTCTAATAATCAGGTCTACGCCAAGGCGAATTTAATTCGCCTTGGTCTACGCAAGAAGGAATATGGTTTTGTGAAGGGTTGTGTTTTGATCGTTAAATAATCTGCAAAAAAATGGATAAGTATTACAGCATGCTCTGGATATTAAATTTATAACCATACATACATTCGTACATATATGCTGTAAGTTTGCCAAATGGTTTAATTTGGATACAAATAAATAATTAAACATGCAATCAACAATAAAAACCAATGCCCAAAAATGTAGGGAGTACCGAGGCAAAAAAGTCAAAGGAAAAGAAGCGGCCCAACCCGGGACAAAAATAAAAAAAGAAGAAACCAGGGCAGACCGAGTAAAAACATTAAATAAAAAGTATTAAGCATACCATAGAAGTTGTGAGCGTTGGTACAACTCATCTAGTAATCAAATTGTATGTTTTTCCACAAGCAATATAATTAAGCGTGCGATCTCATGTACAACATCATTTTGGAACAAAGTATGTATGTATTTACAAAGTAAAGATGGTATTAAATATTGTTGCGTCTGTCATCCGAAAATAATATTACCATTAAATGTTCACTGTTAGGATATCCCAACAATAATAATAAATACAGGTGCTAAATACATAAAATAATGTATGTATGTATGTAAATAAGATTCACAAACGTTCTAACTGGGTTGAACCACATGCTCAAGTTGTACCAACGGCCGCAACGTTTATATATATGTATATATGTGTGCATTCTATATATTTTGCGAACAGTTTTTTTGCACATTGTGGGTTTTGCGGACATTTGCATATTTTACGGACTGTCCATTAAAAAAAAAAGAATATACTATATAGTTTGCGAACAATATAGTTCATGGACATTATTTTCCAATTTCAAATTTTAATTTCTAAATCTTCAGCGTGATCAATATATCTATAAAAGTTAAATTATTTTGATATATATTCCATTTAAACCCGATAATTTTATAAAAGAAAATTTTTATTTCATTTGATGTGATGCCAGACTTAACTACAAATTTTATGTTTTTATCGGCGTTAAAAAGATTTTAACGTTGAAAGCTTTGTGATTTGATACAAGTAAACAAAAAACTAAATGTTTATCAAACTTATCGCAAAAATTTCAAATTTAACTTTAAAACTATGTTCTACGGCAATTAAATAAGCATGTACGGAAGACAAAAATTTTAAATTAGCAATGGAATGTTATTCTTCTTTTAAATAAATTTGTGTTCACGAGGTTCATCAATGTAAACTACTGCTGCAATATCCTAAATCTCTTTACCTAAAAGAGAATGGGAGGAAGTTTGTGGTTAATGTTGTTAAGATAACTAACAAGCAATTATTTGTTGGCTTAATTCTTTGAACGCCATATCCTTGGAATCACTTCTTTAACATAAACGTTATCCTCGACCTTATGTATAGCTATGCAGTGCACTTTTAAATTAATTAAAAAGCGAAAACAGGAGCATATCATACACAGTATTGAAAACAAAATAAATGCACATTAAATAATAAATATTAATGTATTTTTTTATTCAAGTACATACTTATGTGAAAAATATAAAACATAAACTGTCGAGATCTAATATCATTATGTTTTATTACAAAGTGTATATTCTAAATAAAACGTAATTCAAATGGCCCCCACGACTTCTTCTGCAGGAAGAATTGTTGCAAATGCAAGAATTTGTGATTTAACACCATTAAACTATTTCTTGTGGGGTTATTTGAAGTCATTGGTCTTTCGAAATAATCCAGACTGTCTTTAAGCTTTACAATTCAATATTGAACGTGCCATGCATGACATACGACTTGATTTAGTGGAAAAAGTGCACGAAAATTGGATTCATCGAATTCGTTCCTTCAGAAGATGTCGTGGAGGCCATTTGAATGACGTTTTATTTAGAATTAATTGTATCGATTGTACTTCACATTAAATAAAAAACTTTTGAATATCCCTAACAATAGGTGTGTTTTTTTTAAAGAAATCATATCACTCTTATTAGAAAACCTTTTATGTACTTTATATCATTTGTATTAAAAACTGAAATCATCTTTTTCGATAGACCGTCACAGAAATTATATATCGCTTATTATCGCTGACTTAAACCTTTTTACATTTCATCAAGAAAACTTATTAAAATCGACAAAACATGTGATAAGGAAACATGCGTCGATTTGTTTCATTAAAAAAAAACATTTTTGCTGTGACGAATTTTGATAATACCAGTTTGCGTTAATAATATACGAACAAGGTTTTCTTTGTTATGAATTAGCTATACGTTTGCCTAAACAATTGTCTGAAGAAATTATATTTGTTGTGTATAGTGAAATGAAAAATAAAATTTATTTCCAGTTTGTATCAAGAGGAGGAGGTGCTCTACATCTCATTTCCATTTACGAATGCAGAACCTGGGCGAATAAGTTTGCATATACTAATATACAAACAAGGTTTTATTTGCTATGAATTAGCTATACGGCTCTGTTTACACAATTTTGTCTACCTTTGGTTGACAGTCAAAGTATTCATGAGACAAAAACAAACTCACTTTTATAAATGTATTAAATAAAACATTTTATTTTCACTTGCATTTTTATAAAGAATATAATAAAATTTCTCACAATCAAAATAAATTTTCTTTTTGTATCAAGGGGCTGTGCACATATAACGTAACGCTGTTTTAATTGATTTTATACACCCCCCCCCCAATTTATCGCTTTTAACAAATTTTTCAGTGCAAAATTTTTAATCCGTAGCAAATCTGCAACTCGGGGGGGTTACCCCCCATGGAGAGTTACATAATATGTGCACAGACCCTAACTGGTAGAATTGTCCCAAGCCAAGAAAAAAAAGAACATAACTGATTACATGATTAATAATTAGTAGTAGTGGCAATAGCATCAATTTTTGCTAAACGAAAAAACATGCGATAATCCACTTGTTACTAAATCTGTTGATATAAAAAGAAAGTATGAAGACGATTTTCCCGGCTTCTCAAAAAATAAAAAAAACAAACAACCAGTGGAAATTAAAAACGTAAATAAGCAAATTATTAAGAGAAATTTGCAAAGAAACCTTTCTTAATAAAGAAGAAAAAACTGGCTTTAATCCACGTCTTGCTAAATCTGTTGATTTAAAAACAAAATATGAAGACGATTTTCCTGACTTATCAAAAAATAAAAAACAACCAGTGGAAATTATAAACTTAAATAAGCAAAGAGGCAAATTATTAACAGAAATTTGCAAAGAAACCTTTCTTAATATAGTAGAAAAAACTGGCGATAATCCACTTATTACTGATGATTCAAAACTAAAGCTTAATTCTTGATTTTGCATATCCATCCTCCAATATCGGCATAGTTTACAACAGCACTGTCGGCTTCTTGAGGTAAATTCTAAGGTTTTTTGCAGATTCCTAGATATAGAAGTTTGTTAGATCTAATGCTAATTTTCAATAAGGACCAATTTACCTTGTACCCCACGTATAAATCATTTACATACAATGCATCCAACGAATTGTAAGCATCCTTCAATTTGAAGTCGAACGTTTCCTCCTTTTTCATAGAAAAATAAACAGCTTTAAATAAGTTTAATTGGATAGTATTCATGTGGTTTACCTTTTCTTGCAATAAAGTTTCCATTTTAATGTTGAATTTTATACCAACACGTTGTTGCATTTGTTTGTTTCGAAGCCGCCTATACATATATCATCGGCGGCGGCAAGTGACAAAAAAAACTACCAAGGCGAATTCTTTAATGAATTTGCCTTGTAGATGGCCTTATCCCTACAAGTAACATACAAAAAAAAAAACAGAATATAAAGAAAACATGAATTTCGCTGAAAATAATCTATCATGGTCTAAAAAATGCAACACTACAAACTAATTTGTTTCCAAAGTTAATAACAATCAGAAAAAATTGATTTAAGCCAGAATTAAATTTTGAGTTCTTGAGCAGTTCGGCAGTGCCAACATTCTTGCCCAGCTCATGTCTGACAATGGCGCCACGTCTGGAACTTAACAAAAATGTAGATCATGGTGTATAAAGCTCCAGCTTTAAAATCTCCTTCAACAATTGAAGAATATGATAAACCTGGTACCAGGTGATGGTGGTTTTGCCATAACTAAAGATTTAGTTCAATTTAAATTCTTATTTGTAGAGCTCAAATCAACGAATTTTATAAAAAAATTAATAATTATATTTTATTCGTATATTTCGCTACCAATAATGGGTAGCTTCTTCAGGGATTTAAAAAAAGTTTTTTTTAAATTGTTACAAATTAGTCTAAAACATATATATTATATACATATGTATGTTTGAAAAATGCTAAAAAAAATTGCTCAATATAAATATTGTGTAATACGTATAAAATTCCCCGATCGCCATGTTTTTCAGGGCATGAAACAATCGATAAAATATCAGATGATAAAGAATTTACAAAAAAAAAATATATAGAAGAACCTGAAAAACGTTCCTATTTGTGTACTGTCATATCCCAGTATTCAATTCGCCTTGGAAACAACCTATATTCAACCACCTTGTGTTTATGTATGTTTTATTTTCACACGAAATGTGTTGTATCTTGTTGCCAGCTGGTTTAATTGCGGCGAATAAAGTCGATCTTCGTGAAAACTTCATATTGTTTTTTATTATATTATTGTTGTAGGGACAAGGCCACATACATATTATGAATAAAGCTTGGGTGTTCTGTTTCATAATCTGTGCTAAAGGCAACTTCCTAACAGGTAGTCTCGACAGTGATTATTTTCGCCTTGATTCGACCGTTGTATTTGATCGCGAGTTACTTTTGGTGTTTTCTTTTCTGAACAAAAATGTTGCCCTTTCAATGTGTAACACTTTTTACAGTTTGCACCTACCTTTAAAAAGTTGAACATTTTTTATTGCCACAATGGGCGCGTTCAGCAGAAAAACCTGCTACTAAACAGTTTATATGTAGCAGCTTTTGATTTGATTAATTTTTCTGAACGATCTGCTCACTTTTTTTGTCAAAAATATCAAAAAAATTTACTTTTCAATTAAAATTAATTAATTTTATTTTGTAAAAAGATTTCATAATATTTATTTGTGAATTTAAATGAATTAAAATTTAAAAATATATTATGAAATTTGATTCAAAAGTCAAACTGAACTGAAATATCGTAATTTGATAAAATGTATCGTACATTTTCTTTGCTACCTAAAACAGTGAGCGCTCACTCAACATGTTTGTTCATCGCTCGGTAATCAAAGCGTTCAGCAGATTGTTGAGCAACAGTTATGTAGCAAACTGTCTGCTGAACGCACCCAATGGTACAAAATATTTGAGGCTTAACATTACTTAACATTAATTAATTAATTATCGTTTTAATTATAAGTTTTTTCGCTTAAGTAAGTAGAATGACAAAAATACAAGTTCTTACTTGTATAAAAATATACTAAACAAATTTGTAAAAATGGGCAGTATCTCACTCCGACCTGATAGTTGAGGGCAAAATATGTTGCATATATAAGTAGAATGACAAAAATACAAGTTCTTACTTGTATAAAAATATACTAAACAAATTTGTAAAAATGGGCAGTATCTCACTCCGACCTGATAGTTGAGGGCAAAATATGTTGCATATTTTGCCATTTATTGGTGCAACATAATTAGAAAGGAACGAAATCGCTTTTAAATATGTTACATATTTTTTAGAATGGATCACGAAAATTAAAGAATGTAGCATAAATGCAACACTTTTTTCAGAAAAGAAAACGCCATTTGTCAAATGCATTCTTGATATATTTTTTCGGAATAGTTTTTGACAAAGTAAGTGCAAGGCAAATTCATTACCAGGTATATGCACGACTTCAACAAAAAAGATATATCAAGCATTTTGTTTGTGTAAACGGCGAATTTATTACCTACGCTGTCAAAATTCTCCATGCATCAAATGTTACATAAAAATAGCGCCGGAAAATATAAAACAAATTTAATGCATTATCAGGTGGATGCAGTGGCAAATTAAGTCGAATTTATCCATCACTTAAACTATCAAATATTATATGGAGAGATTTTCGACAGATTAGGTGTTGAATTCGCTTTTTACACAAACAAAATGCCTGTTGTTTTTTTACTTATAGTGATATCGAATATACCAAGGCGAATTCACCTTGTAAATTCGCCTTGGAATATACAAGCTTCGAAGGTAGCCAATTATTAGCGCCCGCTCTTTCTAGGCCAAGGCAAATTCATAACAGGTAAAGTTAATACTGCAACAAAGTACAAACAATAAAAACATATGCCCTTATACTTGCATGTACAAATTTTGACGTCGACCTCCATTATGCAAGATCACAGATCAGCTGTTTTCAACTTTACCAGTTGTGGATTTGCCTTGTTCTATGCCATATCGTATGAAGTCGCATTATATGACATATTGAATGTCAACATTTTTGTTATAGAAATTACCAAACTTCATATATAACAAGGTTAAAATGGTTGATTCATTAAAAGTTTTAAAAGAAATATAAAAAAAGAATAAAAACAAAAAATAAGCCAAACGAAAAATTGTATCTCTACAGTAAACAGTGAATGAAAAATAGAATGTTCTTTTATTTTATTTTTTTTAGCGTGTATACCAACCAGTTTTTGGTTAACACTTTGTGTACATCGATTGGGTATTAAATTTTTTTTAGGTAAGATAAATAAATAATACAACAATTGTCCCGCTTCTACGTTAATATCGTATCTCCTAAATCATATTTTTCAGATTATCAATACAAATTTAATTGGTGCATATTTACATATAAATAATCGCATAGCTGTAGACAGGTACCCACAAAATAGATCGTATTATTTTTACGTGGTGGATGTCCTACAAAATGTTTCAATTATATATTATACATATGTATATTCTAATTATTTCAATTTCGAAAAATAAAGTACAAGTGTTGGTACGAAGTAGACGTAGAAAACGGACGAATTGCTAATGTGTACATATTTTAAATGTATGTATGTATATAAAATATATTTGTGCTTTAAGTTTTCAGTTTAACGGCGGCCGGTGTAGTTACGATTTGTCTATATTTTGTCAGAACATCTCTTGAAAATCAAAAAGTTTTATAATTCACTCGTTATTTGTCCAGATTTTGCAGCTTTTGAAGAAATCTGTAGGAAAATAATGATATTACATACACATCAATAGGCATTGTGGTTTTTCTACTTACCTTTCTACTTTCGTACCTTCTCTGGTTGTCAATCCAAGTTTTGACTTGTTGTGCGGTCCTTCTAGCAAGGGCTGGCGACTTAGACACAGCTCTAGAGCACGTTTTCAACGACGGAAGCTGATTTAGTTTTCTGACATCTCCGAAAATCGAAGAAATTGCTTCTCTTTCAGCCTGACTCCATCTGATTCTTTTTGTTCTACCATATGGAGATGCTAAGTAAATATTTAATTTATTAATCAATGAAACATTTTAATCGAATATATTTTAACAATATCGTATAATACAGTGTGTAATCGACTACAATAAGCATACATATACTTAACCAATGGGTGGTTTTTTAGCTGCATGAGAACTTAAAATGATAATAAAAACAGAAATATTGTTGGAATGAATTATTTTCATTATAATCTGGTAGAGAATTTCATTACATTTAAATACGATTATTGCATATGTCAGCCGCAGGTACGAGTTAGTTTGCATAGTATATTAGATCAGCTCGATTTTGAAAGAACAACAATGATGCCGCCATCGTGTAAGGAGCTTCAAACAGTCAACTTTAATGGATGGATTGATGATTCGTATATGGATTGATGATTGTTTTCACTCTACGGCTATTTCGCTAATATAGCCATAAACCCAAAAATTAACTTAATTGCTATACACAGATATTAGATTTCAAAATATCTAAATTTCCACAATTTGAAAACGAAGACTTTCCAAACCTTACTAAACGGAAATGTCAACACAGTTTTACATTCACAGACGTCATAATACAGTTATCGCTAGTTCTTATGCAGCTAAAAAATACTGGATATATGTGTATATAATAAGCTTAAAATAATGAAGCTTTAGCAAAGGTGATATGGTGAGTTTCCAAAGATCATAACATTATTTTGAGTGTACGTGTTTGATATACCGCACTTGATCAACAAGAAATTTTTTTTTGAAATTTTTAAAATTTATGTACAGTGGTCTTTTCTACCCACTGTAAAATTTTTACACCATTTTCTCCACTCGTTCACCAAAAACAATACAGTTGTATCTCTCTTTGTGATAGAAGAGTAGTATTAAAAAAAAAGTTTTTGCCTCTACTGAAAATTTTGAGTTAATACCCTCTTGTTGATCAAGTGCGATATGTATATTCAATATAATGAGCCTTATTACGTTTCTCGAATCGACTTCGAATATTGTAATAGATTAAAAGAACTCGCAATATTTTTCTTTAATCTATTACGGTTATCGAATTGATTTCGACCGCTAAGGCCCATTATTTAATATTTTACTTACTACTTCTACGCTTTTTTGATGAGAATGAGTCAGAATTTCGGCTTTTCTGATTCGAATTATCTTTTTCCTCCTCAAAACCGCCCATATCTTCAACGATATCGAACTCCTCTTCTTCCTCATCTTCGTCTTCCACATCGTCACCAACGGCAGCCAGTAAAATTTTGGACACGCACGTAATTTCGGCTACGGGAATGGGTACTCTATATATGTTCTTGTGGATGTCCTTGTGGTGACCCATAAAATTTGCCAACCTCTCAACTGAAGCTTCTTCAGCGTTGATCATTGAAGTATAGGTAGCTATGTGTTTTCTTAATTTTGTCCCCGTAATTCTTTCAGGAATTTTTGCACCACACTCTTTTGAATAAATTTTCAGAAGTGGGCATGCTCTATAATATTCTTTTGTGAGTCCACCAGAAGTCGGTCTGCTAAATATGTACATGTTGTCCACACTGACACCTGCTTTGCTTCTATGTTTAATGATAAGTTCTATGGCCTCTAGGCTTAATGGGCATAACAACACGCTAACATTCCTCCCAAGCTTTCCACGCAAGGAAATTCTAGTATACTGTTTAGCAAATCTTATGGAATCATTTGATACTGTTTTAAGAATATCTTTGTCAATGTTATCGGTAATTTTTTCTTTGTTTTTGAAGTTTTCAATGTTTAATCTCTCAATTTCACCAGCTCTTCTTCTATTAAAGATTTGGATGAAAATTAAGGTGGCCTTCACTAGAACAATCCAACTTTCAATACAAAACTTTTTTGAAATTTTGCCCATAGCACTTAAAATTTTTTCTTTTAAAAACATATATAATTTATGAATGTCTTCCTTTAATGGTAAACATGTTTTTTTTAATAGTTTTTGACTCGTCTGGTTTTCTATTGCCTTTTTGTTAAGTAATGGAATTTCTTCTTCCCACAATAATAGAAAACTGTCTACTTCCCCTCTAAGATCTTCTCGTCCTTCTTTAATAAATTCAACTCTTTGCCTCTTGCCGCACTTTTTTATTAGTGATGTTAGATTTTGTGTTACCGCTGGCGTATCAAATCCTTTTGATTTTTCGTTCCAATTAGAAACACTTTTAATAGCTTTAACACATGCATCATACTTCTTAGTTTTGTAAACCTCTTTTAGTTGATTTATTGAAGAATCCAACTTCTTTATTGCAAGCATGAAACGACCAAGTAGTCTTAAATTGGCTCTAATCATATCATGTTGATGTTGTAAAGAATATTTTTCGGATAAATAATTTCCAAATTTCATAACAAGCTCATCATAGCGTATTGATTTAGTGATTTCATCGCTTCTGAGAACTGGGAAAATTTTAGTTTTCAAAGTGTTATTCGCTACAGGATGAATATATTGCGTCAATCTACGACCATCAATTATATTACAACGTTTGCCTTTTGAGGAACCACAGACTGCTTTATGTATACGAATAGTTTTCTTAGAAAAGAAGCCTTTGCAAGTTTTACAACACGCGTAGTCATCAACTACATTAACAAATTGTTTTTGTTGTTGACGGCTCACAATGAGAACCCCACTATTGTATTTTGCTGACGTGTTATGCTCGAAATCGCCCCTTTTTCTTATCAGATTCATTATTTGCATCCGTTCTTGACTTCTAACAGGTAAAGCAAGAGCTCGTTGAATTTCTGCTTCATTTTTATGCTTCAAATATAAGTGACGACTTATTTTACATTGTAGTGTCTTGCAAAATAAACAAAAATGCTTTTTTGTGGTTTTTGAATATGGGACCAGAACTTTATTAACATCAAGTGGGTTCTCTATCTCGTCAATGGTATTATCTTTCTCTGTAATAGTTATGTTCGAGTTCACCACTGTATCTTTACTATAATTATCCGAAAGTTCTGGAATATATTCTGAAAAAGAACTTTTTTGTTTCGAGCTATCATCGATGTTGTTTGTTGTAGAAAGTTGCGATGATACATTTTGTGAGTTTGGTGTACTATTGTGTTGCGGAACTATATATTGTTTCGAACTATTTTTTATATCTTCACTGCAATTAAAGGAAAATTGTGGAATATATTCCGAAACAGAGCTTTCATCGCCAATTCTGTTTTGATTCGAAGTTTCATCGATGTTAGGTGTTTTCGAAAGTAACGATGGACTATATTGTGAGTTTGGGGTTTTATCCTGTAAGGCCGCGGTATTGATATGCTGAGGAATTATGTCTTGATTTGAAGTATTTTCTGAGGTTGCCTTGCCGTCAGTGTCAGAAACCATGTATTCTTTCGAACTATCATCGATGTTGTTTGTTGTAGAAAGTTGCGATGATACATTTTGTGAGATTGGTGTACTATTGTGTTGCGGAACTATATATTGTTTCGAACTATTTTTTATATCTTCACTGCAATTAAATGAAAATTGTGGAATATATTCCGAAACAGATCTTTCATCGCCAATTCTTTTTTGATTCGAAGTTTCATCGATGTTAGGTGTTTTCGAAAGTAACGATGGACTATATTGTGAGTTTGGGGTTTTATCCTGTAAGGCCGTGGTATTGATATGCTGAGGAATTATGTCTTGATTTGAAGTATTTTGTGAGGTTGCGTTGCCGTCATTCTCAGAAACCAGGTATTGTTTCGAACTATCATCGATGTTGTTTGTTGTAGAACTATTTTCTGATGTTCTGTTCCAATTACGTTGAGCAACTATTCTGTCTCGTTCAATATTAAATATTTCTACTCTAGTACTATGTAGGTTAGTATCGCTTATTGGTATATATGGGAACACAACTTCTTCAATATTAAGTGGGTCCTCTATGTCGTTCTCGGTATCACTTATCTTGTTTGAGGTTGCCAACATATCTTCACACCAATTCATGTATTGTTTCGAACTATATCCGGAGATGTTTGTTGTGAAACTATTTTCTGATATTGTGTTACTATTATGATGCGCAATTCTATCCTGTTGCATATTAAACGTTTCTAATTTACTGGTGTATAGGTTAGAAATTCAACGAGCTCTTGCTTTACCTGTTAGAAGTCAAGAACGGATGCAAATAATGAATCTGATAAGAAAAAGGGGCGATTTCGAGCATAACACGTCAGCAAAATACAATAGTGGGGTTCTCATTGTGAGCCGTCAACAACAAAAACAATTTGTTAATGTAGTTGATGACTACGCGTGTTGTAAAACTTGCAAAGGCTTCTTTTCTAAGAAAACTATTCGTATACATAAAGCAGTCTGTGGTTCCTCAAAAGGCAAACGTTGTAATATAATTGATGGTCGTAGATTGACGCAATATATTCATCCTGTAGCGAATAACACTTTGAAAACTAAAATTTTCCCAGTTCTCAGAAGCGATGAAATCACTAAATCAATACGCTATGATGAGCTTGTTATGAAATTTGGAAATTATTTATCCGAAAAATATTCTTTACAACATCAACATGATATGATTAGAGCCAATTTAAGACTACTTGGTCGTTTCATGCTTGCAATAAAGAAGTTGGATTCTTCAATAAATCAACTAAAAGAGGTTTACAAAACTAAGAAGTATGATGCATGTGTTAAAGCTATTAAAAGTGTTTCTAATTGGAACGAAAAATCAAAAGGATTTGATACGCCAGCGGTAACACAAAATCTAACATCACTAATAAAAAAGTGCGGCAAGAGGCAAAGAGTTGAATTTATTAAAGAAGGACGAGAAGATCTTAGAGGGGAAGTAGACAGTTTTCTATTATTGTGGGAAGAAGAAATTCCATTACTTAACAAAAAGGCAATAGAAAACCAGACGAGTCAAAAACTATTAAAAAAAACATGTTTACCATTAAAGGAAGACATTCATAAATTATATATGTTTTTAAAAGAAAAAATTTTAAGTGCTATGGGCAAAATTTCAAAAAAGTTTTGTATTGAAAGTTGGATTGTTCTAGTGAAGGCCACCTTAATTTTCATCCAAATCTTTAATAGAAGAAGAGCTGGTGAAATTGAGAGATTAAACATTGAAAACTTCAAAAACAAAGAAAAAATTACCGATAACATTGACAAAGATATTCTTAAAACAGTATCAAATGATTCCATAAGATTTGCTAAACAGTATACTAGAATTTCCTTGCGTGGAAAGCTTGGGAGGAATGTTAGCGTGTTGTTATGCCCATTAAGCCTAGAGGCCATAGAACTTATCATTAAACATAGAAGCAAAGCAGGTGTCAGTGTGGACAACATGTACATATTTAGCAGACCGACTTCTGGTGGACTCACAAAAGAATATTATAGAGCATGCCCACTTCTGAAAATTTATTCAAAAGAGTGTGGTGCAAAAATTCCTGAAAGAATTACGGGGACAAAATTAAGAAAACACATAGCTACCTATACTTCAATGATCAACGCTGAAGAAGCTTCAGTTGAGAGGTTGGCAAATTTTATGGGTCACCACAAGGACATCCACAAGAACATATATAGAGTACCCATTCCCGTAGCCGAAATTACGTGCGTGTCCAAAATTTTACTGGCTGCCGTTGGTGACGATGTGGAAGACGAAGATGAGGAAGAAGAGGAGTTCGATATCGTTGAAGATATGGGCGGTTTTGAGGAGGAAAAAGATAATTCGAATCAGAAAAGCCGAAATTCTGACTCATTCTCATCAAAAAAGCGTAGAAGTAGTAAGTAAAATATTAAATAATGGGCCTTAGCGGTCGAAATCAATTCGATAACCGTAATAGATTAAAGAAAAATATTGCGAGTTCTTTTAATCTATTACAATATTCGAAGTCGATTCGAGAAACGTAATAAGGCTCATTATATTGAATATACATATCGCACTTGATCAACAAGAGGGTATTAACTCAAAATTTTCAGTAGAGGCAAAAACTTTTTTTTTAATACTACTCTTCTATCACAAAGAGAGATACAACTGTATTGTTTTTGGTGAACGAGTGGAGAAAATGGTGTAAAAATTTTACAGTGGGTAGAAAAGACCACTGTACATAAATTTTAAAAATTTCAAAAAAAAATTTCTTGTTGATCAAGTGCGGTATATCAAACACGTACACTCAAAATAATGTTATGATCTTTGGAAACTCACCATATCACCTTTGCTAAAGCTTCATTATTTTAAGCTTATTATATACACATATATCCAGTATTTTTTAGCTGCATAAGAACTAGCGATAACTGTATTATGACGTCTGTGAATGTAAAACTGTGTTGACATTTCCGTTTAGTAAGGTTTGGAAAGTCTTCGTTTTCAAATTGTGGAAATTTAGATATTTTGAAATCTAATATCTGTGTATAGCAATTAAGTTAATTTTTGGGTTTATGGCTATATTAGCGAAATAGCCGTAGAGTGAAAACAATCATCAATCCATATACGAATCATCAATCCATCCATTAAAGTTGACTGTTTGAAGCTCCTTACACGATGGCGGCATCATTGTTGTTCTTTCAAAATCGAGCTGATCTAATATACTATGCAAACTAACTCGTACCTGCGGCTGACATATGCAATAATCGTATTTAAATGTAATGAAATTCTCTACCAGATTATAATGAAAATAATTCATTCCAACAATATTTCTGTTTTTATTATCATTTTAAGTTCTCATGCAGCTAAAAAACCACCCATTGGTTAAGTATATGTATGCTTATTGTAGTCGATTACACACTGTATTATACGATATTGTTAAAATATATTCGATTAAAATGTTTCATTGATTAATAAATTAAATATTTACTTAGCATCTCCATATGGTAGAACAAAAAGAATCAGATGGAGTCAGGCTGAAAGAGAAGCAATTTCTTCGATTTTCGGAGATGTCAGAAAACTAAATCAGCTTCCGTCGTTGAAAACGTGCTCTAGAGCTGTGTCTAAGTCGCCAGCCCTTGCTAGAAGGACCGCACAACAAGTCAAAACTTGGATTGACAACCAGAGAAGGTACGAAAGTAGAAAGGTAAGTAGAAAAACCACAATGCCTATTGATGTGTATGTAATATCATTATTTTCCTACAGATTTCTTCAAAAGCTGCAAAATCTGGACAAATAACGAGTGAATTATAAAACTTTTTGATTTTCAAGAGATGTTCTGACAAAATATAGACAAATCGTAACTACACCGGCCGCCGTTAAACTGAAAACTTAAAGCACAAATATATTTTATATACATACATACATTTAAAATATGTACACATTAGCAATTCGTCCGTTTTCTACGTCTACTTCGTACCAACACTTGTACTTTATTTTTCGAAATTGAAATAATTAGAATATACATATGTATAATATATAATTGAAACATTTTGTAGGACATCCACCACGTAAAAATAATACGATCTATTTTGTGGGTACCTGTCTACAGCTATGCGATTATTTATATGTAAATATGCACCAATTAAATTTGTATTGATAATCTGAAAAATATGATTTAGGAGATACGATATTAACGTAGAAGCGGGACAATTGTTGTATTATTTATTTATCTTACCTAAAAAAAATTTAATACCCAATCGATGTACACAAAGTGTTAACCAAAAACTGGTTGGTATACACGCTAAAAAAAATAAAATAAAAGAACATTCTATTTTTCATTCACTGTTTACTGTAGAGATACAATTTTTCGTTTGGCTTATTTTTTGTTTTTATTCTTTTTTTATATTTCTTTTAAAACTTTTAATGAATCAACCATTTTAACCTTGTTATATATGAAGTTTGGTAATTTCTATAACAAAAATGTTGACATTCAATATGTCATATAATGCGACTTCATACGATATGGCATAGAACAAGGCAAATCCACAACTGGTAAAGTTGAAAACAGCTGATCTGTGATCTTGCATAATGGAGGTCGACGTCAAAATTTGTACATGCAAGTATAAGGGCATATGTTTTTATTGTTTGTACTTTGTTGCAGTATTAACTTTACCTGTTATGAATTTGCCTTGGCCTAGAAAGAGCGGGCGCTAATAATTGGCTACCTTCGAAGCTTGTATATTCCAAGGCGAATTTACAAGGTGAATTCGCCTTGGTATATTCGATATCACTATAAGTAAAAAAACAACAGGCATTTTGTTTGTGTAAAAAGCGAATTCAACACCTAATCTGTCGAAAATCTCTCCATATAATATTTGATAGTTTAAGTGATGGATAAATTCGACTTAATTTGCCACTGCATCCACCTGATAATGCATTAAATTTGTTTTATATTTTCCGGCGCTATTTTTATGTAACATTTGATGCATGGAGAATTTTGACAGCGTAGGTAATAAATTCGCCGTTTACACAAACAAAATGCTTGATATATCTTTTTTGTTGAAGTCGTGCATATACCTGGTAATGAATTTGCCTTGCACTTACTTTGTCAAAAACTATTCCGAAAAAATATATCAAGAATGCATTTGACAAATGGCGTTTTCTTTTCTGAAAAAAGTGTTGCATTTATGCTACATTCTTTAATTTTCGTGATCCATTCTAAAAAATATGTAACATATTTAAAAGCGATTTCGTTCCTTTCTAATTATGTTGCACCAATAAATGGCAAAATATGCAACATATTTTGCCCTCAACTATCAGGTCGGAGTGAGATACTGCCCATTTTTACAAATTTGTTTAGTATATTTTTATACAAGTAAGAACTTGTATTTTTGTCATTCTACTTATATATGCAACATATTTTGCCCTCAACTATCAGGTCGGAGTGAGATACTGCCCATTTTTACAAATTTGTTTAGTATATTTTTATACAAGTAAGAACTTGTATTTTTGTCATTCTACTTACTTAAGCGAAAAAACTTATAATTAAAACGATAATTAATTAATTAATGTTAAGTAATGTTAAGCCTCAAATATTTTGTACCATTGGGTGCGTTCAGCAGACAGTTTGCTACATAACTGTTGCTCAACAATCTGCTGAACGCTTTGATTACCGAGCGATGAACAAACATGTTGAGTGAGCGCTCACTGTTTTAGGTAGCAAAGAAAATGTACGATACATTTTATCAAATTACGATATTTCAGTTCAGTTTGACTTTTGAATCAAATTTCATAATATATTTTTAAATTTTAATTCATTTAAATTCACAAATAAATATTATGAAATCTTTTTACAAAATAAAATTAATTAATTTTAATTGAAAAGTAAATTTTTTTGATATTTTTGACAAAAAAAGTGAGCAGATCGTTCAGAAAAATTAATCAAATCAAAAGCTGCTACATATAAACTGTTTAGTAGCAGGTTTTTCTGCTGAACGCGCCCATTGTGGCAATAAAAAATGTTCAACTTTTTAAAGGTAGGTGCAAACTGTAAAAAGTGTTACACATTGAAAGGGCAACATTTTTGTTCAGAAAAGAAAACACCAAAAGTAACTCGCGATCAAATACAACGGTCGAATCAAGGCGAAAATAATCACTGTCGAGACTACCTGTTAGGAAGTTGCCTTTAGCACAGATTATGAAACAGAACACCCAAGCTTTATTCATAATATGTATGTGGCCTTGTCCCTACAACAATAATATAATAAAAAACAATATGAAGTTTTCACGAAGATCGACTTTATTCGCCGCAATTAAACCAGCTGGCAACAAGATACAACACATTTCGTGTGAAAATAAAACATACATAAACACAAGGTGGTTGAATATAGGTTGTTTCCAAGGCGAATTGAATACTGGGATATGACAGTACACAAATAGGAACGTTTTTCAGGTTCTTCTATATATTTTTTTTTTGTAAATTCTTTATCATCTGATATTTTATCGATTGTTTCATGCCCTGAAAAACATGGCGATCGGGGAATTTTATACGTATTACACAATATTTATATTGAGCAATTTTTTTTAGCATTTTTCAAACATACATATGTATATAATATATATGTTTTAGACTAATTTGTAACAATTTAAAAAAAACTTTTTTTAAATCCCTGAAGAAGCTACCCATTATTGGTAGCGAAATATACGAATAAAATATAATTATTAATTTTTTTATAAAATTCGTTGATTTGAGCTCTACAAATAAGAATTTAAATTGAACTAAATCTTTAGTTATGGCAAAACCACCATCACCTGGTACCAGGTTTATCATATTCTTCAATTGTTGAAGGAGATTTTAAAGCTGGAGCTTTATACACCATGATCTACATTTTTGTTAAGTTCCAGACGTGGCGCCATTGTCAGACATGAGCTGGGCAAGAATGTTGGCACTGCCGAACTGCTCAAGAACTCAAAATTTAATTCTGGCTTAAATCAATTTTTTCTGATTGTTATTAACTTTGGAAACAAATTAGTTTGTAGTGTTGCATTTTTTAGACCATGATAGATTATTTTCAGCGAAATTCATGTTTTCTTTATATTCTGTTTTTTTTTTTGTATGTTACTTGTAGGGATAAGGCCATCTACAAGGCAAATTCATTAAAGAATTCGCCTTGGTAGTTTTTTTTGTCACTTGCCGCCGCCGATGATATATGTATAGGCGGCTTCGAAACAAACAAATGCAACAACGTGTTGGTATAAAATTCAACATTAAAATGGAAACTTTATTGCAAGAAAAGGTAAACCACATGAATACTATCCAATTAAACTTATTTAAAGCTGTTTATTTTTCTATGAAAAAGGAGGAAACGTTCGACTTCAAATTGAAGGATGCTTACAATTCGTTGGATGCATTGTATGTAAATGATTTATACGTGGGGTACAAGGTAAATTGGTCCTTATTGAAAATTAGCATTAGATCTAACAAACTTCTATATCTAGGAATCTGCAAAAAACCTTAGAATTTACCTCAAGAAGCCGACAGTGCTGTTGTAAACTATGCCGATATTGGAGGATGGATATGCAAAATCAAGAATTAAGCTTTAGTTTTGAATCATCAGTAATAAGTGGATTATCGCCAGTTTTTTCTACTATATTAAGAAAGGTTTCTTTGCAAATTTCTGTTAATAATTTGCCTCTTTGCTTATTTAAGTTTATAATTTCCACTGGTTGTTTTTTATTTTTTGATAAGTCAGGAAAATCGTCTTCATATTTTGTTTTTAAATCAACAGATTTAGCAAGACGTGGATTAAAGCCAGTTTTTTCTTCTTTATTAAGAAAGGTTTCTTTGCAAATTTCTCTTAATAATTTGCTTATTTACGTTTTTAATTTCCACTGGTTGTTTGTTTTTTTTATTTTTTGAGAAGCCGGGAAAATCGTCTTCATACTTTCTTTTTATATCAACAGATTTAGTAACAAGTGGATTATCGCATGTTTTTTCGTTTAGCAAAAATTGATGCTATTGCCACTACTACTAATTATTAATCATGTAATCAGTTATGTTCTTTTTTTTCTTGGCTTGGGACAATTCTACCAGTTAGGGTCTGTGCACATATTATGTAACTCTCCATGGGGGGTAACCCCCCCGAGTTGCAGATTTGCTACGGATTAAAAATTTTGCACTGAAAAATTTGTTAAAAGCGATAAATTGGGGGGGGGGGTGTATAAAATCAATTAAAACAGCGTTACGTTATATGTGCACAGCCCCTTGATACAAAAAGAAAATTTATTTTGATTGTGAGAAATTTTATTATATTCTTTATAAAAATGCAAGTGAAAATAAAATGTTTTATTTAATACATTTATAAAAGTGAGTTTGTTTTTGTCTCATGAATACTTTGACTGTCAACCAAAGGTAGACAAAATTGTGTAAACAGAGCCGTATAGCTAATTCATAGCAAATAAAACCTTGTTTGTATATTAGTATATGCAAACTTATTCGCCCAGGTTCTGCATTCGTAAATGGAAATGAGATGTAGAGCACCTCCTCCTCTTGATACAAACTGGAAATAAATTTTATTTTTCATTTCACTATACACAACAAATATAATTTCTTCAGACAATTGTTTAGGCAAACGTATAGCTAATTCATAACAAAGAAAACCTTGTTCGTATATTATTAACGCAAACTGGTATTATCAAAATTCGTCACAGCAAAAATGTTTTTTTTTAATGAAACAAATCGACGCATGTTTCCTTATCACATGTTTTGTCGATTTTAATAAGTTTTCTTGATGAAATGTAAAAAGGTTTAAGTCAGCGATAATAAGCGATATATAATTTCTGTGACGGTCTATCGAAAAAGATGATTTCAGTTTTTAATACAAATGATATAAAGTACATAAAAGGTTTTCTAATAAGAGTGATATGATTTCTTTAAAAAAAACACACCTATTGTTAGGGATATTCAAAAGTTTTTTATTTAATGTGAAGTACAATCGATACAATTAATTCTAAATAAAACGTCATTCAAATGGCCTCCACGACATCTTCTGAAGGAACGAATTCGATGAATCCAATTTTCGTGCACTTTTTCCACTAAATCAAGTCGTATGTCATGCATGGCACGTTCAATATTGAATTGTAAAGCTTAAAGACAGTCTGGATTATTTCGAAAGACCAATGACTTCAAATAACCCCACAAGAAATAGTTTAATGGTGTTAAATCACAAATTCTTGCATTTGCAACAATTCTTCCTGCAGAAGAAGTCGTGGGGGCCATTTGAATTACGTTTTATTTAGAATATACACTTTGTAATAAAACATAATGATATTAGATCTCGACAGTTTATGTTTTATATTTTTCACATAAGTATGTACTTGAATAAAAAAATACATTAATATTTATTATTTAATGTGCATTTATTTTGTTTTCAATACTGTGTATGATATGCTCCTGTTTTCGCTTTTTAATTAATTTAAAAGTGCACTGCATAGCTATACATAAGGTCGAGGATAACGTTTATGTTAAAGAAGTGATTCCAAGGATATGGCGTTCAAAGAATTAAGCCAACAAATAATTGCTTGTTAGTTATCTTAACAACATTAACCACAAACTTCCTCCCATTCTCTTTTAGGTAAAGAGATTTAGGATATTGCAGCAGTAGTTTACATTGATGAACCTCGTGAACACAAATTTATTTAAAAGAAGAATAACATTCCATTGCTAATTTAAAATTTTTGTCTTCCGTACATGCTTATTTAATTGCCGTAGAACATAGTTTTAAAGTTAAATTTGAAATTTTTGCGATAAGTTTGATAAACATTTAGTTTTTTGTTTACTTGTATCAAATCACAAAGCTTTCAACGTTAAAATCTTTTTAACGCCGATAAAAACATAAAATTTGTAGTTAAGTCTGGCATCACATCAAATGAAATAAAAATTTTCTTTTATAAAATTATCGGGTTTAAATGGAATATATATCAAAATAATTTAACTTTTATAGATATATTGATCACGCTGAAGATTTAGAAATTAAAATTTGAAATTGGAAAATAATGTCCATGAACTATATTGTTCGCAAACTATATAGTATATTCTTTTTTTTTTAATGGACAGTCCGTAAAATATGCAAATGTCCGCAAAACCCACAATGTGCAAAAAAACTGTTCGCAAAATATATAGAATGCACACATATATATATATATATATATATACTTAAACATTTATATATACATATGTATGTATGTATATTGATGGTCATAAGTAGAAAGGCCCTAACTTTTTTTTACGAAATTGAGTTTTTCAATGAATCGAATACATTTCACTCAAATACACCTCGTCACAAAAATTTATTGCAATAGTGTAAAATTAACGATTTTACAAGCAATTGTAGAATCATAGTTGTATTGAGATCGTTACAGTTTCTATTATGTTTTTACCTTCTCCTGTAAAGTTAAAACTATTCAAGTTAGAGCCTTTCTACTTGTGATCATCGATATACTCATATGCTTATTGTCATATAAATTCATTAAAGCCTTAATTTACATACATTGAAAAAATTTCACTGAGAATCAAAAAAAGCTCATGATAAATTTACAAATATTTCTCAAAAATTTTCTGTTAAAGTTTATGATAAACGTTTTTATGGTAAACTTTTTCAATTTTCAATTAAACTTAGAACTTTAATAAATTTATAGGAAGATACACTATCGGTCGTAAACATACTTCATGGTGATATATTTTTTCATACGATGGAGAGCATTAGTAAATTATCCAATTCGTATAAAAGTATTGAATATTAAAAACAAATATGTATGTACTTACAATGAACTATGTATCTATATATGTATATAAAAATAAGTGTACACTTTGATGTAACCACTAACTGCGAAAACGGGTAAACCGATTTCCACCAAAATTTCAGGGTACGTTGGGGTTGATCTGTAGATGGTTTATGTGATGTTTGCATGAAATCGGCCCCGTGGTTCCGGAGATATGGCATTTAGATTTTCCTATATATTTCCATACAAATATAACAAAATGCCCTCTATTTTCCATATTATGATTTTTTATTGTCAAAACCATGGATTGTAATATCTATGTAGGATGACTAACAGCGTTGCCGCTTTGGAAATTTTTGAAATTTTCAGTGCTGCCACTTTCATACAAATATCAATATACATAGCCATATACATATACATATAATAAGTGAACATACATATACATATACATATAAACATACATATACATTTACATATATGTACATATAAACATACTTATTCATACACATATACTTATACACATACATATACATATACATATACATTTACATATACATATGTATACATATACATATATTTATACATATACATATACATTTTCATATACATATGTATACATATACATATATTTATACATATACATATGTATACATGTACATATACATACATATACATATACATACACATACATATATATATATATGCATATACGTATATAGATACATATGCATATACTTATAGATATGTATACATTTACATATACATATACATTTACATATATGTATGTACATATAAACATACTTATGCATACACATACACTTGTATATGTATACATATACATATACATATGTATACATATACATATACAACGAGTATAACATATATACATACATATGTACATATAAACATACATATACATACATACACATATACGCAAAAATAAGTGAACATACATATATGTACATATAAACATACATATATATATACATACACATATACATTTACATATACATATACAGAAAATAAGTGAACATACATACATATACATATAAACATACATACATATACATGTACATATGCATATACATGTACATATGTATACATATACATGTACATATACATATACATGTACAACATATACATATACATAACATATTCTTATGAAAGTTTTTATGCATATTTGGTAGGAATGAGAATAGGTTCTAAAGTATATTTTTAATCGCTAGGGGCACGAGAAATTATTTACATGGCCAAACAACGTTTGCCGGGCCATCTAGAAATTCTCTAGAAATTATTTACATGCCAAAACAACGTTTGCCGGGCCATCTAGTGCATGTATAAAATTTGTTTTTGTGATGTACCTACTTGGGATGTGACATTGAGTAAATAAAATCGATTAATTAATAATAGATTTATATTTAATAAATAATCCATTATTGTGAAAAATCGATTTTTTCTGTTATTCGAAAAATTGCATACTTTTCTCATAATAATACAATTAAGAGACTTATATTAACAATTTATTAGAATAAAAATCCAGTACATATACATAAATATTGAAAACATATCACTTGATCAAATTTTCCTTAGTGCCTGTCCATACTAGTCAACATTTGAGTTTGTTTATGAGAGAGGTATGATTAAAGTGACCATATTTTTTTTACCTGAAAACGGGACATCGAATAATTCTGATGGGTTCGGTTATATGAAATAGAAATGCATAAATAATGTAATAATATTTTATTTGTCCATAGTAAATGGACACTAAAAAAACATTGTTTATACATTGTTATATTTTTCAGAGGCGCAAATTTGTTTCAAAATTTTAGGTGACGATTTCAAATATGTGTGGAACTCTTGGCAGGATTTTTTAATATTAACTTTAATAATTAACATAGCCTTAAGCACTGATACCCTTAATTGAGTTTTATCTTCGGTCCACAACTTATTCATCAAGGAAAATACACGTTCAACCGGCGCATTTGTACCAGGCAAACATAAAATATATTCAACTATAATTTGCAAATTTGCATGGTTTAGGTAATTGCTTTTAAAATGTTTAAATACTTCCACCCAACGATTTTCCGTAGAAATATTTTGTTGATTCCATTCATCAATTTTCTGCGATGTTGCGTATTTAGATACGAGTGAAAATTCATCGAATACTTCCGTATCTTTATTGCAATCGCTATGTTCTTTTTCGATCAATATATCTAGAACTTTTTGAACATCTTCCCACTGTGGTACTTCTGTTAAATTTGCTCAATTAAGTTTTTATAAATCTTTGTTATAAACAGTCCATTGCTCTAAATACTCTCGACTAGTTTTATAAAATTCTTTAGCCTTAATTTTCACGAAATTCTCGTCAATATCGTTGTAACCATCTTCTACATACATTTAAAAAATTTGTTTTTGTTTATCAAATAAATTTTACTGCTTTTCATAGAGAGAGAAACGCGTTAAAATTTCTCACGTATATTTAATTTAAGAAATGTATGAAAAGCAAAAACAATTCTTGAAATTTTGTTTTTGTTTCCATGTAAATATTCACTCCATCGACGCGTTTTCTGGAATAGATATGAATGTTTTGTGGTAATTATACGACTACATAAAATTAACGATCAATTTTGTTTCACCCCGCCAATTTCACGGCCTGGCCCACGATATCGAACGATGTCGATCGCTGGATTTCTAGACGTAAAAAACTAACATGCGTTCCACTAATAACGGATTTTATTAAACTTATTATTTGTTTAGAGGCACATGAGCTAAACAAATAAATACGATGAGTTTTTAGAAGGTCGTAAATCAGTTGCTTTTCGCCTACAATTTCAGCATTATCGATCGTAGTACAATTTGTTTGTCTGGTTGATACAATAACAGAAAACAAATTTTCCATCCCTGGGAGGTTAGTTGTTGTTTGTCTGTTTTATTTTGATTATTAGTTTGACGAGCGACGTACAAGTAAACGCACAGTATTCTTATTTTGAGAGGGGGTTAAATTTTTTTTTTGCTTTTTAAGAACAGTAATTTAATGGCTCGATTATGGATAGCGACCGAACTTCAGTAGCTAGCCGGCAACTGAAAGTTGGTGGTTGCCGGAAGAGCACTAAATAGCAACTGAAACTGGAACCTTTAAGTTGGCAGGTCCATCCGTAATACAATTGTCAGCAACTGACAACGCAACTGGAGTTCGGTCAATATTTTTTAGATGAAATTATCTTTCATGATGTATTTTAATATACATACATACATATGTACATTTTTAGATTTAAGATTTGAACAACTTATTGATGTTTCAATTTATAATTGAAGATTCAATAAATAAAAATTTATCAAAAAAAAAAAAATGTACATAAGTATGTATCAATATTAAAAAAATTATCTTATCATATTACCAGGTATATGCACGACTACAACATTTCAACAACAAAACAAACAACCGGCATTTTGTTTGTGTAAACGGCGAATTCATATCCTACGCTGTCAAAATTCTCCATGCATAAAAAATTACATAAAAATGGCGCCGGAAAATATGCACCAAATTTGACAGTGTGGGCAATGGATACATTCATCCGAATTCGCCACTGCATCCATCTGGTAATGAATTCGCCTTGGACTTGAATCATATTTTATTTGTCATAAACTGGCATCGTGAAAAAGATACAAGATTAAATTTAATAATATGTATTAAGTATTTACGGCATATAGGTAATTCGAAAATAAAGTAATAAAACAATTTAATGTGTGCTTATATACTCTGTATCATGGTCTAATAATCAGGTCTACGCCAAGGCGAATTTAATTCGCTTTGGTCTACGCAAGAAGGAATATGGTTTTGTGTAGGGTTGTGTTTTGACCGTTAAATAATCTGCAAAAAAATGGATAAGTATTACAGCATGCTCTGGATATTAAATTTATAACCATACATACATTCGTACATATATGCTGTAAGTTTGCCAAATGGTTTAATTTGGATACAAATAAATAATTAAACATGCAATCAACAATAAAAACCAATGCCCAAAAATGTAGGGAGTACCGAGGCAAAAAAGTCAAAGGAAAAGAAGCGGCCCAACCCGGGACAAAAATAAAAAAAGAAGAAACTAGGGCAGAGCGAGTAAAAACATTAAATAAAAAGTATTAAGCATACCATAGAAGTTGTGAGCGTTGGTACAACTCATCTAGTAATCAAATTGTATGTTTTTCCACAAGCAATATAATTAAGCGTGCGATCTCATGTACAACATCATTTTGGAACAAAGTATGTATGTATTTACAAAGTAAAGATGGTATTAAATATTGTTGCGTCTGTCATCCGAAAATAATATTACCATTAAATGTTCACTGTTAGGATATCCCAACAATAATAATAAATACAGGTGCTAAATACATAAAATAATGTATGTATGTATGTAAATAAGATTCACAAACGTTCTAACTGGGTTGAACCACATGCTCAAGTTGTACCAACGGCCGCAACGTTTATATATATGTATATATATATATATATATATATACATTATTTTATGTATTTAGCACCTGTATTTATTATTATTGTTGGGATATCCTAACAGTGAACATTTAATGGTAATATTATTTTCGGATGACAGACGCAACAATATTTAATACCATCTTTACTTTGTAAATACATACATACTTTGTTCCAAAATGATGTTGTACATGAGATCGCACGCTTAATTATATTGCTTGTGGAAAAACATACAATTTGATTACTAGATGAGTTGTACCAACGCTCACAACTTCTATGGTATGCTTAATACTTTTTATTTAATGTTTTTACTCGCTCTGCCCTGGTTTCTTCTTTTTTTATTTTTGTCCCGTGTTGGGCCGCTTCTTTTCCTTTGACTTTTTTGCCTCGGTACTCCCTACATTTTTGGGCATTGGTTTTTATTGTTGATTGCATGTTTAATTATTTATTTGTATCCAAATTAAACCATTTGGCAAACTTACAGCATATATGTACGAATGTATGTATGGTTATAAATTTAATATCCAGAGCATGCTGTAATACTTATCCATTTTTTTGCAGATTATTTAACGGTCAAAACACAACCCTACACAAAACCATATTCCTTCTTGCGTAGACCAAGGCGAATTAAATTCGCCTTGGCGTAGACCTGATTATTAGACCATGATACAGAGTATATAAGCACACATTAAATTGTTTTATTACTTTATTTTCGAATTACCTATATGCCGTAAATACTTAATATTATTAAATATTATTAAATTTATACTATGTTCACACGAAGAACTGAAACACTAGGTTCGCTCCATGAACCACGATGGCGAACCTATGTGTTCACACGACTCATTCTAGATTGGTTCGTACTTCGTTATTTAATATTATTTGTTGTTTTTCCACTTTATTTAATTATTTACATAAATATAAATATATGCTTTTACTTAATCAATGTTTTTATTAAAATTTAGCACTTATCAATTGTTTTTCTTTGTTAAAATGTTTTTGGACAACTAGTTCAGATAAACTAGCGATAATTTGTTATCAAGATTAGAGATGATAGTAAATTATACGGGTTCGCAACAAAGTTCAAAATGAAACATGTAGGTTCGCTCTCAAAATTTTGTATGGCGAAACATGTAGGTTCAATCAAGGTTCGCCCGCGAACCAAGAATGAGAGCGCGAACCTCTATAATTTCTGTCCGTGTGAACATAGTATTAATCTTGTATCTTTTTCACGAAGCCAGTTTATGACAAATAAAATATGATTCAAGTCCAAGGCGAATTCATTACCAGATGGATGCAGTGGCGAATTCGGATGAATGTATCCATTGCCCACACTGTCAAATTTGGTGCATATTTTCCGGCGCCATTTTTATGTAATTTTTTATGCATGGAGAATTTAGACAGCGTAGGATATGAATTCGCCGTTTACACAAACAAAATGCCGGTTGTTTGTTTTGTTGTTGAAAAGTTGTAGTCGTGCATATACCTGGTAATGAATTTGCCTTGTCCAAGACAATTTTTTTTTCGTCGCATCTGGTTACCTGCGTTAGTTAATATCAAGGCAAATTCATTACCAGGTATATGCACGACTACAACAATTCAACAACAAAACAAACAACCTGCATTTTGTTTGTGTAAACGGCGAATTCATATCCTACGCTGTCTAAATTCTCCATGCATTCAAAATTACATGAAAATGCCGCCGGAAAATATGCACCAAATTTGACAGTGTGGGCAATGGATAAAATCATCCGAATTCGCCACTGCATCCATCTGATACTGAATTCGCCTTGGCCAATATAAATGGATTATTATATTCGCCCCTCAAGGAGAAATAACAACTAGATGTCGCTATTAAGGTGTTGATTATTTTTGGTCGTGTTCAAGGCGAATTTATATAAGGTGGGAGCAATGGCGAATTGAAAATGCAAATTGAATTAGTCTTGTGTGGGAAGAAAAGAACAAAAATTGTGCGACAAAAATTCATATCGTGTGTGAACGCTCATTGTAGTTGTGAAAATATTCAAGTTAAAGAAACATCGTGAAAAAGAGACAACATTAGTGTCTTTGTTATGAAAGTATACAAAACAGAAAGTAAAAAAAGTTCAGTTTTTAGTGGAAAATGATACATGAAAGCACGCTTAAATTTAATAAAATGTAATAATATTTAGTATTTACGGCATATAATTCGAAAATAAAGTGATACAACAATTTAGTGTGTGCTTATATACTCTGTTTATTAAATTTATATACATACGTACATATATGCTGTAAATTTGCCAAATGGTGGTGGTTTTTTACTTGCATACACATATGTATGTACATATATCATACATACTTGAAAAAGTCTGATATATTGCAGATATTATAGTGATAAAATACAAACGATCACTGAAAACAAACTTTAATTAATTAAATAATAAAATAAATATTTCACATACATACATATGTATTCATATGAGTATATTTATTGTTTTGTTTTTGTTATTGCGGTTGAATGTGAGTAACACACTATATATGTACATACATATTTTCTCGTCTTGATTTTAAAAAACAACAACAAAGTCGCTTTTAAAGAATGAGCTAATCAAAACAAAAAAAGGAAAACATAACGGGAATAGTGTCGATTATTTATGTTACGAAAAATAAAATTCAACCCCTACCGCGCCATAAATAGCAAAGCTATAAAAAAAAAATTTATAAATATATAAATAATTTCTTGTTACCAACCTTTAGTTGGTAGGGTACCATGATCAACATGAGTACCAGTATTTGCATTTTATGCATTTAACTAACGCCTTGATAGGCAAAAACTAATAACAAAATAAACTTGTTCATATCGAAAGCCTCATAATTTCAGGTTACACCTCTACTTCCTTTTCCGGGATATACCCTTTCCTGCATTGGCTAACCAACTCCGAAAACCTTCTGCTTCAAAAGCCTTGGAGATAGTACTTGTCTCAAAAACCACAAAAACAAACTACCATTATCTGATGACGGGAAGTATATTTACCATAATATTGATAAAAGGATATGTACTTTGTGTTCCCTTTATTTCCATTTTCAGGTTTACCATCATGGATTTACATTTTATTCCTGAAAATAACAATAAAGCTTACAACCTAATATCACAGATGCTCCATCACAGACCTCCGGCCATCTCTACATAGCGGATCCTTACTCTAATGTTGCACCTATACCTACCTAATCCTAGTATCACAGATTTTATCACAGCGTAAGACAAACTCGTAAGTTTTCAATTTATTTTACACGTCCTTAAGTTTGCGTATAAATCTAAATACCAAGCGACTAGTCGGGTACTTTTTCTCTATAATCAATTGGACAAAACACAAACATCTATCTTGCCGAAATACTTGAAAACCTAAACCTATATTGCACCAATTACGTATCACAGATGAGAATTATCTATCTTGTCAGATTTTAATGCCTTTTGCATTATAAATCCCAATTGGTTTGCCTTGGAGCGAGTCAAGCTCATACATATTGTTTCCAATTGGTTTTAATATGCGACATTTTAAATACTTTTTACACAATTTAGCATTTATATTATTCTTGAAGTCTGACAGGACAAAGTTTCGTCTGTATACCTCTTGTCCAGGGCTGAACCTTACTACTCTAGCTCCCTCATTGTAACGGCGAGCGCTTTTCTGGTATGCAATATTGTCATTTAGTTTAATCTTCGCGCGAATCAAAGCGATTTTATCACTTTTATTCAAGTGAAGTATTTTCTGGTCTGAAAAGGACTTTAACTTCCTTGCCAGTCTATAGTCTGCTCCACATGAATAGATGTTATGACCGAAAAGTGAGAAAAATGGTGTTACTCCCGTAGTAGCGTGTATCGAAGTTCGCAAAGCACACTCTATTTCCGGGAGGTATAACTCCCAATCCCTCTGGTCTTTGTCTAAATATGCCCTAATAGCTGCCAGTATAGAGTGATTAACCCTTTCGGCTGCGTTCGATTGCGGAGAGTAATAAGCGGTTTTTAGATGCGTTATTTGGTACTGTAATATAAGAAACAACTGCTCTTGTTGGATGGTATGTTAAGAGTGATTTTATTTAATTCATTTTACTTACTCGCTAATTCCATACTTAGTTGCTTAAATAGTAGTAAGTAAGTAGAAGAGGTAGTAGGCCGACAGTGCTGCCACTACACCTCCCTTCTTTTAAAGAAAAATATAAACTAATTATAACTTATAATAGAGAAATATTTATATTTGTTTTTGTTTTAAAAATATTTATATTATTAAAAAATGTTGATATGTTAGTTTTTTCTCTATTTGAAAATATTTATAATTTTAAAGTATTTGTATTTTGTTTTTAAAGTTTGGAAACATAAGCATTGGCCACCTACCTATGCACCTCCCTTTTTATAAAAAAATGTTGGATCAAACCGAGGTGATCAGTCTCGTTAGATTCAGCATTTTAAGGCCTGTTTTAATTTATTAAATGAGTTTTGGCATTGCTCAGTCCAGTTAAATTGTATGTTTTTCCTAGTAATATGGTTCAAAGGTGCGGCTAAAGTTGCAAAATTAGGTATAAATTTCCTATAATAATTTGCAAATGCAACGAATCTCCTGACTGCGTCCTTATCTGTAGGCGTTGGGTAGTTCTCTATGATATTTGTCTTCGAATCATCAGGTAGAATGCCATGCGCCGAGCATTTATGACCAAGAAATGTGACCTCTGGTCGAAAAAAATTACATTTGTACGGATTTATTTTCAGGTTATGTGTCCGTAAAATCTCAAATACATCTTTTAAATTTCGGATATGATGTTGCTTACTACAACCAATAATGATCACATCATCTATATAAAGAAATGCTTTATTCGGTGCTAGACCTGAAAATGCGATGCTCATCATTCGCGCAAAAGAATTCGGTGCGACATTAAGTCCGAATGGTAACACTTTCCAACGAAAGGCTCCCCGATCTGTACTAAACGAAGTAATATCACGTGAGTCCGAGTGCAAGGGTATTTGGGTGGAAACCTGAGAATAAATCGATAGTCGAGAAGTATTTCGCGCGTCCTAAATTATCCAAAATATCGTCAATTCGTGGTAGTGGGAACTTGTCCGCAATTAATTTCTTGTTTACACCTCTGTAATCAACGCACATTCTATAGGACTTTTTATCATTTGAACTTTTCTTAGGTACCAATATTAACGGGCTATTATAATTTGAATTACTAGGTTCAATCAAATCATTTTCTAACAGCTTTTCAACTTGTGTATTAATTTCGTCTCTCTGTTTATAAGCAAGTCGATAATTCTTAATGTAGACAGGTGTAGAATCAGTAAGCCGTAGTCGCTGTTCATAAAAATTCGTTATTGTCATTTTGTCAGGGTGAATTCTGCAGTGTAACAGGCAGGATGTCAGCCTACTATTGGGCGAATCATCCACTGCTCCTGATAAAGAAGCTAAGACAGCCAAGTTCCGTAACTGAAAGCTCGGAGAGGGTACTGAAGGATCTGTTGCCTAGAAAGCGAAGGCGGTAATCCTCCATAGCTGGGCAGCGGCATAGAAGGTGTGTTATGCTTTCATCTTCCTCCTCGTCGTTGCAGCTGAAGCAGTATTCGTTGTATGGTAAACCCATGCGGGTGGCATGGGTTCCGAAGGCGCAGTGTCCCGTGATCGTGGCCACAAGATTGCGCAATTGTTTTTTGGGAAAGTTCAGCAGATTTTTGGTTTTGTTGACGTCTATGCAAGGCCATAGTGTCCTCGCTGTGGTGCAGGTTGGCTCATTGAACCATCTGGTTTGTGCCAACTGCAAAAGTGTTTTATCAATTCGCTTCCAGCAGCCCAGGAGCGGAAGGCCGCAGAAATTGTCAATATCAGCAGCCTCTAGCTCTGTGCCTCTCCTGGCCAGATTGTCAGCGATGAAATTCCCTATATTTTCCCCGTGTCCCCGTATCCATATAAGGGTAACACTAGAATAATTAGCCAAATTGTTGAGTAATTTCCTGCATTCCAGGGTAAGAAGGGATGTTGTGTACACACCCGAGAGTGCAATTATTGCAGGTTTGCTGTCGGTTATGATTTGAATAACTCTGTTTGTTATTCGATAGTACCGCAGCCAATTTGTAGCCTTTTTGATGGCGGATATTTCAGCTTGTAAAATACTACATTCGTCCGGGAGTCTGAAGGAAATCTTGATCCCGAATTCTTCAATGTAGACACCCCCTCCAACCCTGGAGCCCCGTTTAGAGCCATCCGTGAACACTCGTAGGGCCCCGTGCGGTGTAGGGGGGAAGTCCTCCGATAAAGAGTAATTAAATACTCTATTAAAGGAAGGTTTTGGAATGCAATGGTCGATGAGATCAGGGATAGTTCCGATGGTCTCTACAATGCTGGCATGACCCCATGGTCGATGATTCCATGCGTCAATAGTACTAAGTCGTACCGCAGTGCGTAGAGCTAGCTTCCTAGCCAATAAGTCAGCCGGAAGCCAGCCCAGCATAGCAAAGAGAGCCTTTGTGGGCGTAGTTCTAAGGGCACCAGTTATCATGATTGCCATTAAGCGAAGAGTTTTCTCAATTCGCTGTCGGTTTGTTGCCAAGTCCAGTGCTTTCCACCAGATTGCAATACCGTAGAAGAGTGTTGGTTTGATAATAGTTTCAAATATCCAATTAATCCCTTTAGGACTTAAACCCCAGGTGGGACCAATGGCTTTCCTGCAAACATATATTGCCGCTACGGCTTTTGTTGCATGAGCGTGAAGATTGTCTCTCCATGTTAGTTTGCTGTCAAGGACGATGCCTAGAAATTTGGCCTTGTCCGATAGGGCTAGTGTAGTGCCATTTACTTTTGGTAAAGTAAAATTGGGAATTTTGTATCTTCTAGTGAAGAGCACTAGTTCCGTTTTGGTTGGGTTTACGCTGAGGCCGCTCTGTGAACACCAATTACTGACCTCGCTAAGTGCATCTTCCAACCTGTGCGTGATTGTATCAAGATGGAAGCCCGATATAGCCACTGCCACATCGTCTGCATATGCAACAGTATTGACGCGCATAGACTCCAGTTTCTTTAGCAGAACATTTATTGCCACATTCCATAATAGAGGAGATAAGACACCACCTTGTGGCGTACCCTTGCGGGCATACCTGGTGATGTGCGCTTCCCCCATGGTCGATGTGATGGCTCTGCATTCAAGCAAATTCTTAATGAATTGACGTAATGATTGGTCTATACCAAGCTCTGTGAGAGCTCGGATAATAGCAGCCGAGTTGATATTATTAAAGGCGCCCTCAATGTCCATGAAAGCCACCAGAGTAAAGTTCTTATGCTCAAGTGATTTTTCTATGTGACCTACGAGCGAGTGTAGTGCCGTTTCAACCGATTTGCCTTTGGTGTAGGCGTGTTGATTGGCTGATAAAAGATTGCTGTCAATTGTCATAGTTCTGATGTGAACGTCGATCAGTCTTTCTAAAGTCTTTAGAAGAAAAGATGTAAGGCTGATAGGTCTGAAGTCCTTCGCCTTCGAGTGCGATGCTTTTCCCCCTTTTGGGATGAAAATTACATCGCATTTGGTCCATTGTTGCGGAATGTGGGACCAGGTAAGACATGCTCTGAAAATTGTGAGTAGCCAAGGTGTCACAAGGTCTAAATTATGTTGTAGAATTGCAGGAATGATTCCGTCCGGACCAGGTGATTTATACGGATGGAAACTTTTTATAGCCCAGTGAAGTCTGTCAGTAGTAATTTCTACGTTCGTGAAACGCCGGGCAGGTGGGGAAGCATTTTGTACTTCCATAGAAGGAGAGCAGCCTGGAAAGTGAGTTTCCATTAGGGCTTCTAGGGACTCCAAGAAATTAGTAGTCCATTTACCATCTTGCTTCTGGATGAATCCAGGTACGGACGGTTGTTTGGCTAGAATTTTACGTAGCCTGTTAGTGTCGGAGAGGGATTCCACATTGTTACAGAAATCTTTCCATGACTTGCATTTTGCGTTTCTGACTTGATTTTTGAATTTATTCAATGAGGCTTTGTAAAGAGCCCAGTTACCCGTTCTTTTAGCCCCGTTAAAGAGTCTGCGGCAGCTTCTGCGAGACTCCTCTAAGCTGGCAGTCCACCAAGGTGGTTTGCTATTTTTGCGTTGTGTGGAAGGTTTGCAAGAGATTCTTGTTGCTTCCTTAAAGGCATCAGTTAGATTGCTGACAGCCAATTCTATGTCAGCTACTTCCTCTATGATTGGAGGATGTGCAATTATGGTGGTGAGGATATTCTTATGTTCCTCTTAGTTCGTTTTGCGTCTGTTTAAGAAAAGTTTGGAATTTCCGTTTGTAATACTAATATTGAATTCAATATAGCGGTGGTCAGAAAAGGAGCAGTCAGCTGAGACTCTCCAGTCCCTAATTATATGAGCATGTCTCGCACTAACAAGTGTAATATCTAGTACTTCTTGTCTGTTTGAGACTACAAAAGTTGGTTCTGAACCTCGATTTGACACTACTAAGTTATTATCAATAATAAAGTCAAATAGACACTCACCTCTTTCGTTGGTATCTGAGCTATCCCAGATATGGTGATGTGCGTTTGCATCCGCACCCAGTAGGATTGGAATGCCTTTCAGATTGGCGTTGTGTGCCATCTGTGGACCAGATTGTGTGGTGGTTGGTCCACATGGTCATGCGCCATGTAGCAGGATAGAATCCATATGGAGGATCCTCCTGTCTCCCATGCTGCGGTTACAGTATCTTCATCACTAAAAGCAGAGAGAATGAAGATATTGAGATTTGCTTTTGCTAGGATACAGGATCTAATGTTTTTGTCATTGTTACCTGTTTTTGTTGCATACAGCAGCTTGTAGCCAGTGGTACTGAGTCCAAGTATTTTGCCGTGTTTGGTCCACGGCTCTTGGATCAGCACAATGTCCTCCCCTTTTTCTGAAAGACGGAGGGTTAATGCAGCTGACGCTGTCTGCGAAGGTGCTGCAGGTGGACCGGCAGCACCTTCGCCATTGTCCACGTCGGGGTCATAGTTGACGTTTGCCTCGGCATCTCCCTGACTCGGGTTCAGGAGTGCGTCCTCGTCATCTCCGAAAATGAGTCCCTCCAGGAGATCCCCAACCAAACCTGCTGTTGATTGAGAGCATCCTGAAGTGACCGAATCCGCGGAGTCCCCTATGACCTCCGTGCCGGCTGGCTTGTCAGCTGCTTTTGTTGGCCCCTTCGTTTGGCCGCTAGGGTTTGCGGGATCGCGTTCGCCATCACCGCGGTACACACAGAGCCTGATTCCCATGAAACCGTAGAAAACCAGGCCCTGTCTGTCCCGAAGTAGAGGCAACGTCTCCTTGTTCAGGACAACGATCACCTTCCTACGAGCACCCTCCGCCCCAAAAACCTTGACCACCTTCCAATCACTGGTTGGTAGGTCAGGGTTCGCACGACGGAAGATGCCCAGGATAGCCTCTGGATCATGCGGCTCTGCCGGAATAATCGCAACTGCTCTCGGTCTACGAGGAATTTCGTTTACCGGGACCAGTTCCAATCTCGCTCCAGGCCACACTTCACCAAGAGACTCGATCACCAACTTTAGCTTGGTGACCGACCTCTCGTCCGCACAGGAAACCAGTTTGACACGGCCCTGGACCCAGCCAGCGTCCGTGAATTGAGGCGAGGTTTCTTGGGCCTCGCTGGTACTGAGCAGGTAAACGTCAAGCAGCCTTTGACAGATCAATCCCCATTGGGCATGATCGATTGATCCGTCGCTGTTGCTGCGATCAAGAACAGCTCTTATCAGCGGATTTTTAGCAACCTCGCTGTAAGACCTGCTCATGACTTTGCCGTCCACCTGTCTCGGTTTTTTGTTTGAGGGCTGCATCTGCTGCTGAGACGAGTCCTCTCCTGATCTCTGCCTTTTCGGGCCAGCAATTGCAGCCAGATGTGTTTTGGCCCAAGCTAGCGAGGATTTTTCCGCGCTAGTCAGTTCCGCCGCCGTTTTATTACCAAACCGCTCGATATAGCGTCGAGCGGCCCGTGACTCGGATATGGCTTTACGGGACGAGAACTTTCTTTCCCTTGAACCTGTCGAGGCGGATACATCAGGCGCAGTTGCCTTCGCTACAACCGGCGTATCCGCTACGATGATTTTGGGTGCAGTTGGCACAACTGGAGCATGTCCAGTCGGCGCACCTATAGGTTTTGTGTTTGCTGGTGCACATGGCACAGCTGGTTTGTCCACAGCCGGCACACCAGCAGGTGTTTTTTTGGGTACGTGAGGCGCAGCAGAGGTTTTCTCAGCCGGCGTACCCGTTTTAGTGTTTGTAGCTAGGTTTTTACCAGCCGCGAAGGTGCCTGGACTTTCATCCCTGGACACACTCCGCTGCAATCTAGCCCTACCTAGCGACAGGGCAGCTGGTTTGTTTGTTGTTTGTTTGTTTGTTGGTTTTTTATTTTGTCTTTCCATTAATTAATTTTGTTCCCACGAGTGAGCACGTAAGGGGTTGGACGATCCATGCAGGGACGGCGTACATGGATTAGGCAACTGATTGTTTACAACTGATCCGTGCCCTGGCATCGGAGGGGAGTCGTTAACGACCAGTTATCTTTATCCACTTACTGGCCATCCAGGCCTCGGCACGACTTCCAAACACCTTTGCACTTACAAGTGGGGTAGCATTGTTTTGGTCCGCGGGTCCGGTAAAATTCCTAGCCACCGTCATGAGGGTGTAGGTGAGTCAAACCCGCGATCCTAGGCGGGCCGCAAGACCACCTAAGGGTGTGAATTGCCACCGACCCTGAGTCGTGCAACAACTCCTCAGCAAGAGCTCATTCATAAATTTAATGCCGATCGTGCTCAGGGGTCGCAGGGGGATGACCCTCCATCATGACCACACTCATCCCAAGCACCAGCATAAGCTGCCTGCTTGAGCCGAGTGACTTCATGTTTCATTCGGTTGATTAGAATCCACCTAAGACCTCGGCCTGGTATAATAACACGTGCACCCCTGATGTATTGAGCCCACGTGGCATTAAGAAGTAGCTGTTCCTTGTAACATTGGTACTTTTAATCTTGTATTATGAATAAAAATAGATAAAGACATTTTTTCGTAATCGATCTTGCATTTGTTGTTCCTCAGGAAATCTTTGCCAAGTATTCCGTTTGATGGTATATTGAAATCATTGCTTACTACGTGGAATGTTTGAGGAATTGAAAAATTTGAAATAAATAGAGGAGTGTATATTGTACCTAAAGTTGAAACTGCTGATGTTGTTATGCCGGTGATATTTATTTTCTGTTTTTCATTTAATTTAACGCTAGGTTCTAAACATGATGCCTTTATTAATGAAATATCAGCTTGTGAATCCACAAGGAAAGTGTATTTCTGATTGGAATTGAACAAATTTAATTTTATGAAGTCTGAGTAGTTAGGATTTAGACTGTATACTGATTTAAATGTCTGTGTTGAATTTAGCTTAAGTTTTCTTCCCCCGGCAATACGTTTTGTCGAGGGGCTTCCTCGTTTAAATACCTAACAGAAGCCCTTTGATTGTTGTAACGACTTGAACCGTTTCCCCGATTATTGCCGCGATAGGAATTATTATGACGATTATTGCCGCGATAGGAATTATTATGACGGTAGCTATTACGAGAATTACTAAAGTTTCTACTGGAATGATTGCTTCCTGAATTAAAATTTGGACCACGAACGTTTCCGTTACGATAAAAGTTATTATTGTTAGGGAGATTAAGGTTTTGGGGTCGACTCGATGCTCTTCTAAAATCTGGATTGTTTGGTCTAAACGAAAGAACCTGATGCTCTTTTGTTTCATTCGATTGCTCAATAACAAGTTTTGCCACAACTTCTTTTGGGTCCGAAAAAGTGCTCGATGCAATAATTGATTTTACTAAGTCCGATTTCGCGTTCGAGCGACACACGGTAATAGTCTGGTCAATTGCCATTTCATGGGCCTTATTTCTCGTCATTCCCTCCATTACTAATGAGCGTTCTAGTGCATCCGCTAGCTCTTCCGCCTGTTTAGAAAAATCTGTATAGTTATTATTTTTGACACTTAAAGCAGATATTTTTCCTGCAATAACCTTCGAGTTATCCGGTCTTATCCTGCTCTTTAAAGCAAGTTTAATCTCGTTCACCGTTTGAACGTTATCTGGTAACACTTCTCTGGCTTTTCCTTCAAGTTTAGCTTTAATAAAACATAGAAAAACAGGTGCTAGATTGTCTTCTGTAAGACTTTCAATAAGGCTAACTTTATCTAAAAACGAATCTAATCCTAAAGGATTGCCATCATAGTTATCCCTGATAATAGATGAGCACATACTTATGTAAGATCTCTTTTGCTCAATCGTTGCCATTTTGCTATTTTCCTTTGAAATATTCTTCTTTCCTGTAACTAATGAAATAACACTATGTTCTGGGACACTATCTGTCAAATAATTTTTATCCTCACCGTCAGATACCAATTCTGCCTCACTGTATTCTGAATCACTTTCTATGTCTGTTAATACGTCTTTACTAACAAGTTCAAAAGATTTTATATCCTTAGGAATTTTTATCTTACAATTGGGTTTCCAAAACATTTCACCAAAAGTTCACGACAATGTTCTATTTGATAAATAAGTGGGATTCTATCAATAGACGATACTTTCACAGAGTTTATTTCGGTATATTGCAATATTGAATTATACGTTTCTTGTGTGCCATCTTGTGGACCAGATTGTGTGGTGGTTGGTCCACATGGTCATGCGCCATGTAGCAGGATAGAATCCATATGGAGGATCCTCCTGTCTCCCATGCTGCGGTTACAGTATCTTCATCACTAAAAGCAGAGAGAATGAAGATATTGAGATTTGCTTTTGCTAGGATACAGGATCTAATGTTTTTGTCATTGTTACCTGTTTTTGTTGCATACAGCAGCTTGTAGCCAGTGGTACTGAGTCCAAGTATTTTGCCGTGTTTGGTCCACGGCTCTTGGATCAGCACAATGTCCTCCCCTTTTTCTGAAAGACGGAGGGTTAATGCAGCTGACGCTGTCTGCGAAGGTGCTGCAGGTGGACCGGCACCACCTTCGCCATTGTCCACGTCGGGGTCATAGTTGACGTTTGCCTCGGCATCTCCCTGACTCGGGTTCAGGAGTGCGTCCTCGTCATCTCCGAAAATGAGTCCCTCCAGGAGATCCCCAACCAAACCTGCTGTTGATTGAGAGCATCCTGAAGTGACCGAATCCGCGGAGTCCCCTATGACCTCCGTGCCGGCTGGCTTGTCAGCTGCTTTTGTTGGCCCCTTCGTTTGGCCGCTAGGGTTTGCGTGATCGCGTTCGCCATCACCGCGGTACACACAGAGCCTGATTCCCATGAAACCGTAGAAAACCAGGCCCTGTCTGTCCCGAAGTAGAGGCAACGTCTCCTTGTTCAGGACAACGATCACCTTCCTACGAGCACCCTCCGCCCCAAAAACCTTGACCACCTTCCAATCACTGGTTGGTAGGTCAGGGTTCGCACGACGGAAGATGCCCAGGATAGCCTCTGGATCATGCGGCTCTGCCGGAATAATCGCAACTGCTCTCGGTCTACGAGGAATTTCGTTTACCGGGACCAGTTCCAATCTCGCTCCAGGCCACACTTCACCAAGAGACTCGATCACCAACTTTAGCTTGGTGACCGACCTCTCGTCCGCACAGGAAACCAGTTTGACACGGCCCTGGACCCAGCCAGCGTCCGTGAATTGAGGCGAGGTTTCTTCGGCCTCGCTGGTACTGAGCAGGTAAACGTCAAGCAGCCTTTGACAGATCAATCCCCATTGGGCATGATCGATTGATCCGTCGCTGTTGCTGCGATCAAGAACAGCTCTTATCAGCGGATTTTTAGCAACCTCGCTGTAAGACCTGCTCATGACTTTGCCGTCCACCTGTCTCGGTTTTTTGTTTGAGGGCTGCATCTGCTGCTGAGACGAGTCCTCTCCTGATCTCTGCCTTTTCGGGCCAGCAATTGCAGCCAGATGTGTTTTGACCCAAGCTAGCGAGGATTTTTCCGCGCTAGTCAGTTCCGCCGCCGTTTTATTACCAAACCGCTCGATATAGCGTCGAGCGGCCCGTGACTCGGATATGGCTTTACGGGACGAGAACTTTCTTTCCCTTGAACCTGTCGAGGCGGATACATCAGGCGCAGTTGCCTTCGCTACAACCGGCGTATCCGCTACGATGATTTTGGGTGCAGTTGGCACAACTGGAGCATGTCCAGTCGGCGCACCTATAGGTTTTGTGTTTGCTGGTGCACATGGCACAGCTGGTTTGTCCACAGCCGGCACACCAGCAGGTGTTTTTTTGGGTACGTGAGGCGCAGCAGAGGTTTTCTCAGCCGGCGTACCCGTTTTAGTGTTTGTAGCTAGGTTTTTACCAGCCGCGGAGGTGCCTGGACTTTCATCCCTGGACACACTGCGCTGCAATCTAGCCCTACCTAGCGACAGGGCAGCTGGTTTGTTTGTTGTTTGTTTGTTTGTTGGTTTTTTATTTTGTCTTTCCATTAATTAATTTTGTTCCCACGAGTGAGCACGTAAGGGGTTGGACGATCCATGCAGGGACGGCGTACATGGATTAGGCAACTGATTGTTTACAACTGATCCGTGCCCTGGCATCGGAGGGGAGTCGTTAACGACCAGTTATCTTTATCCACTTACTGGCCATCCAGGCCTCGGCACGACTTCCAAACACCTTTGCACTTACAAGTGGGGTAGCATTGTTTTGGTCCGCGGGTCCGGTAAAATTCCTAGCCACCGTCATGAGGGTGTAGGTGAGTCAAACCCGCGATCCTAGGCGGGCCGCAAGACCACCTAAGGGTGTGAATTGCCACCGACCCTGAGTCGTGCAACAACTCCTCAGCAAGAGCTCATTCATAAATTTAATGCCGATCGTACTCAGGGGTCGCAGGGGGATGACCCTCCATCATGACCACACTCATCCCAAGCACCAGCGTAAGCTGCCTGCTTGAGCCGAGTGCCTTCATGTTTCATTCGGTTGATTAGAATCCACCTAAGACCTCGGCCTGGTATAATAACACGTGCACCCCTGATGTATTGAGCCCACGTGGCATTAAGAAGTAGCTGTTCCTTGTAACATTGGTACTTTTAATCTTGTATTATGAATAAAAATAGATAAAGACATTTTTTCGTAATCGATCTTGCATTTGTTGTTCCTCAGGAAATCTTTGCCAAGTATTCCGTTTGATGGTATATTGAAATCATTGCTTACTACGTGGAATGTTTGAGGAATTGAAAAATTTGAAATAAATAGAGGAGTGTATATTGTACCTAAAGTTGAAACTGCTGATGTTGTTATGCCGGTGATATTTATTTTCTGTTTTTCATTTAATTTAACGCTAGGTTCTAAACATGATGCCTTTATTAATGAAATATCAGCTTGTGAATCCACAAGGAAAGTGTATTTCTGATTGGAATTGAACAAATTTAATTTTATGAAGTCTGAGTAGTTAGGATTTAGACTGTATACTGATTTAAATGTCTGTGTTGAATTTAGCTTAAGTTTTCTTCCCCCGGCAATACGTTTTGTCGAGGGGCTTCCTCGTTTAAATACCTAACAGAAGCCCTTTGATTGTTGTAACGACTTGAACCGTTTCCCCGATTATTGCCGCGATAGGAATTATTATGACGATTATTGCCGCGATAGGAATTATTATGACGGTAGCTATTACGAGAATTACTAAAGTTTCTACTGGAATGATTGCTTCCTGAATTAAAATTTGGACCACGAACGTTTCCGTTACGATAAAAGTTATTATTGTTAGGGAGATTAAGGTTTTGGGGTCGACTCGATGCTCTTCTAAAATCTGGATTGTTTGGTCTAAACGAAAGAACCTGATGCTCTTTTGTTTCATTCGATTGCTCAATAACAAGTTTTGCCACAACTTCTTTTGGGTCCGAAAAAGTGCTCGATGCAATAATTGATTTTACTAAGTCCGATTTCGCGTTCGAGCGACACACGGTAATAGTCTGGTCAATTGCCATTTCATGGGCCTTATTTCTCGTCATTCCCTCCATTACTAATGAGCGTTCTAGTGCATCCGCTAGCTCTTCCGCCTGTTTAGAAAAATCTGTATAGTTATTATTTTTGACACTTAAAGCAGATATTTTTCCTGCAATAACCTTCGAGTTATCCGGTCTTATCCTGCTCTTTAAAGCAAGTTTAATCTCGTTCACCGTTTGAACGTTATCTGGTAACACTTCTCTGGCTTTTCCTTCAAGTTTAGCTTTAATAAAACATAGAAAAACAGGTGCTAGATTGTCCTCTGTAAGACTTTCAATAAGGCTAACTTTATCTAAAAACGAATCTAATCCTAAAGTATTGCCATCATAGTTATCCCTGATAATAGATGAGCACATACTTATGTAAGATCTCTTTTGCTCAATCGTTGCCATTTTGCTATTTTCCTTTGAAATATTCTTCTTTCCTGTAACTAATGAAATAACACTATGTTCTGGGACACTATCTGTCAAATAATTTTTATCCTCACCGTCAGATACCAATTCTGCCTCACTGTATTCTGAATCACTTTCTATGTCTGTTAATACGTCTTTACTAACAAGTTCAAAAGATTTTATATCCTTAGGAATTTTTATCTTACAATTGGGTTTCCAAAACATTTCACCAAAAGTTCACGACAATGTTCTATTTGATAAATAAGTGGGATTCTATCAATAGACGATACTTTCACAGAGTTTATTTCGGTATATTGCAATATTGAATTATACGTTTCAATTAATAAATCTATATATTCAGTTATTTTGTTTTTATTAGTTGAAACTGGACGGTTTTGCAATACCCTTTTTTTATGTTATAAAATTGTTGTATTAGTTCAATGAATTTTTCATTATCAAAATCAGACATCTGTTTTACTAAAACGTTTTTGTATATTAATTTTGAAATTATTAGAAAAAATTTTTAAAATAAGAAGTGAGTTTGTTTTACCAGCTTTGCGAAAATACATTGAAAATTGCAAAAAGAGAAAAGAAATTGTGTTATTTGAACTTATTACACGGAAGTTCCTTTGATAATATTTCTTGCTAAAAAGAAATTGTTTGTATTAAAACTCTATTTGAAATTATGTAACAAGAATTAATACGTTCAAAGTTTAAATGAAAAATATTATGTGTCTTTGCAAAAGCTGTAAAAAAAAACTTATCTGAAAATTTCAATATATTTCTTACGTATGCATATTATTTATATATAAAGTATTCACATTAGTGCGATTTATTTTGGTACTCACTGTATATAGTTCTTATGTTTATGTTTATATTTTTATTTTGTATGTAAGCAAATATATGTAAGTTAGCGACACTGCCTGCCATTAAACTTGCTGAATGCACTAAATTCCCAACACTTCAAAACTAAGTACAACTCAAAGGCGTATCAAATAACATCTTGCGAAATATTTGAATCAACAATTCCCAGAGACGCGTAGACGTAACCCGATACCATATCAGGTTACCACATGCGAATTAAGTTGGTCAGCAGTTTCCACGGTTTGAACTGCAAAACAACAGCAAGCGCAGCGACAGAGCAGAGGGTATAAAATTGGAAGTTAACAACTGGACAGGCAGTCTTAGCCACGGAGCCGTCGCGTTTAATCATTAAATTATTTTTGTCTTATGTTCCAATAAAGTTTATTTCAATCTTTTAGTTAATTTGTGTTCCAATATAATAAAGTTTATTTCAATCTTTTTGTGTTTAAATAAAACAAATTTTATTTCAACTTATTTTTGTTCTAACAAAATTATATTTAATCAAATAATAAAATTGTGTTCTAGTAAAATAGATATTAATTAATTGACAAAAATAAGTGTTTCAATTAGCAGACCGCCGTTGAGGTCTGCATGATATATTTTTTTTAGTGAAACGAAATAAAAATTGTTAACTTGTAAGTTCAAACCGTGGAAACTGCTGACCAACTTAATTCGCATGTGGTAACCTGATATGGTGTCGGGTTACGTCTACGCGTCTCTGGGAATTGTTGATTCAAATATTTTGCAATATGTTATTTGATACGCCTTTGAGTTGTACTTAGTTTTGAAGTGTTGGGAATTTAGTGCATTCAGCAAGTTTAATGGCAGGCAGTGTCGCTAACTCCTCCCCTCTTAAGCATCTGCGTCTCGCAGATTCGTCATTGGCACGGAATTAAGCTGGGGACCCTCGGTGTTGGTGGTGGACAAATTCTCTGGAGACTGTTTGCTGTCCCCAAATAAGGTTGGTCTGATGGGGGGTAGAGTCGTCCGAGAAAAATTTTTTCGGCCTAGGACGATGACGGCAGTGATTAGGATGACAATGACAAACATTCCAGTAAACATTGAAATATGAAAATTTGTATTAAGATGGACGAGTTTCTTGATATTTTGTAGGCTAAGTTGATGAACGTATTCCAGGTTAATTTTATGATTGGCACTCGTTATGTTTGACAGGACTGCGGGCAGCGCCTCCAAATGTGTGCGTAAAGTTACACTTGCGTAGGTACGGTTGTTCAGTGTTACAGTTTCGTTGTTTAACTGTATCACGTAAGTCCCGGTTAGGTATTCTTTTCCTCCAGCCCATATAAGGCTACCATTGAAGTTCGTGACGAATAGCATACTTTCCTCTAAGAGTTCAACCAGGCTCCCTGTTTTCGTCTCGTAGATGCATTCAGCTTGTCCGCCTCTTAACAGCTTTGGGATACATTCCTCCCTTCCTAGTTCTACTAAGGCTTCTTGTTGGCAGACTGTTAAATTGCTAAACGTACTGCAATCACTCGTGACACCATATGTTTCGGCTTCATTTACCAACAGCTTCTTAAACGGCAGGTCGATTCTCTTGCCATCCTGGATAGACGGCCTTACGATTAACATGTTGTAGATTTCGTCTCTAATTTTCGGTATGGATATGACGTACAGCAGCATGGATCCATTTGTATAAACAGAAGGCATGCTGTATTCCAAAGCCTCGATGTCGTTGACGTATGGTAAGGTTGCAACCTCTGCTATTGCTCGCCTTAATTCTTCACTGTCGAGAAGGTTGGTATTAATTATGCCGGCCTTAGCCATCTGACATGCTCTCGTTAACTCGTGGACTTCTTCCTTTAGCACTAGCACCTTGCTCAGCAGGTTCGAGCTTATCCTTTCATCTCCGACTTCATTAGATTCGTTTGCCATTCTTCGTACAATTTGGTTCATGCGATTAGCTATAGTGTCTGTTAGGCTGAAAATTTTTTTGTTCACGTAATGTTGATGGTTATTGTTGTCGACGATTGAACTCCAGTCAGAAGCATCAGGGCTCCCGGCCAGCCATTTCCAGGCAGAGCCTAACCATTCGATAGCTCGCCTTTCCCTTAGGATGTTGCCTTTCAGCATGCGGATTTGTACTGCCACTTGTTGTAGATGAAATTTGATTATTTGGCGCCTATCGGTGTCTTTGAGTATCGCTGCAGCTGTAAGTGCTTCGTCCAGTACCGACTCATACTCCGTCAGGTTTGCGGCATGCATCATCTTGAAGTGACCGTCTACTATGGAGCCTCTACCTTCCTTAATGGAGATAATGGGAGTTGTATATTTAAAAAGGCGCATGGCGTCTATTGCTGATAACAGCGTTAATCTGGAATTAGTCCGTTAATACATATTTTTTTTTATTTCTTAGGGGTTAGTTAGTTAGTATTATTAGTTTGATAGAGTCATTGTGTTAGCAGCATTAGTTTTTTGTTAAAAAAAAAAAAATTTTTGTATTAGTAGATAGAACGTCGCTTGTTGGCTGGACGTTTTAATTTTAAACTTATTTTTTCTTGTTTTATATTCTTTCATTAGTAATTTAAACCATTATTTCTTGTTTGTTAGTAATTTCAAGATGAAACGCCGCCACTGGCTAAACGCTTTTAATTTCTTTAATTCTAGGGGTTAGTATTTTATTCATTTAATTTTTTCATAAAAAATTATTTTCATCTTCTTCTCATATAAAAAGGGATTTTTTTTTTTTATTTGGTTTTTTTTTCTTTATGGTTTTTTGAGTAATGTCACCATACTTCCAACAAAGCTTGTCTTAAATGTGCAATGTCACTACTGATGCCCCTCAGCCTTATGCCATTGCTGAGCTGCCCGAGTCCTGACATTGTCATTATTTGCAGAGGCTTTTAGTTCACTTTCGGGCGCATTTCTAATTTCTAGTTGTTAGGTTCAGTGAAAGAGGAAAGAAAACAAAAGTTTGTTTTATTGTAAATTTTATATAATCCGTTTTAGCTAGAAGAGCTTGGCAAAATTTCATTTCTAATATGATTTTTATGAATTCTTCGGCCACTTTCGGTTGACACAGTGACCCTATTATCTCTTAAAATCCTCTCTTTTACGTAAAGAGGCTTCTGTTTACCCTTCCTCTGCTTGCAAGCTACATAAACCGTTTGCCCTTTTCTGAATTTTTTTGGGCTTTTGCGTTTAGCATTGTGTCGCTCTAGCTGAAGCTTTTGTATTCTTTTTAACTCCGAGGAGAGGTCGTTATTGATCTTTTGCTTGAAATTTAAGAGTTTTTGAAAGTTGATCCTTTCGGATCTATTAAAAAATATGTCATTTGGTTTTTTTTTGGTGGCTGTATGTATTGTGTCGTTGTATCGATCCACTGCAATATTTAACAGCTCTCTCAGCTTGAGATCTTTATACTCAGCTTTAAGACAACGATAAATTTCCAAAACTGTTGAATGGAATCTTTCTACCTGACCGTTCACCTCGCTGCGTTGCGATGGTGTGCGGTACAGCTGGATTCCCAAAATTTTAATAAAGTTTTGAATTATTGGACTCAGAAAAGCACTTTCATTATCTGTAACTATAACTTTTGGAGCTGTGAAATAATGCAGTAGTTTTATAATTTTTTCGCGCAGATGCAGCGTCGACCGATTTTTTATATGGAAGAGTTTGGCGAACTTAGAAAATTTGTCTAAACATGAAATGAACTTCTCACCCTGAATTTCAAAAATGTCGATATGAAGGATTTCGCAGGGGTATGACGGTATCGGGGTTGCTTGTAACAGAGGTACGGATGGATGCCTGTCGTATTTATTTAGCTTGCAAACATCACACGTTGCCACGAATTTCCGGATCAGACTGCTCATTCTTGGAAAATAGTATTTTTCCAAAATTTGCTGCCTGTTTTCAGCGATATTTCGGTGAGCTCTTCTATGTTCTTTGGCTATTATCTCTAGAATATTGTCAATATTCCTGAGATCCTCAACAGTTCTTTGTGTAATTCTTGCTTTGTACTTTGAAAAATGATCGCGAATCACATCTTGAAAAAGTGCGAGTTTTTCTTCGGGCATTTTAATCCCGTTAAGTATGTTTGGTCTGAGTTTCTCCTTCAGTATTTCTGTCAGCTGCTCCCTGGAAAGGCTACTGATGGGGATGTAGTGGCGTGTGTATCCAGGATGCGGCTCTTCATAGGCGTGTGTGGTTCCCCTAAACACCAGTGTGTGTGGTATAAATTCTGAACTATCCTCTTCCGCGCTATGCATTGTTGCTACAGTATCGCTGTCACTTGGTTCGTTATTAGTTGCCCGTTCCTCGTCGCGACCCTCGAATGCCGATTCTGTTGCCGAATTGCTCGCGAGTCCTTCCGATGCGGTATCGGTTTTTGAGTCGGCACCCTCGCTAGCAGTATCCGTGCCTGAAGTTAGATGGTTGATTTGGGTCTTCAGACGCGATAGTGCATCAGCCACATAATTTGATTTACCTGGCTTGTAAATCAATTCGTGGCTATATTCTTCAATGCGAGCCTTCCATCTTTTCAATTTCGCGTTGAAATTCCGATTACCCAAAGCATAGGTAAGCGGTTGATGGTCTGTATAAATTTTAATCTTTTTTGCGCCATAAAGATAGTTTCGGAGATTGTCTAGTGCCCACACGATAGCCAACATTTCTTTTTCGTTGGTAGCGTAGTTCTCTTCAGTTTTGCTCAACGATCTGGAAATGAAGGCAATGGGTCTGTCTTTCCCAATCTCCCCTTGCGATAGCACAGCACCAATGGCGTAGTTCGAGGCATCAGTGGTCAGATTGAAGGGTTTTTCGAAGTCAGGGAAACATAAAATTTCAGCAGTGGTTAGCATCATTTTTAAATCTTCAAATGCTTTTAAGGCTTCTTCATTACGTGTCACTGCCACTTTTCTGGATTGGCTAGCCTTGATCTGCGCATTTTCCCCGCGAGTGAGGTTGGTTAGAGGTTTTGCTACCTTAGCGTAGTCTCTGATGAACCTGCGGTAATATGAGGTCATACCCAAGAAGCTCTTTAATACCTTGAGGTTGGTGGGCGGCATGAGACCTTTAATCGCGTCCACCTTTTTTGGATCGGGCTTTATTCCTTCCGTTCCTACAATGTACCCTAAGAATTCCACTTCGGTCCTCATAAAATGTGTTTTTTCTAGATTTACTCTGACATTTGCATCCATGAGTGTTTGGAAAATAATTTCTACGTTTTTCAAATGGTCGGCTTCATCTTTCCCGAAAATGATGATGTCGTCGATATACACATAACACTTTTTGCCTATGTGCTCTCTTAATACGTCATCAATCATTCGCGGGAATACAGCTGGTGCATTTTTGAGACCAAATGGGAGTCTCAAAAATTCGAACTTACCATTCATCGTAGAAAAAGCTGTTTTCGGGATGTCGCTTTGCTTCATGGCGATTTGGTGGAATCCAGAAGTGAGGTCGAGTGTTATAAAAAAAGCGGCGTTTCCGAGGCTGGCTAGGGTTGAAGAAATATCGGGTATGGGATAAGTGTCTGCTATGGTGACCGCATTCAGCCTTTTGTAATCGATCACCACTCGATATTGTCTTTCCCCATTGGCTTTTGCCTTCTTGGGGACGATCCATATGGGTGAGTTATAGGGGCTCTTCGATGGCCTGATTATGTTGTTGTCTAGGAGCTCCTGTATTTGCTTGTTCACCTCATCACGCATGTTGACTGGGTAAGGATAGCTCTTGGTGTAAATTGGCTCATCCGTGGTTGTTCTAATCTCCCCTCTAATGCTGCTTCGCGCCATTTCATTTCCGACGACATCTCCAAACAAAGGCTTATATTTCTTCAGGATTTTCTCTAGGTTTTTCTTTGTGCGATCTGAAATTGTTTCGCCAATCGTGTGACTTACTACTTCCATTTGCCAAGTGTAAAGGGGTATGCGGGTATTGTTGCCCAAAATAAGGATATTATCCCGTCTGTCTACTACTGCTCCAATCTGGCGGAGGGTGTCGTCTCCTATAATACCGTCGAAGTCGAAAAGTTTTGGTAGTACATAGAAGGTAATATTGTTATCGATTTTGCATTCTTTAAAAAATTTTCCAGAAATTTGTTTATCTATTGAAAGATTACCACCAGGGGATTGTACGATAAGTGTGTTTTTGAGTTTTGATGCTTGATCTATAAATTGTGGAGAAATAAAATTTTTGTTGGCCCCCGTATCTACGAGGAACCGTAGGCATTTGCCCTCCTTCGTTATGTATTTTATATAAGGAACGCCGGAGAGGCATCTGCCATAAAATTTGGAGACATATTTGTTTCTTCCAGTTCCGTCACTTCACTGGACAAGCTCGGTTGGATTTCCGCCGTAAATGGTTGCTCGTCCTCATCTGTAACTTCGGGAAGCTGCTTGTGATATAGACGCTGCTGCTTTCTTGGCAGATTCTCCGAATTCGCACGCCTCTTGAAGTTATTGTTCCGCTGCGGTTGCCTGTTCATGTAATTCACTTGCCTCGATTGATCAGATGGATCAATTTCCATCTTTTCCTGAGGTTTTAGAGCGGTTGGACGCGGTGGTGGTAAATTTTGGCGGAATTGATGGCTCCTAACAAAATTTTGTCCCCCCCTAGGTACGAATGTTTCCCTATTGGGATGCGGGTAATTTATATAACTATTTGCCTGTGGCGCAGGCCTTGCTGTTGTGTATACTTTTGGCATGTGATTCACTGGAACAGGAATCATATTTGGTGCGGTTACCGTATGGATGGACTGTGACCTGACAGTCATATTTTGAAGAGTTAAGCAAGCTTTATATGCTTCTGGCAAGGTGCTTGGCTTTTGGACCAGCAACAGAGTGGAAAGTCCTCCATCCAGTCCCCGGATGAACACATCCAGCGCCTTGTTCCTATAGGTTTCTATTAGGGCCTCTACAGTTTCGGTCGAGTAAGTTTCTGTCTGCAATTTCTTTACGATCAGGGCAAATTGGTGATTAACCGTTGCGTAAAATGCATCCACAGTGCGGCCCCTTTGTGCTAGTTGTCCTAGCTGATGGTCGAGTGTCCTTACGTCACGCTTATCGGCGTAGTGCAACGATAGACACCTCTTTATACCTGGCCAATCATAGGTAGATACGTTGTAGGAAACTAGTGCCGCGTTTGCACCCCCTCGCACCTTGTTACGAATGCTTTTCAAAATTGCGCGATACAGTGGTTTACCCTCTATAACCTGATAATCCGCTAATATATCTTGGACGTTTTGGATCCAGGATACATATTCAGTTGGGTCACCTTCGAAAACCTGGAGCTCCTTCACAGTGTCTGGCAATCGGGTGATTGCCGTTAATTCTTCTTCTGTCGATGGAGCCCTTGTCCGTACTGGAGGGGATGTCGCCATAATCACAAGGTGATACCTCTAACGTAACGATCCTTCCTTCTATTCCCTCCCCTCGTTGTGACATACTGGCGACTCCACTATTGAGCGTATTCAAGGCTTGAGTGTTTTGTCCATTTGATTGTTCAATACTACCCAGGCGCAACTCTACGCTCCTGATATTGTTTATCAGGGCATTTACAGCACCCGACAATTCCGTCACAGATTTTTTTAAATCCTCCATTTCAAACAAATATTTTATGTATATATATAAAAAAAAGAAAGGGTTGTCTACTTAGAGAAAAAATACGCTAAGCATAATCCGTTCGAGGCTGCAGGAAATACACACACACAACCACAAATCAAAATTTTCACAAAAATATTTGATTAGAACTTTTTATATAAGAAAACTTTTATTCCCTTTTTTTCACTGAACCCTTTTTTTTATTCTTAGTAAAAAATTTTCTTCCTTTTTTTTATTTAATTTTTTTAGTATTCTCTTTTTTATTTTTAGAATTTTTCAATTTTGATTTTAGGATTTATATCACTTTTTTTTTATTCTTTGACTTTTCTAAATTTTAAAAATAAAAAGTTTTTATTTTCAGAAATTTTTTGTAAGAATTCTTCCTTTTTCAACTTTTTTCTTAAAAATAATGTATGGAATTTTTTCCTTTTTAATTTCTCAAAAAAAAATTTATTTTTAGATTTTTCTTTTTTTTTATTTTAACTTTTTCTTAAGGCTAGTTTTGAGCCTCAACACACGGAACGTTCGCGACGACCGGTACCGGAAGGATCCTGTTAGTCCTTTTTAGAAGCAACACTGGTAGTTGTCAAATTCGCTACCGCTGCTTCCTACTGCGGCAAGATTTTCTTCACTGTTTTTATACCGGTCCCTGCTCGGGCGCCAGTTAACAATTTTTATTTCGTTTCACTAAAAAAAATATATCATGCAGACCTCAACGGCGGTCTGCTAATTGAAACACTTATTTTTGTCAATTAATTAATATCTATTTTACTAGAACACAATTTTATTATTTGATTAAATATAATTTTGTTAGAACAAAAATAAGTTGAAATAAAATTTGTTTTATTTAAACACAAAAAGATTGAAATAAACTTTATTATATTGGAACACAAATTAACTAAAAGATTGAAATAAACTTTATTGGAACATAAGACAAAAATAATTTAATGATTAAACGCGACGGCTCCGTGGCTAAGACTGCCTGTCCAGTTGTTAACTTCCAATTTTATACCCTCTGCTCTGTCGCTGCGCTTGCTGTTGTTTTGCAGTTCAAACCGTGGAAACTGCTGACCAACTTAATTCGCATGTGGTAACCTGATATGGTATCGGGTTACGTCTACGCGTCTCTGGGAATTGTTGATTCAAATATTTCGCAAGATGTTATTTGATACGCCTTTGAGTTGTACTTAGTTTTGAAGTGTTGGGAATTTAGTGCATTCAGCAAGTTTAATGGCAGGCAGTGTCGCTAACTTGTACATATGTATTTGCATTTAATCTTCTCTTTCTTTTATCTCTTTGTTATTTGTATTTCGTTTTGGATATTCTCTTTATAAAAAAAATTATTATTTTATTTTCTATGGTTTTCATGTCTCAAATTTATGTTTATAAATATGTATGTGTAAGTGTGTGTTATGATTTTTCGTTCTTCTGTTTTATTATTGTTTAACAATTTTCCCATACATATAGTTTATGTATATTGTATGTAATCAACTTTATTTATGTACTAAAGTTTGTGCACATGGACATATGTACATACCTATGTATGTATGTATTCTGTTTAACTAGACATATGTATGTATACATGTATGTACATATATGCGCAAAAATAAGTAAATAAATGGACTTCGCATAAGTAAAAATGTTTGTTTGGTTTTTTTTGTATCAGTAAATTTTCATTTTTATTTACATACACAAGTATGTATGTATTTCTAAACATAAATTTCTTTTTCTTATATATGTATGTATGTATGTAAATATGTATTCATTGATGTGAAATACATATGTACATAAGTGTAGAATAAAAAAAATTTTATATGTTTATATTTATATATTTATGTATATGTACATACATATGTGAATGTAATTAAGTATAATAATTTTATTTTTATTATTTTTTTTGAAAAAATTTTTGTTAAATTCAATATAATATAGGTACATATAATATTTGTTGTTCGTGCTTTCATCAATTTTTAGTTACCCTGTTTCTGCAAATTTAGTCCCGTTGATCATTTTTCCTCTCTTCTTTTGATGATTCTTTCGGCTGATTGCTATGCTTCTCGTTGGTGACATGAGGGATGTTTTCATCTTTATTATGTTGGTTTTATTGATATTATTATTTGATATTCTTTTGTTTGGCTTTTCGTTATTTTTATTTTGTATTTTTCAACTTTTTTTTTTTTGTTACTGTTTTATTTTTGTTGTTTTTAATTCTGCTTCTTATTTGTGTGCTTCTTTTGTGTTGTTTCTGTTGTTTTGTTGTGTGTGTTGTATTATTTGATGATATACATACATATGTATGTTATTTTCGGTATCTCTGTTGTCATTTTATATTGCTTCGTATTTATTTATTTATGTATTTTTGATGTTGTCGTATAGATATATGTATGTATGTAAGTATGTACATATTAATAATATGAAAAACAACTGCACTAACACTTTTAGTGGATATTTTTACACTTGTAAAATATTTCTGGTTGTTGGTGATGATTGTTGTTGGTATTGTTTTAGTTTATGTATGTACCTATGTATGTATCTTTCCATCACTGTTTCTTTTTTTGTAGTTTTGTGGTTTTCGTTGCTTTTAATTTCGTTTTAATTTTGTTATTCATTTTTTCAATATTTTGTTTTTGTTAGTTAAATTACAATATTTATTTCTTTTTGTTGTATTATTTTAATTTTGTTTCAATTCCATTTAGTTTCTTTTCATTTTCGTTTACTTGTTACTAAGTGTTATTTAATTTATTTGTACCTGTTTTTAGATTTGTTCTCTGTTTAAAAGTTCTTTTTATGTTTTTTTTCTACAGTTATTTTTAACTGGTATTTCTCTTATGAGTTTTTAGTTTTTCAAATTTTATTTTTACGTGACTGTACTTACTAATTTCTTGTTTTTCTCATTTTACTTTCATTTTTGTTCTTGTGCTGTTTTTCCTTTTTAAATTTATTGTTTTCAAGTCTTCCTATTTAAGTGTTTGTTATGAGTTCTTCTTTATTATTTTATTTGATGCTTCTTTTTTTTTTTTGAAAAATTATTCACTTGTTAATTGTGTATTTCGAATTTTCCACACCATTTATTCACCAAAATTACATTTTCATCAATGTGATTGTCGTCTTGCAAATTTGTGTTTTTGATTTTTTTTTGCTTTTCATTACTTTTTCTTGTTCGTCCAACAAGAAATGAAAATAATGTCTTTATTTGAAGATTTTATTGCAAAAGTTTTGTATTTTATGCATTTTTAATGAATTTTCCAATTTAATTCGGTACAGGTACGTATAAAAGTTTTGTTTTGTTTTGCAATAATGCTTTTGATGGGAAAAAAAAAGTTTCGATGAAGAAAACACACGAATGCTAAGTCTTACGAGCCGAACATGTGAGGCACAACTGTCACGGTCGCCATGTAATATAAGATACAACTGCTCTTGTTGGATGGTATGTTAAGAGTGATTTTATTTAATTCATTTTACTTTCTCGCTAATTCCATACTTAGTTGCTTAAATAGTAGTAAGTAAGTAGAAGAGGTAGTAGGCCGACAGTGCTGCCACTACAGTACGTTTCTGTCATTTCTTTAAAAGCATTTGACAGAAATTGTTGACCTTTATCGCTATGGAGTATTTCCGGTACTCCAAACTTCTGAAAAACTTCCTGAACCAAAAACTGGATCACGTTTTTGGCTGTCGCTTCCTTCATGGCCTTTAAAAATACAAATATCGAAAAATGATCTACTACTATGAAAATATAAGCGTTTCCGGTTTTTGACCTAGGGTACTGACCTAAAAAATCCACATATATTTTCTGAAAAGGTACTTCTGTATTTACTTCATCCCCTATGGTCGGCATGGTACGGTTATTCACTGGTTTTGTCTCTTTACATATTTCACAGTTCCGCACATATTGCTGAACTTGAATTGCCATTCTGGGCCAATAGTAAAATCTTTTCAGTCTATCTAAAGTTTTTCTTATTCCTCCATGTGCTGAGGTAGTGCTATTGTGAGCCTTTTCAATTAAAATGTGGGTAATATCGTTTGGAATCCATAGCTTCCAGCTTGATTCTGCAAAATTATCGTGATTTTCAAAAACGGTTCGTTTATATATTTTATCATTATCAATTTTCAAATCCGGTAGCTTATCTATGTTTTCCTGGATATTTTTCACTAAATCTAAATAGTCTTCTGACTCAAACGCGGTTGTTTCAAAATCGAAAAATTCTTCGGCGTCTATTTCTGCCACATCAATCGGCATGCGTGAGAGCATATCGGCCACCACATTTTCTGCGCCTTTTCGATGTTCGATGCTGAAATTGAATGCCTGCAGCTGTAGTGACCACCTGGCTAAGCGTCCGGTAATGTCTTTCAGGGACATCAGCCACTTCAGGCTTGCGTGGTCCGTTATGACGGTAAATTCCATCAATTCCACGTATGGCCTGAAACGTTTTATCGCTAAGACAGGTGCTAGGCATTCCTTCTCGGCCACCGAATAGTTGAAATGAGTTGAAAACTCATCTGAAATTATCAGTAGGTCATCTAAATAAATGAAAACATTTGTCTTCAACCTCGCAAGTATTACCCGGTCCATCAACCGGCATAGTCGTTGTGCTGCGTTGCATAGACCAAACGGCATTACACGAAATTGATACAGCGGCGGACCTGGAACTGTAAATGCTGTATAAGGTTTTGCTTCTTCTTCCAGCTCTATCTGCCAGAAAGCATATTTCAGGTCGACGGTGCTGATATAATGCGTCTGATCTATGCGACTCAAAATACCATCGATATTTTGCAGCGGGTATGCGTCTTTGATCGTGACCGCATTTAGTTTTCGCGCATCGAGACAAAACTGGTTTTTACCGGGTTTCCTTACGACAGTTGTCCGATTTGGCCATGGGCTGTTACTTTCCTCGATAACATTTAACCTGAGCATTTTATCGATTTCGGCATACACTATGGCCTGTACCGCTGGGGAAATTGGATAGTGTTTATCCTTAATGGGGTTTGTCCCTGCTATTAATTTTATCTCATGTCTTTCTAGTTTGGTGGTACTTAAGCCTTTTTCTTCGAAAGACTGGAATTTTTTTACGACTTCTCCCAGTTGATGTTGTTGCTCAGGTGTTAGCTCGTGTTTATTCAATTTATGTAGGCTTTGCGCCAACTCCACACTAATTTCGGCTGAGGGTATTATTTCAGGAGCCAATCCAAACGCCCTCCAAAAATCGACACCGAGGTAAAGCTGTTGGTCTAAATCCGGACATAAATAAAATGTAATAATTTTTTTCTTGCCTTCATATTCTACTAAGACGTCACTTCTACCTAATACTCTATGTTGTTGGCCCGTTGCAGTACATACATTACTGTGAACTTTGGTCATCGATTTGCTTAAACTTTCTAAAAACTCACGGCAGTTTTTCCCTAAAAGACTTACGGAGGCTCCCGAATCAAGAAGTCCCTTTAAGCATTCTCCGTTTATTTTGACTTCTGCGTAAGGCCGAGGATCGGTTTTAAAACTAAATCGATAAACTGCTTCGACCACTAGCCTTCTTTGATGTTTCCTCTCACTAAAATCTTTTCTCAATTTTAAAATGCGTTGTAGTTTAGCTGAATTTATCGCCGACAAATTGTTTCTATTATCTACTCTATTTGTTTCATTGAAAATGCGTTCTCTGATGCTTTTATAATTTTCATCTCTGACTGTTATAGGTAATAAATGGGGGATTTTTGACACTGGTGGTAAATCTGGTGGTATTTCTTTTTCTATTTCGGGGCTATTTCGCTGGACCGCGGCTCCCCGATTGTCGCCGCGCGTCTCCGTGAATTTCCCCGGTCCTGTGTGCACTGTGGACAGTTGGGGGTGATGGTGTCGGGCTTTCCACATCGGTAACAAAAAAGAGACCTTTGCGTTGAGGTACATTCCTTAAAGGTATGTCCTTTCTTTTGACAATTCCAGCAAATTAGCTGATTATTTATTGCTGAAATTTCGAGATCAGAATCTAGGACACTTTCATCATGGTTGAGGACAATTTCGTTGACGTATCTTGTAGGTCTGTTGGGTTGTGGTGGCATATTACGTATATTATGTCGACTAAAAGTTTTTTCTGCCTCTATGCACTCTATCCTCAAATTTTCTACTGAAGTTACCGCCATGGGATACACTATACGGGCTATTCCCTCTCTCAAATTACGTTTCGCAATTTTAATCATTTCGCCTTCTGCGACGGGCACCACTAATTTTGCCCTCAGTAAATTAAGACTGTGGAAATAGTCGTCTATGCTTTCCCCGGCCATTTGCTTCCTTTCAACTAATTCGTGCATAATCTCCCAATTAGATCTAACTGTTTTATACCTATTCAACAATGTTAGCCGTAGGGTATTCCAGTCTGCTATGGCTGTGGTCTGCAATAACGCCTAATACCACTGCTGTACAGAGCCAAAAACCAATAAATGGAAATCTCTGGGGATTTCCTCCCAAGGAATTTGGTACTGCCTCTGCATGTGTTCCAGCCGAAAAATAAATTCTTCGACTGAAAGTTGTTCACGTCCCCCTTTACTGCCATGAAATTCCAAACCGAACTTATCCACTCTAATTTTCCACCCGTCTTGATTGTGAGGTTGTACTTGAGGCGGTGGACGGTCATACCTCGGAAGTTGTAGAGGATGCTCCTGTCTGTTGCTCACATTCGATTGAACTACCACTCGACTTTTCTCCCTTTCGGTCAAACACTTTACGGCCTCGGTTAATTGAGATATGCTTTGGTGCACTTTTTGCATTTCATAATTAATCTTCTCGTTAACAAATTGATTTATTGCCCGATCTAGATTTCCCTTCATCTCAGCGACGCTCTCCTGCACCATGGATTTTACCGATGGCGTCACCTCATCCTGCATTGGAGGGTGTCGTTTTGGATTGGTGTCGCTTTGCATTTTTGGTACAGCCCCCTGAGATACAGCCGGGACATTGATTGTACCTGACAGGTCATCTATTTGTGGGGGTCTAGTTGCCATTCTTAAATTTTTATTGTCCCTCCAATATTTTTCTTTAACTTGGGGTGACGACCGATTCAAATCAAAGGAACTATTTCTTTGTAACTGTCTTTTTAGATTATCTGATTTTCTGGCAGTTTGTTTATCCTCGCTAAGGGAAGGTTCAGCCATAAAAAAAAACTATTCAACACAAAAATCAATTCTCCAGTAAGACTGAGTTTATTTAAACTTTTTTCTACTTAAAAATGGTAATCCAAAAACAAAACTAAAAAGGACTTCGTAAACCGAATTTCCCAAAACACGTATGATCCTCAAACAGAATCTATTCAGAAAATAAATAACGGCCAAATAAAAAATATAAAGATTTAAATTGAAAAAAAAAAAAATAAAGAATGTTAACTAATTTACAAAACAACTAAACCAATAAGTAAAATTAAATATTTAAACACTTAAAACGCACACTATAGATAATCAATAAATAATTAGTATAAAAAAAATTTCGTAAATAAGTAAATAATCAAAGGTAATAAAGAAAATAGAATTAATACAAAAAAAAAACTATACAATAAATAGAATAATAAATGATAAAGTCTAAATAAAACATTAAATAAATAAACAGAATACAAAAATAAAAATTTACTTAATACCAAAAAGAACTAAATTCACAACAGTAAACGAAACCTCGGGCTTGGATCTGATGATGACTAGACTTGCGTGTGTGTTCATAGTGCATATTTATTAATTTTAATTAGCACCCCTTTTAAGGGCCTCTAAAAGAAATGTTTCCAAATCATATTAATAAAATCTGGAATTACAGGTGCATTTTTGTTATACAAGAGCTCTAAAAAAAATCTCATTTAATTTCAGATGAACTCTGGACAAAAACAGTATCTGTATCTGGTCTGGAGCTGATACAACAGGCCTCCGGTATTTCCAGAGCGGCTATCCTACTCACAATATTCAACACTGAGACTAATTCAAACATGAAAATACGAGTAACACAAACACGTCCAAATGAAGCTTTACTATCAACTTCAAAGCTAACGTATTGGATATATTGACGATAAAAAAGAACAGTTTGTATCCGACACAATTCTTCATTGCCCAGCAGACAGAAATGAACTTTGTCTACGGTCTGCAGTCAAAAGACTACAGATTCACAACAAAAATTTGGGACAAACACAAACCTTATTTTCTATCTCTGGTTTTATTTTAAATACTAATGGGCTATTGTAAAAAAAACAACGTATACTTTGGTGGAATGTATACAAAAACTAATTTTACAAAATGTTTCCTGTTGGGCGCCATATTGTTGGACACAACATATACTCGTATGAGCGCCATTTTGTTGCCTTCGATTTTCTAACAACTCTTTTTATCTTATTGCTTACATTGCTTTGTCACATTCAGTTTCAACTCTCGCAGTGTACAGACGCGTTTTATAATCGCCGCAACTGAATATTAAAATTATCAAAATTTAAAGTCACAAAAAATACAAAAACAAAACATTTATTAAACAGTTATTATACTGGTTTTATTTTATTTTTTTTTGCTTGTGTATACATAAATATTTGCATACACAAACTCTTATAAGTGAAAAAAAACCAAGAGAACTCTAAATGATTTCATCTTCTGGCAACAACAACAACAATAAACCCACAAGCAGTAGAAATGCTTATTTAACTTTTGTTGCTGATGACTACAATAAAAAAATTGTATTAAGCACAAACCTGAATTCTACACAAAACACAACTATTCGTGCGCTATCATGCTCTCCGTACATGTTAAATAGTGATCAAGAAGCAACAACAATTGCACCTATTAGCAAACTTGTCAGCTTAGCTGTACAAGCAAACAAACAAACAATAAATACCCAGGTGACCAACGTGCACAAAATGAATAAAATTATGGATAAAGTAAGTGAAAATAGTGATAATAAAATTCAAACAGGTATGGATAGATACATAACTGTGTTAAAAAGGGGAAGAAGTCCCAAATCTGCTCAAATTGCGTCAACGGCAAAAGTTCCCAAAGATGGGAAAAATATAAAAAATTCCGAAAATCGTTTCGCGATTTTAACTGAACAAGGTGATGAAGACACAACTAATACAAGTTTGAGTAAACCACCACCGATTTATTTAAGAGAACAGAACTCCAGCTTTCTGGTAAAAAGCCTTATCTCGTTAATTGAAGCACAGCCGCGAATAACGTTGTAAGTGACAAATTGCAAATTGTTCAGGAGAGTAAAAAAACATTTTTTAAAGGCAAAATTATATATTTTTAAAATTTTTTTTTACCTTCTCAAAAATGATAATAATAAAAACTTATATTCAAAAAATCAAGAAATTTTAATTTGAAATTACATGTTAATTTACTGTTTAAAAATTTTTTTAGTGGAAAAACGTTTTATATCCAAAGCGCGATGTCAGTTAAAACGTTATTCCACTACAGCAAGCATCATGGAAAATGGCTTTTAAAACGTTATTCCACGTTGCAAAATGTTATTGTCGCAAAGAAAACATTCCTATTAAAGACAATTTTGTTTAATTGATTTATATTCTTTAAATAAAGGATAAATCATAAAATTTTATATATTTATAACAAATAAAAATTCATTCAACATCAAAACAAAAATTTGTATCCAGAAAATTAAATTCGAAAATTAATTCGATTAAAGACGATAAAAAACATGTTTGTTCATTGTATTTTTTTCATAGAAATGATAAAAATGTTGTTGTATATGACTTATGCTAATTTTTTTTACAAATTAAGTAGCATTGGCAATCACAAACCTATGTAACAAAAATTAAAATAAAAAATAAAATGTTGCGGACTTAAAACGTTTTTCCATGTTACCTGCTCTGGAGCGTTTTTTTATGTATACTTTTCTTTTTTCTTGTTATATACGCATTTCCACTATTTCTCAACCTTATAATTTTATTGTCTTTCCAATTTTCAACATCAACTTTCCTTTTTGTACCTCTGTTCCACTTATCAATTACTTTCGATAATTCCGTTCGCATCATTTTGAATGTAACTTACAACGTTCTTCCACTGACTGTCTTTTTCTAATTGCATTTCGATAGCGATAAGGAGCATAATTTTGGCTAATTTGGTGTTTGAGTAATGTAAGAGAGTAATGTTAACGGTAATATGCAAAAAAACATGTTTTGCAAAAAATGGCATTTGAAACGTTATTCGCGGCTGTGCTTCAATTGGAGAAAGTGAGTTTTACGTAACTCCAATCAAGCATGGGAAAATTAATGAAACAAAAATTCAGGTGTCTAAAGAAAATAATTACAGAAAAATAGTCTCAGACTTTGAGACTAAAAATAAAAATTTTTATACATATCAGCTTAAGAGTGCTAAAGGTCTAACCGTTGTAATAAAAGGTATAGACTCTAGCGTGGATCCAGAAGAGTTCAAGTCTGGACTTGAAAATAGTGGATTCAAGGTGAAAAATATTTCAAACATCAAAAATAGAGAAAAAATCCCCCAACCAATATTTAGAGTCGAGTTACAGCCAGGTGACATAAAGATAAAAAAAAAATGAATCGCATCCAATTTATGATTTAAAGTATCTGTTGCACCGGAGAGTTACCGTTGAGCAGCCACATAAAAGAGCTGGACCTATCCAATGCCTGAACTGCCAAGAATTTGGGCACACGAAAAATTATTGCAAGTTGCCTACAGTCTGCGTTGTATGTGGTGAGCTACACAGTACCGCTAACTGTGACAAAACAAAAGGTGATCCCAAGGCGAAAAAATGTGGCAATTGCGGCGGAAATCACACTGCCAACTATAGAGGCTGCCCTCTTTACTCGTTTTTTAAACGCTCCTCGCACAAAAAAGAAAATATTATCCCCGCTCAGCCTATCACACTTTTAAGCTACCCTCAGTTACCTCAACCGTCTACCAGTTAGCAACAATATTCAAACGTATTGAAATCAAACGCGACTATTGCTCAGCAACAACCTAATAATAAATTATCATACGCTAACATTTTAAAAAGTAACCACAATACAGCGCAAAAACCGGTACCAGTAAACGAAGCTCCAGGGTCTAATTTTAGCCGTATTGAAGCCTCAATTGAGAGCTTAATACAAACAGTAAATAGTTTTACTCTCAACATGTCCTGTATGATGCAGGAAATGTTGAAAATGCAGTCTACTTTGTTGCAGGCTGTATTAAGCAAACCATGAACTTGAAAATATGTTTTTGGAACGCAAACGGCATCTGCCAACATAAAAATGAAATAGAATATTTTCTTCTGGATAAACAAATCGATGTTATGCTTATCTCAGAAACTCATTTGACGTCCCGAAGTTATTTTAGAATTAGTGGATATAATTTCTACGACACCAAGGATCCTCGAGGTAGAGCTTGTGGTGGCTCGAGAATTCTAATAAAAACGCGAATAAAACACTACCTGTTAAATGAATTTTGTGAAGATTATCTTCAAGCAACAAACATCTGCATTGAAAATTTTTATCAAAAACTTGTGATATCATCTGTTTATTCTCCTCCCAGGTTTTCAATTTCAGAGAGTCAATATACCGCATTTTATACAACACTGGGGTCCCGTTTTCTAGCAGCTGGCGACTACAATGCTAAACACACATTTTGGGGTTCACGTTTAATCAGTCCCAAGGGTCGTGTTCTGTTTGACACAATTTCAAAAATGGGTTTGAATGTAGTTTCAAGTGGTCAGCCAACATATTGGCCAACGGATCGACAAAAAATTCCTGATATTATCGACTTTGGAGTTATGAAAGTTGTGCCCAGCGAAATGATTGAAGTTGAAGCATCATTGGATTTATCTTCAGATCATTCGCCTACTATTATCACTATTTACTCACACACAACTGCAACATCAACATGCGATTTACCGCTGACATCTGCACGTATTAACTGGCGGAAATACAAAAAATATTTGAGTGCTCATTGCACGGAAAATATGCTGTTGAGAACACCTACTGACATAGAAACTTCTATTAGGTTGTTTGAAGCACATGTTAATCAAGCTGCTCTTAATGCTTCTTCAAATCAACCAAATCAACAAGTAAGATTCAACAACATTTCTTCAGTAGATATAGAAAGGCTATGGACTGAAAAACGGAGAGCGCGACGAGAATGGCAACGTTACAGATCCCCCCAGCTAAAGTTAAGGCTAAAGGAATGCACCAAACAGCTCAGAAAAGTTTTACAAACACAAAAAACAGCTTCGCTGCAAAAATTTCTTCAAGAACTCGATGCAACACCACAAACAGATTATTCGCTATGGCGTGCAGCCAGAGGACTTAAAAGGCCAGTGATATGCAAACCTCCATTACGAGATTCGAATGGTGACTGGGCAAGAACTGATGCTGAAAAAGGTGCTGTTTTTGTTAAGCACTTAGAAAAAGTATTTACACTAAATATTTCTACTGATATTGTTGAACTGCCACCAGTCATCTCTCTAACAGAAATACCGTTAAGATTTAACATTGTGGAGATTGAAAAGGCCATCACTAGTCTTAACACCAAAAAAGCCCCAGGTGTCGACAAAATAAGCAACAAAATGCTTCAACAACTGCCTTATATTGCAAAAAGAATTATACTATTCATTTTTAATAGTATTCTACGGCTGCAATACTATCCTGCAGAATGGAAGGTTTCGATGATTATTATGATACCAAAGCCCGGCAAGGATCATACGAAGGTTGAATCCTATCGGCCTATTAGCTTATTGCCCAACATTTCAAAACTATTTGAAAAGCTGTATATGAGCAAGCTGATGCCTATAGTGACTAGAAGTGGATGCATTCCAGACCATCAATTCGGTTTTCGCAGACAACACAGCACAATTGAACAAACTCACAGACTTGTGAATGTTATCAGAGACACTTTCGAAAAGAAGAAATATTGCTCTGCGCTCTTTATAGATGTTTCTCAAGCTTTCGATAAAGTATGGCACGAAGGTCTTATACATAAATTAACGCAAAATCTACCCGCAAACATTGTTAGGCTTTTAATAAGCTACCTAAGTAAACGAAAATTTGTAGTTAGGGAAGGCAATTTCTTAAGCCCACCGCAGTCGATCGAAGCCGGAGTTCCCCAAGGCAGTATCTTCGGTCCATTACTTTATTTAAGATATGCCTCTGACTTACCGTTAAGCAATAACATTCATACATCTACATTTGCCGATGATACAGCTTTTCTAAGCGTTCACGAAAATCCTGTAGAAGCTTCCCGCAATTTACAAGGGTATATATCCAAATTGCAAAATTGGCTCAAACAATGGCGTATTAAAGTTAACGAGCAGAAATGTGTGCACGTAACTTTTACGTTGCGCAAGGAAACATGCCCGCCTATAAAAATTAACACCGAGACCATACCGCAACACACTGTTGTCAAATATCTAGGCGTTCATCTTGATCGCCGTTTAACATGGAAATCGCATATAGACGCAAAGTTAATACAAATGAAATTAAAAGCAGCCCAAATGAATTGGCTTATTGGAAGAAATTCTATACTAAGCCTAGACTGTAAACTACTATTATACAACGCGATCCTGAAACCAATATGGTTCTATGGAATCCAGTTATGGGGCACTGCCTCAGCATCAAATGTCGAAAAAATTCAAAGGCGACAAAATAAAATTCTACGTACAATTACAGCAGCCCCCTGGTATGTCAGAAATCATCGGATTCATAAAGATCTAGATGTTCCGTTGGTGAAGACAGTATTTTCAAAAAACGCTAAAATATATATAAAAAAACTTGAGGTGCACCCAAATGTACTTGCGCGCAATATTTTAAATAAAAAAATTTATCAAGAAAAAAAAAAACATTGCTTTGGGCGCCATATTGTTACATGCCGTCAATTCGCCGTAGGTTGTGACGCCAGCCAGCTCAGCGATGCACGTCTTCTAGGGCAGGTTCCAACCCTCAACCTACACTGAGACACGAACAATAAAAAAAACTATATAAACTAACAAAACAAGAAAAAACTAAACACAATGGAAAACATATTGGAGGGAGGACACAGATGGTATTCCTCTGCTAGCCCACCCAACCTGGGACACAATGAACCCTAGTTATATTTTAGGTCCCCCAAAAACACACACCCACACTTCTCACAAACCTAGTCTCACATCACCTCACCCGAACAAAGGAATTAGTACACGAACATATTCGTTATGAACGATAAGGAAAATTTACATATTTTATTATTAAATCAAAGAAAAAAACTTAAGATAAAATAGTTAAAATCTAAAAAAAATTACTCACTATAAATAAAAGAAATCATGTATGTGTATAAAAATTTACATAAATACTATGACTTGGACAAAAAAAAAATATAAAAAAAATTAAAAAAAGCTTAAATCATACGAAATGAATATTATGGTTTTATAAATAAATTTTATATCATGCAATAAAATAAAATAAAATTAAATTGATACTTAATAATCATTGATTGTACGAACGTTTTTTTTTTTCGTTTCGCAATTTTAAAACACCTTTCTTTATACTTCCTTTCTTTTAAAATTTTCTGTTTCTCTGGTTCATCAATGGAAACGTTTATTCTACACCTAAACTTTCCCTAACTAACAGAGCTCTCTTAGTGGGTTACGTCCTCTCTTATTTCGGGACTAGAAAAAGCAACACGAGTACAATATAAAAAAAGGAATTTAAATTGTGGCGTTAAAATTAACCAACGCGAAGTAACAAAATAACAAGGACTACAAAAAAAATATTATAATTGACTAATATAGGTACATATATGCTACAAAGAAAATGTTACAAATAGTTTATGTATATGGTACAATAATAGACGTTTTTATAATTACTTAACCTAACTCAATAATCTTCACTGGCAATACCGGATCACCTTACTGCTAGAATTTTCTAGTTCAGGTTAGTTCAGTGGGTTTAGCACTCCACTCTCACTACTACACACAATTTGCCCCGCAGATGGCGTTCCCCTTTTTTCTGAGTGTTAATTATTGCTATTTTGTGCGCTATGATCTTTAATTTCCTGAACTGTGGTATCACCTTTCCTCTTTTTCCGAACAATTTAAAAAGAAACAATGTTACCTGTTCTGTTGGATTTTTACTTATTCCTCCCTTTCATAGTGGGTACCACTTGGTGCTTTTAGTCTTCTTGTAGGTGAGTCTACTGCCTTCAAAGAGGTCTCTTGTGATCTCTTCCTGTTTCCAGAACAAAAGCAATCACCATTTTTTTTCGGTTTTCTTCTTTTATTGAAAAAAAAAACTCACCGGAACAGAACTGGTATACTGGCACTGAATTTTAATTATTATTAATACACTTGACTTATCTTTTTATTTTCAGAAAGAAAATACACCTATTTGTGGCAATACCTTTTATACGAATGTCTGCTATCTGATTATAACGAAATATTCATACCTATCGGCACAATCCTCAAACGGTTTTCTAAATACCTTTGTGCCTAATTGTTGCTGTGTTTTTTTTTCCAAGGAATTTACAAATACACTAATTTTCCTAACCCTTCTCGGGCATACCCACCACCATTTTCGTAGTCAACCCTGTTATTGGATCTGTATATTGTACACATCTGGTGTAGTAACGCCCTTACTTTTGACACTTGATAGAACTACATACCAGACGAACGCACATTACTTAGACCAGACATATTAATTTTACTATGACAATTTATTAATTCTAATTTACATTGCTAAAAACGAACAGGTACTGGCAATGATCGGACAGCTAACTATCGGACTGCATAAGAACTCATAAAAGAGAAATTTACGCTCACGCTAACAAAAATAAAGCACCCTTAACATATCTGTTCCGCCATATATACAAACATAAGTGCATATGTATATATGTACAAGTATTCGGAGTCTCAAACAAAAATAGGACATTGGAAAACATCTAAAACAACACAAAAATCAAAACGAATGACTCTTGTATACCATGACCTGAAAATTCATCTTGCCCGCCGTAGACTTTTTATTTGCCTCATGCACACATACATATGTATGTATGTCATATTGCATGTAGCAGGACAAAAGCTAATTGTGGCAAATTGTACATAGAAACAACACTGATGTGACGAAAATTTCTAAAAAAAAACATTTAGAAGAGTAGTCCGGCATCACAAGAAACTTTCACCCGCAAGAAAACTCCGGTTTCCGTGGCTTCGGCAGGCGGAAAACGGTGTGCGGGCTACTATGAGTCTGTATCCAACGTGGGGAACTCCCATGACCCTGAACAACGAGTCTCATACTCTACTCTGAGCTAGCCGGGCTATTGGTAAGATTTTGTGCAATCGCTGATGTATGCTATGTATGTATGTTTACCTTTTATTTTCAGGATCTGTTTTAATTATTCTTTGATTTTGACACGCATTACAGCCAATGGGGGACTGAAGCACTCATGACCCTCTTTTTCCCTAGAAAAAGAGCTCAGAGGCAAACCCGGTTATAAGGCAAAAAAAAAAATTAATAAATATATAAATAATTTCTTGTTACCAACCTTTAGTTGGTAGGGTACCATGATCAACATGAGTACCAGTATTTGCAATTTATGCATTTAACTAACGCCTTGATAGGCAAAAACTAATAACAAAATAAACTTGTTCATATCGAAAGCCTCATAATTTCAGGTTACACCTCTACTTCCTTTTCCGGGATAAACCCTTTCCTGCATTGGCTAGCCAACTCCGAAAACCTTCTGCTTCAAAAGGCTTGGAGATAGTACTTGTCTCAAAAACAAACTACCCTTATCTGATGACGGGAAGTATATTTACCATAATATTGATAAAAGGATATGTACTTTGTGTTCCCTTTATTTCCATTTTCAGGTTTACCATCATGGATTTACATTTTATTCCTGAAAATAACAATAAAGCTTACAACCTAATATCACAGATGCTCCATCACAGACCTCCGGCCATCTCTACATAGCGGATCCTTACTCTAATGTTGCACCTATACCTACCTAATCCTAGTATCACAGATTTTATCACAGCGTAAGACAAACTCGTAAGTTTTCAATTTATTTTACACGTCCTTAAGTTTGCGTATAAATCTAAATCCCAAGCGACTAGTCGGGTACTTTTTCTCTATAATCAATTGGACAAAACACAAACATCTATCTTGCCGAAATACTTGAAAACCTAAACCTATATTGCACCAATTACGTATCACAGATGAGAATTATCTATCATGTCAGATTTTAATGTCTTTTGCATTATAAATCCCAATTGGTTTGCCTTGGAGCGAGTCAAGCTCATACATATTGTTTCCAATTGGTTTTAATATGCGACATTTTAAATACTTTTTACACAATTTAGCAGTTATATTATTCTTGAAGTCTGACAGGACAAAGTTTCGTCTGTATACCTCTTGTCCAGGGCTGAACCTTACTACTCTAGCTCCCTCATTGTAACGGCGAGCGCTTTTCTGGTATGCAATATTGTGATTTAGTTTAATCTTCGCGCGAATCAAAGCGATTTTATCACTTTTATTCAAGTGAAGTATTTTCTGGTCTGAAAAGGACTTTAACTTCCTTGCCAGTCTATAGTCTGCTCCACATGAATAGATGTTATGACCGAAAAGTGAGAAAAATGGTGTTACTCCCGTAGTAGCGTGTATCGAAGTTCGCAAAGCACACTCTATTTCCGGGAGGTATAACTCCCAATCCCTCTGGTCTTTGTCTAAATATGCCCTAATAGCTGCCAGTATAGAGTGATTAACCCTTTCGGCTGCGTTCGATTGCGGAGAGTAATAAGCGGTTTTTATATGCGTTATTTGGTACGTTTCTGCCATTTCTTTAAAAGCATTTGACAGAAATTGTTGACCATTATCGCTATGGAGTATTTCCGGTACTCCAAACTTCTGAAAAACTTCCTGAACCAAAAACTGGATCACGTTTTTGGCTGTCGCTTCCTTCATGGCCTTTAAAAACACAAATTTCGAAAAATGATCTACTACTATGAAAATATAAGCGTTTCTGGTTTTTGACCTAGGGTACTGACCTAAAAAATCCACATATATTTTCTGAAAAGGTACTTCTGTATTTACTTCATTCCCTATGGTCGGCATGGTACGGTTATTCACTGGTTTTGTCTCTTTACATATTTCACAGTTCCGCACATATTGCTGAACTTGAATTGCCATTCTGGGCCAATAGTAAAATCTTTTCAGTCTATCTAAAGTTTTTCTTATTCCTCCATGTGCTGAGGTAGTGCTATTGTGAGCCTTTTCAATTAATATGTGGGTAATATCGTTTGGAATCCATAGCTTCCAGCTTGATTCTGCAATATTATCGTGATTTTCAAAAACGGTTCGTTTATATATTTTATCATTATCAATTTTCAAATCCGGTAGCTTATCTATGTTTTCCTGGATATTTTTCACTAAATCTAAATAGTCTTCTGACTCAAACGCGGTTGTTTCAAAATCGAAAAATTCTTCGGCGTCTATTTCTGCCACATCAATCGGCATGCGTGAGAGCATATCGGCCACCACATTTTCTGCGCCTTTTCGATGTTCGATGCTGAAATTGAATGCCTGCAGCTGTAGTGACCACCTGGCTAAGCGTCCGGTAATGTCTTTCAGGGACATCAGCCACTTCAGGCTTGCGTGGTCCGTTAAGACGGTAAATTCCATCAATTCCACGTATGGCCTGAAACGTTTTATCGCTAAGACAGGTGCTAGGCATTCCTTCTCGGCTACCGAATAGTTTCTTTGACATGCATTCAGTTTCTGAGAGTAGAAGGCGATGGGATTTCCTTCTCCCAGATTATTTTTCTGAAATAATACCGCACCTATTCCAAAATCTGACGCGTCGCATTGAATAAAGAACGGTTTACTAAAATCTGGATGTCGTAACACAGGTGCTGTTGTTAATGCGCTTTTCAGGTTTTCGAATGCCTCGATCGCACTAGGAGTCATGGTGAATTTATTTCCCTTCTTAATGGTATCGGTTAGGGCTGCTGACATGGAGGCAAAATCTTTTATAAATCGCCTGTACCATCCAGCAGTCCTTATAAAACTTCTTACTTCTCTGGGCGATTTTGGTAAGGCTATTTGTTGTATGGCTTTCACTTTTTCTGGATCTGTTCTCAGTATACCGCCCCCTATTATAAAGCCTAAGTATCTTAGTTCTTTTAAACAGAACATGGACTTCTTCAGACCTATGGTTAAATTCGCTTTTTTTAAGCATTCAGCCACTTGCTCTAGTAATTTCAAATGAGTTGAAAACTCATCTGAAATTATCAGTAGGTCATCTAAATAAATGAAAACATTTGTCTTCAACCTCGCAAGTATTACCCGGTCCATCAACCGGCATAGTCGTTGTGCTGCGTTGCATAGACCAAACGGCATTACACGAAATTGATACAGCGGCGGACCTGGAACTGTAAATGCTGTATAAGGTTTTGCTTCTTCTTCCAGCTCTATCTGCCAGAAAGCATATTTCAGGTCGACGGTGCTGATATAATGCGTCTGATCTATGCGACTCAAAATACCATCGATATTTTGCAGCGGGTATGCGTCTTTGATCGTGACCGCATTTAGTTTTCGCGCATCGAGACAAAACCGGTTTTTACCGGGTTTCCTTACGACAGTTGTCCGATTTGGCCATGGGCTGTTACTTTCCTCGATAACATTTAACCTGAGCATTTTATCGATTTCGGCATACACTATGGCCTGTACCGCTGGGGAAATTGGATAGTGTTTATCCTTAATGGGGTTTGTCCCTGCTATTAATTTTATCTCATGTCTTTCTAGTTTGGTGGTACTTAAGCCTTTTTCTTCGAAAGACTGGAATTTTTTTACGACTTCTCCCAGTTGATGTTGTTGCTCAGGTGTTAGCTCGTGTTTATTCAATTTATGTAGGCTTTGCGCCAACTCCACACTAATTTCGGCTGAGGGTATTATTTCAGGAGCCAATCCAAACGCCCTCCAAAAATCGACACCGAGGTAAAGCTGTTGGTCTAAATCCGGACATAAATAAAATGTAATAATTTTTTTCTTGCCTTCATATTCTACTAAGACGTCACTTCTACCTAATACTCTATGTTGTTGGCCCGTTGCAGTATATACATTACTGTGAACTTTGGTCATCGATTTGCTTAAACTTTCTAAAAACTCACGGCAGTTTTTCCCTAAAAGACTTACGGAGGCTCCCGAATCAAGAAGTCCCTTTAAGCATTCTCCGTTTATTTTGACTTCTGCGTAAGGCCGAGGATCGGTTTTAAAACTAAATCGATAAACTGCTTCGACCACTAGCCTTCTTTGATGTTTCCTCTCACTAAAATCTTTTCTCAATTTTAAAATGCGTTGTAGTTTAGCTGAATTTATCGCCGACAAATTGTTTCTATTATCTACTCTATTTGTTTCATTGAAAATGCGTTCTCTGATGCTTTTATAATTTTCATCTCTGACTGTTATAGGTAATAAATGGGGGATTTTTGACACTGGTGGTAAATCTGGTGGTATTTCTTTTTCTATTTCGGGGCTATTTCGCTGGACCGCGGCTCCCCGATTGTCGCCGCGCGTCTCCGTGAATTTCCCCGGTCCTGTGTGCACTGTGGACAGTTGGGGGTGATGGTGTCGGGCTTTCCACATCGGTAACAAAAAAGAGACCTTTGCGTTGAGGTACATTCCTTAAAGGTATGTCCTTTCTTTTGACAATTCCAGCAAATTAGCTGATTATTTATTGCTGAAATTTCGAGATCAGAATCTAGGACACTTTCATCATGGTTGAGGACAATTTCGTTGACGTATCTTGTAGGTCTGTTGGGTTGTGGTGGCATATTACGTATATTATGTCGACTAAAAGTTTTTTCTGCCTCTATGCACTCTATCCTCAAATTTTCTACTGAAGTTACCGCCATGGGATACACTATACGGGCTATTCCCTCTCTCAAATTACGTTTCGCAATTTTAATCATTTCGCCTTCTGCGACGGGCACCACTAATTTTGCCCTCAGTAAATTAAGACTGTGGAAATAGTCGTCTATGCTTTCCCCGGCCATTTGCTTCCTTTCAACTAATTCGTGCATAATCTCCCAATTAGATCTAACTGTTTTATACCTATTCAACAATGTTAGCCGTAGGGTATTCCAGTCTGCTATGGCTGTGGTCTGCAATAACGCCTAATACCACTGCTGTACAGAGCCAAAAACCAATAAATGGAAATCTCTGGGGATTTCCTCCCAAGGAATTTGGTACTGCCTCTGCATGTGTTCCAGCCGAAAAATAAATTCTTCGACTGAAAGTTGTTCACGTCCCCCTTTACTGCCATGAAATTCCAAACCGAACTTATCCACTCTAATTTTCCACCCGTCTTGATTGTGAGGTTGTACTTGAGGCGGTGGACGGTCATACCTCGGAAGTTGTAGAGGATGCTCCTGTCTGTTGCTCACATTCGATTGAACTACCACTCGACTTTTCTCCCTTTCGGTCAAACACTTTACGGCCTCGGTTAATTGAGATATGCTTTGGTGCACTTTTTGCATTTCATAATTAATCTTCTCGTTAACAAATTGATTTATTGCCCGATCTAGATTTCCCTTCATCTCAGCGACGCTCTCCTGCACCATGGATTTTACCGATGGCGTCACCTCATCCTGCATTGGAGGGTGTCGTTTTGGATTGGTGTCGCTTTGCATTTTTGGTACAGCCCCCTGAGATACAGCCGGGACATTGATTGTACCTGACAGGTCATCTATTTGTGGGGGTCTAGTTGCCATTCTTAAATTTTTATTGTCCCTCCAATATTTTTCTTTAACTTGGGGTGACGACCGATTCAAATCAAAGGAACTATTTCTTTGTAACTGTCTTTTTAGATTATCTGATTTTCTGGCAGTTTGTTTATCCTCGCTAAGGGAAGGTTCAGCCATAAAAAAAAACTATTCAACACAAAAATCAATTCTCCAGTAAGACTAAGTTTATTTAAACTTTTTTCTACTTAAAAATGGTAATCCAAAAACAAAACTAGAAAGGACTTCGCAAACCGAATTTCACAAAACACGTATGATCCTCAAACAGAATCTATTCAGAAAATAAATAACGGCCAAATAAAAAATATAAAGATTTAAATTGAAAAAAAAAAAAAATAAAGAATGTTAACTAATTTACAAAACAACTAAACCAATAAGAAAAATAAATATTTAAACACTTAAAACGCACACTATAGATTATCAATAAATAATTAGTATAAAAAAAAATTTCGTAAATAAGTAAATAATCAAAGGTAATAAAGAAAATAGAATTAATACAAAAAAAAAAAAAAAACTATACAATAAATAGAATAATAAATGATAAAGTCTAAATAAAACATTAAATAAATAAACAGAATACAAAAATAAAAATTTACTTAATACCAAAAAGAACTAAATTCACAACAGTAAACGAAACCTCGGGCTTGGATCTGATGATGACTAGACTTGCGTGTGTGTTCATAATGCATATTTATTAATTTTAATTAGCACCCCTTTTAAGGGCCTCTAAAAGAAATGTTTCCAAATCATATTAATAAAATCTGGAATTACAGGTGCATTTTTGTTATACAAGAGCTCTAAAAAAAAATCTCATTTAATTTCAGATGAACTCTGGACAAAAACAGTACCTGTATCTGGTCTGGAGCTGATACAACAGGCCTCCGGTATTTCCAGAGCGGCTATCATACTCACAATATTCAACACTGAGACTAATTCAAACATGAAAAAACGAGTAACACAAACACGTCCAAATGAAGCTTTACTATCAACTTCAAAGCTAACGTATTGGATATATTGACGATAAAAAAGAACAGTTTGTATCCGACACAATTCTTCATTGCCCAGCAGACAGAAATGAACTTTGTCTACGGTCTGCAGTCAAATGACTACAGATTCACAACAAAAACTTGGGACAAACACAAACCTTATTTTCTATCTCTGGTTTTATTTTAAATACTAATGGGCTATTGTAAAAAAAAAAACGTATACTTTGGTGAAATGTATACAAAAACTAATTTTACAAAATGTTTCCTGTTGGGCGCCATATTGTTGGACACAACATATACTCGTATGAGCGCCATTTTGTTGCCTTCGATTTTCTAACAACTCTTTTTATCTTATTGCTTACATTGCTTTGGGCGCCATATTGTTACATGCCGTCAATTCGCCGTAGGTTGTGACGCCAGCCAGCTCAGCGATGCACGTCTTCTAGGGCAGGTTCCAACCCTCAACCTACACTGAGACACGAACAATAAAAAAAACTATATAAACTAACAAAACAAGAAAAAACTAAACACAATGGAAAACATATTGGAGGGAGGACACAGCTGGTATTCCTCTGCTAGCCCACCCAACCTGGGACACAATGAACCCTAGTTATATTTTAGGTCCCCCAAAAACACACACCCACACTTCTCACAAACCTAGTCTCACATCACCTCACCCGAACAAAGGAATTAGTACACGAACATATTCGTTATGAACGATAAGGAAAATTTACATATTTTATTATTAAATCAAAGAAAAAAACTTAAGATAAAATAGTTAAAATCTAAAAAAAATTACTCACTATAAATAAAAGAAATCTTGTATGTGTATAAAAATTTACATAAACACAATGACTTGGATAAAAAAATAAAATAAAAAAAATTAAAAAAAAAAAGCTTAAATCATACGAAATGAATGTTATGGTTTTATAAATAAATTTTATATCATACAATAAAATAAAATAAAATTAAATTGATACTTAATAATCATTGATTGTACGAACGTTTTTTTTTTTTCGTTTCGCAATTTTAAAACACCTTTCTTTATACTTCCTTTCTTTTAAAATTTTCTGTTTCTCTGGTTCATCAATGGAAACGTTTATTCTACACCTAAACTTTCCCTAACTAACAGAGCTCTCTTAGTGGGTTACGTCCTCTCTTATTTCGGGACTAGAAAAAGCAACACGAGTACAATATAAAAAAAAGGAATTTAAATTGTGGCGTTAAAATTAACCAACGCGAAGTAACAAATAATTGACTAATATAGGTACATATATGCTACAAAGAAAATGTTACAAATAGTTTATGTATATGGTACAATAATAGACGTTTTTATAATTACTTAACCTAACTCAATAATCTTCACTGGCAATACCGGATCACCTTACTGCTAGAATTTTCTAGTTCAGGTTAGTTCAGTGGGTTTAGCACTCCACTCTCACTACTACACACAATTTGCCCCGCAGATGGCGTTCCCCTTTTTTCTGAGTGTTAATTATTGCTATTTTGTGCGCTATGATCTTTAATTTCCTGAACTGTGCTATCACCTTTCCTCTTTTTCCGAACAATTTAAAAAGAAACAATGTTACCTGTTCTGTTGGATTTTTACTTATTCCTCCCTTTCATAGTGGGTACCACTTGGTGCTTTTAGTCTTCTTGTAGGTGAGTCTACTGCCTTCAAAGAGGTCTCTTGTGATCTCTTCCTGTTTCCAGAACAAAAGCAATCACCATTTTTTTTCGGTTTTCTTCTTTTATTGAAAAAAAAAACTCACCGGAACAGAACTGGTATACTGGCACTGAATTTTAATTATTATTAATACACTTGACTTATCTTTTTATTTTCAGAAAGAAAATACACCTATTTGTGGCAATACCTTTTATACGAATGGCTGCTATCTGATTATAACGAAATATTCATACCTATCGGCACAATCCTCAAACGGTTTTCTAAATACCTTTGTGCCTAATTGTTGCTATATTTTTTTTCCAAGGAATTTACAAATACACTAATTTTCCTAACCCTTCTCGGGCATACCCACCACCATTTTCGTAGTCAACCCTGTTATTGGATCTGTATATTGTACACATCTGGTGTAGTAACGCCCTTACTTTTGACACTTGATAGAACTACATACCAGACGAACGCACATTACTTAGACCAGACATTTTAATTTTACTATGACAATTTATTAATTCTAATTTATATTGCTAAAAACAAACAGGTACAAACAGTGATCGGACAGCTAACTATCGGACTGCATAAGAACTCATAAAAGAGAAATTTACGCTCACGCTAACAAAAATAAAGCACCCTTAACATATCTGTTCCGCCATATATACAAACATAAGTGCATATGTATATATGTACAAGTATTCGGAGTCTCAAACAAAAATAGGACATTGGAAAACATCACAATCACAAAAATCAAAACGAATGACTCATGTATACCATGACCTGAAAATTCATCTTGCCCGCCGTAGACTTTTTATTTGCATCATGCACACATACATATGTATGTATGTCATATTGCATGTAGCAGGACAAAAGCTAATTGTGGCAAATTGTACATAGAAACAACACTGATGTAACGAAAATTTCTAAAAAAAAAACATTTAGAAGAGTAGTCCGGCATCACAAGAAACTTTCACCCGCAACAGAGTGTGCTTCAATTTAATCAGCCGTAAGCTAACTCAATATGAGCTAGCTTGTGGTTATTGCAAAATTATGCAGTATGAGTGAGTACTGACTCATTGTAATGAGATTACGTTGAAAAACTAAATAGCGGTTAACACAGACATTGAGTTAGCTTTTGAGTCAGTTGTCACTTGTATCGGATTAACGATGAGATCAATTTTAGTTACCTCAAATCCCCACAGGGTAAGTAAACCAACGGGCTAACAGGACGGTGCAGTACGGGTACGGTAGAGCAGCGCTCGGCTAACGAAGCCTTTATGCATGTACTGAGTGCGTATATACATATGTATATGAGTGAGAGATTCAAAGGCGAATTCTTGCATTACTTGCCACTGCACTAAGGGCGAAATCCCGATTTTAGCGGCAAAAAAGTCAATTTTTCAACTTTAAATTTTAAATATTTTTTGATGGTGTTCAATACCCAATATATTGATAAGAAAAAACTAAAAAATTTACTGTTGGCAACCCTGTTTATGTAAAAACAACTGTTAATGTTTAGATATGTTTAATGCTTGTTAATACAAGCATTAAACAGCAAAATTTTTATAAAATTAAAAACTGTTTTTTTAATAATATATTCGTGTAAAAAAACTTTGTAAATATGAGTTTTAATACTCGAGATGAGTGTAGTGCCATCTCTGATGACACTGCGCAGCACTGGCAATACTTACTAAACTTAAGCAACCATGTATAAGAAACTATGTATAAGAATAAACTAACGAGTAAAGGAAGATAAGATAATAAATTCACTCTTTACATAGCATTCAACCAAAACAGTCGTTCCACTTATTTTTAATATAACATGGCGATCGTGACAGTGTGGAATATTCTAAAATTTATATATGTAAATTAATATTTTTATAATTGATTTATTATAAAAAAATATTTTTTATTTCTTTTATTTTCATTTCTTTACACTTGTTTGTTACACTTTAAAATGTTAACTGATTTCTCATTATTCGATTTGGGTTTACAATGACTTAAAAATAATAAAATAATTTGCATGGTAAGATTTCTTATTAATTGAATTTGGTTTACAATGATTAAAAAAGAATAAAATGATTTGAATGGTAATCAAAAGTGCACGCGCTACTTTTATTTTGCAATTTCCTGTTTGCAATTTGTGTCAGCATATTTAATTGTTGTGCAAGAAGTTAATAATTAGGGCATTCAATATTTCTTGCGTTAACACCTCCCCTCTAAATACCGAGCGTCCCGTTCGGTTAGAAATATGGGATATTGGAGATTCTTGTTATACCAGGTTTACTTGGTTTGCTGGTGTCAGATAATTCTGGCATGGATACATGTACCGGTGGATTTGCTGTATCTACCGATGTTGGAATAATAACCATTTTACTGCTTTTTTTTAGTATCTTCGTTTTGATCAGAAGTGCCACTATGGAGGATATTGGCATTAAGGAGAGGCCAAGGTTAGTAACTAGTCCTTTTGTGTGTTTTTCGTCTAATAGGTTGATGGCTTCAGTGTTATTTGCTCGTATTTCCTTTACCATTTTTAGTGATAGGGTTTCCTCTATTGTCTGGTCCAAATATCTGGGTTGCAGTATTGCTGGTAATGGTTGAAGCTGTGTTGTTTCAAAAAGGTTGTAAGTCTTGTTCTCTACTGTCACTGATGTATTGTGGAATTGTACCACATAGGTACCAGTGAGATTCTGTGGTTCTGTGTTGATAAAGATTGTTCCATTAAATTGATTCAGGAGAATTGTTCCGGATGCAATTTCTTCAATGGTGGGGGTATTTTGGTTATCTATTAAACTGCAATTTGCTACTCTGCTTTTAATTAAGTCTGCTAGACACATATCGCTTTCTAAATTATCTAAATTATTTCTGTTGCAAATAGTAATATTGTTGTAACCTTTGCATTCATTTTTCATACCATACATTACATTTTCACATATAAGAACATTTTTATACTTTATTTTGTTTACATATTTACCAAATTTTACAGGCCTTATTAACATTTTGTTACATGAATTTACATATGTTGTTGGTATGCTTAATATATAAATGATTGAGTCATGATTGGATGCTATTTTTACTTCGGCAAACTCAAATGCCTGTTCTAAATTTACGAATGGTATGGAATCATCATTTATTATATCTTTTACAATATTGATCTCTTGGGATAACAGTAAGAATGAGTTAACTACACCTACTTTCGCCCAATGCATGGCATGTTGGATGTTCGTTAATTCTAACTTAACAGCATCTAATTTATATTTCAACAGTGTTATTAACTGTTCTTTCATAGCATTACTTTTATTGTGGTTATCATTATTATAATTTTCTATTATGCCATTCGTTATACGGGTGAGTTCATTAATTTTTTCTATTGTGAGTTTATTAATAATTACTTGTTTGTTGTTATTTCTCAATACCCTATTTGTTTTTTTTGTTAAAATTTCGAGATCGTCGTGATCGGGATTTCCCGCGATCCATTTCCATGCGGAACCTATAAAATTTAGGGATCTTTTTTCCCTAGCTTTTAACCTGTCCAGATATGACTGGAGTTCTGTTATCTCATGGTTCAGGATAGGTTGCATAAAATGAGCTGGGCTGACGTCATGCTTTAATGTCTCTTTCAATGTATTTATTAGGTCCTGATATTCGTTTGTTTCTATTATATGTATTAATTTAAATGTACCAGTCTGTAGTTTAGCTAGTCCATGATTCCAAGTAATTATTTGTGAGCTGGAGTAGTCCAAGATTTTAACTTCTGCCGAAGCCAGTGTCAAAAATGATCTGAAAATTGGAGTTGGGTTTAGTTTTTGATGTTATTTTTGTGTATAGTCCTTCCTGATTCTGTCAAAATTGTCGTGTTTCTGTTCTCCCTAACTATTTCTTTCCTGTATGTCTTGCTCAGTTTCGTACCTAGTCTTTTATTTTCCTTGACATAAATGATTTGTCCGGTTTCGTAAGTATTAGGTATAGTTTTCCCTTTGTTATGATAGTTCATGTCTTCTAGCTGTTTGTCTTTAAGCCTTTTGATATTGTCCAACCTAACCTTTTCTATTTCTTGAGGATCGGTACTTACTCTTCCTAAAAAAAACGTCTCTATTGGCTTCCTTTTTGTGGTTGAATGTATGGAAATATTGTATTCATAGATCACTCTATGCAATAATTCCGAAAATGTGCTGTGTGTACCTTCGGCCTTCAAACAACGCATCATTTCCGAAAGCGTGGAATGAAACCTTTCGACTTGTCCATTGACACTACTACTATATGGTGGAGTCTTGAATACCTTCATATTTTACTGATTTTCCAACATAAAAATTATAGCTGTAGAATTAAAGGACTTTTCATTGTCCATGACAATTGTCTCTGGCATACCGAAAGAAAGCAAAAGTTCTCGCAAAGGTTCCTTTACGTCCTCAACGGCTCGCGATTTTAATATTTTCGCTTGGGCGAACTTGGAAAATTTATCTATTGCAGTTAATATTAGTTTCTTTTCTGTCATGAAAATGTCTATGTGTATTATCTGTCCAGGGAATGTTGGTATGGGTGTTTCTTGAAGTGCAATTTTGGTGGGATGCCTGTCATATTTGTTCTCCTTGCATACTTTACACAAACTGGTGATTTTCTTTATCTTGGCGTTCATATAAGGGAAATAAAATTTATTTAGCAGTTGGATTTTATTTTCTCTACTATTTCTGTGTGCTCTGTTATGTTCAATGGCTATTTCGTTTTCCTATTCTCCTTCTCCCTTCAAATCTATTACCATGGTTCGGGTATATTTTGTTCTGTATTGTGTAAAATTATCACTATAAATCACCTGTAATCTTCCTAAAATTTCATCAGATGTTTTTATGCAATTTGTCACAGAAGGGTTCAAGTATTTTTTTAAAACCTGCGTGAAGAAGTGATCTGTAATGTTGGGTTCGTTTATTGTATGTCTATGAAATGTAGGGAACACAATTTCAAAGTTATAGCTAGGTTGAGGTTCTACATTGGATATTATTATTTGGTTTTTGAAAACATTAAGCGGTGCGTCTGTGAATTGTATGAAAGAATGTGATGAACTTTCATCACTATGTTGTGTTGCTGTCATGGAATTAATGTGCGATAATTCTTGGGGAATTCTTGATAAAGCGTCCGCGACAACATTTGTACTTCCAGGCTTGTAAATAAGCTGGTAGTTATAATCTTCCAACAATGCCTTCCATCTTTTTAATTTGTAATTTGTGTTTTTATTACTCAAAGCATAGGTTAGAGGCATATGGTCAGTGAAAATTTTAAGCTTTGCAGAACCGTAAAGATAATTCCTTAGAGATTTAAGGGCCCAGAGATTTAAGGGCCCAGACTATTGCGAGAAGCTCTTTCTCGTTAGTGGCATAGTGTTCTTCCGATTTACTCAGAATTCGGGATAGGAAAATTATGGGTCTATCTTCCTGCGATAACACAGCGCCAAGAGCGAAATTTGACGCATCTGTGGTCAAATGGAATTCTTTACTAAAGTCTGGATAAGCTAATAAGACGTCTTCGGACATAAGCGCATTTTTTATCTTGACAAAGGCATTTATTGCTTCCCCGTTAAGGTCTAATTTTACATTTCTGGAGGACTGTTTGGATATCCGTCCTCTCTCCCCTCTCAAGAGCACAGTCAGAGGCTTTGCTAACTTTGCGTAGTCTCTGACGAAACGTCTGTAAAAGTTTGAAAGACCGAGAAAAGATCTAAGATCCCTAAGAGTTTTGGGGGTAGGAAAATCCCTTATGGCTTTCACCCTCTCTGGATTACTTTTGATACCCTTGTCTGATATTAAAAATCCTAAAAATTCGACCTCCGTTTTGAGAAAGTCACATTTGTCCAATTGGACTTTTAGGTTTGCCTTTTCAAGTGTTTCAAAAACGATTTGAAGGTTCCTTAAATGAGTGTCTTCGTCCTCTGCAAATATGATAATGTCGTCAATGTAGACGAAACAGATTTTGCCAATGTGATGCCTCAAGACATCGTCCAATGCTCTTTGGAAAATTGACGGAGCATTTTTCAGCCCAAAGGGTAATCTCGTGAACTCATATTTGCCATTGTTCACAGAGAATGCCGTCTTTTCCATATCGCTTTCTTTCAGAGGGATTTGATGAAATCCACTCTTTAAGTCTATTACGGAAAACCATTTGCTATTTGATAACTGAGGTAAGATGTCATTTATATTAGGTATTGGGTATTAATCTGGTATCGTAGCATCGTTAAGTTTTCGATAATCGATGACCAAACGATACTTTTTTTTCCCTGAGGCGTCTGCCTTTTTTGGCACGATCCATATGGGCGAGTTGTAGGGTGACCGCGATGGTCGAATTATGTCGTTGTCTAATAAATCCTTAATTTGCGCTTCAACCTCCTCTTTTAAATTCATAGGGTAGGGATAATATCTAGAATATACCGCGTTTTCGTCTTTTGTCTGAATTTCGGCAACAACTGTTGTCGTAAATGTTAATTTTTCATTGGGATCACAAAAAAGATTTTCATATTTGCCTACCATCATATTAAGTTTAGTTTTCTGGGTTTGTGTCATGTGGCTATTACGAATATCGATCGTGTTTACAGATTGGGAAACCTGCTGTTTTATTCTAATCCTATGTCTCCTCCCTATTTCCATATAGTTTTCGGCAGTATAAATTACCGCTGATAACTGTCTTAAATTGTCATTTCCGAGTATCCCGTGGAAGGATTCCAATAATGGTAAAAGAAAAACTTTAATTCTACTTGTCTTATTATTAAAGAGGTTTATAAATGTAATGGTGCGTTATTTTCGTTGTTGCTCCGACTGATTTTGCAAAAAAAATTTTTTCATTTTCTATTGGGTTTTTAACTAAAGACGGTTGGATGTAACTTTTGGTAGATCCAGTATCTATAAGAAATTTTAGGATTTTTCCCGTACTCGTCTTACACTAAAAATAGGGTAAGGACGAGGTTTTTAATCTAAAAAATTTATATCAACGAAATCTTGCACAAGTCCCTCGTCACTGCGAGAAGTGTCATATCGATTGGTTAGATAATCACTAAAATCATCTAAGTTCTCTTGGGTTTCGTAGCTCTCAATTTGCTTCTCATATTCTCTTTCATTGACTGCTTCCCCGTCATCTATGTGGAAATTTCTTTGTATTTTGTTTGGGTTTTGAGCCTCATAACTTTGATTAGGCCTTTTCCCATAAAATTTATCATTCTGAGAGGGCCTATTTAAATAATTCACGTTTTTGGTCCTGATAGATTGATCAATATCCATCGGTTCAGGCCGGGGCTGAGGTTTTGGTGCCGTTGGCCTTGGAGGCTGAAATTGTTGAGCTATGGGGAATTGCCGTTGCGGTATTGCATTATATGAAAAGTGTTGTTGGGGTAATGGGTTTCTTTGAGGCGTCGTATTGAAAAAGAATTGCCGTTGATTGTAACGCTGGGGCACAGCATTATAAGAATAATCTTGTGGAGCCTGTACACGACTAGTTGTCGGAAGAAATGGTACAAATGGCTGGTGTCTGCGTGGTGGCACATGTGGTGCTGGTTTATTTAATTTGTTTGGATGATGCGCGTTAGCATAGTTTGACCTAAATTGTTGGTTTTGTAATTTCAGGCATAATTGGAGTGCCTGAGGTAGCTCAGTTGGCTCTTTTACTGCCAAAAGTTTAGGAAGGTCGCCTTGCAGCCCACGTATAAACGTGTCCAAGGCTTTGTCCCTGTAAGTTTGCGTCAATACTTCCCTAGACTCGTGTCCAATTTCTAAGCAGGATATTTTATTCATTATTAGCGACAGATGGGAATAAACTTCTTGATAGAAATCATGAATACTACTGTTGCCCTGAATTAACGATGTCATCTGATACTCTAGCGTAGTCAGATCCCGCTTATCTGCGTAATGAAGGGTTAGACATCTCGAAATACACTCCCAATTTAGAGATGTATTATAGGCTTCTAAGTCCGCGTCCGCAGTTCCTATTATTTTATTGCGTATAGTGTTCAAAATACCAAAGTATTTTGGGGTCCCTTTACAGGGTTCGTACAACCTTAGTACACGCTCAACACTCTTTTTCCAAGAGCTGTATTCAGAAGGATTCCCAGAAAATTCACGAAGACATCTAATAGCGTCTGGTATCTTATCCAAGTCTGTGAGGTTATTCCTAAATCTATCTTCTATTTTCTGGTCTACCCCGGAAATTTCTAAATTCGGATTTAAAATTCTTCTAACTGTCTGTTCACAAATTCGTGCTATAAGATTCATGTCCCTATTCCTAATTTCGTCTATGTTAGGTAGGTTTTGGTTCGGGTTGGATGGAGCTTGCGGAGCCTGAGGTGGAATGTTTAGGACAGATGGTCTAATCAGATTATTTTCGTTAGCCATATTGTTATTTTTTAGCTTTGATAAAAAAAAAATCCTTTAGAAAAATCTTTTAATGAACTTCCCCGATAAAGAGAAATATGACAACTATCCAATATCTTTCTCTTAATGGATTTTAAAATTTCTCAATGAATAATTTATTTTTAAACTTATAATTTTTCCTACTTTTCTATTTGGAAAATATTTCCCTTTACCTAAAATGTGTTTAAAATGTGTTTTCTTTTTTTTCTGTTATTTCCGCTGGAGGGTCTCGTGAGAATCTCAGCAGTTTTTATTTATTTATAATAATTCACTAATATTATTTCTTCTTATTATTGATCTTCTTAAGGATCGCAATTATTTTCTTTAATACTACGTGCTTATTATTAATAAAATATTTTCTTTTAACTCAAATGTTATTTTCAATTTTTTCTTCTTTAAAATCGCATATAGCTTTAATATTGAAATTTCACTTTTCACTCTTAACTAAATTTCTTAATTTAATGCTTACATAATAATGCTGATCATCCTTGTAGATAGATGTGTATTGCTCCTTTTCACGTTGTTACTACGGTACCGGTGTCTATACTAGGGTCTCCACTTAAAACGTCCTTTGTTTTATGAATGATACCTTCAGTTGCAGCCTATGGGATGCTTTTTACTTATATCTGCAGCCAGTGGGTGCTTTTGATGTCTATGATGTCCTTGCAGCCTATGGGGTGCTTTTGGTGTCTGGATTGTCCTTTACAGCCTATGGGGTGTTTTTAAGGATTCTTCCTTTTACGTTGGGCGCCAATTAATATTTTTATAATTGATTTATTATAAAAAAATATTTTTTATTTCTTTTATTTTCATTTCTTTACACTTGTTTGTTACACTTTAAAATGTTAACTGATTTCTCATTATTCGATTTGGGTTTACAATGACTTAAAAATAATAAAATAATTTGCATGGTAAGATTTCTTATTAATTGAATTTGGTTTACAATGATTAAAAAAGAATAAAATGATTTGCATGGTAATCAAAAGTGCACGCGCTACTTTTATTTTGCAATTTCCTGTTTGCAATTTGTGTCAGCATATTTAATTGTTGTGCAAGAAGTTAATAATTAGGGCATTCAATATTTCTTGCGTTAACATGTACATACATACATTTGTATGGTATATATAGAATATTCCATTTATTAAATCAAAAACTAATTTTTATACCTACCTATAAAAGGAAAAATAAATTTAAAAAACAATGGAAAAATTAAATTTAAAAGAAAAATAAAAGCAAGTTGAAATGGAATAAACCAAGTGAAAGTCGGCAAAAATTATAAGTGGCCATAACATTAGGTACAAGTATTGAAAAAAAAAAACAGTGAAACCCAAAAACAATCTAAAACTGAAAAAATGGAAAAAACTGAAATTGAAGACAAAAAGGAGAAAATTGATAACATTTAAGACAAAAATAACATAAAAACAACTTAAAAATAAGACACAAATGAAAAAAGTGGCAGACAAAACAGGAACAAAACAGTTCGTAAAATTATTTAGAAAAAGAAACAACAACGAAAATATTTTTTTGTGTTTTGGGTATAACTGTACCAAATTTGAAAATTCGTTCCAAAGACAACTTTAAAACACAGTAAAAATAAAAACCCGTTATACTGAAAAAAAGAAACTGTAAAGAATTATGGAAAAAACGAAATGAAAAATGAAAATAACGAAGTGCAAGAAAAGCGAAAAACAAAAAGCCGTTATTAAAAAAGATGGCAACTGAACGAAACAAAAATTGAAAAATGAATTTGAGAAAAGACAAAAAGAAAAACCCAAAACTAAACAAACCAACAAAAAAAAAATTTAAATGTGTGAAAAAAACCAGTTGGAAAAAGTCTAGAATAAAATTGAATGAAAAAAAGAAACTAAATGAAAAATGAAACACGAAAGAAAAATGGATAGAAACTAAAAGAAAAACGAAATTAAATGAAAAAGGGAACATATAAAGAATCCTGAAATTAAAGCGAAAGAAACTCGCATTCACATACGAAAGTTTAATTTAATAATGAAATGAAAAAAAAACTACAAAATTTTTAAACAAAAAGTGAATAATATAATAAATCCAGAACAAAAAAAAAAATAGAAAATTGAAAAAGTAACAAAACAAACGCATCACGAAAATAAACAGCAACAACAACAAATTCATCAACAGTAATATAATTAAACAAAAACATAAATTCAACAAGGAAGATGTACGGAAACAACCACAACATTACATAAGTATATAAATACAGAAAAAAGGGGAAAATTGAACGAATACAAAAAAAAAAGACAAATGGAAGAAACAAAATGAAATATATGAACAATTAACTGAACCACTACAGAAACAAAATGAAAAAGAAACATATAAGTAAACATGAAATTAAAGTGAAAAATTTTAGTGTTAAACAAAATATACTTTCAAATTTACTGCTGAAATAATACCATGGAAAAAAAAGGAAAAGAAGAAAACTTTAAAAACAAACAAATTTAAAAAAAAATAAAAATACAAAACTAAACTCTTTTCATCCCTATCATCAAAAAAAATTTTAACAAATAGGTACTACAAAAATACTTCTAAATGCTTCTACAACAACTTATGTATGTACATAAATTTAAAATATTTTAAATAAACAAACACAACATTAAATAGAAAAATGCAGAACAAAAAACAAGAATATTGAAAAAAAAAACTAAGTCAACAAGAACGCAGAAACAAAAAAAACTTTACCATTGACGAAAACCACGCCAAGAAGAAAAAAAAAACAACAATGCGACAAATAAATTCAACAATAGCAACAGGGCAATACAACGAAAGCTGCACAGAACAAAGGGTATAGCAACCAGCAACAAGAAGAGAAAGAGGCTTAAGAAACAACAAAACGGGTATCTTTATACAAAAAATAAAATATATTTATACATACACTAGCATTTAACCCGCTACTTCGTTAGCGTATCCCTTTCTTTCGTGGACATATTTTTACGCCAAAGCTTATGTTGCATTCACTCAGGGCATTGCATGTTTAATTTTATGTTTGTAGGTCCAATACTTACAAAGTTTAAAAAGTACGTGTTGAAAAACAAAAACGGTCCTTGTCTTTGATTCGCTTCCGCTCAGGAAATTCTATGTTCATAGGTACAATATTAACGAAAATGAGAAAAGTACCAGTTAAAGAACGAAAAAGTACCAAAAAGATCCCTCTAACAAATTCTCATTCACTCAGGACCATGCATGTTTAGTTTTATGTTCATAGGTCCAATATTAACGAAAATGAGGAAAGTACCAGTTAAAGAACGAAAAAGTATAAAAAATATCCCTCTAACAAATTCTCATTCACTCAGGACCTTAATTTTATGTTAATAGGTCTAATATTAAAGAAAATGAAAAAGTACCAGTTAAAGAACGAAAAAGTACCAAAAAGATCCCTCCAACAAATTCTCATTCACTCAGGACTTTGCATGTTTAATTTTATGTTTCTAGTATTAAAACTAACGGAAATTCAAAAAGTAACAGTTGAAGAGCAAAAAGTACCCTCATAGGTTCTTATCCACTCAGGACATTGCATGTTGAAGTTTATGTTTCTAGGTCCAATATTAACGATAATTAAAAAAATTGCCAGTTGAAGAACCAAAAATCTAAAGTAAGAGATTAAATTTCCCGTATTTCCCATTTTTGGTACTATTTTTCTCCCCATTGAAGAATGAAAAATTTCATTATTGTAGTGGGAGCCCATAATTTAATACGTTTATGTCAATAAATAAAAAAAAAATGTTTTATAAAAAAAAGTACCAAAAATAGTTACACGTCCAAATTTCGAAAAAGTACCAAACTTGTATTTGGATTTTTTAGATAAGTTTTAAATGTGATATAACACATATTTCTATGTTTATGGGTTTAAAAGATAGATGGGGTGACAAAAAACTACCAAAATGCAGGTTTTACTCCGTTAAAGGTCTGAATTTCCAAAAAGTACCAGACAAATGTCCGCTTATTTTTCTAAAGAACAACGATAAGCATTAAATTTTTTGTGTATCTCTTGTAGTTTTAGAGATATAAGGTTACCGTTTTTGCCCTTTTTTACCCCCTAAACATTCGAATTTCCAAAAATCCCGTCTTAGTGGATCGATTTGGGGAGAGACCAAGCCCTGGTACAAATTTCAAGTTTTTGCCTTCAGGCGTGTAGGCTGTGCGATGACGAATCAGTCAGTCAGTAACGTTACAATTTTATATATATAGATAATTAAAAAAATTGCCAGTTGTAGAACCAAAACGCTAAAGTAAGAAATTTAATTTCCCGTATTTCCCCTTTTTGGTACTTTTTATCTCCCCATTGAAGCATGAAAAATTTCTTTATTGTAGTGAGAGGCCATAATTTAATACGTTTATGTCAATAAATAAAAAAAAATGTTTTATAAAAAAGTACCAAAAATATTTACGCTTTTTACCCCTTAAACGTCCGAATTTCGAAAAAGTACCAAATATTATTTGGATTTTTTAGATAAGTTTCAAATGAGATATAACCCTTATTTTTATGTTTATGGGTTTAAAAGATAGATGGGATGACAAAAAAGTATGAAAATGAAAGATTTACCCGTTTACTCCGTTAGAAGTCTGAATTTCCAAAAAGTTCCGCTTATTTTTCTAAAGAACAACGATAAGCATTAAATTTTTTTTGCATCTCATTTAGTTTTAGAGATATAAGGTTATTGAATTTGCTCGTTTTTGCCCTTTTTACCCCCTAAACATTTGAATTTCCACAAATCCCCTCTTAGTGGATCGATTTGGGGAGAGACCAAGCCCTTGTCCAAATTTCAAGTTTTTGCCTTCAGGCGTTTAGGCTGTGCGATGATGAATCAGTCAATAACGTTACAATTTTATATATATAGATAGCATTTAACCCGCTAGTTCGTTAGCGTATCCTTTTCTTTCGTGGACATATTTTTACGCCAAAGCTTATGTTGTATCGCTCAGGAACTTTCAAGTTTAATTTTATGTTTCTAGGGCGAATACTAACGGAAATTCAAAAAGTACCAGGTACAAAAAAAAAGTACCAAAAAACCCTTTTACAGATTCTCATTTACTCAGGACCATGCATGTTTAGTTTTATGTTCATAGGTCCAATATTAACGAAAATTAAAAAAAGTACCAGTTAAAGAACGAAAAAGTACCAAAACGATCCCTCTAACGAATTCTCATTAACTCAGGACCTTGCATGTTTAATTTTATGTTAATAGGTCTAATATTAACGAAAATTCAAAGAGTACCAGTTAAAAAACAAAAAAGTACCAAAAAGCCCTTTTACAGATTCTCATTTACTCAGGACCATGCATGTTTAGTTTTATGTTCATAGGTCCAATATTAACGAAAATTAAAAAAAAGTACCAGTTAAAGAATGAAAAAGTACCAAAAGGATCCCTCTAACGAATTCTCATTCACTCAGGACTTTGCATGTTTAATTTTATGTTTCTGGTATTAGAACTAACGGAAATTCAAAAAGTACCAGTTGAAGAGCAAAAAGTACCCTCATAGGTTATTATCCACTCACTAGAATTTCAGTAAATTAAATTACAAAAATTAGTAACTGTCAATCAACATAACTTTACAAAGAAAAATTTTTTTTAGCAGCTTGTTTCTGAACAAAAAAAATTTTTTTTTTATTCAAATTATATAATTTTCTTAAACTAATGCGTGATATATTGGTTTTAACAGATGTTTTCTGAAAATTGCAATTTCTTTTTTCGTTCTCCAAAGGATAACTACTAAATAAACAAAACTATCTGGATGTCTAAGTTATTTAACACAACATTTGATAAATTAATTTCAAAATTTAATAAGATACAAAAAATAATATTACAAAGTAGACCTATCGAACTCTTAATAGAGGGCTATAACTCAATATTAGACTACATTGAGTCAAGCTTTGCATATTTATCAGAAGCTGATAAAATTGTAATTTCACATAAAGTCAATAATTGTAAACAAAAACTTATTGACTGTTTTTATAAATTAAATTTCGAAATACTGGTATTGATATAAATTGGAGGAACTCAGACAAAAATTTTTGATACGCGTTAGAAAGGACGTGGTGGTAGATAAGAAATCGATCAAATTGCCAGAAAATTGTCAGGACCTTAGAATTAAAATGGCTAGTGTAGACCAAAAACGTACTTTTGTTACCATGTGCTCGTCCATTATAAGGGAGAATTACGACGGAAATGCATTACAACTTCAGTCATTTCTGGACAAAATTGCCCTTATTGAAGATCTCATTGATCAAAATTTACAACAAACATTCCTGAATTTTGTTAAATTAAAATTAGAGGGCAAGGCACGCGAAGTGTTACCTGACACAATTAATACAATAGATGACATTAAAAATGCATTAAAACAAAATATAAAACCAGATAGTTCCAAATGGTCGTACCAATTTCCAAAATGGGAATAATCAGCGACAGAGTAATAATAATAATCCCAACGGTAACCAGTATCGTAATGATTATGTTAGTAATAATTATCGCGGAAATAACAGGAACAATTTTGCACATAATAACAATAATCAAAGGGCGGCAGTACGGACTTTAAACTGGGAAGCCCCTCAACCCGAAATGGTGAGGGAAGACAATTAATAACACATAAACAAAATTCTCACAAAACCGTTTATAGTTTTAATCTTAATTACGCAGACTTTATTACGATAGGCTGTTCAGATATTGTCAAATCATGCTCATTTTTAGTCGACACACAAGCTGATGTATCTCTCATAAAAATTTCTTGTACTCGTATACACTCTGATACATATTTAAACAAACATGACATTATCAGCATAACAGGCATAACGTCAAACGCGATCTTCACATTGGGCACAATCTGTACAACATTATTAATTTCGAACCATTTAATTCAACAAGTTTTTCATATCGTAAATGACGATTTTAATATCCCTACAGACGGAATTTTAGGCAAGGACTTCCTTAAAAATAACAAATGTAAAATCAATTATGAGCATATGACTCTTTCGTTAGCTAGTAGAGGTTCAGAGTTAACAATACCAATACGATATGGTACTCGAAACTTTACATGCATTATCCCTCCTAGAAGTGAGGTGTTTCGAATTTTTCATTTACATAACATTACCGAACCCATATTCGTGGATTCACTGGAAATCTGCGAAGGTGTTTTTGTAGCTAAAGGAATAATTAATTCTAATAACCCAGTTCTGAGGGTAATGAACACAACGAATGAGTTTCAATCTATTAAAAACGATAACCTCAAAACAGAAAAGTTAAATAATTTCTACGTATACTCAATAAATGAGAATAAGGTAGACAATGAACGTATAATAAAACTACGAGATATTCTCGAAAAACAAATGCCAGACGATATAATACCACAATTAATGCCGCTTTGCGAAGAATTCGCAGATATTTTTGCGTTAAAAGACGATAAAATGACAGTCAACAATTTTTATGAGCAAAAGTTAAGATTAATGGATGAGTCACCTGTTTACATAAAGAATTATAGCTTACCGCATACCCAAAGAGAGGAAATAGATAAGCAAGTTCAAAATCTGATGGAAAATAATTTAATAGAACCAAGTTACTCAAACTTTAACAGCCCGTTAATTCTTTTTTTTTTTTTGTGGTAGTTTTATTATTTATTGAATCTTCAATTATATATTGAAACATCAATAAGTTTTTCAAATCTTAAATCTAAAAATACATTAATATATGTTTAGCCAGTGCTAAACAAAATTTTTAATTCCAACTGTTGATTTTTGATGTTTTACATCTCTCGTGTACGGCTGAGAGAAAGAGTGGTGTGGCCTCTATAATTTAGAATGTTGCGCGCAAGTGGATTTGGGTGCAATACTAGTTTTTCAATATATTTTTTTGCGTGTTTTGAAAATACTGTCTTCACCAACGGAACATCAAGATCTTTGTGAATTCGCTGATTTCGGATATACCAGGGGGCTGCAGTAATTGTACGTAGAATTTTGTTTTGTCGCCTTTGAATTTTTTCTACACTTGATGCTGAGGCAGTGCCCCATAACTGGATTCCATAGGCCCATATTGGTTTCAGGATCGCGTTGTATAACAAAAGTTTACAGTCAAAACTTAATATAGAATTTCTTCCAATAAGCCAATTCATTTGGGATGCTTTTAATTTCATTTGTGTCAACTTTTCGTCTATATGCGATTTCCATGTTAAAAGACGATCAAGATGAACGCCTAGATATTTTACTACAGTGTGTTGCGGTATAGTCTCGGTGTTGATTTGTATAGGCGGGCATGTTTCCCTGCGTAAAGTAAAAGTAACGTGTACACATTTCTGGTCATTCACTTTTATCCGCCATTGTTTAAGCCATGTTTCCAATTTTGAAATGTACCCTTGTAGATTCCGGGAAGCTTCTACAGGATTTTCATGAACGCTTAGAAAAGCCGTATCATCAGCAAATGTTGACGTGTGAATGATACTGCTTAACGGTAAGTCAGAGGCATATATTAAATAAAGTAAAGGACTGAAGATACTGCCTTGAGGGACTCCGGCTTCAATCGACTGTGGGGGGCTTGTAAAATTGCCTTCCTTAACTACAAATTTTCGTTCCTCTAGATAGCTTTTTAAGAGCCTGACGATGTTTGCGGGTAGATTTTGTGTTAATTTGTGGACAAGACCTTCGTGCCATACTTTATCAAAGGCCTGTGCGACATCAATAAAAAGCGCTGAACAATATTTCTTTTTTTCAAAAGTTTCTCTTATAACATTCACAAGTCTGTGAGTTTGTTCAATAGTGTTATGCTGACTGCGAAAACCGAATTGATGATCTGGAATACATGCACTGCTAGTTACTATAGGATTCAGCTTACTCATGTACAGTTTTTCAATAAGTTTCGACATATTGGGCAATAATGGAGGTTTACATATCCTCTGGCTGCACGCCACAGCGAATAATCTGTTGATGGTGTTGCATCGAGTTCTTGCAGAAATTTTTGCAGCGAAGCAGTTTTTTGTGTTTGCAAAACTTTTCTAAGCTGCTTGGTACACTCCTTAAGCTTTAATTTTAGCTGAGGCGATCTGTATCGTTGCCATTCTCGTCGAGCTCTCCGTTTTTCGGTCAATAGCCTTTCTATATCTGCACAAAAAATATTGTTAAATCTCGCTTGTTGATTTGGTTGAATTGAAGAAGCATTAAGAGCAGCTTGTTTAGCATGTGCTTCAAACAACCTAATAGAATTTTCTATGTCAGTAGGTGTTCTCAATGGCATATTTTCCGTGCAATGAGCACTCAAATATTTTTTGTATTTCAGCCAGTTAATACGTGCAGATGTCAGCGGTAAATCACATGTTGGTCTTGCGGTTGTGTGTGAGTAAATAGTGATAATAGTAGGCGAATTATCTGAAGACAAATGCAAAGATGCTTCTACTTCCATCATTTCGCCGGGCACACCTTTCGAGATTCCAAAGTCGATAACATCAGGAATTTTTTATCGATCCGTTTGCCAATATGTTGGCTGACCACTTGAAACTACATTCAAACCCATTTTTGAAATTGTGTCAAACAAAACACGACCCTTAGGACTGATTAAACGTGAACCCCAAAAAGTGTGTTTAGCATTGTAGTCGCCAGCTGCTAGAAAACGGGACCCCAGTGTTGTATAAAATGCGGTATATTGACTCTCTGAAATTGAAAACCTGGGAGGACAATAAACAGATGATATCACAAGCTTTTGATAAAAATTTTCAATACAGATATTTGTTGCTTGAAGATATTCTTCACGACGGTCATTTAGCAGGTAGTGTTTTATTCGAGTTTTTATTAGGATTCCAGAGCCACCACAAGCTCTACCTCGAGGATCCTTAGTATCGTAGAAATTATATCCACTAATTTTAAAATAGCTTCGAGACGTCAATTGAGTTTCTGAGATAAGCATAACATCGATTTGTTTATCCAGAAGAAAATATTCAATTTCATTTTTATGTTGGCAGATGCCGTTTGCGTTCCAAAAACAGATTTTTAAGTTTATGGTTTTTTCAATACAGCCTGCAACAAGGTAGACTGCATTTTCAACATTTCCTGCATCATACAGGACATGTTGAGAGTAAATGTATTTACTGTTTGTATTAGGATCTCTATCGAGGCTTCAATACGACTAAAATTATGCCCTGATTCTCCATTAGCTGGTACTGTTTTTTGCGGAATTTTTTCCCTATTTTTGATGTTAGAAACATTTTTAACTTTGATGCCATTATTTTCAAGGCCAGACTTAACCTCTTCTGGATCCACACTAGAGTCTATACCTTTTATTACGACGGTTAGACCTTTAGCACTCTTTAGTTGGTACGTATAATGAATTTTTGTTTTTTGACTCAAGGTCAGAAACTATTTTTCGGTAATTACTTTCTTGCACTACCTAGATTTTTGTTTCGTTTATATTTCCGCGCTTAATTGGAGTTACATAGAACTCATTTTCTCCAATTAAGGAGATAAGGCTTTTTAGCAAAAAACTAGAGTTCTGCTCTCTTAAATATATCGGTGGAGGTTTACTCGACCTTGTTTTAGTTGTGTCTTCATTCTTCTTGTTCTGATTTTGGACTTCTTCCCCTTTTTAACACGGTTATGTATCTGTCCATTCCTGTTTGAATTTTATTATCATTTTTTGTACTCACCGCATCTACCACTTTGTGCACGTTGGTCACCTTGTTACTTATTGTTTGTTTGTTTGTTTGTTTGTACAGCTAAGCTGACAAGTTTGCTGATGGGTGCAATTGTTGTTGCTTCTTGATCACTATTTAACATGTTCAGAGATAATGATCGCGCACGAGTATTTGTGTTTTCTGTTAAATTCAGGTTTTTGTTTAATTCATTTTTTTTTATTGTCGTCATCAGCAACTAAAGTTATATATTGTACATTCCTACTGCTTGTAGGATTATTGTTGTTTTTATCAGAAGATGAACTCATCAGAGTTCTCTTTTTTTTATTTTCAATTATATTAGTTTGTGTATGCAAATATTTATGTGTATTGCACACAAGCAAAAAATAAAATAAAACCAGTAAAATAACTGTTCAATAAATGTTTTGTTTTTTTTTATATATTTTGTGACTTGAAAATTTTTTTTTCTTTTATATTTTTTTTATATTCAGTTGCGACGATTATAAAAACGTTAATTCTTGTACCGAAAAAAAGCACAGACAATCAAAAGTCTTATAGAATGTGTGTAGATTACCGAGCGGTAAATAAAAAACTTATTGCGGATAAATTTCCCTTGACACGCATTGATAATATTTTAGACAATTTAGGGCGTGCAAAGCATTTTTCGATCATCGATCTATTTTCTGGTTTTCACCAAATTCCACTGCATCAGAATTCTCGTGACATTACTGCTTTTAGTACCGATAGGGGTTCTTTCCTGTGGAAAGTTTTGCCATTCGGATTGAATGTGGCACCTAATTCATTTTCTCGAATGATGACTATTGCATTTTCTGGACTTCAGCCAAACAAGGCTTTCCTTTATATTGACGACATAATAATCGTCGGATGCAGTAGGCAACACCATCTAAATAATTTAGCAGACGTTTTTCAAATCCTTAGGAAATATAACCTGCGAATAAATCCTATCAAATGTAACTTTTTCCGTCCGGAAGTCACATTCCTAGGCCATAAATGTACAGCAAACGGTTTACTACCAGATGAATCAAAAATTATTGCAGTTAAAAACTATACGGTACCAAATGATAAGGACTCAACTAGGCATTTTGTGGCATTCGCCAATTATTATAGGCGATTTATTCCAAATTTTGCTTCCATTGCAGCACCATTAAATGGCATGACGAGAAAAAAAGTAGACTTTATATGGAATGAACAGTGTTAGAACTCGTTCGACAAATTAAAATCCGCTTTGCTATCACCGAAAATATTGCAATATCCTGACTTTAGCAAACAATTTCTTATAACAGTGGATGCATCAAAAACCGGATGTGGCGCAATATTAAGTCAAAATTTTGAAGGTAACGACTTACCAATATATTACGCCTCAAATTCATTTAAAAAATCAGAGCAAAAAAAAGCCTATTATAGAACTAGAACTCTTAGCAATCCATTTTGCTATTTCACAATTTCGCCCTTACGTATATGGTACTAATTTTGTAGTACGATCGGACCATTAACCGTTGGTGTACCTTTTCAATATCAAAGACCCTTCTTCAAAACCGACTCGAATACGTTTAGACCTTTCCGAATATAATTTTGTGGTGGAATACATAAAAGGCAAAAATAATGTAGGAGCGGATGCGCTATCAAGAATTACGATAGAAGAGCTGAAAACTTCAAACGCTCAAGTACTTGCTATAACAACACGTTCAAAGTCTAAGGACATACACAATAACAAAGTCGAGTTAACGCAACCGTCAGAAACACAAAACAATATAGCACCAAAAATTTATGATAAATACTCACACGATTTCAACAAAAATGTGCCAAAAATTAGAATAAAAATAATCAATATAGATGAAAACAATAAAATAATGCGCATAAAATTTTACAGAAAATTTAAAAGACTGCTAACTGTCGATTTTGAGATTATCAGCGAAACAAATAGACTAGACTATTTGCTTTCGAGGCTCCAAACTATAGCCAATAATCACAACATCTACATGGCAGAGTGGCCAAAAGATGACTTATTTTTTACAATTTATAAAATTCAAGAAGTAAAAGAATATGGCACCAAAATTCTAAAAACATTTGAAATCATTTTAACAGAACCAACTCAAACTATACACAAAATGAAGAAAAACCAAAAGTATTGGAAATATACCATAACGACCCTTTAATAGGCGGCCACTGCGGACAAAAGAAATTATATGCTAAGATTCGTACGAAGGTTTTTTGGAAAGGAATGACAAGAGACGTAGCTAAATTTGTCAGAAATTGTCCTAAATGTACAATAAACAAGGTTAGACCGAAAAATATTGAAGAACTTATTCTTACACCCACACCAACAACCGCATTTGATGTAGTGGTTTTAGACACGATTGGTCCACTGCCAACATCCACGTATGGAAATAAATATGCACTAACGTTAATTTGAGATCTTTCTAAATACCTAGTCTCGATACCCATTCCGGATAAATCCGCAAATACAGTTGCTCGCGCAATTATTGAAAATTTTGTTTTAGTATATGGTAAAATGAACACCATTAAGTCAGACTTAGGAACAGAATTTAAAAATGAAATCTTTACAGAACTTTGCAAATTACTAAAGATTAACGTTAATTTTTCAACAGCAAACTTTAGGAACTGTGGAACGAAACCACCGTGTGTTCAACGAATACATTCGAGCGTATTTGAATGAAAATCTTTCTGATTCGGATACATATCTCAAGTATTTCACGTTCTATCATAATACTACTGCTAGCACTGTTTTCGACAACCAGTTTACGCCCTTTGAACTTGTATTTGGTAAAATAGCAAAGATTCCAAACGAAACACATAGAAATTTAGACCCAATTTACAATCTAGACAATTATAGCAAGGAAGTAAAGTATAGATTGCAAAAACCCAATATACTCGCAAAACATTTGATTGAAAGGCATAAAAAACGAAACAAAAGCTATTACGATAGATTTTCAAAACCACTGTTATTAAAACTAAATGATAAAGTATTACTTCAAAAGGAACCATATAATAAGCATGAAAGCATTTATGATGGGCCATATGTAGTAACAAAAATTAATAATACAAATGTAACAATTTTTAACAAAGAAACAAACAAAGAAAAAACGGTTCACAAAAACCGACTAAGAAAATGTTAAAAAAATTTTTTTCCCCACAGCACTGAATAAACAATTGGGTGAAGACGCTTCCTGGTGAGCCATTGGCTCACTAGTCGAAGGGGTGTTGTCTGGTGGGCACTATCGCCTATATATAGTAAAAATGTAATTAATTTTTATTAATTGAATTACATCAAAACAAAAATACATAAATAAAAACATTGTACAGATTTTTATTATTATAAACTTAACAAATTTTCATATAAAAAAAGGAAAAAAAGAGAAAAACTAAAACAAAATTTTTTGCGCTTTTATATATAAAAAAAAATTAAAACCATTAGTACAAAAAAAAATTCTCCATACAAATATTATCAACTATATCTATATACATATATTATTAAACATATTAACATATGTATAAAAAAAAAAAACAAAAACTAAAACAAAATTTCTTTTTTTTTCCCCTCATATACCTATTATTAAATATATCTTTATATAAGAATGAATCCTAATTGGATATACAATTAAAAACAAAACAAAAATATGTATATAAAATTGAAAATTACTTTTTTTTGCAATTACTTAAAAAAAAACTATACAAAATCTTTAAATTTGCTTATTTAAAATCATATTACTTTTAATCAAATTAATTTAACCTAATAACCTTAAACCAAATTGCTTTAAAATTTTTTCTACTTTTAAAATTTAAAAGAAACTAAATTTTGTTTACATATTTTTGGAAAATGTAATATTTTGTAATTTCTAAAAACATACTGTCCAAACATGGTTGGACAAAATGGGCATCTACTGGGCAACACTAAAATTGTGTCATATTGATATATACCAAAACTGCTTATTATATTGAAGTAAAAATGTGAAGGAACTTGGGAGTACTACCCTAAAAAATGAGCGACAAATGTAATGTCGCTACATATTAAAGTGTATCTTTGTAAGATTTATAATTGAATTTATCACTTAACTCAGAACCATTGTCGAAACAACAACGTTACTCTTGAATCACAACATTATTAAAAATATACCTAAAACGGATTGAATTCACCCTTAAAAATACTTACCTGGTTTTATTGGTTGAAGAAAAAAGGAACACTTACTGGCCTGGTTTGTATTGGCAATCCTAAAACAAAAGGTATAATCCAAAATACAATTAACTTTTAAATCGATTAAGAGAAGTTGATAACTTCACTTATTCCCCCTTAACCCCCACAAATTATAAATGCTAACAAAGCATTTATAACGTGAATCTCATTATAGATTTATATCCCATAGAAAAGATCTTCCTACATCTATAAAGTAGATTAATAATAATAATTCAAATTATTACATGGTCCTCTCGCCGTGAATTGGTATATGGTCAATAATACATTGAAAAGCTGAAAATCATTAAAACCACGAGGAAAGCAGAAAGAACAATATGAGGTAAATCGCCATTAGTAAAAGTGTCAGAAATTAAGTTGATGAAGCCCTTTAAAAGAGCAAGTAAGTGAAATAATAAAAAAGTGTTAAAAGAAAAAGTAAAAGACAATTTAAAAACCAATTATTAACAAAAAGTGTTAAAATAAAAATTGTGAAAAAAAAAAAAAAAAAAACAAAAAAAATAACACACATACATATGTACATACTTATGTATGTATAGGAAAATGTTGTACATATGAACAGTTCAACAAAACCACAAATTTAAAACCGCTAGGTTATATGTACATACATACTCCACATAGATATATAAGCACCGGTACATGTACACATGTACATATCCAAATAAATTGTACAGCGTTAATCGTACATACTCGTGTGTATATAAGTATATGTATATGTATATATATACATACAACATACATACATAGGTATATGCCCACACTCTTGGTTTCAAACAAAATAAAAGTACATACATATTTACATACTTCAAAAATACATAATTACATCCATACATATATACAAACAGTTATACACACAAAGTACACTTTAAATACGTGTACATTATATAATCGTGTCAATGCGAAGAGAAGCCTACCTGAAATAGAAAACCAAGTGTGGGTAAACCAAAACAACAACATATTTGGATATTCTTCATCAATATAAAAAGCAACAACAGCATACCAGGCTGGAGATAATTTAAAAACGAGGTATTTAATATATGTACATATATAAACAAATATGTACATACATAAGTATATTGGTTCATACATAAATCGCACAATATAAAAGTTACATAAATACATACATACATACATACAAAACTTAACAAATAAAGTTTGAAAACCATTGCTAAAAATTCTCTGCAGCAAATTCGCAGTCGCTCTAAAATAAGTAAAAAGTATATATGTACATACTTATCAGAGTTGCCAGAACAGAAAATTTTAGCTACTAAAATTATCCTAGAAAACACACAAAAATCTACCATCTTGTCTGAAGTTATAAGAAATTTACAATTCTACTTATGACAAGAAAATTCACTAATAAATGATATTAACACTACAACACCACCATAGAATTATACAGTCCACAACAAAATAAATAAACAGGCTAAACATACATAAGAGTAAAACAATTTTAACAGCTTACTAACATACAATATACACATACAGTTTTCACTAACATCATATATGTACATACATATTTAATTATACATAAAGTCAAATAAACAATAAAATACATAAAAAACACAAACATATGTAGAAGAGTATTAATAAAACTCGTTTAATATTAGTTCTAATAAAGTGTGTATATGTCGCGTTAAAAGGGTTGCCGTAGTTTGTTTAAAAAGGAATAAATGAGATTCGGATTAGGTATTTAAAGTACATTAAAATAATTATGGAAAATTTTAGGCAAATTTGAAATAAATTTCACATCAAAAAAAAAAAAAAAAAAAAAAATAAAAATTTTTTGATTTCCATAAAAATAAATTAAAAATAAAAATTTTTCGTAAATCCCATTAAATTTAATACCCTGTTCTCAGTACATAAATAGAAAATCTCAAATATTTACCATAATTACTGCAGTTACACTCTTTATTGCGGGTTGATGATGAATTAACCCTTTTTTATACAGGAAGCAAACCATTAGGCTTACTAAAAGTACTAAATAGTACGTGGATATACATATTTCTAAGTTTATATCTCATTTGCAACTTGAAATATTCCTCATTTCAAGTTTCTATATTATCTCTTTATTAAAATAGATGACTCATATCTATTGCTAACTCATTAGCCCCTTAATTCAAAGGATAATATAAAAGCAAAGAAGATAAACATTCCTAATTTTAAATCCATATCTCATATATCTAGCGCCTAATCATTAGCCCTTACCGTACTGGAAATAAAAAAAATACTAATTTAGTTTGGTACTAAAAAACTAGTTTCCGCTAAATTAAAATTATAATAATTCTATCATAGTTCAATTAATTATTATTGTGAAATCCTTGTGAATTCTCAGTAAAAAGAACAGCTGTAAGCTTAATTACCCAGCAATCAAAAAGTGCCTTGAATTCTCAATTAATTTATCGCGCTTTATTTATAAAAATGCCTAGCACTTCCCAACGCCATAATCCATCAGTCAAGGAACACTTCCAATTTGATTGCGACCACCTTCTCGCATTCTGCGAAAAATATAAAGAAACCCCGACAGGCGATCAAACAGAAACAATCCTCGAAGTCAAGTTAAGAGACTTGGATGGGAGATGGGACAGGGTAAACACTGCCCACGAAGAAGTTATGCTGTCCAAGGACGACAGGCTAACTGAAGAATTTAGAAAAGAAGCTCAAGAGAAGTTTGAACTCTGTACAGAAGAATATTACAGTTGTTCAGCCCAGATACGCGATCTACTAAAATGTTTACGATTAGGCCCAGATGTCCCAAGATATCAATCCACACCACGTCATTCAGTAAATCACCAAGATATGACTCATATAGTAGATCAAAATAATTCTAGCGATTGTATTAAGCTTCCTCCTTGTGACACTGAGATATTCAACGGCAGTTATGAGCAATGGCCCTCATTTCGTGACATGTTCACCGCCTTGTATATAAACCATTCAAAGCTCAACTCTGTCACAAAGCTATATCATCTTCGTAATAAAACAAGGGGTGAAGCAGGTGCTATAGTCAAAAGATACCCTCTTTCGACAAATAATTTTGATTTGGCATGGAATGCTCTCAAGGCTCGCTATGACAACAAGCGAGTGCTGGTAGATAATCAAATTAAAATTCTGTTTGATATCCCGGCAGCCAAAAATGAAGACAGTGAGTCCCTTAGACGAATACAGTCCTCTGTCAGCGATTCGTTGGCCACCCTACAAACTCTTGGCGTTGAAGTAGAAAGTTGGGACCCGATTCTCATTCGGCTAATATCAACAAAACTTCCAGATATGACTTTAGCACTGTGGGAGCAATCCCTTACATCGCCCCGGGAGCTCCCAAAATGGTCAGAATTATCTCAATTTCTCGTAGACAGATATGAGGCAGTAGAACGTGTCACAAGCATTCGAAACTACAAAGATAGTTTCAGTCTCATAAAACCAAACCAGTCAAATGTTCAAACGTACATGTCACAAGAAAACATAAGCTATATGTGCAAGTTATGCAATCAAGATCACGCTATCAGAAATTGCCCAAAATTCAGAGACTTTTCGATACAGCAAAGGGTGGATTATGTTTTCCAAAACAAATTCTGCAATAATTGCCTTGGTACGTCTCATATCAAGGCAAATTGCAAAAGTAAACATACTTGTGTATATTGTAAAAAATCCCACCACACTTTGCTTCATATGCCAAATAAATCTCTGAACATTGAAAATTCCCATAAACACAGTGTCCCAAGCAAAAGTAGAAACTATCAAAACTCGTCCACCAATATAAACCAATCCAATAAAAACGTTAATCATGATGAGCTACCCTCTACTTCGAATAAAATTCACGCGAATTGCTCGACAGGCAGTGAAAATATTCTATTGCGAACAGCCTTAATGCAAATTGAATTTCGAGGTGAACGCTTCACTATTAGAGCGCTAATAGACCCAGGCTCGCAACGTACATTCTTAGCTGAAAGGATTAGAAACCGCCTTCAGCTCCCTTATAAAAAATCCCACTTTGAGATCGTTGGTATTGGTGGTCAAAAGCAATCGGCTACCAAAGAATGTGAACTCACTCTGTTTGCAAAAAAAACGAACACTCGCATACCCATTAAGGCCATAGTCTTGCCAAAAGTTACAAAAAGGCTCCCATCCTGTAGCTTTGAGGTTCCCTTCTCTAAAGATCTACTAGAATTAGATCTGGCAGACCCAACGTTTAATAAATCTGCACAAATAGATTTAATTTTGGGTAATGACTATGAGAAAAACATCAATATCGACGGCATCAAGAAAAACATCTGTGGTAGCACGTCGGCTTATAATACGATATTTGGATGGGTTTTAAGTGGGCCAATTAAATCTCAAGTCATCCAATCCTTTACAACGTCCGTATCTGAATCAGCAGATCTTCATGTTCTCTTAAAAAAGTTTTGGGAAGAAGAAGAAATACCATCGAAGCGCCCTGTATCAATCGAAGATGAATTCTGCGAAAACCTTTACACTAAAACGACTACACGTAACGAGAATGGTAGATATGTAGTAAGACTCCCATTCAAAAAAGAGTATCCTGAAAAAGTCTTCCTAGGGTCATCACGGTTTATAGCCTTAGCTCAGTATTCCAGAATGGAAAAAACTTTATCTAAAGATCCAGAACTTCAAACCCAATACAAGGCAGTTCTAAATGAATATTTAACTCTAGACCATATGGAGGAAACTTCATCTCAAGAAATAACATCGCAAGGTAAATACCTCTCGTTTTATTTACCTCATCATGCTGTGGTGCGCCCAGAACACAAAAGCACCAAAGTAAGGGTCGTGTTCAATGCTTCTAGAAAAACGAAGTCGCAAATTGCTCTAAATGACGTACTTTACACAGGCCCAACTCTTCAGAATGAATTAATAACAATAATTCTTAACTGGAGAAAATATAAGTACGTATTCAGTGGCGATATTCAAAAAATGTATCGTCAAATTCTCATACACCCAGATGACAGACCATTTCACAGAATTCTTTTTCAGGCCCAAATTGATGGTCCAATCAAAGACTATCAATTAAAAACAGTAACTTTTGGTGTGAATTGTGCACCATATCTCGCGATTCGTACCCTTCTTCAAATAGCGAAGGATTGCAAATTAGAGTTCCCAAAAGCAGCACTAATTCTACGAACTCAAACTTACGTAGATGATATTCTATCTGGAGGATTCTCAATTGAAGAAACTTTAGATGCTCAAACTCAGCTTATTAGTGCACTGAAGTCAGCTGGTTTACCTTTAAAAAAATTCACAGCAAATGATGCCCAACTTCTTGCCCATTTACCGAAAGATGATTTATATGATCAAGATTTTCTCAAGTTTCAGGAATCCAGCTCTACCAAAACTCTTGGTATAAAGTGGAATGCGATATCAGATGCATTCACTTACAGTTTCTGCCCGGTGGAAATATCCTCAAAAATCACAAAAAGGCAAATTCTTTCTTCGGTAGCAAAACTCTTTGACCCTGCTGGATGGCTAGCACCCATAGTCATCAGAGCAAAGATACTAATGCAGCAGCTATGGCTTGAAGGTTTGGAATGGGATGAAGATATATCAATTGAATCGCTCAGCAAATGGAATGATCTCGTATCAGATTTATCTCATATAGAGATCATCTCCATTCCCCGTTGGCTTCAGTATACTCCCTCGGACGCTATTCAGATTCACGGGTTTTGTGATGCCTCTAAATCGGCATATTGTGCTACAGTTTACCTCCGCTGTAAAACTAAAACCAATGTCACTTTCACCAACTTACTGGTCGCAAAAAGTAAAGTAGCTCCTATACAGACAGTTTGTCTCCCAAGATTAGAACTTAACGGCGCAGTATTGTTGGCAAACCTTGTCAGTTATGTACAGTCGAGTTTGCATTTTGGTGAAACTGACGTGTTTTTATGGACTGATTCCTCAATAGTCCTGGGGTGGCTCTCAAAAACCCCCTCAACTTGGGAAACTTATGTTGCCAACAGAATTGCTCATATTCACCGGCTAGTTCCATTGGCAAAATGGAGACATGTCCCTACCCATTATAACCCAGCAGATCTAGGAACTCGTGGATGCAAGTCACAAGAACTTTCAAATCATACCCAGTGGTGGTACGGGCCAGCATGGCTACAAAAACCCGAGTCGGAATGGCCACAGAGAAATCCACTCAAAGTAATTGAAATCCCTAAAGAAAATCATACGTTTCATGTAAATGTTCAAGAAGAAGACATTTTGAATCGATTCTCATCGTATACCAAGGCTTTACGGGTTGTAGGTTATGTTTTCCGATATTGTAATAACAGTATGAGAAAAATAAGGCCAAATATTCAGTCGGTTAATCAGATAGACTTGACGCACAATGAAATTGGTCGTGTAAAAGCTAGACTTATATCTATTGCTCAACAAAAATTTTATCCCGAGGATTACCAAAACCTACTAGATTCAAAGCCACTACACAATAAAAGTTCTCTGAAAACCTTAAATCCATTTCTGGATTCAAATTCAGTTTTGCGAGTAAATGGCAGATTGGCTCAGTCGTCATTACCCTATAGTGAAAAGTACCCAATTATATTACCAGGTGACTCACGAGTTTGCCAACTTTATCTCAATCATTTGCACCAATTTCTGCTTCATGCGGAATGCAGCCAAATGTGCCGCATGGTGCAAACAGAATTTTACATAAGCAGATTGAAACCCCGCGTAAAAAAAATAATACGTCAGTGCAAAACTTGCATTATCCACAAGCAGATGCCATGCTCACAAATAATGGCCCCCTTACCACCGGAAAGATGTAGCTTGACGGTTCCGTTTCAAACCACAGGAATAGACTTTGCAGGCCCTTTCGACATAAAAACATCACCCTTACGCAAATCACCCTCTGTCAAAGGATACGCAAGTGTCTTTGTTTGTTTTAGTACGAAAGCAGTACACTTAGAGCCATGTTCAGAACTGTCATCAGCGGCGTTTCAAGCAGCATTTTCTCGATTCGTTGGGAGGCGGGGGCTCCCTAAAAGGGTAGTTACAGACAACGGCAGGAACTTCGTAGGTGCCAGCAGGGCCTTAGAAGGCGATTTTATAACCTTTGTAAAGGCCGCAGCAGAAGACATTGCTCAGAAGTATGTTACACAAGGCTTCGAATGGAAGTTCATACCACCATATGCTCCCCACATGGGGGGTTTATGGGAGGCCGCCGTCAAAAGCTTCAAGTTTCATTTGAAGCGAGTCACTGGAGCACAAAAATTCACTTTCGAAGAATTCTCAACTATATTAGCTCGAATAGAAGGCATATTAAATTCCCGTCCTATATCGGCACTTTCTGAAGACCCGGCAGATTTAACCGCGCTAACTCCAGGTCATTTTTTAAGAGGAGCCCCTTTAATGGCGCTCCCTGAACAAAATAGTCAGAATATGTCTCTTATTAATAGGTGGGAAAAGCTCAAAGTCATTCACCATCAGTTCGCAGTACGATGGAAAGACGACTACCTTAAATCATTGCACAAACGCTACAAATGGAAGGACTCAGTAGTGAACTTGAAGGTCGGAGATCTTGTAGTGGTGATGGATGATCTTCAGCCACCATATGAGTGGCGGCTCGGAAGAATCGAAACGACATACCCAGGCTCAGATAGTGGCGTTCGTACTGCAGACGTACGCATTTCGTCAGGAATTATAACTCGTCCCATAGTCAAATTATGTTATTTACCATTTTTAAACAACTAAAAGGGTCACTGAAATCAAAGTCTTAACATAAATTCTATTTTCTCTCTTTACATTATCTCTCCTATCATATCGCACTATATTATTCATTATTACTCAGATAATTTACACCAAACACAGTATTGTCAAGCTCGCATAACTAATTTAATCATTTTTTTTTGCACCAGGACAAATCGAAGACTGGAAGCCACCCGACCCTCCAAAGGCCATACAACTCCAAGGAACAGGCGCCAGAAACGTCCCGACGTAGACGTGTATAAATGCATTATTTGCAACAAATTTCACCCGCTTAGGTTGTGTCGCAAGTTTTTGGCAATGACCGCACCGCAGAGAGAAGAAGTTGTGGAACATCATAGAAGCTGTGTCAATTGCCTGGCTAGAAGCCATGATTTAAGAGCCTGCGCTTCACGAGACACGTGCCATATATGTAGTAGGTTCCATCATACTTTACTGCATCCCCAACCTAAGCGCTCCCATCGGAGGAAAGGCATCGATACAAGGGACCTTCGAAAGCATCAACCAGCTGCAGCAAAACGGGCAGTCTTAAAACATGCAGCAACAAGTCATTCAACCACAAAACAGTCAGCAACAAATCAAACGAATGCCTCAAAGAAGTCAACGGTATCTTCACCAGCTTTACAACCCTCAACATCACGAACAACACCAAACAGCCGAGTTCTGGTAGAGGCAATCCGGTCGCTTGCACAGGTACTTTGCGACTCGGAAAAAACATCATAGATTGCCTGACGTCAAGGCCCGCCGGCATGTCCAAACATGGTTGGACAAAATGGGCATCTACTGGGCAACACTAAAATTGTGTCATATTGATATATACCAAAACTGCTTATTATATTGAAGTAAAAATGTGAAGGAACTTGGGAGTACTACCCTAAAAAATGAGCGACAAATGTAATGTCGCTACATATTAAAGTGTATCTTTGTAAGATTTATAATTGAATTTATCACTTAACTCAGAACCATTGTCGAAACAACAACGTTACTCTTGAATCACAACATTATTAAAAATATACCTAAAACGGATTGAATTCACCCTTAAAAATACTTACCTGGTTTTATTGGTTGAAGAAAAAAGGAACACTTACTGGCCTGGTTTGTATTGGCAATCCTAAAACAAAAGGTATAATCCAAAATACAATTAACTTTTAAATCGATTAAGAGAAGTTGATAACTTCACTTATTCCCCCTTAACCCCCACAAATTATAAATGCTAACAAAGCATTTATAACGTGAATCTCATTATAGATTTATATCCCATAGAAAAGATCTTCCTACATCTATAAAGTAGATTAATAATAATAATTCAAATTATTACACATACTATAGAAAATATTGAAGCAAACAAGATTGATCACCTTGTTTGTTTCAACATTTTTTTATAAAAAGGGAGGTGCATAGGTAGGTGAACAATGCCTATGCTCCCAAACTTTCAGACATATACAGAATATAAAGATTTACAAATATTAACATTCAACTTTTAAACATTTATAAATATAAACATTTACAATCAAACAAAATTGTTACACAATTTTTATAAAAGAAGGGAGGTGTAGTGCCATCTCTGATGACACTGCGCAGCACTGGCAATACTTACTAAACTTAAGCAACCATGTATAAGAAACTATGTATAAGAATAAACTAACGAGTAAAAGAAGATAAGATTATAAATTCACTCTTTACATAGCATTCAACCAAAACAGTCGTTCTACTTATTTTTAATATAACATGAGTATTTTTACTATATAAAAATAAAGTTTGCTAAATGTTTGTATTTCATACTTATTTTGGTGCTTTTTTGTGTGTATATTTTTGTGAAATTCTGCAGAGTTTTATCGTTTTTCGTGGAGTAGAACTAAAAATGCCATGAAGTCTATTTGGAGCTATTTACATATGATTGTTGGTAAAAGTGTATTCATTTGACTGCTAATGAACGAATTTTTAATATTTTTGTAGAAACTCTCAGGTTCAAAAATTCTGAAATATTTGAGTTATGGTTGAGAAACAACAGGAATGTTTCGAATTACATAAAAGGGAAGATTCCATACGAAATTGACAGTTGTAGTGCAATGGATCAACGACTGTAATTATTCATTTTGTACCTGTCGTGTAAACACAATATTCATTCTTTTAATACTATTTTATACAGCCCTAAGCATACTACTTATATTTACATGTATGTCTAGAATAAGAAGAGAGATATGTACATAAGGATAGAAGATAAGAAAATTGAATAAAATAACGAGCACAGAATATGTACAGTCTAAGGGTAACGAGTTGATATTTAACCGGCGTCACAAAATATACAGAAATGACACGAGACGGAAGATTTTGCTTACTTGTTTGTATACACTCATACAATCTTTCGTTTTCGTTTTTTTCTTTGTGCTGTCTTTCTATCCATATTAAAATTATAAATCACAAAACTAATAAAATATCCATATATTTCTATAATTTACATTCAAAATATTATTAATTAATTAATTTATGTTGGTTTTCACTGATCGTTTGTATTTTATCACTATAATATCTGCAAAATATCAGAATTGATCAAGTATGTTTGTATGTATGTAAGTATGTGTGTAAGTAAAAAACCACCACCATTTGGCAAATTTACAGCATATATGTACGTATGTATATAAATTTAATATACAGAGTATATAAGCACATACTAAATTGTTTTATCACTTTATTTTCGACCTAGATATACACGGTGCTGTTATGAGTCATTTTCCCCTAACCAACAGAAGTATCAGCGACAGCGGAACATACGCTGCACACACATACTGACGTTGAGTTATTTTTCCTCAACCAACAAAAATACCAACGACAGCAAAATACCGCTGTATGCATTACTGAAGTAATTACCAGTAATTTTCCTACAGATATATGCTGACGATGCAATACCGCTGCATACATGCATATGTCAGTAACTTTCCTACAGAATATGCTGAATTCGCATACTGGCACACTTAGCAACGACCACGCCAGCGGCAGCGAACGTCAGCAGCACCGTTCATCGAGCAGCACAAAAGTGGGTATAAAAGCGGAGGGTGATTTGGTATGGAAGTCTTCTATTCAGTCTATCCAGTCAACGCTAGTCAACTGTAGTCAGTGAAGTCAGCTCTAGTCGAGTCAGTTCCTAACACATAACACACATAACAAAAACCTGATCAAACACCAGCCTTAAAAAGCGGGTCACTGTGAAGGCTTAGTATTAACAAAAACCTGATCAAACACCAGCCTTTAAAAGCGGGTCCCTGAGACGGTTACAAAATAACAAAATTAGATTAAGTAATAAAAATTGAAAAGTAAATAAAATTAAAGTAATAACTAAAATCATAATAGTCTCTTGTGTTTTTGATTCTAAAAAATAAGTTACAAAATAAATTGTAACATTTTGGCGCAGCCGGTAGCCGCGTAAATAATAACATCAAGGAAATATAATTATCCTTGTGTTGATCTTGCTCAAGAAAAAACTGTCAGGTGTAGCAAAACCAACAATACATAAAAGTCTAAATCCTAGCTACCTTGTATTGTTGCATCCTACACACGACGGTGTAGAACTGCACAGACAAATTGAATAAAGTCTAAATCCTAGCTACCCTCATATTGTCATTGCAGGACTAATCGCTAAGGCAGATCAAGGCAAAAAGGAGAATTGCCTTGATTGTAAAAATTCTGCGCGGTTGCGAACAAACTTATATAATAAAATAATAATAATAATAATAATATAAAGTGAAAATAAGCCTAAACCACAGACCACTATGAGGATAATAAACAGCGGAATATGGGTAAGTAGAATACAGCTTTAATGGACAATCCACAGACACAGACAGACGACTTAATAAAACGGATAGATAAGTATAATTATTCAGTGGACAGTCTACAAGTTCTTGCGTGGACAGAACTTAAGGGTTTAGAAGCAGACAAAACATTCCTGGACAACCATAGGGAAACAATAAGGATACAAAGACTGACAAAGTTAGAAGAAGTTAGTTATGTGTTACAATTAATAAGTGAATTAAGTAGGGATAGATCATTGGAGTTTGTGAAAAGAATCGAAGAACTCGAAGAGACAAAAACATTCCTTAAGGGACATTGCGAAAAGCTAAGAGGACAAATAGAGTACACAAATACTTTGTTGGAGGACGTAGAAAAGGAAAATTCAGAATTAGTAGAACAGTTGAAAGGAAAAGGACTGAGTGAAGAGAATTTTAGGAAACAGTTAAAACAGAAACAGTTAATAGAGACACAAGACGACACTATCCAAAGGCTACAAACAGCATTGGAAAACGCAAGAAGAGAGTTGGATACAATTCACAGAGCCAGTTCACCAAATCCTTCACTGCACGAAGAACTAAACGAAGTAGGACTACCAACAATAGTCATCTCGCACGAGAAAGAAACACATGCCTTGACGCTGTTGGAAAAAGTAAAAACCCTAATAAACAACGCAAGGAAAGCGGGTAGCAGGGGGTACTCCGCGGAAACAAAAGCCAGGAAATTAAAGGAGTTAAGCGAATACACCCTGAGATTCGGTGAATTGGAAGACACCGAAGAAGTTGACAGCGGAATAATGGAAGAATTTAATAGACTGATCCCAGTGGCCCAAGAAATTTTGGAAAGACGATCACCATCACCCCGGCAAAACCATACTATTGAGAGAGCAGAAATCGAAACAATCAGAATGACGTCGCTATCCGAGATTATTAAAATAGTTAACAACACAGTCCCATCATTCTTCGGGACCGATGGACCTGACTTACCATCAGAAGTATGCAGGTACATACAAGGATGCAAGATGGTAGAAAGAGAAGTACTCACAGGGGCAAATAACGTCCTAACACAAGATGTGACACAGTGCCTGAAATTGCGACTGCTGGGGGGTGCATACTCAAAAATATCCCAGATGACTTTTGGTTCAGTGGACGCATACTGTAACACCATCAAGAAGTTGTATCTGAAAAATAAAAGCCTGGATAAGATAAGGGAGCTGATCTTGGGTTGCAAACAGAGCATCAGAGAGTCAGCATGCAAATTTGTAGAACGCCTGGATAGCCTATTAAATGAGGCAAAAACAACAATAGAGAACGAATGGCCGGTGGGACCTGGCCGGGAAACCATGCTGAAGGACTTCAAGAGGATAGCGGTAAGAAGCTTTATCAAGGGTCTGAAAGACCATGCTCTTAAAGCTCGATTCGTGGGGCAGGAGGAGGAAGAGCTCACTAAGTTGATAGAAATAGTCGAGAACGCTGAGGAATTGTTTGGCGAACCAACGCACAGTATCAACACAATAGATTCAGAAGTTCCCTGTAGTTTTTGTAACAGGATGGGGCATGAATGGAATAGCTGCAAAAAGCGGCTAAACACACCATACTGTATGAGCTGTGGAAAATACGGTCATGAAATGGGGCCACTGTGCAGGAATGTCGTGAGCTGTACGTTCTGTGGAAACAGCGGGCACGATGTGGAAAACTGCAGAAAGAGATTAGGCTCCTTATACTGCCGATTGTGTAGAATAAATGGCCACAAGGAAACCCCTTTCTGTGAGCCAAGAAGAAACTTACCCAACCAAAATCAATTGGATAGAAGGACGGCAGAAACAAATAGGAGGATAACAAACACAGAATTCCGTGGAGGCCCACAGCTAACGACGGGACAAAACATGAACAGAGGGGCAAATAGAACCAATGGTACACGCCCAACCTGTTTTAAATGTCAGCAACAAGGACATTTCGCGCGGGACTGCAGAAGCAATATCAGACAAACTCAGACAATGGGAACAGGGATCTATCAACAGGCGCGAAATAGCAACAACGACAGGGACCTAGCTAACAGACCAGTAGAGGCCCACAACAACACAAATCGGACAAATGCCCAGGGAAACGAAATTCGGCCCAGTTATCGCCAATAACAGGGGTCCCGCAAATTAACAGAAAATCAGATTGGCATAAAAAGGAGAACAACTACATATATAATAAAGAAACAGAAACAAAGAATCGGGTAAATAAAGATGATACGGAGACTGACTCAGAAAGAGAGCAGCCAACCAGGATAGTAACCGAGGCAGTTGTACACTCGGTAAATAAGGAGAACGGGCACACTATAGAAGAAAATACTACGAAAGATAATAAAATAAACAAAAAAAAGGAGGGAAAAAGTGAAGAGATGATACGAAATATAAATAATAGTACTGAATCACCGAGCAATGTGGACACAGTTTTTATGACGCTACCCTGCCAAGGAGCTAGGGAGGGAAGATTGGTCTTACTTGTAGATACGGGAGCAGTTACTAAAGTGCCGGTTAATATCATTTCGAGAGATAAAACTGTGGTTGTACAAAAACAGGAGATTTCCCCTGGAGTTTATGTTGGAAATACTGTGGTCAACATTAAAAAGGGAGGCACAGCAGTACCCATACTGAACGCAACCGAGAAAGATATCCCATGGAGGAAGGAGATCCAGTCGAGATTTTCAAAATTCAACCACTACACGCAGTATGGAGGAACACAACAACACACATTGTCATTGGCAAAACAGGAGGAAAGAATAAGGCGTCTAAAAACCAACAGTATGACGGAAATGAATTGGAAAAAGAGAAGAAGGAAAAACTCACCGCAATATCGACGGTATTGATGATGAATATTTAGGGTCTCCAATGGCTGAAATATAAAGGATATGCATATTTATACAGGACTATAATAAGAAACAATGAAACATACCTTAAAGGGACAATGAAAAAATTGCGTCAAGATGGTTCCAACTTGAGGAACCGGGGACCCAGGTCGACGTCAAGGATCTGAAAGAAGCAAAATAATTAGTAAAAGGAAAAGGTTAAAAAAGGATGGAACGCTACTGACCCGGTATCACCTTCTAATCGACCAACGAATACTGCTCTAGAAATAAAAATTAAGAATAATTTGATTAATCAATCAAACAGAGCAAAAATCAAAAAAAAAAAGGAGAAAACAAGGTCACATGTAAGTAAGTAAGTGTCTAAAAGTATACAAAATTGTTGGATAAGCAACAAAGAAAAAATATAATAAAATTAATAATTCTTTTGCAACAGATTTACGAAAACGTATTAAAATAAGAATAAATAAGGGACGTATAAAATTTTTTTTTATTTAAATTCTAGAAATTTTCCGAGCATGAAAGTTTTTAAAAATATTCTTCAAAAATGAAAATAAAGAATATCCAAATGAATTTCACTCCAGATTATTTTGGGTTGAAAGCACGAATTACACTCACGACTATCTTGCGGGACATGAAAAAAAATTGGAAACCGAATAAGCATATGAGAAAGGACATAGCGATGCAAGGAAGGGTTTATCGACTTGTGATAAGTAGGAATGGAGAGGAAGTCTTGAGGATGACATGATTCGGAATCATGACTAATTGCCTATGTATTTTTCAACAATTATTTTTGGGACAATAAATTAAAATATTTAAAAGTAAAAACCTGATAACATTAGTTTGATGGACAATAACAGAAGAAAATTTGGAAACCGATAATCCAAAAAAAAAAATTAAAAATGTAGAAATATTTTTATTGTTCATTGCTTATGTGAATTTTGTAAATATGTATGTATGTATGAATGCATGTACATAAATAAGGCCACGCAATTTGTTATAGTACATTTTAATAGAGTATTTTATTATACAGGTATTTTTCTCTATGTTTGCACAACTAAAAAATTTATGACTTGTTTCGATTCCGTAAGATGTTTTTTTTTATAAATTTTAAAATTAATTTTAAAGACGGCCCGGTTTCAAAACATACAAAACATTGGTATCAAAATAAAGCAAGCAAAGGTTTTGTAGATTTTTTGCAATAAACTTTTCTTTTGGTGAAATAAAAAAAAAAATTTTTAACTGATTTAATTAGTGCAACGACGAAATGAGAAAATTGTATGTTAGGATTTTTGTTCCATTGTAACGTGAAAACCTCTTAATGGGTTTAGATGGAATTTGGTAGACGGATAGCATATGATCCAGAATTACTTTTTTTACAAACTTTGTCATTTGTTATTATAAATGCATTACTATTTTGATAAATTTTTCATAGTAGACACATATAATATACATTCATACATACTTATGTGTATAGAATTCGTAATATAACGTTTACAATTTTCTCATATTTAATAATTTCGATGTTGTAGATGATGGTTTTGTTGTTGTGGATTTATTGAAATACGTGCAAGTCATTTATACTTTATTTTAGTATCAAGTAAATCGGATTTTCCTGGACCGTCAATAAATTCTTTAGTTGTCATATTATTGAAACTTACCAATTTCAAAAGATTTTGTTTGAAAATAGAAATATCATTGAGATCCTCTTTTACACCTTCTGTACATTTCATTTTGCCATTAATTTTGGTGTCATCTTTTTTTTTATTTGAACAAATCTGATCGTTGGCTTTTGCATCTTTTGCTGCCAATAACTTATTGTCCATATTTTTGTAAGCAACCTTATTTTTAATTAAATTATTATGATTGAAATAACTGCTAATGGCATTGAATATGGATATAGGCGTTTGTCCTTCGGATAACTTTTTGACAAAAAGTATGTAGTCGTAAAATAATTTTGGAGAATAATCATTTATTTTCTCATTTAGTATAATATCAACATCATATTCGGAAATTTTCTTTTCAATAGCAGCTTGTAAGCTTTTATCTTCCAGCTTTGAAGCAAATTCATATGATAGGATTAATCGCTCAAAAGGACTAGATTTTGTAGCAGATGGCGTCAAAAATAAATAAATTTAGCTTTAAAATTAACTATAGCACGATCACTTCACGGATTGACAACAAATTTTTTTTTATTTAATTTTATAAACGGCAACCGCACCGTTTCATGCCGTTTTTAAGACTGCACGATGAAATTTAATTTTTAAATTTGTGCATTAGTGCAGTTTTAATGTTCTACAAAATTATTGTATGAAATACACTGGAACTGCAATACATGAACAAAAGCGACCCAATTGGCATAGACATCCAATTGAGTAAAAAAATTAAAAAGATATAACATATGTATAGTAAAAATATACATACACATTTATAGCGATAATCGCTAAATTATTGAACCAAATAGTTCTTACTAAGTTATGGTTGAGTCATGGCGCAATAAATACAAAATTGTTATACATACGTATTGCATAAAACTTGAAATGCAAAACTGTTCACAATTATATTCAGTGACAAAAATTGTCGGCCATTTATGCATCAACAATGACAACGGTTAATGACATCAATTAAGTTTAGGTTTAATTTATAAATTTGAAACAAAGAATTGAACTCAAATTAAATTCCAAAAATTTCCAACTGGGTTATATACGTTTTTTTTGGCATGAGTACTTGGTTATGAAACATGATTCCACGGCAAAATTTTGCCAGACAATTTCACGGCCAATGACAACTAAATCAAACTGCAAACTGATTTGAAAATAATTATACGCGTATGTATAATTTTTCTTTCAGATCAACAGAAAAAACAAAAGTATTAAATTTCTTTCACTAACAAAATACTAACAAATACAACTGAACTCACTTTTTAATAAAAAAAGTGCTTTAATCTGTTGAAATTTTGTAAAATTTTTCCTACTCATTTTTGCAACGTTTTAAAATGTTTTTAAAAAGTTTTCAATTTCATGTAAAAGTTATTTCAAGGTTAAGACAAAAGATAAAGCCAATGTTAAAAATTTTATCAACCAAAGAATTTGTCACATATATGTATGTACATACAATTTAATATTAAGTAAAAATTAAGGTCATACTCATACACAATACACTTATAGAAAATTCATATAATTTTGAAAATAACTTGAATCGAAAAAGATTACACTAACATTCTTTTCTCTATCTGTAGGCAGAAGATCTTATTTTTTATTATTTAGTAATTACATTGTTAAGAAAAAATCTTACTTAATTCCTTTTTGAAGAGAAAACTGCCACATAAAAATAAGGTTAATAATTTTTTTTTAATACCGGTAAATGTCCTGTAAATTAACAGTCAAGACTGGTATTAAGGCCGAAAATTCTTTTTATTAGATAAAATAAAATACCTATGTACAATCGTAAAAGTAAATTACGAAAAATTGAATTTATATTAAATTTATGGAAAATGTTAAACAAAATATGATTTATTTCAGGCATACATACAATTTAAAGTTGAAATTATAGGAATTATATTTTTAACACAACTCTTCTCAACTAGTAATAAGTAATTGAGAGAAAAACATACAAAAATAAAAAAAACCAACCAAATAATGATACGAACTTAACTTATAAAACTTAGAAACAACTAACAAATATTTTAAATTTTTGATCAAAATAAGTAGAATTAAAAAACGCAATAAGCAAAGATATGTAAGAAATTTTTTTTTTTAAATCATAATAATAAAATCTTGTAACTGGTTGAGTATAACAAATCCAAAATATTCAATATAATAATAATAAGAAATAATAGTAATAAGGAAAAATTGTAAGAAAAGAAAATTTTATATAAGTATACGTAAGAAGAAATTGTTAGTTATAAGATTAAAAATATTAACCAGCGTTTTAAAAAACAACCAACAATCATCATCCCGTTAACAATGAAGAATCCAACAATCATCAACAGCAGCCTATACCTATCAACCTCACGCAACCGCAAAACCTACATACGATACTACAACGCATACATGGACGAAAAACCCAGTTCCGACAACAATAAAGAATCCAATCCAAATATCAACAGACAGACAGCCATAACCTTCAACCTCACACAACCATAATCAACAGTTAAAGCTATATGCGATGGCACAACACATACATGGACGGAAAACGCAGTTCCGTTAGAAAATGGGAAATCACCCCAACGTCAGTAACAACCTCAACACTTCACCAACAACATCATATTTTTTCCTCGGTGACGCAGCAAACGTACCAAGTCGACAGACACTTAGCAGTCACCAACTAATGGTAAACTGCGAACCTTCAGGGAATCGAGGCTCGGGAGATAATTACATATTACTCCGAGAGCTGCCAAAGCTGTATCGCCAAGGTAGTCGGATGCATACACACATCTATTTTGACTTGATTCCAGAAGGATGGCTACGAAACATCCTAAGACAGGATGTTTCTTGTCCGTAAGGGGGGAGGGATGTTATGAGTCATTTTCCCCTAACCAACAGAAGTATCAGCGACAGCGGAACATACGCTGCACACACATACTGACGTTGAGTTATTTTCCCTCAACCAACAAAAATACCAACGACAGCAAAATACCGCTGTATGCATTACTGAAGTAATTACCAGTAATTTTCCTACAGATATATGCTGACGATGCAATACCGCTGCATACATGCATATGTCAGTAACTTTCCTACAGAATATGCTGAATTCGCATACTGGCACACTTAGCAACGACCACGCCAGCGGCAGCGAACGTCAGCAGCACCGTTCATCGAGCAGCACAAAAGTGGGTATAAAAGCGGAGGGTGATTTGGTATGGAAGTCTTCTATTCAGTCTATCCAGTCAACGCTAGTCAACTGTAGTCAGTGAAGTCAGCTCTAGTCGAGTCAGTTCTTAACACATAACACACATAACAAAAACCTGATCAAACACCAGCCTTAAAAAGCGGGTCCCTGTGAAGGCTTAGTATTAACAAAAACCTGATCAAACACCAGCCTTTAAAAGCGGGTCCCTGAGACGGTTATAAAATAACAAAATTAGATTAAGTAATAAAAATTGAAAAGTAAATAAAATTAAAGTAATAACTAAAATCATAATAGTCTCTTGTGTTTTTGATTCTAAAAAATAAGTTACAAAATAAATTGTAACAGTGCGCTTCGCTACCCCCTCGTTATAAAATAAAACTCCTATTGTGAAAATTTAATGATGATCGGTTCAGTAGTTAAGACTATAATACGATTTTTCAATTTCCTAAAAAGGGGCGTGGTCCCACCCACTTTTTTCCTGCTACGTATTCCAAATTATGCCAGTACCATATGAACCAAATATCATCGACGTAGGTAAAAAAATGGCGATTTCAATTTTTGGGTTATATGGGCGGTGCCACGTATCTTTGTCCAATCAGAACTTCATGAAGCCTATTATTCCTTCCAGAGTCACAGTAACATGCTGTAAAAATTTCAGGAAGATTGGTCCAAGGGTTTGGTTTACCTAAAAAGGGGCGTAGCCCCACCCACTTTTTTCCTGCTACGTATTCCAAATTATGCCAATACCATATGTACCAAATATCATCAATGTAGGTAAAAAAATGCGCAAAATATTGCGATTTAAATTTTTTGGTTATATGGGCGGTGCCACGCCTCTTTTTCCAATCAAAAATTCATAAAGCCTATTATTCCTTCCAGGGAAACCCCTTTCTGCGAGCCAAGAAGAAACATACCCAACCAAAATCAATCGGATAGACGGACGACAGAAAGAAATAGGAGGACAACAAACACAGAATCCCGTGGAAGCCCACAAATAGCGACGGGACAAAATATGAACAGATGGGCAAATAGAAACAATGGTACACGCCCAACCTGTTTTAAATGTCAGCAACAGGGACATTTTGCACGGGACTGCAGAGGCAATATCAGACAAGGTCAGGCAGTAGGAACAGGGATCTACCAACAGGTGCAAAGCATCAATCATGGCAGGGACCTAGCTAACAGACCAGTAGAGGCCCACAGCAATACTTATCAGACAAATGCTCAGGGAAACGAAATTCGGCCCAGTTACCGCCAATAACTGGGGTTCTGGAAATTAACAGAAGATCAGATTGGCACAAACAAGAATGCAATTACAAGTTGAATAAAGAAACAAAAAGAGAGAGTCGGGTAAACAAAGATGATACGGAGACTGACTCAGAAACAGAGCAGCCAACCAAGATAGTAACCGAGGCAGTTGTACACTCGGTAAATCAGGAGAACGGGCACACTATAGAAGAAAAAACTGCGCAAGGTAAAAAATTAAACAAAAAAAAAAGAGGAAAAAAGTGAAGACATGGTGCGAGATATAGAAGATGGTACTGAATCACCGGGCAATGTGGACACAGTTTTCATTACGCTCCCCTGCCAAGAAGCTAGGGAGGGAAGATTGGTCTTACTGGTGGATACCGGAGCAGATTTCAGCATAGCAAAAGAGGACTCAATGAAGGTTTTTCTCAATAAAAACAGAAAGCAAACTAAAATTCTTTCTGGGGCCTTCGGGGGAAAGACTACGACACTAGGCACTACCGAGATCAGAAAAGGAGATAAAAGGCAGTTGCCGTGGGTGTTCCATATTGTGTCGCGGGAAATCCAAATCCCTGGGGATGGTATTCTCGGAAGAAATAATATGTGGAACAGGTGTATTATAAACACCATAGACAGAACCTTGAGCATCTTTGATAACGAACGTTGGGTGAAGACGTTTACCCTTCGTACGGAAATAGATTGTCAAACAAATCATCAAGAAGGTGTCTGTCTGAGGAAAAGAGCAGTCACTATAGTACCAGTTAATATTATATCGAGAGACAAAAATGTGGTTGTGCATAAACAGGAGATTTCCCCTGGAGTTTACGTTGGAAATACTGTGGTCAACATAGAAAATGGAGGCACAGCAGCAGTACCCATACTGAACGCAACCGAGCAGGACATACCATGGAGGAAAGAAATTAAAGTGAAATTTTCAAATTTCAATCACTACACGCAATATGTAGGGCGAGATCAACCCCCTTCGTCGGTGACAAATCAGGACGATAGAATAAGGCGTCTCAAAAACACCATTATGACGGAGAGGGATTGGAACATGGAAGAAACGGAGTCAATGAACCGGATATGTGAGGAATATCATGAGTTATTCATGCTTGACAATGACAAAATGCCATTCACCACATTGGTAAAATATAAAATACCAATAAAAGGTGAACAACCATCCATTAATCAACGACAGTATCGTCTACCTCACGTCCATAAAGAAGAAATCAACCGACAAGTATCGGAGCTACTACAGGAAGGTATAATAAGCCCATGCATATCCCCATGGAATTCACCAATATTATTAGTGCCAAAAAAATCTCAAGACGGTCAGAAAATCTTTAGACTGGTCGTCGATTTTCGAAAACTAAATGAGGCTTCAATAAAACAGGTATTCCCTATTCCTAGAATTGGTGAAATTTTGGATCAATTAGGAAATAGCAGGTATTTCACTACCTTAGATCTGGCGAGTGGATATCACCAGGTACTAGTTGATGAAGGAGATAAGGAAAAGACTGCCTTTAGCACCGAAAAGGGTCATTTTAAATTCAATAGAATGCCCTTTGGCCTAACAGGGGCACAAGCTACATTCCAAATGGTCATGAACACGATCCTTACAGGCTTACAAGGCCTGGACTATTTTGTGTACCTCGACGAAATAGTCGTATACGGAAGAAATGTGGCAGACCACGAAAGAATAATCATCAATGCTTTAGCCAGGCTACGAGAGGGTGGACTCAAATTGAACACAAATAAATGTCAATTCTTACGAAGAGAAATTGTTTACCTAGGCCACAAATGTTCCAACGAGGGTGCGCTACCAGACCCTTCAAAGGTAGAATGTGTAAAATAACTTAAGCCACCAAGAACAATAAAAGAAGTACAAGCACTCCTGGGCTTGATCAACTACTACCGAAAATTTGTTGCAGTAATGGCAAAATTGGCTTCACCAATAACAAGGCTGTTAAAGAATAATGTTAAATTTAGGTGGACGACCCAATGCCAAGAGGCCTTGGACAAGGTCAAGGAAAGCATTGCAAATCTTCCAATATTGATTTATCCAGATTTTACGCAACCCTTCAGAGTAACAACAGATGCAAGTAACGAGGCCTTAGGAGCAGTTTTGTCAAATATAAGGAACGAAATGGATCATCCGATAGCGTTTGCTAGTCGAGCTTTCAGTGACACTGAACAGAGATATTCGACAATAGAGAAAGAAATGCTTGGTGTGGTATGGGCAACACATACTTTCCGCCCATATCTCCTGGGGCGACACTTCACCGTATTTACTGACCATCAACCCTTAAGGGGGATAGCAAACTTCAAAGACCAAACCTCAAGACTTGCACGGTTTAGGCATAAATTATCAGAATACGAGTTCGAAATTGTGTACAAACTAGAATATTGCATAAATAGATGTGTAGCTAGGAAGTTCACGTGTACTTCCAAAGCATGAACACTTACTCGAAATGAATTACAGGAACAATGTTCATATTTTTGAGAACACCAAAAACTTGTTATCACTTCTTGTTGTTACTCGACTTAGCGTGTGTAAGTTCACTACATGTGCGTTTTGCTATCATACTCGCAACATGTATGAACAGAACGAGGTGAACATAATGCAACAGCCAAACTTCACTTGGTACTTGCAGTACTACGTGAAGTTTGGCAAACAAAAAAATAAATTCTTTCTGTTGAGTGTAATAAAAAAATGGAATTAAGTGAGGCAAGTTTATACATAATCACCCCTATCGTGAATAAGAAGTGAAATTTTTGTTCACGTGAAATTTTAATTCCACTCGAAGGGAAAAATGGTATCGTGAATCTCCCTTGAAAAATTATTCCCGCTATTAGTTCTTAGTGAATGTAAAAAAGGGAAGAAGATTAAAAAATAAAAAATCATAAAACTTTTTGTTCAAAAATATACTCGGACATATTTATTTTAGAAAACTTCAAAAATCAAAGTTAAATTTTCAGTTTTGGAGCTTTAGTTTGGTTGCTCCGTTTGTTTATTGCATTCTAACTTTTATGTGGTAAAATAATTCGGCTACTTTTTGGAAAGCCAACAAAATGAAAAAATGCCAACAAATTAAAATTTTTCCCTGTTTTTTTTTGCATTTTATTGAGGAATACATCAGTTTGTGCCTTATTATCAGAACTTTTCATTAAAATAATCTTTTTAAGCTTTAATTGTGTCTGTCATGAGTTCCGAACGTTTTCAATTAGAATGAAAATTTCCGAATCACAAAATAGAATATTTGTTATCCGGCATACTTCCGAATAGTTTTGCTCGATTGGTGGCTAATGTGGGAAATTTTTTTAAATCTTCTTTTCCATGTGTTATTATCAAACATATGTATATTGGTTTTTATTTCCGAATTTGGTAGATAAGATATCAAACTTAAAAAAGTTCAAAAAGGATTTTTTTTGAAATTAAATTAGTTTTATTGTGTAATAAATGAGATTCTATTTGCTTTCACACAGCTTAGTGCAGTCGAAAGTAAAACGAAACAATTGTTCGGAAGTGAGTGTCAGGACACCAAAATATTCGGAAAAGATTCACTTTCACATGGATGTGAAACTCATGACAGATACGAATATTCCAATTATAAGAAGAAATACATATAATTTCTGTTCTCAAAATAAAGTGAAAATATATATTTATTCACGAGAAGTGGAATTTTTTTCAGTAAACATTTTTCGCGTTGTTATTCTGGACTGAATAAAATTTTTTCATGCGAGTTGTTCACGATTGCAAATACGTGAAAAGTGAAAAAATTTCACGTGGAAAAGTATTCACGATAGGGGTGAATATTATTTATTTAGATTTTTGTTACTTAGTTACCAATTACTTATGTTTAAAGGTATTAAAAAATAGGCATTTTTTACTTTTCAAAAAATGTTAATTGAATTTATGAAAAAAATCATGCATATGTATGAATAATTTTTCCATTATTTATTTTGAAGACTTAAAACGCCAGCATATTAGCCAATGTGGATATAAAGGCTAAAATTGAAAATGTTTAATTTTCAGCATTGCATGAAAAATTCTTGAAGTACCACATGAAGTGAACATAGTTTTTAAGGTACTTCTTTTTTGTTGGCTACGGTTTTGTATGTTCATATTGTTCGGTACTCATTTAATTTGCGGTTGCTACTGGTTAGTATTTGTCAAACAAACAATCTCTTCTCTTCACTGCTTGTGCTCTGAGCGACAGAGCAAATATCTACTGTATTCGGCAGCGAGTTTCACATATAAAGAAAAAAGTTACTCGTTGCAGCCCTTTAGTACAAACCAGGGAAGACTAATTTGAATGCGGATGCATTAAGCAGATTATAAACAATAAATCAAAATATCGAAGTGATAACTAGAGCTCAAGCAAACTCGAGAAAATCGGAAGAAGAAAAAACAAAACATCCTGAAAGCTCTCAACTTTAAGGAAAATAAAACAAATTGTAAAAATCACGAAAATGGCGAAAAATCGCAAAATCTTGAGTAAATGTAAAAGGTTATAGAGCGCAATACTGATTAAAAGTTCCGAAAAATCTAAAAAAAAAACAAAAACTTCAGCAAAATTACACCATTCGCCATAATTTTGATTCAAAATCAACCAATAATTAACAACAATGAAGAATCCAACAATCATCAACAGCAGCCAATATCTATCAACCTCACACAACCATAAAGCTATATATATATACGATTACTCAACACATACATGGACGAAATGACCAGTTCCGTTGGAAAGGGGGAATCACTACAACGCCAATGACAACTACAAAGTTAATAACAACCTCAGTATTACACCAGCAATATCATATTTTTTCCTTTGTGACGCAGCAAACGTACCAAGTCGACAGGCACTCAGCAGTCACCAACTAATGGTAAACTGCGAACCTTCATGCAATCAAGGCCCGGGAGATCATTACATATTACTCCGGGAGCTACCAAAGCTGTATCACCAAGGTAGTCGGATGCATAGTCTCATCTATTTTGACTTGATTCCAGAAGTATGGCTACGAAACATCCTCAAACAGGATGTTTCTTGTCCGCAAGGGGGGAGGGATGTTATGAGTCGTTTTCCCCCAACCAACAAATATATCAGCAGCAGCGAAAACATGCGCTGCATACATACTGCTGACCTTGCAATATCGTGAGAACCGCAATCGGCTGGCAGTTCCACGCTTATATGCTGAGGTTGCATAAAATTGCTAAAAATCGCACACTCAGCAATATTGCGGGAACAACCACGCTGGCGGCAGCGAACATCAACGGTCATCGATAGGTATAAAAGGTGGGTTGATATTGACAACAGGAGCAGTTTGGAAATCATCATCCAACGTGTAACAACTAACCACAAACCTGATCAAAGACCAGCCTAACAAGCGGCTCCCTGAAACGGTTTATAAAGTAATTAAATTAGAATATATAATAAAAATGAAAATCTAAATAAACTTAAATTAATAACTAAAATCATAATAAGTCTATTTTCTTGTGTTTCGGAAATAAGTTACAAAGCAAAACTGTAACATTTTGGCGCAGCCGGTAGCCGTGTTAATAATTACGTCAAATATTTTAATTTTCCTTGTGTTGATCTTGTTCGAGAAAAAACTGTCCAGTGTAAAAAAAACCACAATACAATAACGCCTAAATTCTAGCAACCTTTGTATTGTTGAATCCTTCATTGGATGGTGTAGAACTGCACAATTGCCGACAATTTAATAACGCCTAAATTCTAGCAACCTTTGGGTTGTCGTGTTTCTGTGCAGGACTAAGCAGTCCAACAGACCAATAAAAAAAAGGGAAATTTTATTTGATTGTGAAAATTTGGCGTGGTTACGAACGTACAAGTCGGAATTAAGGTCGTAACACTTTGGAATAAAAACTTAACATTTTGTCGGCATAAAAACGTAACATTTTGTCAGAATTAAAACCGTAACCTTCTGCTCATAACATTGTGGGATAAACAACAGCCCACTAGCAAGATGATAACCAGCGGAAAATGGGTAAGTAAAATCTAGTTTTAATGGACAACCCACAGACGCAGACAGACGAATTAATAGAACGAATCGACAAGTACAATTATTCAGTGGACAGTCTACAAGTTCTTGCGCAAACAGAACTTAAGGGTTTAGAAGCAGACAAAACATTCCTGGACAACCATAGGGAAACAATAAGATATCAAAGACTGACAAAATTAGAAGAAGTGAGCTATGTCCTACAATTAATAAGTGATTTAAGTAAGGATAGATCACAGGAGTTTGTAAAGAGAATCGAAGAGCTAGAAGAAACAAAAACATTTCTAAGGGGCCATTGCGAAAAGCTAAGAGGACAAATAGAATATACAGATACTTTATTAGAGGACGTAGTAAAGGAAAATACGGAGTTAGAGAAACAATTGAAAGGGAAAGGACTTAGTGAGGAAAATTTTAAAAAACAATTGAAACAACAGCAGTTGATAGAGACACAAGACGACACTATCCAAAGGCTACAAACAGCATTGGAAAACGCAAAAAGAGAGTTGGACACAATTTACAGAGCTAGTTCACCAAATCCTTCACTGCACGAAGAACTAAACAAAGCAGGACTACCAATAATAGCCATAGCACACGATAAAGAAACACTTGCTTTGACGCTGGTTGAAAAAGTAAAAACCCTAATAAACAACGCAAGGAAAGCGGGTAGCAGGGGGTACTCCGCGGAAACAAAAGCCAGGAAATTAAAGGAGTTAAGCGAATACACGCTGAGATTCGGTAAATTGGAAGAAACCGAAGGAGTTGACAGCAGAATAACGGAGGAATTTAATAGATTGATCCCAGTGGCCCAAGAAATTTTGGAAAGACGATCACCATCACCCCGGCAAAACCATATTATTGAGAGAGCGGAAACGGAACGATCAGACTGACTTCGCTATCCGAGATTATTAAGATCGTTAACCACACAGTCCCATCATTCTTCGGGACCGATGGGTCTGACTTATCATCAGAAGTATTCAGGTACATACAAGGATGCAAGATGGTAGAAAGAGAAGTACTCACAGGTGCAAATAACGTCCTAACACAGGATGTAATACAGTGCCTGAAATTGAGACTCCTAGGGGGCGCCTAATCAAGAATTTCCCAGATGAATTTCAGTTCCGTGGACGCGTTATGTAACGCACTCAAAAAATATTATCTAAAAAACAAAAGCTTAGATAAAATAAGGGAACTGATATTGGGTTGCAAACAGAGCATCAGAGAGTCCGCATGCAAATTTAGAGAACGCCTAGATAGCCTATTGAGTGAGGCAAGAACAACAATAGAAAACGAATGGCCGGTGGGACCTGGCCGGGAATCCATGCTGAAAGACTTCAAACGGATAGCAGTAAGGAGCTTTATCAAGGGTTTGAAAGACCATGCTCTCAAGGTTCGGTTTGTGGGTCAGGAAGAGGAAGAGCTCACCAACTCGATAGAGATCGTTCAAAATGCAGAGGAATTGTTTGGTGAACCAACACACGGTATCAACGTAATAGATTCTGAAGTCCCCTGTAGTTTTTGCAACAGGATGAGGCATGGCTGGAATAGCTTCAAAAAGCGCCTAAACACACCATACTGTATGAGCTGTGGAAAGTACGGCAATGAAATGGGGCCACTGTGAAGGAACATCGTGAGCTGTTCATTCTGTGGAAACAGGGGTACGATTTGGAAAACTGCAGAAAGAGATTAGGCTCTTTAAACTGCCGATTGTGTAGGATAAATGGTCACAAGGAAACCCCTTTCTGCGAGCCAAGAAGAAACATACCCAACCAAAATCAATTGGATAGAAGAACGGCAGAAAACAATAGGAGGATAACAAACACAGAATTCCGTGGAAGCCCACAAATAGCGACGGGACAAAATATGAACAGAGGGGCAAATAGAAACAATGGTACACGCTCAACCTGTTTTAAATGTCAGCAACAGGGACATTTTGCACATGATTGCAGAGGCAATATCAGACAAGCTCAGGCAGTAGGAACAATGATCTACCAACAGGTGCAAAGTATCAATCATGGCAGGGACCTAGTTAACAGACCAGTAGAGGCCCACATCAATACTAATCGGACAAATGCTCAGGGAAACGAAATTCGGCCCAATTACTGCCAATAACTGGCACAAACAAGAATGCAACTACAAGTTGAATAAAGAAACAAAAAGAGAGAGTCGGGTAAACAAAGATGATAACAAATTAAACAAAAACATATATGTATGTAAATATATGTATGAAAGAAAATGTTAAAATAAAGCAAAATTGATAATAGGTATACTGAAAATGAAAAATTTCCAAATCCCTCACCACGATAATCTGACCACAAAAACCACCTAAAATCCCCAATTTGGGGAGAAATCCCCACACCTGGCTACACTGTTTACAGACCGTATTTAGTCGTTGGTTAGCTATCGTCTAGTGAACATGAATTTCAAAGAAGAAGGGGCTTGATCGCGCCAACAAACTTTATGCATTTATTTTCTTAATAAAACAGTATGAAACATTCTCAATTCATATTTAATTATAATATTTAATTATAAAAATTCTCACAATTTACTTAAAAAACTACAAAAGGTCTAAGAGAATCAATAAGTTACATACGCAATTAAATTAAAAACCTTGAAAAATGTTGGCTAAAGTTTTTTTTATTAGTGTAGAAGTTGTGAAGCAATTTAAAAATTTTTTATATTGATGTTTAAAATTTTCCCTCATTGCAAAAATATTCGCTTCTTATACTTGAAATTCCTCCTAAAATAACGGCCAATTCATCAATACTTATTCTATCCATATTTCTGCCAACTATGTTCCGTAATGGGTATAACGAAAGCCAAACGTCAAATGAATACAAAAAACACCAATACATACAAAGCTGAGTACACGTATACATTTTATGCCAGATTTATTAGTCTTACAGACATATCTTAACAAGAGCGGCAAGCGTTTTTTAGCTGTCAAAAGTTCTCATGCCCATACAATTTGTATGGAGCATCCCGAAATAACGCGGCGGCAACGCGGCGGCAAAATTTTGCAGTTGGAAAATCCGATTTTTACAACGCGTTTAATAGTGAAGTTGGCTGCAGAAAATAAAAACAACTGAATAAAAAAGTGTCAAAACGTCATTGCTAAAAAAGTTAAAGCTAAAGCTATTTCTGCCAACTATGTTCCGTAATGGGTATAACGAAAGCCAAACGTCAAATGAATACAAAAAACACCAATACATACAAAGCTGAGTACACGTATACATTTTATGCCAGATGAATTAGTCTTACAGCCATACCTAAACAAGAGCGGCAAGCGTTTTTTAGCTGTCAAAAGTTCTCATGCCCATACAATTTGTATGGAGCATCCCGAAATAACGCGGCGGTAACGCGGCGGCAAAATTTTGCAATTGGAAAATCCGATTTTTACTACGCGTTTAATAGTGAAGTTGGCTGCAGAAAATAAAAACAACTGAATAAAAAAGTGTCAAAACGTCATTGCTAAAAAAGTTAAAGCTAAAGAAAGAAATTTTATTAAAAATAGTAATTTTGTTTTGGGATACAAGTATTTATATTCTGTGCAAATGGAGGTAAGTAATTTTATTTTCTGAATAGTAATTTTTTTTATATGCATTATGTTTTTACTTTAATTAAAATTATTGTAGAGTTTCAATGAGCAAATAATAGAATTAGTGCAAGCAAATCCCTGTTTATATGATAAGAAAGATATTCAGCCTGATTACGGGTGGCGTATTTCGACTACGCCAAGTACTAGATTAAAGAAAAGTTCAAGATTATTCTTTAATCTAGTACTTGGCGTAGTCGAAATACGCCACCCATAATCAGGCTGATTAAATATAACGATGTGAAATAGATATAAAGAAAAAATTTGGGAGAATATAGGGAAGCAAATAAATTTACAGGTTAGTTTAAGGAAAAATTTGGTTTGATACTCGTATAAATAACTATTTTTATATATGTATGTATGTGCTTTTTCAATTTAGTTAAGGACTGCAAAATAAAGTGGAAAAGCTTACGCGACCGATACAGAAAGCAAAAGATGGCCGAAAATCTACATTCAGGGTCTTCGCAGAAGATTGGAACACCATGGAGGTATATGCAAAGTCTAGAATTTTTAGCAGAATCTCTTGAGCCTGGCAGGTAATCAATGAATTCAATTAAAGGGAATGATATTTTAATAAAATACATGTGTATCTTTTGACAATTTCAGCACAGTTGGTGATATTTGTGAAGACCTAGACTGCATACTGGATGACAGTATGACCGAGTCTTCCCCCGTGAAAACGCAAGGAAACAAAAAGCGAAAAACAGACGACCTCATCGTGGATGTTTTAACTGCAATAAAAAGTAAATATAGTGATCCACAACATTCAAGCAGCAGAAAATATGAAAGTTTTGTTTCCATGTTGACTGAAAAATTCGACCGGCTTGCAGAAAATGAAATTGATGATGTGCAGTTAGAAATGTTGCAGTTAGTTAATCAAAAATTAATTATAAAAATTAAAAACCATATTTCCAAATTTTTTGTTCAAATAGTTATTATTTCAATAAATATTGTTTTCTTATATTACGAACATACATACTTACATAAACTTTTATTTAATTTATTAAGTTTCGTTAACAAAGGTTTGTTAAGCTGTTTCAATTAAAATTTATCTACATACATATCGTCGGTGCGCCGACCAAAATACCTATGTGTTTTTTATGAAGTGTTCAGGAGAGCAAAAAACCCGTTTTATTTTGCCAATTCGCAACATATTTTTAAAGTAAATTTTTTTTTAATTTTTCTTAGCCCATTTAAAAATATTACGGGTAGAAAAAAATACAAAATCTTTTTTTATCCTGAAGTGGTACAAGAATTAACAAAAAAATACACATAGCTAATTTTGTTACGGACTTTTTTAAATTGTGAATAGAACAAATATAATACACATATGTAGGTGCTTTTGTTTTTAAATAATAATAAATGGTAATGTGTTGTTTAAAATTAAAAATTTGCAAATTTGAAACCAAAACAAGTTTTATTTAACAAAAAAATTCAATAAGTAACAAAAAAATAATAAATCTATATATATAAAAGAAAGTCGTGTTAGTCACTTCGCTCATAACTCAAGAACGGCTGAACCGATTTAGCTGAAAATTGGCAGGGAGGTAGTTTAGAGCCAGGAATAGGCTATAGGATACTAATGGGCGGGATTAGACAAAGGGGCGTGGTACCTCTCATACAAACCACAAATTAAAAATCTATTATTTCTGCTCCTGATAACGGTATTTGAACAAAATTTGGTATGTCGGTTTGGTGTGCATTTCTTAAGTGCTGCTGCAAATATGGGCGGGATTGGACAAAGGGGCGTGGTACCTCTCATACAAACCACAAATTAAAAATCTATTATTTCTGCTCCTGATAACGGTATTTGAACAAAATTTGGTACGTCGGTTTGGTGTGCATTTCTGAAGTGCTGCTGCAAATATGGGCGGGATTGGACAAAGGGGCGTGGTACCTCTCATACAAACCACAGATTAAAAATCTATTATTTCTGCTCCTGATAACGGTATTTGAACAAAATTTGGTACGTCGGTTTGGTGTGCATTTCTTAAGTGCTGCTGCAAATATGGGCGGGATTGGACAAAGGGGCGTGGTACCTCTCATACAAACCACAAATTAAAAATCTATTATTTCTGCTCCTGATAACGGTATTTGAACAAAATTTGGTACGTCGGTTTGGTGTGCATTTTTTAAGTGCTGCTGCAAATTTGGTACGTCGGTTTGGTGGGCATTTTTTAAGTGCTGCTGCAAATATGGGTGGGATTGGACAAAGGGGCGTGGTACCTCTCATACAAACCACAAATTAAAAATCTATTATTTCTGCTCCTGATAACGGTATTTGAACAAAATTTAGTATGTCGGTTTGGTGTAAATTTCTTAAGTGCTGCTGCAAATATGGGCGGGATTGGACAAAGGCGCGTGGTACCTCTCATACAAACCACAAATTAAAAATCTATTATTTCTGCTCCTGATAACGGTATTTGAACAAAATTTGGTATGTCGGGTTGGTGTAAATTTCTTAAGTGCTGCTGCAAATATGGGCGGGATTGGATAAAGGGGCGTGGTACCTCTCATACAAACCACAAATTAAAAATCTATTATTTCTGCTCCTGATAACGGTATTTAAACAAAATTTGGTACGTCGGTTTGGTGTAAATTTCTTAAGTGCTGCTGCAAATATGGGCGGGATTGGACAAAGGGGCGTGGTACCTCTCATACAAACCACAAATTAAAAATCTATTATTTCTGCTCCTGATGACGGTATTTGAACAAAATTTAGTATGTCGGTTTGGTGTAAATTTCTTAAGTGCTGCTGCAAATATGGGCGGGATTGGACAAAGGGGCGTGGTACCTCTCATACAAACCACAAATTAAAAATCTATTATTTCTGCTCCTGATAACGGTATTTAAACAAAATTTGGTATGTCGGTTTGGTGTAAATTTCTTAAGTGCTGCTACAAATATGGGCGGGATTGGACAAAGGGGCGTGGTACCTCTCATACAAACCACAAATTAAAAATCTATTATTTCTGCTCCTGATAACGGTATTTGAACAAAATTTGGTACGTCGGTTTGGTGTGCATTTTTTAAGTGCTGCTGCAAATATGGGTAGGATTGGACAAAGGGGCGTGGTACCTCTCATACAAACCCCAAATTAAAAATCTATTATTTCTGCTCCTGATAACGGTATTTGAACAAAATTAGGTAAGTCGGTTTGGTATGCATTTTTTTAGTGCTGCTGCGAATATGGGAGGGATTTGACAAAGGGGCGTGGTACCTCTCATACAAACCACAAATTAAAAATCTATTATTTCTGCTCCTGATAACGTTATTTGAACAAAATTTGGTACGTCGGTTTGGTGTGCATTTTTTAAGTGCTGCTGCAAATATGAACGGGATTGGACAAAGGGGTGTGGTACCTCTCATACAAACCACAAATTAAAAATCTATTATATCTGCTCCTGATAACGGTATTTGAACAAAATTTGGTACGTCGGTTTGCTGTGCATTTTTTTAGTGTTGCTGCAAATATGGGCGCGATTGGACAAAGAGGTGTGGCACCACCCATATAACCCAAAAATTTAAATCGCCATATTTTGGGCATTTTTTGACCTACGTCGATGATATTGGGTACATATGGTATTGCCATAATTTGGAATACCCACCGGGAGAAAAGTAGATGGGACCACGCTCCTTTTTATTAAAATTAAAAATCGTAATATAGTCTTAACTACTGGACCGATCGTCACAATAGGATATATAAATACTTTTAATTTTATTTTATAACGAGGGGGTAGCGAAGTACACCGGGATCAGCTAGTTAATTATAATAGAAAAATAGTAGTACATAATATAATGCTTAGTGGTAGAGATTGTCATAAAAATGATGAAAATCGTTATGCATATATTTTTTTAAAGAGTGTAAGCATTCGAATTTGGATTTATCAATTTTTATAGGCGTTTTATATAAAGGTTCGTAAGTAACTTTCTTCGATTGATTTTTTCTTTGAGGTAAAGATTTCCATTCGTCACGTAACTTATACATTACATCGTTGTTTTTATAAAGAAGAGCGCGAATATCTCAAACTGTTGGTTCACCAGACTATTTTCCCGGCTTTATTGAAGTAAAGTTACCTGGATGGCTTTCGTAGTTCTTGAAAAATGTATATTCTAAATAATTTATTATGTATGGTTGAGATGGTCTAGCAATTCTCATTCGACTAACGTAATAAGCAGGAGAGGATTTTGGTGGTTTAAATAGTTTTTCTAAAGTATAATGGGCACTATCTACCTCCATCATGGTATGACCATTTTCAAGTATTATTTGTTTTATTTGTGTGCCGCTTGATGATGAAAAATTGGCGAGAGCACTGCACAAAACTTTATTTCTGTTCTGATATGCACATCCATCCGAAATCAATACTACATTTTTGTACGAAGTACAATATTCTTGCAAAAAGTGAAGAATACAGGTGGTTATATTGCTAGAGGTAACACCACCATCCCCTTCATGCTAAACATACAAGTGCACATTTTTGGTATTTTTTATATAAAGAGTAAAGTTATGAATTTATAAATTCTGTTTGTAGTACTGTTCCGATACGAGAAGTTTTGGACATAACAACACACTTTGCATGTCCATTGAAACAACTAAAACGTTAGGTGACATACTGTCAACAGCCATATTTTTAGCTTCTCTGGCTTCGTATATTTTTGCAATATGGATTTTGTATACTTCTACATCAACATTTCCTTCATCGTAACCAACACAAATGTCGCACTGGTCCTTACGAAGCTGAAATATTGATATTTGTTTCTCTTTCACAACTTCGCAGAACTTCTTTCTACTTACTAAAACTTCTTTATTTTTTTCGCACCATTCAAGAGTTTGGTGTAAAAACTGTCTTCCACATATGTTCTATTAGTAGATGCTCTACAGTAGTAGCTTGGAACTTTGGGGATGAGTTCTAACCACTTGATAAGGGATACGGATTTTGGTGGAATAACTTTCTTTGGTTTTGCTTTTTTATCTTTGGCCTTAATCCATGATTGAAAGATGCGGTCATCTATATGATTTTGATATGACCCATAATATATGATTTTTTGGCCTCCCAGGAGGGTAAATTCCAAAAATATTTAAACGTATCTTTTCGATATTCATCATCAATAGCCCCACAGTTCCTTGCGTCTCTTTTTTCTTTCCGTCTTTAAAAGTACATCCAAATTTTCTTCTTCCTCACTCTCATGTTGATCATATGCTTCAAAAACTCCCGTTTCCTCATTCAAAAAATAATTTCCAAATTCTTCCTTCATATCTTTAGCTGCTGTATTTAAAAAAAACTAATATTTAATTATTTCGTAAAAAAAAAACAAATATTTCTTTGAATTTACCTCTTTTTATGCAATTGAGTATTGGAATATTACAAAAAAATTGTTCAGAAAACTTTTACAATTTTATTTTGAAAGAAAACCCAAGGCAATTGTAAAGTTTTTACGTTTAAATCAAAAACAGTTATGTGTACTTATAACCAAGCGTCGGCAGCCATACTAAAGCTGGCATCACTGACCTTTTTAGTCTCATTTATTACTCCGTTCTCTTTGTGCCGGCCTTTGCTTATAACACATAACTGTTTTTTGCGGAGATTTTCTATTATAGGTTACACATAGGAGTTTTAGCTAACTTTGAAACCATTTGAGATAACGGGAAATGCTTTGGGGGATAAATGCATTGCCAGATAGGCTTCCTAATGGGCCAATAAAAAAAAATTCGAAAAATTACACATATGTAGGTGTTTTGGTGGGCGCACCGACGATATACATATGTTTTAATAATTATATTTTGCTTCTATATATAATATGGTTCTGCCTATACAAATAAGTACATATGTATGTATGTACATATGTAAGTATATAATCCACCCAAAAACATAAATGTGAAAATAAGGCCAAGTTCGTATCCAAAAAGTTTCGGCCGTAAAAAGTACTGAGATCAAAATAAGGACCAAGTTCTTCATAGGTGTAATTCCATCTCATTTGTAGGAAACCTATAAGCTTGGCAATATTTTTCCAAGAATTCTTTCCCATATTATAAAGGCAAAAATATTTTGCCAAGCTTACAGGTTGCCTAGAAATGAGATGGAATTGTACCTATCAAGAACTTGGTCCTTATTTTGATCTCAGTACTTTTTACGGCCGAAACTTTTTGGATACGAACTTGGCCTTATTTTCACATTTATGTTTTTGTGTGGATCTCACTTGTTTTTTCTAAGATGTTTTTGTATAAATATTTATATGTATTGCTTATCTGGGCCTACCTGAGTAGAAAATTTCAGCTTTCTAGCTATACTAGAAGTGCCCCATACAAAGAAGGGGCATGATTGTCCCCCCAGATGAAAAGTGCCCATTTAAAAATCATTTTCGGTAATTTCTCATCACTACCTGCCTGTGTACCAAATTTCAGCTTTCTAGCTATACTGGAAGTACCCCATACAAAGAAGGGGAACCCTAGTCCCCCCGGAAGGAAATCAAGAACCTTTTCTTTCAGTATTTTTCGAGATAATGAAAAAACAAAACTTATTTATTGAAAAGTAAAATAAAGAATCAGTGATTATAAAATTAAACTAAATCAAAGCAATTCAAATCTTAAAACTATAAAGTGTTTCTAGACAAAGTGTTGCTAGGCGATAATAGTTATGTTATGTTATTTGTTGCCATTCAACACTCCCTCTCAATACAATATATTAACAAAACTATTTAATATAAATTCATAGCCTTACAAAATTTAAAATGTTTAATTTTACACAAATTTTTAGTAAATATATCAGAAAGCATTTCCCCAGTGGGAACATATCCAATATCAATCAAACCTTTGGAATAAACATCTCGAACGTGATGGTACTTGATATCAATGTGCTTGCTTCTGGCATGATATGTTGCATTTTTTACTAAGCATTGTGCACTAAGATTGTCACCATATAAATGTAATGCCCCGTCTTCTTTAAAACCCAATTCTTCAAGCAAGTTCTTAATATAAATGGCTTCTTTAGCTGCTGTAGATAAAGCAACATATTCTGCTTCTGTGCTACTCAAGGCAACAACGTTCTGTTTTTTGGCCTCCCAAGAGAAAACACAATTAGCTTTTACAAAAGCAAATCCTGAATACGACTTTCTGTTAGTTGCATCACTACCCCAATCTGCGTCTGCGTAGCCCACTGTTGGTTTGCCAGTCTTCTCAAAATTTAATTTAAAATTAATTGTCTTTTTTAGGTATCGCAACACATGCTTTACGGCTGTCAAATGTTCAACGTGTGGATCAATATTACGCTGAGCAAGCTTACTCACTGAATGCTGGATATCTGGCCGGGTTGATATTGCCAGGTACATCAATGAGCCAATAGCTGACTGATAATTAGTAGCATCAACTTTTCTGCACTCACTTGTGTTACAAGTTACCTGAAATCCCATCTCAAGTGGCGTTGCAACTTCTTTACACTCTTGCATTCTGAAATCATTAAGTAAATTGTTTATATACTTCCGCTGACATACCTTTACTGAGCCAGTTTCTCCAATGCGCTCAAATTCCATTCCCAGAAAATGGCTAAGTTGGCCTCCATCTTTGATATGCAATTCTTTTGCTATTGCTGTTTTAATTTTATAGAGCTCTACCTTAGATGAACTTGCAATAATGAGATCATCTACGTACACTGCGATGATATTGAACATATCATCATGATTTTTTAGTATACATGCATTGTTCGCTGGTGCATTTCTTGAACCCCATTTTAACTAAAACTTTGTCTAACTTTATGTTCCATGAACGACCACTTTGTTTTAGGCCATACAGTGCTTTCTTCAGCTTTAGAACTTCATCTGTGTAATGTTCTTCTTCGAAACCTTTTGGTTGTTTCATATAGACTTCATCATCTAAGTCTGCATTTAAATAAGCGTTCGACACATCCATTTGATGCATGAACAATTCGTGTTCTACAGCTAAAGCAACTAATAGTCTTATATCCGCATAGCTTACAACTGGTGAAAAAGTTTCTTTATAATTCACTCCATATTTCTGACTACATCCTTTAGCAACCAGTCTAGCCTTAAAATTTTTTACGTTTCCATCTTTGTCTTCTTTTACAGAAAAAACCCATTTGCAACCAACAGCTTTTTGGCCTACAGGTAACTTTTTCAACTCCCACGTTTTATTTTTTATTAAAGATGAATACTCCCTTTGCATTGCAGCTTTCCATGAACTAGCATTCGTACCATTTAACGCCTCGTTGACACTGCATGGGATGACGATATCAATTGAATTTAAATTGTTGTATAATTTCCTCGGGCGTCCTGGTAAACCAGTTCGGATCAATCGGGGGCGTCCTGGACCAATTTTCTGTTGTTGATAATGATTACTGCTTCCAATTTCTGGTTCAGTTACTTCTTCTTCCTCCTGGACTTCTGACTTATTATTATTTACTTCAATTTGTGCTGTATCATTAGTTTCAAAATAGGGTTCACATGTTTCGTCATTTTTATCATTATTGAATGCTGTACAATCTACATCACCAAAAGAGATTGCAGTTGGGCTATATTGTTGTCCTTCTTCACTGTAATATTTGCCATCAACGAAAATGACGTCACGACTTACGAATAAGGTTCATATAATCTGTATGCCTTTGCTTGTTCACTGTATCCAATCACAATCATCTCTTTGCCCTTAGGTAAAAATTTTCTCCTGTGGGTTTTGTCTAAGACAATGGCCTTTGTACCAAATATCTTCAAATGCGCCTCTGACGGCTTAAGTCCATACCATGTTTCGAACGGTGTTTTATTAACTAACACTTTTGTTATTGTTCTGTTTCTTAAATATACCGAAGTTGATACTGCTTCAGCCCAAAACTTTTCGCCAAGTTTGGCTTCTAATAGCATACTGCGTGACATTTCAACCAGCGTCCTGTTAGCTCTCTCTGCTACACCATTTTGTTGTGGGGTATAGATAACGTGACCATACGTCCCGTTTTGAACGGGACAGTCCCGTTTTCAGCTACTTTGTCCCGTTGTCCCCGACAACAACTCGGGGACGCAAAAATGTCCCGTTTTCAGAAATTCGGCAAAGATAATTTTTTTAATATTGATACATACTTATGTACATATTTTTTTGATAAATTTTTATTTATTGAATCTTCAATTATAAATTGAAACATCAATAAGTTGTTTAAATCTTAAATGCCTGTTCGCCGATATCGAAGAAGTTCTTTCTTTCGAACAATTACATTTGAAACAAAAACAAAATTTTTGAATTTGTTTTTGTTTCAAATGTAATTGCTCGAAAGAAAGAACTTCTTCCATATCGGCGAACAGGCACTAAATCTAAAAATGTACATATGTATGTATGTTAAAATCAGGGACCGGAAATAAGACTTATTTTTCAATTTTTGAAGAAATAAATCATACATAAATGAACATCGTAGAAAACTTTTAATTACACCATCATGATTTTTAGGCGAAATGCATCCAACATATTGCATGATTTTTAAATTTTTGATTTTTATTTTAACAATCAAAAATAAGAGTTATTTTTGATTTATATTTTTTTAAATGAAAAATAAAAGTTATTTTTGATTTTTATATTTTTATATCAATAATAAAAATCAATTCAAAACTCTTATTTATTTGTTGATGCCGTATGTATTTTAATATGCTGCTTCATTCAAATGTCTATATGAATATAATATATTATGTGACTTATCCATTATCAGCTATAAAAACATGAATGCATAGAAATATGTTGCTTATAAGTTTTGGCTGCCATTCAAGTCAGTGTTAAGAGGTCGTTTTCAGGTGTTCAATTTTACCATCATAATTGATTTTAAATGTTCCTCAGATAAATTATATCTCAAATCTCCCAATATTAATCTTTCTACACTGACTTGAGTGGCAGGTACAGAATGAACAATTAAAGCTAATTTTCGAAGCCATGGAAACACAAATTTTTTGCTCTCCCAATATTTCAATAAATTAGCAGAAGTATCGAAACGCTTTTCTTTGTAATTGTCTATTTCAAAATAAGCTTTGCGGACGCTGTCATTTATTGTCGTAGGAGTATCATCGTCGTCCGAAGACGAATAATTCATCTCCATTGACCTTAAACCGTCTGCTAAAACAGATCGAGAGCTTGCAACGGAGCTTCCATCTATTACAAATAAGTTTATTATAACTGTGTACTTTATTTTTACTTTAATACGTAACAAAGATTAATAAACATATTACCTATGTCACGAATTTTTAATTGATTTTTATTATTGATATAAAAATATAAAAATCAAAAATAACTTTTATTATTGATATAAAAATATAAAAATCAAAAATAACTTTTATTTTTCATTTAAAATAATCAATATCAAAAATAACTCTTATTTTCTATCTAAAAATATAAAAATCAAAAATAACTCTTATTTCTTGATTTTTTTGATAAAAGTCATAACAGTTACGGTCCCTGGTTAAAATACATCACAAGTCTAGCTGAAAGATAATTTCATCTAAAAAATATTGACCGAACTCCAGTTGCGTTGTCAGTTGCTGACAATTGTATTACGGATGGCAACTGCCAACTTAAAGGTTCCAGTTTCAGTTGCTATTTAGTGCTTTTCCGGCAACCACCAACTTTCAGTTGCCGGCTGGCTACTGAAGTTCGGTCGCTATCCATAATCGAGCCATTAAATTACTGTTCTTAAAAAGCAAAAAAAAAAATTTAACCCCCTCTCAAAATAAGAATACTGTGCGTTTACTTGTACGTCGCTCGTCAAACTAATAATCAAAATAAAACAGACCAACAACAACTAACCTCCCAGGGATGGAAAATTTGTTTTCTGTTATTGTATCAACCAGACAAACAAATTGTATTTATTTGTTTAGCTCATGTGTCTCTAAACAAATAATAAGTTTAATAAAATCCGTTATTAGTGGAACGCATGTTAGTTTTTTACGTCTAGAAATCCAGCGATCGACATCGTTCGATATCGTGGGCCAGGCCGTGAAATTGACGGGGTGAAACAAAATTGATCGTTAATTTTATGTAGTCGTATAATTACCACAAAACATTCATATCTATTCCAGAAAACGCGTCGATGGAGTGGAAACAAAAACAAAATTTCAAGAATTGTTTTTGCTTTTCATACATTTCTTAAATTAAATGTACGTGAGAAATTTTAACGCGTTTCTCTCTCTATGAAAAGCAGTAAAATTTATTTGATAAACAAAAACAAATTTTTTAAATGTATGTAGAAGATGGTTACACCGATATTGACGAGAATTTCGTGAAAATTAAGGCTAAAGAATTTTATAAAACTAGTCGAGAGTATTTAGAGCAATGGACTGTTTATAACAAAGATTTAGAAAAACTTAATTGGGCAAATTTAACAGAAGTACGACAGTGGGAAGATGTTCAAAAAGTTCTAGATATATTGATCGAAAAAGAACATATCGATTGCAATAAAGATACGGAAGTATTCGATGAATTTTCACTCGTATCTAAATACGTAACATCGCAGAAAATTGATGAATGGAATCAACAAAATATTTCTACGGAAAATCGTTAGGTGGAAGTATTTAAACATTTTAAAAGCAATTACCTAAACCATGCAAATTTTCAAATTATAGTTGAATATATTTTATGTTTGCCTGGTACAAATGCGCCGGTTGAACGTGTATTTTCCTTGATGAATAAGTTGTGGACCGAAGATAAAACTCAATTAAGGGTATCAGTGCTTAAGGCTATGTTAATTATTAAAGTTAATATTAAAAAATCCTGCCAAGAGTTCCACACATATTTGAAATCGTCACCTAAAATTTTGAAACAAATTTGTGCCTCTGAAAAATATAACAATGTATAAACAATGTTTTTTTAGTGTCCATTTACTATGGACAAATAAAATATTATTATATTATTTATGCATTTCTATTTCATATAACCGAACCCATCAGAATTATTCGATGTCCCGTTTTCAGGTAAAAAAAATATGGTCACTTTAGGTATAGGGTACAGTGAGCTGTCTTCTTATACCATTTTCAAGCAAGAACTTATTAAACTCATTATTTATGTATTCACGACCATTGTCACATCTTAAACACTTAATTTGGCAACCTGTTTGTTTTTCTACTAGTACTTTATATTCTTAAAAGTATTAAAAACTTGATCTTTAATTTTAAGGAAATACACCATAATGTAACGAGACTTATCGTCGATAAATGTTGCAAAATATCTGGATCCGGCAATAGATGGTATATTAATTGGACCACAAATGTCACTATGTACAATTTCTAGTAATGATTTAGCTCGAAATTGCGATCTTTCAAAAGATTTAACAGCAATTTTAGCTTTAGAACATGTTTGAAACACTGGCTCCCTGTGATAGTCTTTTATTTTAAAACCATTTACCACTTTCTTTACAGCCATTTCTTTTAAACACGCAAAATTTACGTGACCATATTTAAGATGACAGGTCATAAAATTGTTATGCGTTTCTAGGCTCATACAATTATTTTTTAAGCTTTCGTATACAAATATGCCATTGCTTTTAAATGCTTTTAATATTAAATTGTTCTCTTTATCTTTTACATGCATGAAATTCTGTTTGCACATAACAATCGCTCCATTATCTAACATTTTACTCATAGAAATAAAGTTTCTGCTAAGCTCTGGTACATGAAGATCATTTCTAAGAGTTATCTTGAAACCTTTTTCATTAATTACAACATTTCCTCTGCCAATTGCTTTTATACAGTTGTTGTTTGGTAAATACACTGATTCGTTGCAATTTTCATATGCTGTGAACAAATTATAGTCACAGCAAAAATGTGATGATGCACCACTATCCACACACCATTTAACTTTATTATCATTTGGTGATTTTATGGTTGCTAATGATACAAAATAATTCATTTCTTTTCTGTTATCATTCTTATCGCGTCTATCTTTTACTTTGCATTTTGCCGCAAAATGACCTCTGCGCCCACAATTATAACATTTTTTATCGCTTGTAATATTTTTATTGCGTTCATAATTACGCTGTTGTATCTTTTCTTTATGTTGTGGGTTTTTGTAGCCTGCATTTAAACGCACTATATTCAAAACTTCAGAACTGTTGTTGATAGCACCGGCTTCTTGCTGACGTGCTCCCTCTTCTAATAACTTTATCTTCAATGAAGTAAAGTCCGGTAAAGAATCTCTAGACTCCATTGCAATTACAAATCCTACGTATATTTTTGGCAAGCTGGATAATAATAGAATCACTATCATTTCCTCTGGAATTGTTCCTTCTATTTCCGCTAACTGGTCTATTAAAATAGAAAAATTATTTATATGAACACTCATGCTAATACCATGAGGGTGGTGTTGGCTGAAGTGGTTAGCGCGTTGACTACTAAGTAAACAATGACGTGGGGCCTGGGTTCAAACCCTGGCCAGAGCAAGTCAATCAACATCATTAATTTCTGTAATGTACATTAGTGAGACATTGTATTAATTGTTGTCGGACTATTTAAGTGATGAAGGCATAGCACTGGTCACTAAAAAACTGTTCCGACAGCGATTGATGATGTTCCAAGCTAATGTACACAACATCGCCCTCCTTCGTCGGTTAGCAGAAACATCGGCGAAGTAAAACAATTAATAAAATGCCTGCCAATACAGCTTAACAAAGTTAATGCGTCTACCTAACACCTGAGGCGCCTCAACACTGCTATTAAAATTAACATAACGCGCAAAGCAGAGTTGTAAAAGAGTTAAGCCTTCTACATTTTCAACATCTATCTTCTTTACTCTATCCCTCTCTCTGCGTTCCGGCACAATGCACTGCATACGTAGGGGTCATCCCCTGAGTGCTGATCCTAATTAAAAAAAAAAAAAAAAAAAATCTTGCATTGACAAATGCAACAGCTTCTTGAATAACATTATCTTCCTTGCAGGTCCTTTTGGTTGATGAATTTCTCGTAACTTTTTCCATGCTTCAGATGCTGACTCAACGTTTTTAATATGATTTACCTGGTTAGCCTTCACACATAGTAGAATTGAAGCTAAAGCTTTTTCGTTTATTGTTTCATACAAAGCATACATCGCCGTTGCTACATCTTCTGGTTTTAGCTCACGTCCACTTACCACACCCCATAAGTCAGAGTGTACTAATATGCTCCTCATTTGGATGTTCCATATTGCGTAATTTGTTTCATCCAGTTTTTCAATTTGGAATAATGATGACATGACTAAAAAACTTCCTCTGAATTCGACCGATTATTAATAGTTGCAACCAATGCTTTAAAATATAAATTTGCGACACACGCTTATGTATTAATTACTATTTTATTTTCATTTTTGCACGACTGGGCCCATTACCTTTTTACTTTGTACAATTCCATCTCATTTCTAGGCAACCTATAAGCTTGGCAATATTTTTCCAAGAATTCTTTCCCATATTATAAAGGCAAAAATATTTTGCCAAGCTTACAGGTTGCCTAGAAATGAGATGGAATTGTACCTATTAAGAACTTGGTCCTTATTTTGATCTCAGTACTTTTTACGGTCGAAACTTTTTGGATACGAACTTGGCCTTATTTTCATATTTATGTTTTTGTGTGGATCTCACTTGTTTTTTCTAAGTTGTTTTTGTATAAATATTTATATGTATTGCTTATCTGGGCCTACCTGAGTAGAAAATTTCAGCTTTCTAGCTATACTAGAAGTGCCCCATACAAAGAAGGGGCATGATTGTCCCCCCAGATGAAAAGTGCCCATTTAAAAATCATTTTCGGTAATTTCTCATCACTACCTGCCTGTGTACCAAATTTCAGCTTTCTAGCTATACTGGAAGTACCCCATACAAAGAAGGGGAACCCTAGTCCCCCCGGAAAGAAAGTGCCCGTTTTCAGATTTTTCTGGTTATTTTCTCACCAAGACCTACCTGTGTGCCAAGATTCAGCTCTCTAGCTTTACTAGAAGTGCCCAATAATATTGATGAGTGAGTCAGTGAGTCAGTGAATATGTACTAAAATATTGACTTTTCACACCTTAATATCTCGGGAAGCTTTTATGGTAGAACTTTCAAACCTGTGAGGTCACCTCTGTGGGGAGACCTTATGTTTAAAGTTTCATTATATTATGATCAGGGGGAGCAAAGTTATGAGGGGATAAAAACAGCTCGAATGGTTTCGTGTAACTATTAGAGTTGTCAATTATTCGCCTTTTAACTTTGTTCGAATAATTCAAATAATAGTTTTTGTTCGTTCGATCAAACGATTAAAGCTAAACAATTATTCGATTAATCGACGAGAACAATGAATAAAAATATGCTTAAAAATTATTTATTGACAAAAAATAAATGTTTGTCATTATCACAAAAATGCATTATTATATAACCAAAATAAATTAAAAATAAAATAGTTAATATTTTTATTAACAAAAAAAAAAAAAAAAAAATACATAAAATTAACCCTACATAAAAAAAACTTCAAAATGAATTAACTGAGATTACTTTGAACTGATGTATGTCGATTTTAATGCTTCAAATACACATGTTTTGTTCAGTCAAAATATATCACATGATTTTTTTTTTTGTTAAATCAGACAATTTAGGTTTTACTTAAGAAATATTCTTTTAAAAACAATTTGTTTGCTTAAACGATTTTTGGTTTTTGTTTTTTTTTAAATTAGATTTTGAAAAAAATCTCGCTAATCGTTGGGGTAGGTGATATAGTGAGAAGAGCATAAAATAGTTTACATATCTAATTTTTCTGTTCTTTTTTTTGATTTTTCAGAACATACCATATCGTCTAATATATCGCTGAACTTTTTTTTATTTTCTGAATTTTTAATACTTTAAATAGAATTACATATTTAATTCGCATAATAGATTGTTATTTTCATTAATAATAACTTCTTCTATATTATTACTTTTTAAAAAATATTATTAACGTATTTTAAAGTTTTATACGTCTCTTATTTTATCTTATTTTAATGCGTTTTCGTAAATCTGTTGCAAAATAATTATTAATTTTTTTTTGTTGCTGATCCAACAATTTTGTATACTTTAGGACACTTGTTACATGTGACTTTGTTTTTTTTTGTTCTTGGTAAAATACTTACAAACCAAGCTCATTCTAAAAGATAATTATGTATGTAATAAAAAAAAAAAAATACAATACAATAACAACATTTTCTACTTACATGATAAGATTTATATAAAGCAATAGCTTCTTTTTTGACTTTTAGTTTATTTCTTACTTATTCACCTGAGAGTGAAAAAAACCCCATTCTAGAAAATTGTTTAACGTTTCATTTGAAACATAGCGCGACTACTAGGTATGCGCAGTTCTACAGCAACTACAAACATCCAAAATAACATGTATTTGGTTGATATAAAGTGCTCGCTTAGTTCATATCATACTAAATACTAACAAATTTAACATATTTTTTACGTATGCAAAAAGTTGTTCGATTAATTGACATTAATTAATCGATTTATTCGTTATTCGAAATTTGGCATTTTAAAATTATTCGAAGAAGAATTTGGTTTTCTTTGACCGATTAATCGAATTATTCTTAATCGGTTGACAACTCTAGTAAATATACACACTGTGTGGCCGAACTTGGCCTGGCGCACTACCGTGCGCATTGATTAAATGAGAAATTGCATCATCCGCTTCACAATTCATGTTTTGCTTTTGACGTAGAAGGTTAATGTGATTTCTTCATCGTGTGTGGAGAAATGGTACGCGAACAAATCACACGCACAACTCATTGGTGTGTGGGCAGCTTAACCGAATGCAACCGAATGAAAATAAAAGTACTTACCAAAATGCAAAGAATAAACAACAATTTCATTCAGTTGAATGATAGCTTTTGCTAAAGCTGGGTTTTCCAGCTCAGTTGAGTGTTCGCTCTTTTCCGCTCAGCTCAGTTAATTGAGCTAGTTCGCTCTTTTAGTTCTATAGCTCACTTTAGTTCATTAGCTCACTTTAGTTCAATAGCTCACTTTAGTTCAATAGCTAGTTCAGTACAATACATTGATTAGCTCCATTGGTTTCAGCTCAGTCTTTCTTTGCACTATGGTCTCTCAGACCAATTTTTTTGGCCAAAATTATTAAAGATATTAGAAATAATTTTTGATTTACCAAATAATTTATTTTTTAAATTTAAGTATATTTTGAAACTTTTAGACGAAAGCATTAACCCTTAAATGTACATTTTTTATATTCGTCTATCCCTCTCTCTGCTCTTAAAGAAATTTTTCCGAAGCCGTCAAATGTCAAACATATGTGAATACAATTGCTTCTTGCAAAGTATGTAGCTTGTGGATTGGAAGGGTAAATAAAAGGTGAGGAGCCGATAGATAAGATTTATAATAAATTCCTTTTTATTCCAGGGTAGGTAAATATGTGTTATTTTACAATAATTTTAATTCAATGGTAGATTATAAGTAATTTATACGTGGTAGGTATAAGTATGTAAATTATAATTTAAATTTTAGATAATTTCAAGTGAATCGCTTGATAAAAAAGGAAGTGATTTTAAGTTCAATTTTATAATTTAAGAACCCTCGGTTTTAACCCGACTCATTTCGTTAAGTTAGGGTTTACTAAAGTTTTGATTTTCTGGTTTTAGTGTTGAAAAGTTTTACAATTAGGTTAGTATTCGTAGTCCTGTCAAAACGGAATCTCATTGATTCTACTTGAATGCTTGCGCGTAGCAGGCAGCCACGTAAACCAGGTTAGTATTCATTTTAAATTATATTTTGCTGTTTTTTGTTGATGCTGTGTTGTCGTTCTTTTATTTATTATTGTCCAAAGTTACCTTGGACATGGCCCCGCCTCAACTTTAGACTTTGTTGCACTTGAGCCAAAGATCGAATGGGTTCTAAGATTACGTTTGTGTCTGGCGTTGCAGCCACCTTAGTTGATTACGAAGCAGCTGTTGAAGGTGATGATTGCGGGTTGACTATTTGTTCCTCTGAGGAAACCCGTTTGTCTTTGATCTTACGTAGCTCCTTTTGTTGGAGTCCCAGTCGCTGATGTGCCCTGGGCCGTTGAGTTTTTTGGTGCAACAGGGTGTGGTGGTATTTGTCGCAGTGCCTGCACGTATTGGTGGATGGACAGGCTCTCAAATCATGTGGTTTTGTGAGACAGTTCTCACAATATGGTATTTCTGCACAACATTTTGCCTTTTCTGGATTGACATCTTGAGAAATTTGGCACAGAACCGTAAACCGTGAAACCTTTTGCATAAAACGCACTTGTACGTATCTGGATCCCGCCATTTTGGTTTGGGATGTGCCTTTGATTCAGGACGTGTGGCCGTAACTCTTCTGTTGTTCCTAGTTTTAAAAGAAGAAAATAGTAAACGTAAAACAGTGATATTTAAGGAAGTTGGCGCGTTTAAAATTGGCTGTTAATGGGTGATTCAAATGATATTGTACTGGCTGAAAGTGTTAGGTGAATGAAATAACTAGAGTAAGTAGATGTTGTTAATTGAAATACTTAAATTGTATGTTAGTTAGAATTTTCATCTAACACAGGCAGATGGCAGAGTTTTCAGAGGTTCACACGTCTGCAGTGCGTATGTTTTTGTCACAACCGGAGTAGGAGTTCTCGATACTTCGGAGTCGCCACTCGTGCGGTGGTTGTAAATCATCTATCACGACCACTAGGTCTCCGACCTGAAGATTTGGGGTTGAATTCTTCCACTTGTAGTGCCTATGTAGTGATTTCAAGTAATCCTCCTTCCATCGTATAGTAAACTGATGGTGAATCGCTTTTAGCTTTTTCCATCTATTAATGAAGGACATAGTTTATAACTCTTGTTCGGGAAAAGCTCTTAAGAAATGGTCAGGAGATCTGCAGGATCTTCTGATATAGGCGAGATTGGGCGTGAGTTCAGTACCCCTTCAATTCGAGTTAAAATTGTACTAAATTCCTCATAAGTGAACTTGCCACTCGCTTAAAATGAAATTTAAAACTTTTAATGGCTGCTTTCCATAAGCCGCCCATGTGAGGCGCGTGGGGTGGAATAAATCTCCATTCAAACCCATTCGAGAGATACCTCTGTGCTACGTCTTTGGATGCATTATTTACGAACGTGGTAAATTCTCGTTAGAGTGCTTTGCTGGCGCCTAGGAAATTTCTACCGTTGTCTGAGACTACCCTTTGGGGGAGCCCCCGCCTCCTAATGAAGCGAATAAATGCGGCTTGAAACGCCGCTGAGGATAAATCTGAACAGAGTTCTAGATTTATTGCCTTTGTACTAAAACATACAAATACCCCAACATATCCTTTGACCGTGGGCGCTTTTCTTAGGGGGAGGTTTTCAGCTCAAATGGGCCGGCAAAATCTGCACCTGTAATTTGAAAAGGAAGAGAAAAATAACATGATCTGGCGATAAGGGGGCCTTTTTTTGAGTGCACGGTTGTTGCCTGTAAATAATGCATGTCTAAAATGAAAAATTCATTTTGTACCTAGCGACACATTTCAGATTTATCGCCTTTGTACTCAAACATACAAATACCCCAACATATCCTTTGACCGTGGGCGCTTTTCTTAGGGGGAGGTTTTCAGCTCAAATGGGCCGGCAAAATCTGCACCTGTAATTTGAAAAGGAAGAGAAAAATAACATGATCTGGCGATAAGGGGGCCTTTTTTTGAGTGCACGGTTGTTGCCTGTAAATAATGCATGTCTGAAAATGAAAAATTCATTTTGTACCATGCGACACATTTGGCCACATTCAGCATGGCACAAAAATTGATGTAAGTGGGATAAGTATATTTGGCAAATTTGCCTGGTAGAATGATGGGATAGCGCTCGTTATATGGTAATGACGATTGCACATATGTACCATTTACTCTTAGAATTGAGTTTGCATCAAGAAATGGATTCAAAGTTTTTAGTGCACTTTTGTTATGAATAGCTTATGAGTTTTCTAAACATTTTTTCAATTTTTTTATTTTTATTCTTCCTGATAAAACCCTTTTTGTACGAGCATAATTAATCGATATTTTACAAATTTCATTTCTTTTTGAGTCAACATATCTGACATAATGACCTTGACACCTGTTCCTCTTGTTTTTAAACATCGATTGAAGAATCTGACAACATAACAGATGACACGCAGTGCTTTTGTATAAAATGAAAACTTACTCAGAATATCTTCAGTTTTCACATCAACATGAAGCGAGTGCACTTCCAAGGGGACCTTTGGTGGAACTAGAGGATTTCGTTTGGGCCATTCTGTTGAGGGTTTGTGCAACCATGATGGTCCATGCCACCAGAGAGAATTATGTGTGAGCTCTTGTGGCCTGCAGCCACGAGTTCCCAGATCTGCGGGTTATCATGAGTGGGAACATGTCGCCAAGTTGAGTTTGACACTAAACTATGAATTAGGGAAATTCTGTTAGCTACATAAGTTCCCCATGAAGAAGGGGGCTTTGAAAGCCAGCCTAGAACTATGGGCGAGTCAGTCCATAGGTTTACTTCAATGTGCTTGAGATTGAGAGACACAGTGACATATTTTATTAGCTTTGCTTGGACTGCGCCATTGAGCTCTAAGCGTGGAAGGTAAACTGTTTGTATGGGCGCTACCTTACTTTTAGCTACTAATAAGTTTGTAAACGTGTTGTGATTATTATTCTCACATCGTATGTAGACTGTCGCACAGTAGGCTGATTTAGAAGCGTCAGCGAACCCATGTATTTGAATTTTATCTGAGGGTGTGTACTGCACCAAACGAGGAATCGAAATTGTATCTGCCTGAGAGAGATCTTGTACAAGATTATTCCAACATTGTAATGACTCTGATGGAACCTCTTCATCCCAATCCAGCCATAGCTGCTGCATTAGTATTTTTGCGCGAATGACAATGGGTGCTAGCCATCCTGCGGGATCAAACAGTTTCGCTACCGATGATAGAATTTGACGCTTTGTTATTTTTGCGGATTGATCAATTGGGACTAAATCATAGTTAAAGGAGTCTGTAAGAGCATTCCACCTAATACCAAGAATTTTGGTAGAGCTTGTATCGTGGAAACGGACAAAATCTAGATCATAAAGATCTTCCTTTTGTAAATGTGACAGTGACTGAGAATCATTTGCCGTAATCTTTTTTAGTGGTAAGCCGGCTGAATTTAACACGTTTATAAGTTCAGTCTGAGCACCACGAGCTTCTTCTATGGAGTGTCCGCCAGAAAGTATGTCGTCAACATACGTTTTTGTGCGTAGAATTGAAGCTGCTTGAGGGAACATGGATTCAGAATCAGAAGCTAGCTGTAAAAGGGTTCGAATCGCAAGATATGGGGCACAACCTGCACCGGATGTTACTGTTTTCAATTAAAAGTCGTGAATGGGGCCGTCAGACTGCGGTTGAAATAGAATTCGCTGGAAGGGTCTATCAGCCTCGTGTACTAGTATTTGGCGATACATTTTTTGAATGTCGCCACTGAAAACGAATTTGTATATTCTCCAATTTAGAATTATGGTTTTTAATTCGTTTTGTAGTATAGGGCCGGTGTGAAGCACATGATTTAGAGAAAATTGAGATTTTGATTTTCCAGATGCATTAAAAACGACTCTTACTTTCGTCGTTTTGTGTTCTGGGCGAACAGCAGCGTGATGCGGTAAATAATAAGAGCCATATTTACCATGAGATCTTATTTCTTCTGCTGTAGTTTCTTCCAGAGTTATGTATTCATTTAACACAGAGATATATTGGCCCTTAAGCTCAGAATCTTTTGAAAGTCTTTTTTTCATTCTTGAGTATTGAGCTAGTGCTATGTATCGTGAAGACCCCAGGAAGACTTTTTCGGGAAACTCATCCTTGAATGGTAGACGTACTATGTATCTACCATCCTTATTGCGCACTGTTGTCTGACTATACAGTCTTTCACAAAATTCATCCTCTGGAGATTTTGTTCGCGCTACAGGAATTTCTTCTTGCTCCCAAATAGTTTTTAAAATATTGTTGAGCTCAATATTTTCTGACGTCACAACTGAGGTTGTAAACGATTGAACTGTCTGGGTTTTTATTGGTCCGCTGAGAACCCAACCGAAAACTGTGTTGTACGCAGATGTGTTGCCACAAACATTTTTCTTCATGCCTTCTATACTGAGGAAATGTTCGTAATCATTTCCTCAACTCTAAACAAAAGGTAAAATTATACTCACCAAGATAATTAATTTCCCAAATTATTCTAAAATTGGCCAAATGCATGGGTAATTTATTTTAATAAAAGAGCACGTAGAGTAAATAAAAATTAATACAATTCAGAAAGAGCACAGTAAAATATTTATTAACAACAACACAGAAAATAAAAAGAAGAAGAAAATTAAACTAAGAAATTTAAAATACATTCATCCATACATCTACATATATCTATATATCCCATTTCATTAAACATACGTATGCACATACATTAATTTCACGTAAGGGTTACCATTAATTTACGGTTTATCAGGCAAAAGTGCGAAAACCGGGTATCTCAATTTACACGCTTTTACAATTTTAAATTAATTTATGAAGAAAAAGGTCTATTGAAGAATCAGATCGAATTATTTAAAAATACTTCTCAACTAAAAATCTAATAACTTAACTCAGCTCTCAATTAAGAACTTTATATAGGCTAAATACAGTCTAGTAGAACTCCAAATTCTTAAATATCTCTAAATTTCTAACGGCTTATTACTGCGCAAAACTGGTTTAATTTATATTATCTGTATATTATCTCTATATAACTAAATATAACATATTTAGTCCTAACTCATTAGCCCCTTTCTAAAAAGATAATATAGATAAAAGAATCAGCCATCCCCAAATTCTCATGAAAGTCTTGTTAAATTTCACTACCTTAAAGTTCTGCAGTAAAAATTTGTAAATTCTCAGACAAGAACTGTCACTTTGCGTGTTTACCATATTTTGTGTAAACAAACGCAATTAGTAAAATAAAATAAAGTTCAGTAGAAAATAGTAAACAATTTTTGTACCCGAAAACACCAAAAGTGTTCTCACTTATTGATAAAAGAAACTGAATGCCAAAAAGAACAAATAAAAATTTGGGTTAAAAAGTAAAAACCATTACTCAGGCCCACTTAGCATTCTCTAATAAAAGATCCATAGTAAAATACAGATAATAAATCTATTCAAAGCGGTGGTTACCATTTGGAGGAATACTTGTGATCTGTCTGTAGTTTTGTTTATTAAAACTAGAATAAAGTCTAGTGCTATTTCATAGCCCATAATATACTTAAACAAAACTAGGGAGTTTCACTCTCAATCCTCTGAATTAACACACTAAATAAAAATATCAGTGTGGCCTCGAGTACGTCAACTACGTATCGAGTCAATTGCATTCACTACGCTATCCATTTCATTGCTTTAACTAGAGTGTGTATCTAGTGCTGTTCTCCAACAGCCCTTTAGAAAAATAGTAGTACATAATATAATACTTAGTGGTAGAGATTGTCATAAAAATGATGAAAATCGTTATGAATATATTTTTTTAAAGAGTGTAAGCATTCGAATTTGGATTTATCAATTTTTATAGGCGTTTTATATAAAGGTTCGTAAGTAACTTTCTTCGATTGATTTTTTCTTTGAGGTAAAGATTTCCATTCGTCACGTAACTTATGCATAACATCGTTGTTTTTATAAAGAAGAGCGCGAATATCTCAAACTGTTGGTTCACCAGACTTTTTTCCCGGCTTTATTGAAGTAAAGTTACCTGGATGGCTTTCGTAGTTCTTGAAAAATGTATATTCTAAATAATTTATTATGTATGGTTGAGATGGTCTAGCAATTCTCATTCGACTAACGTAATAAGCAGGAGAGGATTTTGGTGGTTTAAATAGTTTTTCTAAAGTAGAATGGGCACTATCTACCTCCATCATGGTATGACCATTTTCAAGTATTATTTGTTTTATTTGTGTGCCGCTTGATGATGAAAAATTGGCGAGAGCACTGCACAAAACTTTATTTCTGTTCTGATATGCACATCCATCCGAAATCAATACTACATTTTTGTACGAAGTACAATATTCTTGCAAAAAGTGAAGAATACAGGTGGTTATATTGCTAGAGGTAACACCACCATCCCCTTCATGCTAAACATACAAGTGCACATTTTTGGTATTTTTTATATAAAGAGTAAAATTATGAATTTATAACTTCTGTTTGTAGTACTGTTCCGATACGAGAAGTTTTGAACATAACAACACACTTTGCATGTCCATTGAAACAACTAAAACGTTAGGTGACATACTGTCAACAGCCATATTTTTAGCTTCTCTGGCTTCGTATTTTTTTGCAATATGGATTTTGTATACTTCTTCATCAACATTTCCTTCATCGTAACCAACACAAATGTCGCACTGGTCCTTACGAAGCTGAAATATTGATATTTGTTTCTCTTTCACAACTTCGCAGAACTTCTTTCTACTTGCTAAAACTTCTTTATTTTTTTCGCACCATTCAAGAGTTTGGTGTAAAAACTGTCTTCCACATATGTTCTATTAGTAGATGCTCTACAGTAGTAGCTTGGAACTTTGGGGATGAGTTCTAACCACTTGATAAGGGATACGGATTTTGGTGGAATAACTTTCTTTGGTTTTGCTTTTTTATATTTGGCCTTAATCCATGATTGAAAGATGCGGTCATCTATATGATTTTGATATGACCCATAATATATGATTTTTTGGCCTCCCAGGAGGGTAAATTCCAAAAATATTTAAACGTATCTTTTCGATATTCGTCATCAATAGCCCCACATAGAATACTTCTTTTTGTTTTTCATTTTTCTGGCACTTCTTTCTGAATATTTTTTCCCCATTAACCGAAGTTCCTTGCGTCTCTTTTTTCTTTCCGTCTTTAAAAGTACATCCAAATTTTCTTCTGCCTCACTCTCATGTTGATCATATGCTTCAAAAACTCCCGTTTCCTCATTCAAAAAATAATTTCCAAATTCTTCCTTCATGTCTTTAGCTGCTGTATTTAAAAAAAAACTAATATTTAATTATTTCGTAAAAAAAAACAAATATTTCTTTGAATTTACCTCTTTTTATGCAATTGAGTATTGGAATATTACAAAAAAATTGTTCAGAAAACTTTTACAATTTTATTTTGAAAGAAAACCAAAGGCAATTGTAAAGTTTTTACGTTTAAATCAAAAACAGTTATGTGTACTTATAACCAAGCGTCGGCAGCCATACTACCAGTAGCCAACCACTTTTCTTCTATAGAAAATTTTTCGTGCATTTTGCTTTGTAAAAGCTGGCATCACTGACCTTTTTAGTCTCATTTATTACTCCGTTCTCTTTGTGCCGGCCTTTGCTTATAACACATAACTGTTTTTTGCGGAGATTTTCTATTATAGGTTACACATAGGAGTTTTAGCTAACTTTGAAACCATTTGAGATAACGGGAAATGCTTTGGGGGATAAATGCATTGCCAGATAGGCTTCCTAATGGGCCAATAAAAAAAAATTCGAAAAATTACACATATGTAGGTGTTTTGGTGGGCGCACCGACGATATACATATGTTTTAATAATTATATTTTGCTTCTATATATAATATGGTTCTGCCTATACAAATAAGTACATATGTATGTATGTACATATGTAAGTATATAATCCACCCAAAAACATAAATGTGAAAATAAGGCCAAGTTCGTATCCAAAAAGTTTCGGCCGTAAAAAGTACTGAGATCAAAATAAGGACCAAGTTCTTCATAGGTGTAATTCCATCTCATTTGTAGGAAACCTATAAGCTTGGCAATATTTTTCCAAGAATTCTTTCCCATATTATAAAGGCAAAAATATTTTGCCAAGCTTACAGGTTGCCTAGAAATGAGATGGAATTGTACCTATCAAGAACTTGGTCCTTATTTTGATCTCAGTACTTTTTACGGCCGAAACTTTTTGGATACGAACTTGGCCTTATTTTCACATTTATGTTTTTGTGTGGATCTCACTTGTTTTTTCTAAGTTGTTTTTGTATAAATATTTATATGTATTGCTTATCTGGGCCTACCTGAGTAGAAAATTTCAGCTTTCTAGCTATACTAGAAGTGCCCCATACAAAGAAGGGGCATGATTGTCCCCCCAGATGAAAAGTGCCCATTTAAAAATCATATTCGGTAATTTCTCATCACTACCTGCCTGTGTACCAAATTTCAGCTTTCTAGCTATACTGGAAGTACCCCATACAAAGAAGGGGAACCCTAGTCCCCCCGGAAGGAAATCAAGAACCTTTTCTTTCAGTATTTTTGGAGATAATGAAAAAACAAAACTTATTTATTGAAAAGTAAAATAAAGAATCAGTGATTATAAAATTAAACTAAATCAAAGCAATTCAAATCTTAAAACTATAAAGTGTTTCTAGACAAAGTGTTGCTAGGCGATAATAGTTATGTTATGTTATTTGTTGCCATTCAACACTCCCTCTCAATACAATATATTAACAAAACTATTTAATATAAATTCATAGCCTTACAAAATTTAAAATGTTTAATTTTACACAAATTTTTAGTAAATATATCAGAAAGCATTTCCCCAGTGGGAACATATCCAATATCAATCAAACCTTTGGAATAAACATCTCGAACGTGATGGTACTTGATATCAATGTGCTGGCTTCTGGCATGATATGTTGCATTTTTTACTAAGCATTGTGCACTAAGATTGTCACCATATAAATGTAATCCCCCGTCTTCTTTAAAACCCAATTCTTCAAGCAAGTTCTTAATATAAATGGCTTCTTTAGCTGCTGTAGATAAAGCAACATATTCTGCTTCTGTGCTACTCAAGGCAACAACGTTCTGTTTTTTGGCCTCCCAAGAGAAAACACAATTAGCTTTTACAAAAGCAAATCCTGAATACGACTTTCTGTTAGTTGCATCACTACCCCAATCTGCGTCTGCGTAGCCCACTGTTGGTTTGCCAGTCTTCTCAAAATTTAATTTAAAATTAATTGTCTTTTTCAGGTATCGCAACACATGCTTTACGGCTGTCAAATGTTCAACGTGTGGATCAATATTACGCTGAGCAAGCTTACTCACTGAATGCTGGATATCTGGCCGGGTTGATATTGCCAGGTACATCAATGAGCCAATAGCTGACTGATAATTAGTAGCATCAACTTTTCTGCACTCACTTGTGTTACAAGTTACCTGAAATCCCATCTCAAGTGGCGTTGCAACTTCTTTACACTCTTGCATTCTGAAATCATTAAGTAAATTGTTTATATACTTCCGCTGACATACCTTTACTGAGCCAGTTTCTCCAATGCGCTCAAATTCCATTCCCAGAAAATGGCTAAGTTGGCCTCCATCTTTGATATGCAATTCTTTTGCTATTGCTGTTTTAATTTTATAGAGCTCTACCTTAGATGAACTTGCAATAATGAGATCATCTACGTACACTGCGATGATATTGAACATATCATCATGATTTTTAGTATACATGCATTGTTCGCTGGTGCATTTCTTGAACCCCATTTTAACTAAAACTTTGTCTAACTTTATGTTCCATGAACGACCACTTTGTTTTAGGCCATACAGTGCTTTCTTCAGCTTTAGAACTTCATCTGTGTAATGTTCTTCTTCGAAACCTTTTGGTTGTTTCATATAGACTTCATCATCTAAGTCTGCATTTAAATAAGCGTTCGACACATCCATTTGATGCATGAACAATTCGTGTTCTACAGCTAAAGCAACTAATAGTCTTATATCCGCATACCTTACAACTGGTGAAAAAGTTTCTTTATAATTCACTCCATATTTCTGACTACATCCTTTAGCAACCAGTCTAGCCTTAAAATTTTTTACGTTTCCATCTTTGTCTTCTTTTACAGAAAAAACCCATTTGCAACCAACAGCTTTTTGGCCTACAGGTAACTTTTTCAACTCCCACGTTTTATTTTTTATTAAAGATGAATACTCCCTTTGCATTGCAGCTTTCCATGAACTAGCATTCGTACCATTTAACGCCTCGTTGACACTGCATGGGATGACGATATCAATTGAATTTAAATTGTTGTATAATTTCCTCGGGCGTCCTGGTAAACCAGTTCTGATCAATCGGGGGCGTCCTGGACCAATTTTCTGTTGTTGATAATGATTACTGCTTCCAATTTCTGGTTCAGTTACTTCTTCTTCCTCCTGGACTTCTGACTTATTATTATTTACTTCAATTTGTGCTGTATCATTAGTTTCAAAATAGGGTTCACATGTTTCGTCATTTTTATCATTATTGAATGCTGTACAATCTACATCACTAAAAGAGATTGCAGTTGGGCTATATTGTTGTCCTTCTTCACTGTAATATTTGCCATCAACGAAAATGACGTCACGACTTACGAATAAGGTTCATATAATCTGTATGCCTTTGCTTGTTCACTGTATCCAATCACAATCATCTCTTTGCCCTTAGGTAAAAATTTTCTCCTGTGGGTTTTGTCTAAGACAATGGCCTTTGTACCAAATATCTTCAAATGCGCCACTGACGGCTTAAGTCCATACCATGTTTCGAACGGTGTTTTATTAACTAACACTTTTGTTATTGTTCTGTTTCTTAAATATACCGAAGTTGATACTGCTTCAGCCCAAAACTTTTTGCCAAGTTTGGCTTCTAATAGCATACTGCGTGACATTTCAACCAGCGTCCTGTTAGCTGTCTCTGCTACACCATTTTGTTGTGGGGTATAGGGTACAGTGAGCTGTCTTCTTATACCATTTTCAAGCAAGAACTTATTAAACTCATTATTTACGTATTCACGACCATTGTCACTTCTTAAACACTTAATTTGGCAACCTGTTTGTTTTTCTACTAGTACTTTATATTCTTAAAAGCATTAAAAACTTGATCTTTAATTTTAAGGAAATACACCATAATGTAACGAGACTTATCGTCGATAAATGTTGCAAAATATCTGGATCCGGCAATAGATGGTATATTAATTGGACCACAAATGTCACTATGTACAATTTCTAGTAATGATTTAGCTCGAAATTGCGATCTTTCAAAAGATTTAACAGCAATTTTAGCTTTAGAACATGTTTGAAACACTGGCTCCCTGTGATAGTCTTTTATTTTAAAACCATTTACCACTTTCTTTACAGCCATTTCTTTTAAACACGCAAAATTTACGTGACCATATTTAAGATGACAGGTCATAAAATTGTTATGCGTTTCTAGGCTCATACAATTATTTTTTAAGCTTTCGTATACAAATATGCCATTGCTTTTAAATGCTTTTAATATTAAATTGTTCTCTTTATCTTTTACATGCATGAAATTCTGTTTGCACATAACAATCGCTCCATTATCTAACATTTTACTCATAGAAATAAAGTTTCTGCTAAGCTCTGGTACATGAAGAACATTTCTAAGAGTTATCTTGAAACCTTTTTCATTAATTACAACATTTCCTCTGCCAATTGCTTTTATACAGTTGTTGTTTGGTAAATACACTGATTCGTTGCAATTTTCATATGCTGTGAACAAATTATAGTCACAGCAAAAATGTGATGATGCACCACTATCCACACACCATTTAACTTTATTATCATTTGGTGATTTTATGGTTGCTAATGATACAAAATAATTCATTTCTTTTCTGTTATCATTCTTATCGCGTCTATCTTTTACTTTGCATTTTCCCGCAAATTGACCTCTGCGCCCACAATTATAACATTTTTTATCGCTTGCAATATTTTTATTGCGTTCATAATTACGCTGTTGTATCTTTTCTTTATGTTGTGGGTTTTTGTAGCCTGCATTTAAACGAACTATATTCAAAACTTCAGAACTGTTGTTGATAGCACCGGCTTCTTGCTGACGTGCTCCCTCTTCTAATAACTTTATCTTCAATGAAGTAAAGTCCGGTAAAGAATCTCTAGACTCCATTGCAATTACAAATCCTACGTATATTTTTGGCAAGCTGGATAATAATAGAATCACTATCATTTCCTCTGGAATTGTTACTTCTATTTCCGTTAACTGGTCTATTAAAATAGAAAAATTATTTATATGAACACTCATGCTAATACCATGAGGGTGGTGTTGGCTGAAGTGGTTAGCGCGTTGACTACTAAGTAAACAATGACGTGGGGCCTGGGTTCAAACCCTGACCAGAGCAAGTCAATCAACATCATTAATTTCTGTAATGTACATTAGTGAGACATTGTATTAATTGTTGTCGGACTATTTAAGTGATGAAGGCATAGCACTGGTCACTAAAAAACTGTTCCGACAGCGATTGATGATGTTCCAAGCTAATGTACACAACATCGCCCTCCTTCGTCGGTTAGCAGAAACATCGGCGAAGTAAAACAATTAATAAAATGCCTGCCAATACAGCTTAACAAAGTTAATGCGTCTACCTAACACCTGAGGCGCCTCAACACTGCTATTAAAATTAACATAACGCGCAAAGCAGAGTTGTAAAAGAGTTAAGCCTTCTACATTTTCAACATCTATCTTCTTTACTCTATCCCTCTCTCTGCGTTCCGGCACAATGCACTGCATACGTAGGGGTCATCCCCTGAGTGCTGGTTCTAATTAAAAAAAAAAAAAAAAAAAAAAAAAAAAAAATCTTGCATTGACAAATGCAACAGCTTCTTGAATAACATTATCTACCTTGCAGGTCCTTTTGGTTGATGAATTTCTCGTAACTTTTTCCATGCTTCAGATGCTGACTCAACGTTTTTAATATGATTTACCTGGTTAGCCTTCACGCATAGTAGAATTGAAGCTAAAGCTTTTTCGTTTATTGTTTCATACAAAGCATACATCGCCGTTGCTACATCTTCTGGTTTTAGCTCACGTCCACTTACCTCACCCCATAAGTCAGAGTGTACTAATATGCTCCTCATTTGGATGTTCCATATTGCGTAATTTGTTTCATCCAGTTTTTCAATTTGGAATAATGATGACATGACTAAAAAACTTCCTCTGAATTCGACCGATTATTAATAGTTGCAACCAATGCTTTAAAATATAAATTTGCGACACACGCTTATGTATTAATTACTATTTTATTTTCAAATTTGCACGACTGGGCCCATAACCTTTTTACTTTGTACAATTCCATCTCATTTCTAGGCAACCTATAAGCTTGGCAATATTTTTCCAAGAATTCTTTCCCATATTATAAAGGCAAAAATATTTTGCCAAGCTTACAGGTTGCCTAGAAATGAGATGGAATTGTACCTATCAAGAACTTGGTCCTTATTTTGATCTCAGTACTTTTTACGGTCGAAACTTTTTGGATACGAACTTGGCCTTATTTTCATATTTATGTTTTTGTGTGGATCTCACTTGTTTTTTCTAAGTTGTTTTTGTATAAATATTTATATGTATTGCTTATCTGGGCCTACCTGAGTAGAAAATTTCAGCTTTCTAGCTATACTAGAAGTGCCCCATACATAGAAGGGGCATGATTGTCCCCCCAGATGAAAAGTGCCCATTGACAAATCATTTTCGGTAATTTCTCATCACTACCTGCCTGTGTACCAAATTTCAGCTTTCTAGCTATACTGGAAGTACCCCATACAAAGAAGGGGAACCCTAGTCCCCCCGGAAAGAAAGTGCCCGTTTTCAGATTTTTCTGGTTATTTTCTCACCAAGACCTACCTGTGTGCCAAGATTCAGCTCTCTAGCTTTACTAGAAGTGCCCAATAATATTGATGAGTGAGTCAGTGAGTCAGTGAATATGTACTAAAATATTGACTTTTCACACCTTAATATCTCGGGAAGCTTTTATGGTAGAACTTTCAAATTTAACCTGTGTGGTCACCTCTGTGGGGAGACCTTATGTTTAAAGTTTCATTATATTATGATCAGGGGGAGCAAAGTTATGAGGAGGTAAAAACAGCTCGAATGGTTTCGTGTAAATATTAGAGTTGTCAATTACACCCAATTCTCTTTTTACACGATAGATACGTTCCCAATAAATTCGTGTAAAAAAATTCGTGTAAAAAAAGATACTAGCCAAAGATGAAAATAGTAGATTGGTTCCAGACCTAAAAAATAACGTAAAAGTATAATAAACTAATAATAATTAATATTACATAAATAATATTACAGGTGATTTATGTGACATTGTGACCGGGCTACCAATATACAATAGTTAAGAAATAGTTATAATTAAACACAATTCTGATTTTCAATTAATAATGCAGCGATTTGGAAATTATTTAAAACTTACCTGTTATTGAGTTGATAAATTTGTACGAGCACTAACTTTACAGCAATTAAACGTCTTTGTAGAATATTTAAAATCGTGTTAAAACAAAACAATTCGTGTAAAAAGAGAAAAATTTTAACTTTTTAACTCGTGTTACATGAAAATTCGTGTAAAAATAATTCGTGTAAAAAGAGAATTAGGTGTATTCGCCTTTTAACTTTGTTCGAATAATTCAAATAATAGTTTTTGTTCGTTCGATCAAACGATTAAAGCTAAACAATTATTCGATTAATCGAAGAGAACAACGAATAAAAATATGCTTAAAAATTATTTATTGACAAAAAATAAATGTTTGTCATTATCACAAAAATGCATTATTATATAACCAAAATAAATTAAAAATAAAATAGTTAATATTTTTATTAACAAAAAAAAAATACATAAAATTAACCCTACATAAAAAAAACTTCAAAATGAATTAACTGAGATTACTTTGAACTGATGTATGTCGATTTTAATGCTTCAAATACACATGTTTTGTTCAGTCAAAATATATCACATGATTTTTTTTTTTGTTAAATCAGACAATTTAGGTTTTACTTAAGAAATATTCTTTTAAAAACAATTTGTTTGCTTAAACGATTTTTGGTTTTTGTTTTTTTTTAAATTAGATTTTGAAAAAAATCTCGCTAATCGTTGGGGTAGGTGATATAGTGAGAAGAGCATAAAATAGTTTACATATCTAATTTTTCTGTTCTTTTTTTTGATTTTTCAGAACATACCATATCGTCTAATATATCGCTGAACTTTTTTTTATTTTCTGAATTTTTAATACTTTAAATAGAATTACATATTTAATTCGCATAATAGATTGTTATTTTCATTAATAATAACTTCTTCTATATTATTACTTTTTAAAAAATATTATTAACGTATTTTAAAGTTTTATACGTCTCTTATTTTATCTTATTTTAATGCGTTTTAGTAAATCTGTTGCAAAATAATTATTAATTTTTTTTTGTTGCTGATCCAACAATTTTGTATACTTTAGGACACTTGTTACATGTGACTTTGTTTTTTTTTTGTTCTTGGTAAAATACTTACAAACCAAGCTCATTCTAAAAGATAATTATGTATGTAATAAAAAAAAAAAATACAATACAATAACAACATTTTCTACTTACATGATAAGATTTATATAAAGCAATAGCTTCTTTTTTGGCTTTTAGTTTATTTCTTACTTATTCACCTGAGAGTGAAAAAAACCCCATTCCTAAAAATTGTTTAACGTTTCACTTGAAACATAGCGCGACTACTAGGTATGCGCAGTTCTACAGCAACTACAAACATCCAAAATAACATGTATTTGGTTGATATAAAGTGCTCGCTTAGTTCATATCATACTAAATACTAACAAATTTAACATATTTTTTACGTATGCAAAAAGTTGTTCGATTAATTGACATTAATTAATCGATTTATTCGTTATTCGAAATTTGGCATTTTAAAATTATTCGAACAAGAATTTGGTTTTCTTTGACCGATTAATCGAATTATTCTTAATCGGTTGACAACTCTAGTAAATATACACACTGTGTGGCCGAACTTGGCCTGGCGCACTACCGTGCGCATTGATTAAATGAGAAATTGCATCATCCGCTTCACAATTCATGTTTTGCTTTTGACGTAGAAGGTTAATGTGATTTCTTCATCGTGTGTGGAGAAATGGTACGCGAACAAATCACACGCACAACTCATTGGTGTGTGGGCAGCTTAACCGAATGCAACCGAATGAAAATAAAAGTACTTACCAAAATGCAAAGAATAAACAACAATTTCATTCAGTTGAATGATAGCTTTTGCTAAAGCTGGGTTTTCCAGCTCAGTTGAGTGTTCGCTCTTTTCCGCTCAGCTCAGTTAATTGAGCTAGTTCGCTCTTTTAGTTCTATAGCTCACTTTAGTCATTAGCTCACTTTAGTTCAATAGCTCACTTTAGTTCAATAGCTAGTTCAGTACAATACATTGATTAGCTCCATTGGTTTCAGCTCAGTCTTTCTTTGCACTATGGTCTCTCAGACCAATTTTTTTGGCCAAAATTATTAAAGATATTAGAAATAATTTTTGATTTACCAAATAATTTATTTTTTAAATTTAAGTATATTTTGAAACTTTTAGACGAAAGCATTAACCCTTAAATGTACATTTTTTATATTCGTCTATCCCTCTCTCTGCTCTTAAAGAAATTTTTCCGAAGCCGTCAAATGTCAAACATATGTGAATACAATTGCTTCTTGCAAAGTATGTAGCTTGTGGATTGGAAGGGTAAATAAAAGGTGAGGAGCCGATAGATAAGATTTATAATAAATTCCTTTTTATTCCAGGGTAGGTAAATATATGTTATTTTACAATAATTTTAATTCAATGGTAGATTATAAGTAATTTATACGTGGTAGGTATAAGTATGTAAATTATAATTTAAATTTTAGATAATTTCAAGTGAATCGCTTGATAAAAAAGGAAGTGATTTTAAGTTCAATTTTATAATTTAAGAACCCTCGGTTTTAACCCGACTCATTTCGTTAAGTTAGGGTTTACTAAAGTTTTGATTTTCTGGTTTTAGTGTTGAAAAGTTTTACAATTAGGTTAGTATTCATTTTAAATTATATTTTGCTGTTTTTTGTTGATGCTGTGTTGTCGTTCTTTTATTTATTATTGTCCAAAGTTACTTTGGACATGGCCCCGCCTCAACTTTAGACTTTGTTGCACTTGAGCCAAAGATCGAATGGGTTCTAAGATTACGTTTGTGTCTGGCGTTGCAGCCACCTTAGTTGATTACGAAGCAGCTGTTGAAGGTGATGATTGCGGGTTGACTATTTGTTCCTCTGAGGAAACCCGTTTGTCTTTGTTCTTACGTAGCTCCTTTTGTTGGAGTCCCAGTCGCTGATGTGCCCTGGGCCGTTGAGTTTTTTGGTGCAACAGGGTGTGGTGGTATTTGTCGCAGTGCCTGCACGTATTGGTGGATGGACAGGCTCTCAAATCATGTGGTTTTGTGAGACAGTTCTCACAATATGGTATTTCTGCACAACATTTTCCCTCTTCTGGATTGACATCTTGAGAAATTTGGCACAGAACCGTAAACCGTGAAACCTTTTGCATAAAACGCACTTGTACGTATCTGGATCCCGCCATTTTGGTTTGGGATGTGCTTTTGATTCAGGACGTGTGGCCGTAACTCTTCTGTTGTTCCTAGTGTTAAAAGAAGAAAATAGTAAACGTAAAACAGTGATATTTAAGGAAGTTGGCACGTTTAAAATTGGCTGTTAATGGGTGATTGAAATGATATTGTACTGGCTGAAAGTGTTAGGTGAATGAAATAACTAGAGTAAGTAGATGTTGTTAATTGAAATACTTAAATTGTCTGTTAGTTAGAATTTTCATCTAACACAGGCAGATGGCAGAGTTTTCAGAGGTTCACACGTCTGCAGTGCGTATGTTTTTGTCACAACCGGAGTAGGTGTTCTCGATACTTCGGAGTCGCCACTCGTGCGGTGGTTGTAAATCATCTATCACGACCACTAGGTCTCCGACCTGAAGATTTGGGGTTGAATTCTTCCACTTGTAGTGCCTATGTAGTGATTTCAAGTAATCCTTCTTCCATCGTATAGTAAACTGATGGTGAATCGCTTTTAGCTTTTTCCATCTATTAATGAAGGACATAGTTTATAACTCTTGTTCGGGAAAAGCTCTTAAGAAGTGGCCAGGAGTCAGGGCTGTTAGATCTGCAGGATCTTCTGATATAGGCGAGATTGGGCGTGAGTTCAGTACCCCTTCAATTCGAGTTAAAATTGTACTAAATTCCTCATAAGTGAACTTGCCACTCGCTTAAAATGAAATTTAAAACTTTTAACGGCTGCTTTCCATAAGCCGCCCATGTGAGGCGCGTGGGGTGGAATAAATCTCCATTCAAACCCATTCGAGAGATACCTCTGTGCTACGTCTTTGGATGCATTATTTACGAACGTGGTAAATTCTCGTTAGAGTGCTTTGCTGGCGCCTAGGAAATTTCTACCGTTGTCTGAGACTACCCTTTGGGGGAGCCCCCGCCTCCTAATGAAGCGAATAAATGCGGCTTGAAACGCCGCTGAGGATAAATCTGAACAGAGTTCTAGATTTATTGCCTTTGTACTAAAACATACAAATACCCCAACATATCCTTTGACCGTGGGCGCTTTTCTTAGGGGGAGGTTTTCAGCTCAAATGGGCCGGCAAAATCTGCACCTGTAATTTGAAAAGGAAGAGAAAAATAACATGATCTGGCGATAAGGGGGCCTTTTTTTGAGTGCACGGTTGTTGCCTGTAAATAATGCATGTCTAAAATGAAAAATTCATTTTGTACCTAGCGACACATTTGGCCACATTCAGCATGGCACAAAAATTGATGTAAGTGGGATAAGTATATTTGGCAAATTTGCCTGGTAGAATGATGGGATAGCGCTCGTTATATGGTAATGACGATTGCACATATGTACCATTTACTCTTAGAATTGAGTTTGCATCAAGAAATGGATTCAAAGTTTTTAGTGCACTTTTGTTATGAATAGCTTATGAGTTTTCTAAACATTTTTTAAATTTTTTTTATTTTTATTCTTCCTCATAAAACCCTTTTTGTGCGAGCATAATTAATCGATATTTTACAAATTTCATTTCTTTTTGAGTCAACATATCTGACATAATGACCTTGACACCTGTTCCTCTTGTTTTTAAACATCGATTGAAGAATCTGAAAACATAACAGATGACACGCAGTGCTTTTGTATAAGATGAAAACTTACTCAGAATATCTTCAGTTTTCACATCAACATGAAGCGAGTGCACTTCCAAGGGGACCTTTGGTGGAACTAGAGGATTTCGTTTGGGCCATTCTGTTGAGGGTTTGTGCAACCATGATGGTCCATGCCACCAGAGAGAATTATGTGTGAGCTCTTGTGGCCTGCAGCCACGAGTTCCCAGATCTGCCGGGTTATCATGAGTGGGAACATGTCGCCAAGTTGAGTTTGACACTAAACTATGAATTAGGGAAATTCTGTTAGCTACATAAGTTCCCCATGAAGAAGGGGGCTTTGAAAGCCAGCCTAGAACTATGGGCGAGTCAGTCCATAGGTTTACTTCAATGTGCTTGAGATTGAGAGACACAGTGACATATTTTATTAGCTTTGCTTGGACTGCGCCATTGAGCTCTAAGCGTGGAAGGTAAACTGTTTGTATGGGCGCTACCTTACTTTTAGCTACTAATAAGTTTGTAAACGTGTTGTGATTATTATTCTCACATCGTATGTAGACTGTCGCACAGTAGGCTGATTTAGAAGCGTCAGCGAACCCATGTATTTGAATTTTATCTGAGGGTGTGTACTGTACCAAACGAGGAATCGAAATTGTATCTGCCTGAGAGAGATCTTGTACAAGATTATTCCAACATTGTAATGACTCTGATGGAACCTCTTCATCCCAATCCAGCCATAGCTGCTGCATTAGTATTTTTGTGCGAATGACAATGGGTGCTAGCCATCCTGCGGGATCAAACAGTTTCGCTACCGATGATAGAATTTGACGCTTTGTTATTTTTGCGGATTGATCAATTGGGACTAAATCATAGTTAAAGGAGTCTGTAAGAGCATTCCACCTAATACCAAGAATTTTGGTAGAGCTTGTATCGTGGAAACGGACAAAATCTAGATCATAAAGATCTTCCTTTTGTAAATGTGCCAGTGACTGAGAATCATTTGCCGTAATCTTTTTTAGTGGTAAGCCGGCTGAATTTAACACGTTTATAAGTTCAGTCTGAGCACCACGAGCTTCTTCTATGGAGTGTCCGCCAGAAAGTATGTCGTCAACATACGTTTTTGTGCGTAGAATTGAAGCTGCATGAGGGAACATGGATTCAGAATCAGAAGCTAGCTGTAAAAGGGTTCGAATCGCAAGATATGGGGCACAACCTGCACCGGATGTTACTGTTTTCAATTAAAAGTCGTGAATGGGGCCGTCAGACTGCGGTTGAAATAGAATTTGCTGGAAGGGTCTATCAGCCTCGTGTACTAGTATTTGGCGATACATTTTTTGAATGTCGCCACTGAAAACGAATTGGTATATTCTCCAATTTAGAATTATGGTTTTTAATTCGTTTTGTAGTATAGGGCCGGTGTGAAGCACATGATTTAGAGAAAATTGAGATTTTGATTTTCCAGATGCATTAAAAACGACTCTTACTTTCGTCGTTTTGTGTTCTGGGCGAACAGCAGCGTGATGCGGTAAATAATAAGAGCCATATTTACCATGAGATCTTATTTCTTCTGCTGTAGTTTCTTCCATGTGGTCTAGAGTTATGTACTCATTTAACACAGAGATATATTGGCCCTTAAGCTCAGAATCTTTTGAAAGTCTTTTTTTCATTCTTGAGTATTGAGCTAGTGCTATGTATCGTGAAGACCCCAGGAAGACTTTTTCGGGAAACTCATCCTTGAATGGTAGACGTACTATGTATCTACCATCCTTATTGCGCACTGTTGTCTGACTATACAGTCTTTCACAAAATTCATCCTCTGGAGATTTTGTTCGCGCTACAGGAATTTCTTCTTGCTCCCAAATAGTTTTTAAAATATTGTTGAGCTCAATATTTTCTGACGTCACAACTGAGGTTGTAAACGATTGAACTGTCTGGGTTTTTATTGGTCCGCTGAGAACCCAACCGAAAACTGTGTTGTACGCAGATGTGTTGCCACAAACATTTTTCTTCATGCCTTCTATACTGAGGAAATGTTCGTAATCATTTCCTCAACTCTAAACAAAAGGTAAAATTATACTTGCCAAGATAATTAATTTCCCAAATTATTCTAAAATTGGCCAAATGCATGGGTAATTTATTTTAATAAAAGAGCACGTAGAGTAAATAAAAATTAATACAATTCAGAAAGAGCACAGTAAAATATTTATTAACAACAACACAGAAAATAAAAAGAAGAAGAAAATTAAACTAAGAAATTTAAAATACATTCATCCATACATCTACATATATCTATATATCCCATTTCATTAAACATACGTATGCACATACATTAATTTCACGTAAGGGTTACCATTAATTTACGGTTTATCAGGCAAAAGTGCGAAAACCGGGTATCTCAATTTACACGCTTTTACAATTTTAAATTAATTTATGAAGAAAAAGGTCTATTGAAGAATCAGATCGAATTATTTAAAAATACTTCTCAACTAAAAATCTAATAACTTAACTCAGCTCTCAATTAAGAACTTTATATAGGCTAAATACAGTCTAGTAGAACTCCAAATTCTTAAATATCTCTAAATTTCTAACGGCTTATTACTGCGCAAAACTGGTTTAATTTATATTATCTGTATATTATCTCTATATAACTAAATATAACATATTTAGTGCTAACTCATTAGCCCCTTTCTAAAAAGATAATATAGATAAAAGAATCAGCCATCCCCAAATTCTCATGAAAGTCTTGTTAAATTTCACTACCTTAAAGTTCTGCAGTAAAAATTTGTAAATTCTCAGACAAGAACTGTCACTTTGCGTGTTTACCATATTTTGTGTAAACAAACGCAATTAGTAAAATAAAATAAAGTTCAGTAGAAAATAGTAAACAATTTTTGTACCCGAAAACACCAAAAGTGTTCTCACTTATTGATAAAAGAAACTGAATGCCAAAAAGAACAAATAAAAATTTGGGTTAAAAAGTAAAAACCATTACTCAGGCCCACTTAGCATTCTCTAATAAAAGATCCATAGTAAAATACAGATAATAAATCTATTCAAAGCGGTGGTTACCATTTGGAGGAATACTTGTGATCTGTCTGTAGTTTTGTTTATTAAAACTAGAATAAAGTCTAGTGCTATTTCATAGCCCCTAATATACTTAAACAAAACTAGGGAGTTTCACTCTCAATCTTCTGAATTAACACACTAAATAAAAATATCAGTGTGGCCTCGAGTACGTCAACTACGTATCGAGTCAATTGCATTCACTACGCTATCCATTTCATTGCTTTAACTAGAGTGTGTATCTAGTGCTGTTCTCCAACAGCCCCTTCTTAAGCAAAGGAAAAAAGAAAGATAAAAAGTAACCCTTTATCTCTTGAATAGTAGATTATAGATATTGCAAATTTTCAACAACTCCAGAGTCCAGTACCTCACATCTCATATCAGTATGCCTTCCACATCGCGAAGATCGATCGCGTCTGCCAAAGAGCACTTTGACTTTGATTATAGTCAAATAATGGCATTGTGCGAAAGGTTCGACGCTACCCCAACGGAGGAGTACACTGACACCATCCTTGAAGTTCTGTTGAGAGACTTGGACTCACGTTGGGATAAGATAAACTTTTCTTCCTGAGTGATTCCTGTATCATTGGAGAATATAACTTCCTCATGAATACAATAGCTACTTGCAAAGTATGTATCTTGTGGATTGGCAGGGTAAATAAAAGGTGAGGAGCCGATAGATAAGATTTATAATAAATTCCTTTTTATTCCAGGGTAGGTAAATATGTGTTATTGTACAATAATTTTAATTCAATGGTAGGTTATAAGTAATTTATAAGTTGTAGGTATAAGTAATTTATACGTGGTAGGTATAAGTATGTAAATTATAATTTAAATTTTAGATAATTTCAAGTGAATCGCTTGATGATAAAAAAGGAAGTGATTATAAGTTCAATTTTATAATTTAAGAACCATCGGTTTTAACCCGACTCATTTCGTTAATTTAGGGTTTACTAAAGTTTTGATTTTCTGGTTTTAGTGTTGAAAAGTCTTACAATTAGGTTAGTATTCATTTTAAATTATATTTTGCTGTTTTTTGTTGATGCAGTTGTTGTCGTTCTTTTATTTATTATTGTCCAAAGTTACTTTGGACAATATGCATATCGTCGGTCACAAGTTGACAACTCTTAACTCGCAAACAAATCGAATCGGGTTTTTGATGTCAAAATACTGTGTTTGTCCTTCTGCAAGTTAGTGCGCTTCATTTATATTTTTAAAAATAATAATAATAAATATCTCCAACTAATTTTGGCTTTTTTATTTACTTCCAACACGGTTTAGTAACGGAATAATAACGTTTTTTTTTTGTCTCCTGAAAAGTAAAAAAAACATGTTAAGATTTGTCAACCTGTGACCGACGATATGATATATCAAACTGTAGGGAATCCTCCTATGAATTTTTCTACTTAAAATCTGACCTGCACCTATAGGTCCAGACTTGGCCTATATCGTTAAAAAATTGAAGAAAAATCATATCATTTTTATAGAAAACCTAGTTCCTTTGACAAAAACGTGAATCTTTAGTTTTTAATTGTTTTTTTTTTTAATGTCTTTACTGTGTTTTTTAGTTCCAAATTTTAAATTATAATATTTGTATGTATTTATAACTAAATTAAGATTATATTCACATTAAATAAATTACATTTATATATGCAAATATGTATACATACTTATATACATTATTATAGATAGGCGAGGGCGTCCCGCTCGTGATGAAATTGCTTCATCTGGGCATACTTTTTTACCATTTACTGGTGCATTTGGTTTTTCTGGGCATTCTATTATTGTTGTAGAAGCGAAGAATTTGTGATGTCTTTCTTGTCAATATTTTAGACTTCTGTGGCAGTTTTCCCATTTAGAATTAAAATTTTTGAAAAAATACGAATCTTTTCTAATATGTCTTCATCAGAAATTTGAAGGTTATGGTTTTTTTGTCACAAATAGTTAAAAACTAATTGTTGCTTTTCTTCTTGCGTATTACCATTGAGCAAGATTTGCGAAAGATCATCATTTTTTAAAAAAATAGTGATCTGAAAAAGAAGATATTTCTCAAAAGATGCAGAAAAGTGCAACTTAAGACCTAAAAAAATGGTCCATACTGCCACCTTTAAAAAATCGATGCTCCGTATGCAAAAAAGTATATTTAAAGGGAAATGGTAATATGTTTGCTGTTCCCAAAGATGAGGCAACAAGAAATAGATGGAGCGAACTTTGCGGCAAGAATTTCAAACCAAGTTTCCTTGTATGTAGCGACCACTTTTTACCTTCAAGTATTGTACATGTTGGACCAAGGGTATGCCTCTTGTCAAGTGCTGAGCCACGTGTGTGTCAATACCAAGCGAATTGTGCAGAGTAAGCAGATTCTCAGAAACTGAATATTGTAACATAAGGTGTGTTGGAGTGCCCACAATAGGAATTCATATAAGGTTTCCTTGACGATTCAGGTACCTTTTAATCTGTTCGTTACACATGTCCATTTCTTCAACAGTAGATTATTTTTCGTAGAAACTACCACAAACAACAAGGCTGCTTTAATAAGGCTACGCCATCCTACTACACATACATACATTGACCATCCTTTCTGTATTATACAGAACAGTATTGTATATACATAAGAGTCCTGGGGGCTGATTACGGGACTCTTGATCGAAATTAATTCGTATCTAAAATAATTTCGATAGTTCGAGTGTTTCTAATGATGAGACTCGATACCTTGCGAGTCGATTTTTTGTTTAAATGTTGTAAAGAAAATAAAGAATTAATCAACACAAAAAAATTTAAACAAAAATCATATAGATCTAAGCAAAAGCTTTCAAATGATACCAAAATTGTCCTTATAGGTTGAGAAATGCTAAGGGAAATCACATATATATATAAAAACTTCAGAGGCCAATAACTCGAAAACTATGCGTTTCCGAGAAAGTTACCTCATGAAATTTTCGTCTTATTTGTCGATTTTCTATCGCCCTATGTATTTTTTTTTTCATTTGGAGCTGCGTCACTAAACTAGATGTTCCCAAAAATCATAAAAATCAATTTTACAAAGCTCAAAATATATTTTAATAAAATACATAAAGCACAAATTTTATCCATTTAACCAGTGACATCGACGCAAATTTTTGTTTATTCTTCATCATCCGATTCTGAAAATGAATATAATATAAATTCAATTAGAAGACAAATCCGCAACACCAGTGACCCATTGGGTTTGAAGAACACTGAGTAAGTTTTTTTTTTTTGTTCTGAATATTCATATAAAGTCACTAGCATATTCGCAGGCTTAAGAAACGGTTTAAGTTGTCCAGGAAGCTTTCAGCTATATTTTAGAGGAGTAAATATTAGTATTTGTATGTATGTACATATGTGTGTATACGAGTATGTTGAACAAAAAGATTTTTTTTTAAGAAACTTTGCGCCAAGTTTTTATATCTTTCACCGGTGGACCAGAAGCATTTAATTTTTACGTTGAGGTATCCCAAAGTCTTGTAAGAGTATTGTATAAAATGCCTTTTGCCAAAATCATTGTGCTCAGACATAAATTCTGCGAGAATTTGCTTTAGTCTGAGATTAATTTTTGTTGTATTGGACCTAATAAAAATAAAACTAATTATATATGCCAAAAAAAAAAAAATACAGCATTTTTGCTAACATGTTTTTGTTTTCCCGAACTCTTTAAAATAATTTTCTAACGGTTAAAACTCGCTAATAACATTCGAACATAAGCTCGTTATCGAGTACCATCATTAGAAATTCCGATAAACTTTAATCGATATCGAATGCCAGAATACCAAATACTATGTTCACACGACGAACTGAAACACTAGGTTCGCTCCGTCAACCTCGATGGCGAACCCATGTGTTCACACGACAGATTCTAGATTGGTTCGTACTTCGACATTGTTTTAATGTTTCAAATTCTGTTGACTATTTATTGCTTTTTCATTTTATTTAATTATTTACATAAATATAAATATATGCTTTTTATTTGTTCAATGTTTTTATTAAATTTTAGCACTTATCAATTGTTTTTCTTTGTTAAAATAATTTTGGACCACTAGTTCAGATAAACTAGCGATAATTTGTTATCAAAATTAGAGATAATAGTAAATTATACGGTTTCGCAACAAGGTTCAAAATGAAACAAGTAGGTTCGCTCTCAAAATTTTGTATGGCAAAACATGTAGGTTCAATCAAGGTTGGCCCGCGAACCAAGAATTTGAGCGCGAACCTCTATAATTGCTGTTCGTGTGAACATAGTAAAAAGTAAAATATGTATATCGATAGTTCGAGTAAAACTCGCTCGTGATCGACTGCTGTAATCAGCCCCATGTTCTGTATAAATTATTCATTAAGTGTTCTATATTTTCATGCACTTAAAACAGATAAAGAAAGAAACATAAATTTCCAAAATATGTTGAAAGTTGCGAATTAAGTTTGTGTTTACCTACATATTTTCAATGTCCCACAGAAAGATAATTTTCTGTTTTAAATTATATATACATACATTTGTAGACTACTGACAAACTCGAATGAAGAGTGTGATGGTGGCCTTTATAATTACTAAATTATTTTATTATTATTAAATATCTTTATTAGTATTATTAATGCTTTTCATAAATAGTTTAAAACATATGTGTACGAAATAGTATATTTTTCAATATTAACAATTTGTATTTTACAGAATTTACTATTTGTTTTCGAAATATTATCATTGCTTAATAAAAAATAACTTCTTTTTTTTATTTATTTATTTATTTATTTATTTATTCATGTAATATAAGCCAATATGGCCAAAAATTTCAATATTACAAAGTTTCTTACTCCTGAGTTTATACTAAATATCTATAACGCCCGCTTTCACGATGTTCGATTAAAAAATAATCAACACTTTAACCGAAAGTCTGGCTAAGTTGTATTACACAATATATGATTAACTCTTAACTGACAGAATTTAACAGAAAAGTTGATGTTAAATTTAACTGAAAGAAATTTGCCGGTTAGCACTCTAATCGGAGGAAAATAAACCAAAATGTATAGAGATACAAATCGATATTTATATGTTTGTAATATTTTTAATTTAAAAATTTTTATTCACAAAAAAAGAAAGAAACTGCAATAAGTTTAGCCAAAATCTGGGCATCTGATAATTTCGTAAAACGCAACATGGCACATCGAGACTGTATGGGTTCGATGATTTTTTCACTTGTATTACAAGCTAATGCAAAACGTGTGTTCTTACTATAAATTTTCATTATACACCTCAGTGCTTGCTGTGCACCCTCAGTCATACTGTCAGCTTCATCTAGTACAACAATGTTATGACGTCCACGGGAGAGAGTGAATTTTTGTTAAGCAAACATTTTCATTTTATTACACACTACGTCCAAACCACGTTCAGTTGAGGCATTTAATTCCAATACTGCTTCCTTATAGCTGTCACCAAGTAATATTCTAGCCTAACATTGAATAGTCGTTGTTTTGCTCACACCAGTTGGACCCTATACCATACCAAAAAAAAAATCAGCTATAATAAACTAGCTACAGTATCTTCATTGCCTAAAATTTCATCAAATTTTGCCGGTCGGTATTTTTAAATCCTAGATAAAAGTATTGGACGTTAAATACGATTATGTACATATTATTACATCATCTTACCATGGCAAATTCCTTCTCTTGATTTATTTCCTATCTTCTGGACACATTCAAACTAGATTCCTTCAACTACATACATATGTATGTCCCAAATACGTTGTCGACGGAGAACATACTACAAACAAACAATTTATAATAATGCTTTATATACATGTACATATGTATTTATGTACAAATAACAATATTTTAATTATCACTTACCTGAATTTTACTATTATTACAAAGTTTTGTTTCTCAAATTTGCAAAAACTGTCTTTTTAATTCATTTTTCATGTAAACAACAGGATAGTATTGCCACATTTTTATTAAATTCTTCTGTTAACCGAAAGATGGTGAAACGAAAATACGTAACCGTTGATTAAATAGTGCCCGTTAGCCTAACCAGCAATTAGTTAATTTTTTGTTAACAGACATTTTACCGAACATTGTGAAATCAGGCGTAAGTATGATAATAACAATAAAAAAAGAATTCAACAATTGTATAACAGTACATTAAAATATATCTCATATACATGTATATTCATAATTAATTTGTAAATTTGTCTCCCACGGCCTCCCAGCCGTCATAGGTTGCATTTGTAATTAGAATTTGTAGAAGGTCCCATTTAGTGGTAAGCTAAGCAGAATTAGAATAAAAAAATACAAATGAAAAATATTGCAAAATATTGCAAAACGATAAAGTTTTTAAATTACATTCGCAGCCAAGTACAATGTTTAGGCACCAAAATGTCTAAGTAGTTTGAGACGGAAAACATTATTCGAATGCGAAAAGATTCTCAATTCATAAGGTAAACGGTTCCAGCAACGAGCCACTCTTATAAGAAAAGATTTCTCAAAAAGGGAAAAGGCAACTCTAGGAATGATTATCTGTGGATTTCTGCTCGACCGAGTAGAAGAAAATAATTCGTAAAGAGTAATAGGTCGGCAAGTCCTTATAATTTTGTAGAAGGAGATAACACAGCGAATAGGTATAAAATTGGCAAACGAGCAGCTTAAAAACGATAAAACGTGATTAGAAATATGGTCACGTCTACCTAAGTTATAAGCAAACCGTACAATCATATTGAAGGTACAATAGAGTCTGTTCAGGTTCCGAGACGTCGTGCCAGAAAAAACTTCAAGGCCATAAGTAATGTGAGGTATAAATAGAGAATAAGCTAATTTATACTTGACATGAAGAGGCAAATAAATATTCGTAGCGAAAATCTTTCGTAAAATAAGAATGATACGGTTCGAGATAGAATCGATATGGGAAGCAAAATTCAACTTACTGTCCAAGATAATACCCAGGCATCGCATCCGCTCTACAAATTCAATACTCACGCCCCCGAGAGAAATATTTAAGTCTATAAAAAAACGGTCAGTTGGTCCAAACATCATAGCCTTAGTCTTGAGTCCATTTACAGCCAGCGAATTTCTAGCTGTCCACTCAGAAATAGCATGGAGAGAAAAATTAATATTACTTTCAAGTATATCCTGAAAGTCTCCATGACAGGAGAAAAGCAAAGCAACATCGTCTGCAAAAAGAAATGTTTCACAGATATTAGAATTTAAAAGGCATGGGAGATCATTAATGTAAAGGTTAAATAATAGGGGACCAAGCACCGATCCCTGTGGCACACCTGAACTAAGACCAACTATGTTCGAGAGCACATTATTCAGGGAAACAAACTGAGATCTACCTGATAAGTAAGACAAGACAAGTTTACATGCGGACCTAGACATGGCAAACTGTTTATTCAGCTTGTATATCAGTGTAGAGTATTTAATGCAATTAAATGCCTTAGAAAGATCCAATGATAGAAGGACACTAAACTTGTCCATATTAACATTTCTGCGGATTACTTCAGTAAGGCCTAAAAGCAAAAATGTAGTGCTATGGTTACTATGAAACGCATACTGGGAGTGGTAAATCTTACTAGAAGTGATTTCTATAATTTGGTCTTTAAGAAGATGTTCCATAACCTTAGAAAGGGCAGGAAGAATTGAAATAGGCCGAAGATCCTCAAAGGAATTAACGATCTTTTTTTAGGAATATAAACTACACGTGCTGTTTTCCAACTAACAGGGAAACTAGATTGCATAATAATGCTATTTAAAAGATGTAATAGGATTTTAGAAACATACGGAAAAATAATCTTGATAAATTTCAACGGAAGGTCATCAACTCCAACTGAAGAAGACTTAACTTTATTTAATGTTACCAACATCTCACCCTCATTAACACATCTAAACGACATCGTATTACCGGAAAGGTCTAAATTATCCAGGTTACACATTCGATCATCGGCTCCACTTCCTATATTTGCAAAGTAATTATTAATGGAGTTAACATCCCCTTCCCACTGAAAATCATTATCTTTTAAAACACCAGACCTTTTAAATATGCCCCACATACCGGCAGCATCCGTATTATTAAAAAGTTTGGAAAAATAGATATGTCTCTCTCTCCGAATAACTCCTTTGGCTCTATTGCGATATTTGCAGAAATTTATCCAGTTCTCAGCTGACTTATTATGTTTGTATGCTAAAAATGCTAAGTCTCTAAGGGATTTAGCCAAGACAATGTTGGTAGATTTAATCCATTGATCATTATGCTTTTTAACCCTTTTGCGGACGAATGGCACAAAATTATGTAAGCCATACGAGAGTTGATAAACATTGGTTGCTATAGAATCAACATCGGTATTATTAAAAATAACTGAAACATCAAATTCCCTTAAGTATGCAGTTAAGTTACTCCAATCTATATTCTTGTAATCACGATAAGTAAAAAATTCAGTAATAACATCGATTTTGAATTGAAAGCAAGCATAAATGAGGGCATGACGAGAAACAGCAAGACAACAATATTGACCAGAAAAATCAAGAAAATATAAGTCACTAATCAGCATAAGATCAATTAGGAAAGAGGAGCCATGGGTGATATCAAAATGCGTGGGTCTAGAATTATGAACTAAGCATTGATTGAGTCTAACACAGAGTGAGCGAAGATTGCATGAGTTAGAGTACTGGAACAAATTACAGTTAAAATCTCCAACAATTATAATATTGGCATATTGAGACAGAATCTGTAGATGTTGTTCTTCAAATGTGACTAGATCCCCATAAGGAAGATAAACAACCCCACAAAGAATCCTAATATCACCCATAGAAATCTCCAAAAATATCGACTCACAAGAACCTGGAACTAGTGATCTAAAGACAACACGAGTTTTAAGGTTTTTCGTAACATAAATGCCCACCCCGCCACCTCTGGAGTGCTCACGATCATTCCTAAAAAAGTTATACCCTTGAATGCTCACCGCTCGATTAGAGATATAACGTTTGAGCCAAGTTTTTGAGAATTAGCAAATACATCTAGCAGGGAATCATTTAAAATGCTGTTTATTTCGGAGAATTTGGAAGAGTTAACTAGTGGTCTCATAATTTGACAGTTTAGATGTCCAACTTTAAGCTTATCACCATGTGCACTAAAGATTGAATTAAATGAGTTACCACTAAATAATGGACCTAAAATATCATCAAAAGACATCGAAAACTGAAATTAACATAACAGTGGGGAACCAAGTATAATAAATATAAAAAGGTATTAAGATCATATTCAAGAAGTTATTTCAAAAATTCAAGTTATTCGATTAGGTATAGAGATAAATCAAGATACAAAAAAAATAAAAAATCTATACATATATATAAATAATATGTAACAATGTGAAGGTCTTATAAAACCAAAAAAAATATATACTAAAGGTAAGAATTTACGCTATACACTTGCAGCTAGCCTGAAGTAGTATTGGAGTTTAAAAAGCAACAACCCAATTCATGTCTAATTAACAAAGTTATTGCGTATTTAATGCGCCAATTTTGTATGTAAAAAACAGGTTAATTCTGCACTTTAACTTTACTACTCACAACGCTGAAGGAACCTTGATTCTATTCCCATTCATACAAAAGCACTTGATACAAAAAAGAAGAAGAAAAGATAAAAAACCATTTTAGAATTTGCTACTGTTTCAAATGCAATTACAAGAATGAAAACATATTGAAAAGCTTCCTCAACGCAGCGATATAGGCAGTTAATCTTTTATGAATTAGGCATTGTGAATATAGTGTGTACAAGTCATTAAAAAAGAAAAACAAAACAAAAAAAGAAATCCAATACATATTGGTATAAATCAAAAAAATTACAACCTTACATTAAACTATAAGTCAGCACCAGGATCCATACCAAGCAACGCCATACATTCCTTTAAGTCATGCACCACCTCGTTCCCATTTGTCATAGTAATTTTCACCCTAGGCTTATCCGATTTAAAGACTTTGTACTTGCTAATAATTTTAAGACGAGAAAGGCGTCTATATAGGGCATTTAGCTTACCAATAGCAGGTGTGTGGTGATCATTTAGGTAAACACGATAATTAATGTCACCACCAATCACATCGCAAATCTTCAGCGTTCTGGTTCTAAAATAGCACTCCATAAGCCGATCTCTTAAAAATGTATTGATAAACTTGACCAAAACAGATTTATGGTTAAACATGTAACAGGCATAATTAATATCGCCCTGAGTACAAGCCACATTATAATGTTGACACAGTTTGATCACAGGAGTAACCAAATCATTAAGACCATCAGGCAAGCCAGTTATAACAATATCACTGCGGTTTAATCTTCTATACAATATGTTGTTTTCATCCACCAATTCAGATATCTTCGCAGAAGTTGATATGTTAACCTGCTCAAGTAGCTTCTTACAAGACGAGACGTCAGTCAGGAATTTATTGCGAAACAGTTGTAGTTCAGCTTTAGGTCCGTAACCGCATCAGAAAAAACCTTTTTCATAGTAGCAAGGTCATCATAATTTTTCTGCAGGAAACTATCAATTTTGCTATTAAGTTGACTCACTTCAGCACGCAGCGATTTATCAGATGTCAGATTTTCCTGACATTTAGCACATATTAGTGATAAAGACTTCATATCGCGGAGAGCCGTGATTGCCTCATCAGGGATTTTAGCACATTGGGCATGAAACCAGACATCACACGACTTGCATAGCACACTCCCTTGTGACTTACCTATGTTAAGGTGGGAGTCTCCACATTTATATACTTTTGGCACAGGCATAGTCGCTTGAGAAATATAAAACACCGACCAATCCAAAAGCAACACAAAACTTTAGGTTGTTAAAAATCCAAAATAGCCACCAATGATCCTTATGTAGAATATTATTAAGGAAATGTATGACAAATTATATGTACGTGAAATATTTTCTGGAGGAATATTTTGATAAATTTCGAGTGTATTATAGCACAATGCAAATGCAATTTGGTAGATTATTTAAATTTCGACAATAAAGCACAATCACACCATATATTAACTCCAAATAATAGTTATTAAATATTTTTAGAAAAAGTATGAGGCCAGCTGTATAAAACGCACGTTTACTCAGAAGATTGCGACGTCTATCGGCTGCGGATTGGCTACCACGTACTGGCTCTCCCGACGGCCCAGTAACATTTGCAGCCTCGTTGCCTTTTTCACCAATTACTACATCAAATTCTACCACTTCACCGTCGCCAACAGATCTTACTGCCTTTTTGGGATTATTATTAACCATAGCGCTTTGATGGACAAACACGTGCTCTATTTTATATATATTTTTCACTACAAAAATGGATTCGAAACATATTAAATTGAATGAAAATAAAAAAGCGGAAAACCATGAAACACACACTTTGCAGGCAACAGTTATTTCAGATACTGGAGAAGAACCCGGTCCGCCCATAGATTTACCAGTTGCAGCGACCGTTGAACAATTGGGTCTTATTTGTAATTCTTTGCAGCAAAGAAAAGAAGCAACACCTTATATATTTTTTGTTGATGATGAAATTAAAAAATCACTAGACCACACTTTGAATCTAAATACAATCGATACTGAAAATGTTATAAATATTGTGTATCAGCCGCAATTACTATATCAAATTCTACCACTTCACCGTCGCCAACAGATCTTACTGCCTTTTTGAGATTATTATTAACCGCAGAATAGTGTATAGTCTATGTTATTTTAACAATAGCGCTTTGATGGACAAACACATCTTCTTTTCAATTAATTTTTTTCACGTAATTGTAAACAAATTAGTTGTGTAGTGTTGGATTTTTTTGACTTATTTGTAGATTATTTGCGGCGAAATTCATATTTTCTTCATATTGTTATTTTTTGTTGTAGCGATGAGGCCAAGGCGAATTCAATGTGAATTCGCCTTGCGAGAATATGATAACAAATTTTCCGCCAACAAATTGCAAGGGAGTTGTGCTTAAAAATGGAAGTAAGCTAAAGTTCGTGTTAGTTAATAATCAGAGAAATATTAAATGGACATTGTTAACATATTTCGAGCAACAAAAGAAAAATTTAATATCTAAGACTCCCTTTTTAGATTTCAACTGAATATTCATAATTGAGATTTCTCCCTATTCCCTTTTCCCTGTTAACAGCCAATTATGAATAACTATTCCCCGGGAGTTTTCTCCCTACTCCCTGTTCACTATTCTAAATAAAATCTCCCAGGGAGATTTCTCCCTATTCCCTTATTCTAAATGAACTTCGAAAATTGGAATCTCTTCCCCGGGAAAAAAGTAGGTATTATGAATGTCATTAAAAGGGGAAAATACGATAACAAATTTTCCGCCAACAAATTGCCAGGGATTTGTGCTTAAAAATGTAAGTAAGCTAAAGTTCGTATTAGCTAATAATCAACAAAATATTAAATGGACATTGTTAATATATTTCGAGCAACAAAGGAAAAATTTAATATCTAAAACTCCTTTTTTAGATTTCAACTGCACTGGCCTAATAAAACAAACGTTGTTTTCGGTAGAAGCCACTAATTCCCCAGAAATATTTTGTATGGCAAAACAACGTTAACAAGTACTCATATAAAATTTATAGTGAGTAGAGGTTTTTTAAATTAAATAACGTTTTTACTTATTTTCTTTAAAATTATTCAACCTGATAATTAAGACAGAGCGCCGTTTTAAATATGTGAACACCGCTGCCTCCGCCTATAATATATGTATATTCGACGTTGTTTTCGCTGCCAGAAACAGCTGATACGTTTTTACAGAACTTTTAACTTAAAAAATTTAACAACAGAAAGGCACAGAACAGAAAGTAAAAGCAGGGTTTAAAAAAAACTAATATATTTACTAAAGTTCCCCTCATATTCCATAATTTTATTTGAAAACTAGAAAAATATTAAACTGATAAAAAAAAATTTCCGGTTTTTTAAAAAAAATTTTATGCTTTACAACCGTCTGAATTTACAATTTTTGTCTTACAACGTTGTCAGAAAAAGCATTGTCAGTTCATTGTAAGACAATAATATTGTCAGACATCTGACAATCGTGTGAACACTCTACTTTTCCATTGTCAGATAATTGTCATACATTGTAAGCTCTTTTTTTATTGGCAGATGTGTTTATATTAATGCATCTGGCAATGGCACCATTGTCAGATAATTTTTCTATTGGCAACGCTGTCCATAAATACGATTAAATTTGACAGTTCTGACATACTTTAACAACGAATCTGGCAATTTTTGCCACACAACGATCTGACAACCGTGTGAACTGACAAATTTTTTTGGCAGATAAATTTATTGTCTGACAATTGTCTGACAATGAAATTGTAAGTTTTTCTTACAATCGTTTGAACTGACAATTTACCTTTTGGTAACAATTTTTCATTTTCAATACGTTGTCAGCATATTGCCATATCTTACAATATTGTAAGATTTGCCAATCGTCTGTACATAGCTTTACACGCCAGCAATATCTGCATAGCAAAGTTTTTTACTAGCACACAAAATGTATGTACATATGTATATTGTTCTGCAAAAATTTCGTGTCAATGAAAACTGCAAAAATGCAAAAACACACATACTTATAAAAAATAATGATTCTCCTATACGACTTATATTATACACATCAAAATGACACACAACTGCTTTTTGGTTGTACGTCGTTAAAAATTCTTGCAATCTGCTATTTTCAACAAATATTTTTTTTGGCATTCAGAATATTTTGAGTAATTTTTCGGGTTGATAGTTGTTGACGCAAAGAGAAAAATTTTCAGGTATAAACACAATCGCCACAGCAGGCTACCGTCTACCATCTGTCAAAATTAGAATACATGTGTGCATATGAGAATGATTATATTGACGACAGCAAGGCAATACGGCAAAAGGTTTTTGTCCATGCTACTTTTGTCGTGTAGTCAAATTAAACTAATTTCTATTTCTGATGGCTACAAAACCAACACAGTGTTGACAATATAACAAAGTATGTAAAGCAAATTAGTGATTAGAAATATTTTTTATTATAAAATAAAAAAGAAAATTACAAAATTTAAATGTTATAATATATATGCATCAAGAATTTTTATTAGTTTTATTTATATATATAATATTGACTTGAGTCAAAAATACCAACATTGTTAAAGATTAAAAAAACTCACAGGGTAATAGCCCTTTTTTACCTAAAAATTTTTGTGTAATTTTTTTGGCGCACTCTCTTGATTCCGACTACCTACCATCTGTCAAAATTAGAATACATGTGTGCATATGTCCATGCTGATTTTCTACTAGCTGTCCAACTAAACTAGTTTCTATTTTTAGAGGCCATATTTTAGAGACCATAAAGTGTTATTAATGCAATAAACCATGTAAAATAAAATGTTTAAAAATCTCTTATTCTTCAGAACGAAAACAGTAAAAGTTCAATAAATTATAATAAGAGATTTAAGTATATTTTATGTGCATAAGTAATTTTTTTGTTGAAGGCTTGTGGAATTTCCAAGTATTTTTAAATAACAATACTTCAATTATGTTGGTAAAAACGAGAAGAACTGTAAAAATTTCATAAAAATATATACAGTTAAGTTTCTAAGTTGTTGTTGTGTCTATAAACCCAATAAAAGTTGTCTACGTTTATAAGTAATTTTAAACATTTATGTTGCTGTTAGATGTCATAGAACTGTATAGCTTTCAACACTTTTTTAGTATTGGCTGTTGTTGTGACCAAGCAACTACTTTTTATATACATTTCACACAATACTGCAATTATTATTGTTCCCGAGATATACTCCAAAATATTTTAAATTTTATGACACGTCTAACAAAATATGTTTTGCTCTTATAATAGCCCCTTACAAGAGAAATAAAAAAAAAACTAAATTTAAAGTGACATCACTGTTACACAATAATATTATGTTGCTGCTGCTCTCAAAATAATTAAGTAGCTGTCTACCGGCTACAAATGTAGATAGCAGCATTTTGTAGTCGTGTGTTCGTGTAGCTTGCTATGGTGTATGTGTTTAATGCATTTGTCGTAATAGTCGAAGTTGTGTTTGCCCTGTTGGCCAACTTGTCGCAGATGACATTTTCATCAACTACTACTTAAGAAAATTTTGACATTTGTCATGCACGATATTTTTCGGTTACAGTTTCTTCCAAGACAATCTAACAGAAACCGTACCCAAAGACTAGGTAAAAGAAAGATACTCCACTAGTCATGTATCAACTAGTTGGTGGATATTCTCTGCAAGTTAGTCTTGCAACATTCATTCAATTGTGTTACAAAAAAAAAAAAAAAAAACATACTCTTCGTATAACAGAAAACGATGTTCTTGTGGACATTGTCTGTCAGCATGTCACCAATTCAAATCATTTTGATTCATTTTTGCTTACTAAAATTGAGCAAAATTGAGCTGATGACAAGTTCTGTTACAATGTCTATTTATAGTTTTTGTATTAGATGATATCTGAGCGACAAATTGCTCAAATTGTTATTGTAGAACACGTGTAAAAATGAAACAAATGAAAAAATGTAACGGTACTTAAAAATGATACTACATAAGAATGTTAAGAAAAAATTTCATTTTTATTAATTCTTCAAAGAATAAAGTGCGAGTGCACGGGTGTTTTAAAGCAATTATTAATAATTTATAACACATATCGTGTTCATTGAATAATAATTTAACAATATGGATATATAATGGAGGAATTAAGATATGAAGTGAATGAAATAAAAGTTAAAATCGACTTTTTTATAGCAAGGCAAGACGAAATAGCAAAAATGAAGGCGGAAAATGACGTGCTGATGAGCAAAAACTTAGGTGTTTTTAATGTAATTCAAACACTCTTTCCTATGGATACGGAGGATAAGCTCATTAAATTAGAAAATGAATTACAGTCTGATAATAGAAGTACTTAGTTTGGTAATTTTTTGTAAGATGTTTAACTTAAAATCAGTTTAAAAAATGTATTTCAATCTTATTTCAGGTTCCCACAATGAATCGTATTATCGGAGGAAATATTAATAACATTACACGAATATTTGGAAAAAAAATCATAATGGATTTTAATTATGATGGAGTTAAAGAAAAGAAATCTTTAAAAATATATGGAAATATTTTACAAGCTTTGTATGGTAAGTAACCTGTATAAAAATTTGCTTCAAAAGATCTTTGTTTACATCTGTATGTATTTTTCTTTTGCTTATAGATGGCGAAGGTTGTTTATATGAAGACTTCGTAAAAGGCCTTAGAATTATTTTCAAAAAAGTAAAGAATAGAACACACAAGAAGAACGCGAGGACTGGAAACAAAGAAAATTAGTAATTATGTACATATATGTTTTATTAAAAAATATAATTTTGAATAAAATATTATGAATATTTAAAAATATTTTTTATGTTTTATATTTTTACATCGTTAGTGACAATAAAGATAAATAGTCATTTACAATGTCGCCGACGATACTTCGAGGAAAATTTCAATGAAGGGTGGTTTATGACAATGTAGATCTGATTGTCTTTTATGGTATCGTCAAGGAAAATATAGCGACTTTGTCACTTATATACTTATTGACGAAATTCTTAAAGAATATATCACTTATTGGGTTCAACGACATTTCTGCCGATGTTGTCATTTACAAGGTCATTAATGAAAATATTATAGAAATAGTCAGTTCTACAGCGACGAGGAAAAGATGAGCGAAAGTGTCGCTCTTGTTGTCATGTTTGAACTTAGTGGCCATTTGTTCGAAAATGTCCTCACTGATATGTTTGAGTTGTCACCAACAGGTGCTCCACGATTTAACATTGTCGTGCATCTGTCTTGCAAGATGTTTGAAAGACATGGCCAACTGGGTGGTTGAATTAACATATACATACATACATACATATGTACAAGTATTGTTTGGTATTTTTATAGGGGCATATTGTTTGAAAGAATTATTTTGTGTATGTGTGTTTTTACATTTTTGTGTGGATAGCTAATTTTCATTGCCAAGAAAGTTTTGCTGAACAAATATTACAGAAAATTTATTTTCATTTTGTGTGCTAGTAAAAAATTTTACTATGCTGGCGTGTAAGGAACTTAATATTTTATTAACTAGTTGTGAAGTACAAAAATTTTTTTAGAAAACTGGAAAATTTTTTGTTATCAGGTAAATATTTTTAGTTTCTATCAAAAATGAAAACGGATCATATTTTCTCACTAGTTGGTAGTATAATAAATAAAAATAAAAAACTAATTCTAAACCCTGAGTAAAAGTTAAAACTAATGAGGCCTTAGACCCCATTTACATATTGGAAAGTGAAAGGTAGACAGACGAAGTTTGTAGAAGAAGGGGTGAAGATGCAGATTTTATAGTACACGACCCTCTGTACCGGACATTTTTCGTTTTTCTGTTTCACTGTTCGCATTTTTTATATTGTTGCTTCACATTATTTTTCTCACCCCATTGGAATTTTAATATTACTGCATGGGTTGCGAAAAATTATGTTCAGACACAACAACAGCGAAAAAGAACGAAAAGGGGACATGAACAATTTCTGTATGTCTTTTAATTTCCAATATGTAAATGCTACATACAAGTTCAAAAGAGAATTACAAAAATTACTTCCCTTTAGTTGCCAATATCTAAAAGGGGATTTAAAGATATTTGACAAATGAGCTATTTTACACTGGATTAATTATGCTGGCATAACATGACAGTTTTTAGGCGAGACGGGTGAAGAGAGCGGTTTTTCGTTGGCACAATTTTTCAACCTGCCTAAAACCTGCATTAGCAGCACAAAACGAATACAAACACACTTACGAATACACAGGTTCTGTGTTTTCTTTTTTACAGACCGTATTTAATAAGTTTGGTTTGAGCACCTGTTTTCTATGGCATTATGGTTAAGTCACGACTAATTGAACCTTTAGCCGTTGGTTAGCTATCGTCTAGTGAACATGAATTTCAAAGAAGGAGGGGGTTGGTCGCGCCAACAAACTTTATGCATTTATTTATTAATAAAACAGTATGAAACATTCTCAATTCATTTTTAATTTTTTGTTTAGGTATTTTATATTTTTTTATTTTATTTATAAGCAGAAAATATTTTTTGTAAATAAGGCGGTTTATGTTTATTAATTGATTAAATTTGTCAATAAATCTTTTAAAAAACATAAAATTTTTTAACGATTAATTATTAAAATTCTCAGCATATACTTAAAAAACTACAAAAGTTCTAAGAGAATCAATAAGTTACATACACAATTAAATTAAAAACTTTGAAAAGGCTAAAGTTTTTTATTAGTATAGAATTTGTGAAGCATTAAAAATTTTTTATATTGATGTTTAAAATTTTCCCTCATTGAAAAAATATTCAGTAAATTCGCTTCTTTTACTTGAAATTCCTCCTAAAATAATTGCCAATTCATCATCACTTATTCTCGCCATATTTCTGCCAACATCCATGGACAAAAGCTCGCAGTGTACAGACGCGTTTTATAATCGTCGCAACTGAATATTAAAATTATCAAAAATTTAAAGTCACAAAAAATACAAAAACAAAACATTTATTAAACAGTTATTATACTGGTTTTATTTTATTTTTTTTTGCTTGTGTATACATAAATATTTGCATACACAAACTCTTATAAGTGAAAAAAACAAGAGAACTCTAAATGAGTTCATCTTCTGGCAACAACAACAACAACAATAAACCCACAAGCAGTAGAAATGCTTATTTAACTTCTGTTTCTGATGACGACAATAAAAAAATTGAATTAAGCACAAACCTGAATTCTACACAAAACACAACTATTCGTGCGCGATCATGCTCTCCATACATGTTAAATAGTGATCAAGAAACAACAACAATTGCACCTATTAGCAAACTTGTCAGCTTAGCTGTACAAGCAAATAAACAAACAATAAATACCCAGGTGACCAACGTGCACAAAATGAATAAAATTATGGATAAAGTAAGTGAAAATAGTGATAATAAAATTCAAACAGGTATGGATAGATACATAACTGTGTTAAAAAGGGGAAGAAGTCCCAAATCTGCTCAAATTGCGTCAACGGCAAAAGTTCCCAAAGATGGGAAAAATATAAAAAATTCCGAAAATCGTTTCGCGATTTTAACTGAACAAGGTGATGAAGACACAACTAATACAAGTTTGAGTAAACCACCACCGATTTATTTAAGAGAACAGAACTCCAGCTTTCTGGTAAAAAGCCTTATCTCGTTAATTGGAGAAAATGAGTTTTACGTAACTCCAATCAAGCGTGGGAAAATTAATGAAACAAAAATTCAGGTATCTAAAGAAAATAATTACAGAAAAATAGTCTCAGACTTTGAGACTAAAAATAAAAATTTTTATACATATCAGCTTAAGAGTGCTAAAGGTCTAACCGTTGTAATAAAAGGTATAGATTCTAGCGTGGATCCAGAAGAGGTCAAGTCTGGCCTTGAAAATAGTGGATTCAAGGTGAAAAATGTTTCAAACATCAAAAATAGAGAAAAAATCCCCCAACCAATATTTAGAGTCGAGTTACAGCCAGGTGACATAAAGATAAAAAAAATGAATCCCATCCAATCTATGATCTAAAGTATTTGTTACACCGGAGAGTTACCGTTGAGCAGCCACATAAAAGAGCTGGACCTATCCAATGCCTGAACTGCCAAGAATTTGGGCACACGAAAACTTATTGCAAGTTGCCTACAGTCTGCGTTGTATGTGGTGAGCTACACAGTACCGCTAACTGTGACAATACAAAAGGTGATCCCAAGGCGAAAAAATGTGGCAATTGCGGCGGAAATCACACTGCCAACTATAGAGGCTGCCCTCTTTACTCGTTTTTTAAACGCTCCTCGCACAAAAAAGAAAATATTATCCCCGCTCAGCCTATCACACTTTTAAGCTACCCTCAGTTACCTCAACCGTCTACCAGTCAGCAACAATGTTCAAACGTATTGAAATCAAACGCGACTATTGCTCAGCAACAACCTAATAATAAATTTTCATACGCTAACATTTTAAAAAGTAACCACAATACAGCGCAAAAACCGGTACCAGTAAGCGAAGCTCCAGGGTCTAATTTTAGACGTATTGAAGCCTCAATTGAGAGCTTAATACAAACAGTAAATACTTTTACTCTCAACATGTCCTGTATGATGCAGGAAATGTTGAAAATGCAGTCTACTTTGTTGCAGGCTGTATTAAGCAAACCATGAACTTGAAAATATGTTTTTGGAACGCAAACGGCATCTGCCAACATAAAAATGAAATAGAATATTTTCTTCTGGATAAACAAATCGATGTTATGCTTATCTCAGAAACTCATTTGACGTCTCGAAGCTATTTTAGAATTAGTGGATATAATTTCTACGACACCAAGGATCCTCGAGGTAGAGCTTGTGGTGGCTCGGGAATTCTAATAAAAACGCGAATAAAACACTACCTGTTAAATGAATTTTGTGAAGATTACCTTCAAGCAACAAACATCTGCATTGAAAATTTTTATCAAAAACTTGTGATATCATCTGTTTATTCTCCTCCCAGGTTTTCAATTTCAGAGAGTCAGTATACCGCATTTTATTCAACACTGGGTTCCCGTTTTCTAGCAACTGGCGACTACAATGCTAAACACACATTTTGGGGTTCACGTTTAATCAGTCCCAAGGGTCGTGTTTTGTTTGACACAATTTCAAAAATGGGCTTTAATGTAGTTTCAAGTGGTCAGCCAACATATTGGCCAACGGATCGACAAAAAATTCCTGATATTATCGACTTTGGAGTTATGAAAGGTGTGCCCAGCGAAATGATTGAAGTTGAAGCATCATTGGATTTATCTTCAGATCACTCGCCTACTATTATCACTATTTAATCACACACAACTGCAACATCAACATGTGATTTACCGGTGACATCTGCACGTATTAACTGGCTGAAATACAAAAAATATTTGAGTGCTCATTGCACGGAAAATATGCTGTTGAGAACACCTACTGACATAGAAAATTCTATTAGGTTGTTTGAAGCACATGTTAATCAAGCTGCTCTTAATGCTTCTTCAAATCAACCAAATCAACAAGTAAGATTCAACAACATTTCTTCTGTAGATATAGAAAGGCTATTGACTGAAAAACGGAGAGCGCGACGAGAATGGCAACGTTACAGATCCCCCCAGCTGAAGTTAAGGCTAAAGGAATGCACCAAACAGCTCAGAAAAGTTTTACAAACACAAAAAACAGCTTTGCTGCAAAAATTTCTTCAAGAACTCGATGCAACACCACAAACAGATTATTCGCTATGGCGTGCAGCCAGAGGACTTAAAAGGCCAGTGATTTGCAAACCTCCGTTACGAGATTCGAATGGTGACTGGGCAAGAACTGATGCTGAAAAAGGTGCTCTTTTTGTTAAGCACTTAGAAAATGTATTTACACCGAATATTTCTACTGATATTGTTGAACTGCCACCAGTCATCTCTTTACCAGAAATACCGTTAAGATTTAACATTGTGGAGATTGAAAAGGCCATCACTAGTCTTAACACCAAAAAAGCCCCAGGTGTCGACAAAATAAGCAACAAAATGCTTCAACAACTGCCTTACATTGCAAAAAGAATTATACTATTCATTTTTAATAGTATTTTACGGCTGCAATACTATCCTGCAGAATGGAAGGTTTCGATGATTATTATGATACCAAAGCCCGGCATGGATCATACGAAGGTTGATTCCTATCGGCCTATTAGTTTATTGCCCAACATTTCAAAACTATTTGAAAAGCTGTATATGAGCAAGCTGATGCCTATAGTGACTAGAAGTGGATGCATTCCAGATCATCAATTCGGATTTTGCAGACAACATAGCACAATTGAACAAACTCACAGACTTGTGAATGTTTTCAGAGTCACTTTCGAAAAGAAGAAATATTGCTCTGCGCTCTTTATAGATGTTTCTCAAGCTTTCGATAAAGTATGGCACGAAGGTCTTATACATAAATTAACACAAAATCTACCCGCAAACATTGTTAGGCTTTTAATAAGCTATTTAATTGAACGAAAATTTGTAGTTAGGGAAGGCAATTTTTTAAGCCCACCGCAGTCGATCGAAGCCGGAGTTCCCCAAGGGAGTATCTTCGGTCCATTACTTTATTTAATATATGCCTCTGACTTACCGTTAAGCAGTAACATTCATACATCAACATTTGCCGATGATACAGCTTTTCTAAGCGTTCACGAAAATCCTGTGGAAGCTTCCCGCAATTTACAAGGGTATATATCCAAATTGCAAAATTGGCTAAAACAATGGCGTATTAAAGTTAACGAGCAGAAATGTGTGCACGTAACTTTTACGTTGCGCAAGGAAACATGCCCGCCTATAAAAATTAACACCGAGACCATACCGCAACACACTGTTGTCAAATATCTAGGCGTTCATCTTGATCGTCGTTTAACATGGAAATCGCATATAGACGCAAAGTTAATACAAATGAAATTAAAAGCAGCCCAAATGAATTGGCTTATTGGAAGAAATTCTATACTAAGCCTAGACTGTAAGCTACTATTATACAACGCGATCCTGAAACCAATATGGTTCTATGGAATCCAGTTATGGGGCACTGCCTCAGCATCAAATGTCGAAAAAATTCAAAGGCGACAAAATAAAATTCTACGTACAATTACAGCAGCTCCCTGGTATGTCAGAAATCATCGGATTCATAAAGATCTAGATGTTCCGTTGGTGAAGACAGTATTTTCAATAAACGCTAAAAAATATTTAAAAAAACTTGAGGTGCACCCAAATGTACTTGCGCGCAATATTTTAAATTATAGAGGCCACACCCGGCTGAAAAGGAGGGATACTCTTTTTCTCAGCCGTACACGAGAGATGTAAAACAACATAAATTAACCGTTGAAATTAAAAATTTTGTTTAGCATTGGCTAAACTTATATGTAATATTTTTTAGATTTAAGATTTGAAAAACTTATTGATAATTTAATTTACAATTGAAGATTCAATAAATAATAAAATTTATCAAAAAAAAAAAAAAAAAAAAATATTTCTGCCAACTATGTTCCGTAATGTGTGCAACGAAAGACAAACTTCAAATGAATAAAAAAAACACTAACATCCACACACACGTATACATTTTATGCCTGATGAATTAGTCTAGTGTAATTTGGAAAGAACAAAAATTGTCGGATTAAAAATTGTTCTAGTGTAAATATGCTCAATTATTTGAAGATATTATTATATGTATGTCATATGTTGTTTTGATTGGCTATGTCACAACAATTAAGATGACTAAAAAGAATTATGTTTTTTTTTGTTATATTAACAAATGCTTTTATTAATTGTGTTATTGAAATAAACGGACTTTTTATTTGAATTGCAGCAGTTTGACTCTAATATAAACTATTATAATTATTTAGTATTTGTTAATTTTATTTAATAATTTACTGAAAAAATTTATTGAATGGTTTGCTAATGGCTATTGCTGAATTTAATATTGTTTTTTATTAATTAAATAATTAAACTAGTTTTATATATTATTAATTATTTTAGATGAAATCACAGTCGTTATGTGAGAAATTTAATTTTAAAGATGGTGTTATATTTGTTTTTTGTTATTAATATATTTTATAATTGATTTTTATTTTAACTAGAACTATTTAAATTTTAAATAATATTATTTTTAATTGATTTCTACTAAATTATTAAGTACTTTAATAATTTTGGTTTAATTTAAATTAAGCTATCTTTTAATTGTATTTCTTTCTTTTTATTTGTTGAAAACAAGGCATTTTATATATTATTATTAAATATTTTTATAATTATTATTTTTTATTTTACTAAGCATAGTACTTTGTTTTGATATTGGCTTATTAGTTTCATTTAATTAATTAATTATTATATTGATACTGATTAGCCACTGTGTTAGTGTAATTATATTAAATGATAAATTTTCATACAAACATATCATTTGTTGCTGGTGTATTAAGTATGTGGGTTATTATTAATAATTAAACATATAATAGTTGTTTAAAGTACAAATTTAATTTTTTGATTTATTTGTTGATGTTTAAGCAATGTCAATATGCATTTCATTGGTGGTTTACCAAGTCATCAGTAGACTTCAAACATACTCTTATCTTATGCAGAAACTTTAAATAATCAGTTGTGAATTTATAAATGAATTTTTAAAATTACAAATATAACAGGCGTAGTATTGTTTTAAAATGTACAAGTTTAAAATAAAATTTAGAATATTTTACAATGTTTAGATACTATCATTGTATATTTGAATTAGAATTTAATTACTTTATTGTAAAAAATTACTAAGAAGTATTGAAAAATATTAATCGACATGCGTTCATGTTTGTTATTCTGTTGCTTACGAATTTATACTGTCTTCTAGTGATGTTACGAATATAAATTTTTAGTATTCACTAATACGAATATATGTGCCAATATTTTCGCATTTGCTTTTTGAAATTTAGATCCACTCAATATTTTATATTTATTTGGAAAATATCCCTCTTTAGTATCGGTAAAAATAAATTTAACAAAAAAGTATTTAACATTATTATGACATTTAGATTACTAATTTGAAGGCCACTACTGAACATTTTAAAATTATTTTACTTACATACATACATACTTCCAAATTAATAAGACTTCAATTTTTAAATATACTGTTTTTTGCTAACAATAAAGGATTTTTCAAATAAAAGTTATTTCAAATTAATTTTGGAAAGTAAGTGCAAAATATTTTTTTATTGGGGACACTGCTCAGGTGATGACACCAAATTATGAAGCGCATTTTGCCGGAACTAGTAAAATTGATTCTGGGAAAGGGGTTAAAGGTAGTAGTGTTTTTGTAGACATTCGATTTGAACCTTATGACACTAAAAGTGACAGGAAAGACCTCCGCGGGAAGGTTATTCTACAAAGGAACAGTTCTGCTAAAGTAAGAATTTTATCTGTTGTGTGTTTTACTGACATATCGACCACAAAGGATTGCGTTCTTAATGAAGAACGTGTTGTACGTAAAAAATTAATATATGTTTTTTGTTTAATGATATGTATGTAGGTACTTTTTAGACTTCATGTTTCATGCTTATTTTTTTCTTTTTGGAAAGTAATAAATATTCTCTAGATTTTGGCGAATACGGATGTCTTGAAAACTGCAAATACTAGGCAATACGAATATTCGTAACATCACATCTTGCAGGTAGCATAGCTTCGAAATACTTTTTTTAGTACTGAGAGTATAAGCTGAGAGTCCTTGTTCTAATTTTATGCTGATGCATAGTGCACTATTTTAAGAACTTGCGTGAAGAAATAAGTTTAAAAATTTTAGTGTTTTAGCATTCAGAAATTAATGAAAAAGATAAATAGGTTTGTCATTCTCTTTATAATTTCACACATACATATATGTATAATATATATCTACACAGTGAAAACATCGTGTTTATGTTCATCGTTTTTTAAATAAAATAAAATTTTCTTTATATAAAAACATTCACTGAAGTTCAATGTTAATGCAAGCATTCTTTGTTGTTATCCTTTAACTATATTAGGGATCGAATTTATGGATTTACATTTAGCCAATACTAATGAACAATTCGTTGAACTAATTAACTTTTTCCTTGAATTTTTTGGTTCATTGTACATTATCTGCTCTTAGAGATAGGGAAATCTAATGACGTTAACTTTCTTTCGGGCAGTCCGTCTGTTAGTATGTCTACCTGAAGGCTTTAGATAGAAAAATACCTTACATATACATATATAGGACAAAAGGAGAAAGGTAGTATTGTAATGTAAACTTTTTTAGTTATGCACTATGTCTATTGTTTGCAAGAAATATACTTCCAAAACCGAAAAAATTATTCGTAACGGAAAAGCCTCTAAAATTGAAAAAAAATCGCTATAAAGAGTAACTGCCAACAGTACGTTTTGGTTGTAGAGCAGTGTTCGGCAAAATTCAAAATAAGGCTGTATTGCTGTTTAATTAAGCTATGTACAGACGATTGGCAGTCTTACAATATTGTCAGAAAAATGTTCAGAAAATGTCTGCCGACCGTCTGAACTTACAATTTTTCTCTTGCAACGTTGCCAGAAAAAGCATTGTCAGTTCATTGTAAGACCATAATATTGTGTAGACATCTGACAATCGTGAGAACACTCTACTTTGCCATTGTCATATAATTGTCAGACATTGTAAGATCTTTTTTTTATTAGCAGATGTGTTTAAATTAATGCATCTGACAATGGCACCATTGTCAGATAATTTTTCTATTGGCAATGCTGTCCATAAATACTATTGGATTTGACAGTTCTGACAAAGTTTAACAACGCATCTGGCAATTTTTCCACACAACAATCTGACCACCGTATGAACTGACAATTTTTGTTCGCAGATAAATTTATTGTCTGACAATTGGCTGACAATGAAATTGTAAGGTTTTCTTACAATCGTCTGAACCAGCGTTACCATTTGTCAAGTTTTCCCTTTTTTTGCAAGTTTTTTGAGATGCAGTTAGTGTTTGTGGCACAAAATAAATTAAAAAAACATGGACAAATATTTAATGAAAAATGTTTTCTTTAAAATAAATATGTATCTACATATGTCCGTGTATATTTTTGAACAAAAAATTTTATGATTTTTTATTTTTTTAATATTCCTTCCTTTTTTACATTCACTAAGAACTGATAGCGGGAGTAATTTTTCACGGGATATTCACGATACCATTTTTCCCTTCGAGTGGAATTAAAATTTCACGTGAACAAAAATTTCACTTCTTATTCACGATAGCGGTTATTATATGATGAATTATAAAATAAATCAAATTTTTATATTTTTAAATAAAATGAATTCCAAATACATTTTTGTATTTTCTTTTAAAATTTTGGTACTTTTGAAGAAAAAAAGTTTTTTTTTTTTGAAAGAAAAGTTTTTTTTCCAGATATAAGAATATACTTATGGTAACGCTGAATGCGTGTGACTTCTTCGTTTTGCACTTTTGTGCAAAGAATTTTGAATTTTGCGGAACATTGTTGTAGAGCGAGTGAAAAAAAGAACCAGAAACTTTCTTTACTTATGCTCCAAACCAAAAGTTTGCGTAAATACGAATTCAGTTTCAAAAAAGGGTATTTAAGAAGGTTTCTGAAGTAAACATTTCACAGCCAGGAAGGGAACTTACGCATTATCTTTATAATTTTCTAATTCTTCATATTCATAAACCAAGTACACTTTTCCCTTCTTATTTCGTCTCGCATCATCAATCTGAAAACTCTTGAAGCAAAAGATTCATATTGTTGACGGCTAGAAACAAGCAATGTGGACAGCAGTGATGGAAAATTCAGTACTTTTGTACTATTTTCAGTACTTTTTCACAACAAAAATACCACAGTACCCCCCGTCATATTTAGTACTAGTTTTTTGTTTTGCTTTGTTCTCTGTTTAGAAATCTGCGTTATTTTTATAATCATTGACAACATTGGCTTCAAACAAGAACATAAGGAATGCACAATTCGTTATTCATGTTGTTAGTGTATGTTTTTCGCAAAAGTTGTTAATGTTATTGGTCCAATTTACACGAGATTAATTTTTAGTTCGCACAACTTTTGTTCTTTCGAAAACACACGAGACTAATTAATCTGGCATAAAATTGTATACATATACAGAGATTTGTGAGTATTAGTGTATTTTGCACACATTTGTTTTTTTATTTATGTACATGTATTGGTTTTGTTGAATAAAAATAAATGAATGTTTCATAAAAAGTACCACAATGTTGAAAAAAGTACTCTTTTTGTTGACGGACAGTACCATTTCAATTTTTCATTTTTCCAACACTGGTGGACAGTAAGTGGTAGTCCACAATTTTAAACTTTTTCTGCGATATTTTCAGTTTCATAGTTCTTTGTTAAATAGCGCCGGCGCCTTGACTAACGATTGGTTAAATCACCAACATCACTTAGCTAATATTGGTTAATATTATTATAAAAGGACATTAAGCGTTTTGTTAACTGAAGTAATAGGTGATGAAATGCATTTAGAAATCATGATTATAGTGTTTAAATATAAAAAAATGTTTAATTAAACATTTTCGCGTCAAGTAAGCATAAAAAATTAAAGTTTTTCACAAAATTGTCGTATTGCTTATATTAATTACTTCTTATCTTCTTAGTAATCCTTATGTTGTATTGTGAAATATTTTCTTAAAAATGAAACCTTGGGAATAATTCTCCAAAATACATAAACAGATGGTGATACTAGTCCTGGACTTTAATCATAATAAGCGCTTTATTATTTATAAAGAAAGGATATAATATTAATTAAAAAACTTCTAAAGTACGCCCCGGTAATTGGTCATGACGGGAGTTAAACCTTTTTAATATAAAAATTTAAAATAGCAATCATGTTTTTATAAGTGATTAAAATTTTACTTTATAAACAAACTCTTGCTTATTGCTTAAAGTTTCATATTGAGCTTTTTCGAAATGCTAAAATCATTGACGCAGTTTAATAAGTGTTTACCTAAAGATATTTTTTAAAAAATTTTGATTGATTTAAAAGTGGTGATATAAGTATAAATTTTCATGCATATTGTCTTGAAGGCTTTTAGTTTTAAGGAAAAACAAATAAGTAAATAACTAATGGCTTAGTAAAAAAATACAGCAGAATGTGTTGTTAGAAACTGGTTCCATATATTTTATTATATTTATCTTATATATTTATTATTTAACTTACTGAAGAGGCCATACATACTTTACGCCACATTAAATACATGATATTTAAAATCAATGCTTTCTATGTCGCTATATAAGTAAATATTTTGTTGAATTCTTAAAAAGAATCAAGATTATAATGAAATGCCATTTACAACAGTATTCAAGAAAGTGAATTTTAAAAAGTTTCGTTTTGAAAATTAGATTTTGAAACATGTAATCAATTTTTTTAACTTTATCCAACCAAAAATGTCTGAATGAATAACTTCGAAGGAAAGTTTTTCGCTATGATAGACTTACTAGACTCGATTTAGCAAAATTTTAAAACTTCACTAAATAAAATTTAAAAAAAAAGTGTAGCAAGCTTCGAATTAGTGTTGTTTCATATAAAAAATCTTTCACAATCAGTTGTGGCGGCAATTCTTTGAAAACTATAATAACCCCTCCAAACTAAATGTCCTACTATGATTCCACCTATATCAGTCCCTTAAAGTGCGACGTAATTTTTGCATGACCCCTAACTACAAAAATTTTCATTTAGTTTATGTTGAGTTTTTTTAATTAATTATTTCTAAAGCTTGAGAAGAGTTTTTGTATTAATTGTATTCAATTTTTTTAATTCCTTAATAATTTTATTTATTTCTATTGTTTTTTAATATAAATTTTTTTAAATAGTTTTAAAAACTCTTAAAATACATACTTATGTATGTATTTTATTTTTAAATGAAGAAAACATTAACGTATCATAAGCGAATATGTAAGTTAATCTTACTTTTTTTTTCACACATTATATAGGTATTTTGTTGTTACCATAGTTATGACAAAAAAGATATTGTGTTTCTCAGATTACAAATTGTATTTTGAATATATATACTACATTTCTAAACCAGTTCGGAAGTGGCTAAAATATTGGAAAAGGAAAGGGGTGAGAGGAATATGGTGAATGAGAAGCAAAATGAAAATATATGTTTTATTTTTTTTTTGGAAGTATGAGTCAAAATTTTATGAGAGATACATAGTTTTAAAAGGCCATACTCGTACGTCGGCCACCCAAGCCGGGTCCTACACGAGAAGCCCCACTGCTAGCACCACCACCTCCGCCACCCCGCGGAAGACCACCATGCGAAATACTGCGTCCCATGCGAGTCCCACTACCGCAACGTTCTCGTGCTTTGCGCAATATATCCGAAGTACTCGGCCGACGACTATTGCTGGCGGTCGATGAAGCGCTGCATTTACTACCGGAAATTATATCCGATGTAGACGAACGTCTAATATTTTGTGAAGATGATCCAAACGTATGCGGCGATAAATAGAATTGCGATGGAGAACTAGCTTGTGAACGCGACATTTCGTAGCAATGTGGTGTTGGCTGTCGCAGGAGATGTTGGTCACCACCATCACCGATGAGATGTATCAGTTGCCTGCTCGAAAGATTATCATCATTGGAACTATTGCGACGTGACGAATATGGCGATTGTCGATAATCCTTTAATAAATTTTCAGACTCTTCCTTGTCAACTGCTTCAACTTTCAAATAGGGTGGCATGCGGTTATACGGTTGATGTATGTGCTGCTGTAAATCGTTTATATATAATTGACTGCCATTGGTATTTATACCACCCTTTAAAGTTTTAGTCCCCTCTTCACCTCTAAAGTCACCACCCATTAAATTGGTGGATTGAGAATGAGATTTATTTTGATTTGAAGAACCATTACGTAAACCACTGTAGAAGGATTTAATATGAAAATCGAAGGATTTAAAATTCAAAAGTGAACGTTTCTTTTGTATTTTCGTTGGTGGTGACTCGATAACTTCTCCATTGTTGTTATTTGCGTGCATGCTTAGTGTCAATGTCGTATTGAAATTATTATCGAAATTATTATTTAATGTATCGCTTTGTATGGTATTTATGGGTATAGTTGTTGCTGTAATACTATTTAATCGATGAGTGGCAGCTGTCATTGTATTGTCCAAACTGCATGTAGTATTTTGAGAAAAACGGTGTTGTTGCTGCTGCTGTTGCAATTTTAATAATTGTTGGTGCTGTAAGAGCAATAATTGCTGCTGTTGCTGTAGTTGTAAATCATGTTTACTTATTGTTGTTGTCATTGTGGTACTACTTAAACTAGTTTTACTACTAATTGCTTTTATAAATTTATTATCAATATCTAAGGACTCCTTTCGTCACTGAATAACGCAAAATCCTTGTTTAGAGGCGTCTTTAGCATCGCCATCCTCACCACAAAAAGCTGCAACCTCATCATTTTTGGGTGAGTCTTGCCCACAGGGACCAATGCCACTGCCACCAGCGACACCGCCAGTAAGGCTTGGAGGCCCCTGAGGGCAAGCTGATTGTCACCGAAGTGCCAGCGTTGATATCATCGGCGGTCGCACCGGTTTATTCTCTAATATTCGTTCCAATTCTAGCATAACGCTGGTCGATAAGCGCGGCAGTAGCTGAAGAAAACAAATATATTCAATTAAAAGAAGGCAGATCAAAATAAATTAATTTTCAAGGTTTTTGCACAAAATTTGTTATGCTTTTGGTGAAATAATAAAATAATAATTAATTTGTTATATTTTAACAGTGTTATTCATAAAAAAATGCTTTTTGAAGAGATTATGTACACATTAGTTAATAATCAGTTTTTGTCTTATTAGCCGGTAAAAAGAAACTTTATCCACAAACGTTTAATAAAGCCAAATTAACTATTGTGTTATTTTTTCAGTTTTGTGATTCTGTGTTAACAACATTGTTTCGTTTTAATTGTTAAGTTATAATTAGTATTGTATACAATCACATACTCGATAAGAAATTAGTCTCTAATGGTTTGAAAATGTGAAAATAATGTCATATAAATTTATTTAAACAAGTTAGATTAATAGAATATGTACTCATATATATGTATAAATCAAACGCTGTGTCTTAGTCTCGCTAAAACTCAAGAACTACTTGACCGATTTGTATGATTTTTTTTTGTTTTGTTCGTTTAATCACGAGGAAGGTTTAGAAAAAAAGAAAGTTCAGAAAAGCCCAAAAAAAGGTATAAAGATCGAAAAAAAAGAAAATTTTTCTTTTGTTTGCAAATTTTACATTGCACCATTAATTGCTGTGGATTAGTCTGCTTAAACTCGATAATTGCTTGACCGATTTCAATGATTCTTTTTTGGTTTTTTCGTCCTATCACGAGAAAGGATTAGAAAAAGAAAAGCCAAAAACAAAAGTCGAAAAATCAAAAAACCTAATATGTAAATAATAAATAATTATCCTTGGAGTTATTCCCTTTTCACACTTTGCGTAAATTTGTTATTTCTTATTATGGAATTTCTTTAATTTCACTACTTTTTTGTTGTTATGCAATTCATCTAAGCTTTCAAATAATCATGCAAAACTATGTTTCAAACAGTGTAATATTGGCAATTTAGCGCACACAAGTGATTATTATTAAAGGGTAAAAAAAAACAACAAAAACAACAAAACTAAATTTTTGTGCATAGAAACGTAAGCAACAGTAACAAACAAATTGAAATCATTACAACTTTTGTTAAAAAAAACTAACTGTTTCACAAATTTTAAAAAATATTAAAAACTTAAATGAATACACAAACAATTTCAAGTGATTCAACTGCAGCTAAAGCTGCCCACACACGAGTGATTTGTTCGCGTACCATTTCTCCACAAACGACGAACAAATCACAATAACCTTATATGTCAAGAAGAAAACATGAATTGTGAAGCGGATAATGCAATTTCTCTTTTGATTATATACTTACATACATACATATGTATGTATTTGTATGGGCAAAACCAAATTATACATATATGCATACATACCCTACAAGCATTTTTTGAAAAAATTGATCATATTCGAGTAATTTATGACTCCTCTACGCGATTAAAATAAGCATATATGAGCTCATTTTCTGATCATAAATGTTTGTTTCCTCGGGAGAAAATGGTACCCTACCCGCGACTCTTCTTGGGGAGTCATTTATTACCCGATTTTCTGATCAGTTTCGAGTCATTTATGACTCATATTTTTAATGATTTGCGAGTCTTTTTCGAGTCATATTTTAGTCGTATTTCTGAGTGTTTGCGAGTCTTTTTCGAGTCATTTTTTAGTCGTATTTCTAATTATTTTCGAGTCTTTTTCGACTCATTTTTTATTCATATTTCTAATCGTTTGCGAATCATTTATGAGTCGTCGTAAATTTTGTATAGTGTGTAATTATAACAGAATAGTGTTAGAAAAAAGTTTACAAGTTTGTATTTTCAATTCGTTTGTTTGAGAAACAAACCGTCACGTGTTCGTCTTCGTTGGTTCGAAAATTGACGTTGAGTTATGTGACCATGTTTTGCACTCTGTTATCAAAAAACAATTCAGTTATTTTAACAAGTTAAGTAAAAACAGTTATTTTTATTACCTTCTGCAAACCTGATGGTCCTTTTGGTCCTGTTGCATAGAATATTTTTTAATTTTTTTCAACTTTTAAGGAAATAACAAAAATAAATATGAAGTATGTAGTATACCTTTTTTGAAATTAACTCTGCTTTAGCACTCTTAGGTTCTTTATTGTATTTAAAAGGAATTCGTATTAGGTCATTTGTTAACACTAAAATACCCCGATTTTGGCCAACTTCTAAATCATTTCGAATGTTCTGTTCAATATTTTGATAACGCTCTAGGATTTTCTGATGACAAAATATATTTGATTTGTTCACTAACATTGTCATTTAGTATCACCTGAGTTTTAAAATACGAGTAATTTACATGAGTATGTACATATGTAAGTATGTACATATGAAAAAGTTCTTACACAATTCTGGCTTTTGGTTAAGCGTTTCCAATATGTATGGAAATAGTAAAGAGCCCATGGTATCCTTTCTTAAATTTGTCATTTTAAAATATCTTACAAAAAATTTTAATTAATTCTTACAAGAAATTTAAAAATAAAATTTTATCGGTCTGTGAAGCAAAATTAAATTTAAAATTAATTAAATTAAAATGACAAGAAAATCCGAAAATTTATTGAAACTTTTTTTCGTTTAATACAAATAAAAATAACTGAATTAAAATCAGTTTTTCATCATCTAGATGAGCAAAATATTATTCATAAATAACTTCAAAACAGCCATATTTCAAACACCTGCAAGATCCATTTTCGATTGCTGTATGTTTTGTTATTGTTTTTTAAATCAATTACTTTTTAAGCATGAGCACGAATCATTTTCAAGTCTTTTTTCAAGCGCGCAAGTGATTAATCAGTTTTTAATCGTCAAAAGTACTCGAGGATGACTCAGTTAGGTGATTTTTGATAAAACAATCTTCCAAATGCTAGTAGGGTACGAGTATATACATAAATACATATGTGATGGTATAATAAATAAATAAATGTAAATATGTACATAAGTATGTATGTAATATGAGAAAAAATTTGATCGAATTATTTTGTTCTGCATTTCTCCCTTTATATCTTTAAATTTTGTTTTGCCAAATGACATTTTCTTCTTTTGAAATCTTAATACATATGTATGTATGTACATAATAAATTAAAAATTCCTTAATAACCATCCTTAAAAATATTCAACTCGACCACAAACAATAGTAAATAAAAAATGCATAAGAAACTAAAAATTTTTTGCTTGCTACTCATCTCCGCAGTACATATATACATACATACATGCACACATGTTGCCTCTTTTACGTTTCGTTGTGCACTAAAATGAAAAATTTTAAAATGTTCGCGCACAAGTCCACTAACAATCCAACAAATCACAAGAAATTGAAAATTTTCAATGTCTTATGATTTGTGCGCGCACAGCCCCATTAACTTGTAACAAGATGTCGAACACGAACAAATCACACGCACAAATCAATCGTGTGTGGAACTAAACGCATGCATCAAATCATCTGTTTTGTGGAGTCATGTAAAGACCATCCGATTGACGACTAAAGGTATGAACACATTCGCCACAGCAGGCTACCGACTACAAGCTGTCAAAATTAGAATACATGTGTGCATATGAAAATGATTACATTGAAGACAGCAAGGCAACACGGCAACAGGTTTTTGTCCATGCTACTAATTTCTATTTCTGATGGCCACAGAACCAAAACAGTGTTGACAATATAACAAAATATGTAAAGCAAATTAGTGATTAGAAATATTTTTTATTGTAAAATAAAAAAGAAAATTACAAAATTTAAATGTTATAATATATATGCATCAAGAATTTTTATTAGCTTTATTGTTATACGGAATATTGACTTGAGTCCAAAATACCAACATTGTTAAAGATTAAACAAACGCACGGGGTAATAGCCCTTTTTTACCTCAAAAATTTTTGTGTAATTTTTTCGGCGCTCTCTCTCTCTCTCGATTCCGCAGTTTCGGGGTCAAAACTTTAATATATTATTGATCATAAGACCTACAATATAGAACGAATATAAACGACATAGGTATCATTTCAAATTCTCTAAATAAGTGAAAAGTCAGATAAAAAAATGTTTAAATTGAATTTCACTCGCAATGGGTAAATTGTTTTAAAAAATTTTTATACCAGTATAAAGGTATCTTAGAGAAGTTTAGAGTGATATCCACATCGCTTATATCCGTTCCATATTCTAGGAGTTATGGCCAATAAAAAATAAGTTTTGAACCCCGTAACCCCGGAGCTAAAAGAGATCCATGAGACGATTTTTTTCGGTCAAAGCGAATCCATACAAAGTGATGTGAGTGGCGAATTCAATTCGCTTTATTCAATTCGCCACAGCAAACTTTAAAAAAGTAAAAGCGCTAAATATCACCACTGTAATATTCATAAATGAATCGTTGCAACAATTCAGGATCAGCTGTGTACTGTGTATCTGTCGTTTCCAAAATAATTAAGTAGCTGGCTAAACGGCTACATCGGTAGCTAGCATCATTTCTAGTCTTGTGTTCGTGTAGTCTGCTGTGGCGAATGTATTTATAGCTTAACATGCGAGTGTTTCTGCAACAACATCAAGATGCAGATGTGTTTTCGAAACAATTGTTGGGCATTGGTAATGGGAAAATCGCAGTTGACATCTCGACTGGATTAATCGCTTTGCCAACTGATTTCTGCCAGTTGACCGAAACAAAGGAATAGCTCATTCAACCCGTCTTTCCGACCATTGAGCAAAACTATAAAAAATCATAATTGGCTGAGCGAACGAGCCATATTGGCAGCTAAAAACAAAGATGTCGATGATCTCAACACAACAATTCAAAGTTTTATTCCGGGACAATTTTTTGCATTCAAATCGCTTGACACAATTATCAACCCAGATGAAGCAGTCAACTATCCCCCAGAATTCTTGAATTCATTGGAATTGCCTGGATTACCACCTCACAATTTGCAACTAAAAGTCGGCTCTGTCATCGTCATGATGCGGAGGGTTCCGAGATTTCTTTTGAGTCGCATCCCCAATTTAAAAATTCATCATCATCATCCCCGAAATTTCCCAAAAAGCAATTTATACTATCCCCAAAAATCCCAACTAAAAATAATACCTACTACTTCAATTTCAATTCACTTAAGTATTAGCTTATGCATACTTTATTTGCACTGTAGTTAATTTCTAAGTATATATTTGTATATGTGTTCTAACAAATTCGTTAAGTATTGACTGATAAAATCAAAAAGTTCGGAGTCCAAACATTCTTTACCGCTGTCTGAAGAAATTTTTCGGTACATGCTTTTAGAATTAAACAATTTGACCATTTCTGGAGATGGATCAAAAGTTTCACAACAAATTCCATTATTTTTAAAATGTATATTAATTCTCAACAGAGATTCGAGCTCGTACTGCATTTTGTTTCTAATTTTTGTTTTTACCGTGTTCATTGCCGAAAAACTCCTTCAACGCAAGCGTTGCTCGTTGATACGCAAAGTAAATTTAATACCAACTCTGCCAGGTCTTTAAACGGCCGTGATCCAGGCATCTTGATATAAATAAACTTCTGTCCAAAACATATTTAAGTTGTTTGTTATTTGTATATCAAATAAATCATTCCATCTTATAAATGGCATTTTTTCCACTGTGACTTAAATATATCTCTTGGAACATTTTCATTTGACGCTGGTTGTAGTATTTTTATGATTGAACTAAATTTGGGTTGTCCTAATGGGTTGCAACACATGTTTGGAGAAAATTGCTTATTTGTTTTGAAAATGTTGAGATTTGATGGCAAATGTTTTAGCATTTGTTTCAATAAAGTTTTTAGGTATAAAAAAACAAGTCCGCTTTTCCTTTAATAACAAAGTTTTTTTACCACACTAAAAACACTTATGTACTCAAAAAATAACAATTAGAATACGTTGATATTAAAATAATAGTCCAAAAAATAAACCAAATTATATAAACAAAATAAAAATCCCCAAAAAATCTCATAAATTCCCTATATAAATTATCCTCAATGAATTCCCCAATCCCCAAACCAAATTTTTCATCCCCATTTTGAAAAAAAAAATCCCCGATTTGGGGATAAATCCCCTAATCTGACAACACTGATGTTGCGTAACATCAACCAACCTCGACTTTGTAATGGAACAAGACTGGCTGTAAAAATTCTCATGAGCAATGTCATGGAAGCGATGATTATTAAGGGAAAATATATAGAGGAGAGGATGTTTTGATTCCGCGCATCCCGTTGATTCCAAATGATATGGCATTCGAGTTTCAACGGCTGCAATTCCCTGTGCGTCTGGCCTTCGCAATGACCATAAACAAATCACAAGGCCAGTCCCTAAAAGTTTGTGTTAGAGTTTCCGTGTTTCTCGCTCGGACAACTGTATGTTGCGTGTTCGCGTGTCTGTAAGCCATTATCTTTATTTGTTTACGCGCTGCATAACAAAACGAAAAACATAGTTTACCAAAAATGAATGAATGTTTATTTAATTTTTATCCATTCATATAAATAAGATACATTTATTTAAATCAAACAAGAAACGATTTTCATTTATTAACCAAAGAAAACTCCAACGCACAAAGTGCGGCCAATATTGCCTATCTCAATGATTTGGAGTTGTAGGGATGATTGGAATTCATAACAGCTTATGAAGAAATATAATAAAATCAATGTTAGGTGGAACGAAGTTCACCGGGTAAAATCTAGATGCTTATAATATTCAAACAAATATTTAAATTTTTTAAGAAGTGTTGTAGTATTCAAATTCAAAGTATTCAAATACCGAGTACGTTGCATTTGTTTACACACCACTACTTTGTTTGCTTTATTTATTTGAAATTTTTGAATCTTTTTGTGGTTGAAATATGACAAACTATGCATAAAATCATGAAAAAACGAAGTAAAAGTATTAATATTTCAAGGAGCAGGTAGAATTTTAGTTATGTACGCATGTGAAAAAATATGCATTTATTGCATATACATAAGTACATTCAGACACACTTGTGTACATACATTCATATGTATGTATGTATGTACATATGTATATATTTCATGAATTTTCTAATTTTACGTACATACATATGTATGTAAACATTGCAGAAAGACTGGAAGAATCGGGAGAATTGAAATATGTATATTATCTGAAGAATATTTAATTTAATAAAAAAACTACTACTTATGTATTTATATATGTATACTAGCTGATCCCGGTGTACTTCGCTACCCCCCTCGTTATAAAATAAAATTAAAAGTATTTATATATCCTATTGTGAAAATTTAATGACCATCGGTCCAATAGTTAAGACTATATTAAGATTTTTTATTTTCCTATAAAGGGGCTTGGTCCCACTCACTTTTCTCCTAGTACGTATTCCTAATTATGTCAATACTATATGTACCAAATATCATCGGCGTAGGTCAAAAAATGCCCAAAATATGGCGATTTCAATTTTTGGGTTATATGGGAGCTGCCACGCCCACTTGTCCGATAACGCCCATTTTTGTCCTGATTACTCACATTAGTAACATATGAACTATTGCAATGTTTCAAAACTCTTGCTATCACAATAGTCAAGATATATGATGTTATTCAATTTATGTGGGAGGGGCTACGCCCACTTGAAATATTAAAAGCCTAAAACCATCCTCTATAAATTCCCTTTTGAATGACACCAGTTTGGGTCAAATCGGTTGGATAGTTTCCGAGTCTATAGCGAACATGGGTACAAACATTTTTTGTATTTTATATATATAGATTTTGTATAATACTAACCAATGTCGAAATTATATTTATTACAATCATTACTTTATTTGAATCTCTTTTTATTTTTTACATTTTTTCAAATTAATAGTGGTTTTTTTACTTTAAAAAATGCAAGTTATTAAGCGGCTAAAGTAGCGTGATGCCTGCAATAAATTTTTTTAGTTTATAAGCGTGTAATTACCGGCTAATAGTGCTATTTAGCGTTTGTGAATACTATTTTAGCGCATTTTGCTTATTAGCCTCTAATATAACGTTTGTGAATAACAATGTAAATAAATAAAAAGATTTATTTTTAGAGTCACTCACTTGTAATGATTGCAGACTCTGATGCAACTGTTCAGCAGAAGTAGCACCTAACAGTAAACATTGTACGGGTTCATGCTTCAAAGACCATGCTATTGACAGTTGGCTGGGTGTACAACCTAACTTTTCAGCCAAAGCGGCTAAATCCTTCAGACGATCACAATGTCGGCGACCTTCCTCCAAACGCTCTTTATTCCAACTACCTTGGGGCGATAAGGCCGCCTTGAAATTTCAAACAAAAATAAATTTGAAAATTTAAAAAAACCTTCTTATCAATCGTGCTTTTCCTTCGTTCTTTTAAATTTATTAGACATATTTTTTTACAGAAAATCCATTAATTTTGTTAGTTTTCACTATTTTGCTAAAATAAAAAATAATCTGATAAATTTCTCATTTTTCATTCACTTACATTCCTATTAACTTCGTCTTCAGTCCAAGAATAACTATGACTTTTAGTTTTAAACGAACACTTTGGCAAAAAGATTTTCTCACCATTTTGAGCATCACTCAGTGCCATTGACAATGGACCCCATGCCATAAGACCTACACCAATTTTATTATACATTTCGGGTAAATAGAGCTCACATTTTTCGCGACAAAACATATGATACTCGGATTGTTCGACAATCGGTGTAATGCAGTTAAATTGACGACAATTTGTATAGGCTTCCATAATCTCGACCTGAGTCCAGCGAGCAGTACCCCAATACATAGCCCAGCCTTGTTGTATTATATAATTCATAGCTCTAACAATTTCTGTTAAAAAAGCACATGTAATTTTTGTTTAATCAAATAAAAAATTCTGGCAGTATTTACCCTCCATGGGGCACATGGCATCAGCTTTATGTATAATTACAATATCAATATATTGCAATTGTAGACGTTGTAAACTTGCTTTCACAGACTCAATAATATGCTTGCGTGAAAGACCACGTTCTTCGGATCTGAAAAAGTTTTAAAATATTTATTTTTTTACAATCGATGAATTTATATTAAAATGTTTTTTTCTGATAACTTCTAAGTATGTTAGCTTATTACAGAAATTTTGCTAATTGTTAAAATCTAGTATGTACTAGTGATGTTCCGAATACTCGTATTCAATTATTCGACTATTCGCATATTTCACGATATTCATATTTGCCAAATTCTAGCGAATATTTCTCGAATAATTTGCATATACTTTCCAAAGAAAAAAAAAAAATACAAAAAGTTTAAAAAAATATGTTAATTTTTGTATAAAGAAAACCCTTTGTCTTTGACGAAAGATAATAAATTTCTTGGTAAAGTCTTAAAAGTATATTCATATCATGTCAAGTTAGTAATAAGTTCTCAGTAGAGGAATGTTGGACTTCAAAAATGGATTAAATAGAATATGTGAAAATCCACCGACACAGGTGGCTGGGCAATCAGCGAAAATATGATCTTCCAAACAGCACTGAAGAGGTCTTCAAATTCGCCATCATTTAAAACTTTCACGATCACGCACGCTCACGAACGCAATATATTTAATCACGTACTTTCACGCACGCCCCGAATTATTTTGCACGCATGCTCACGGTGAAATACAAATTTTGCAATAAAAGATTTAGCATATGCTAAAAAATTGTACGTAATTACATCTGTATGTATGAATGGATGTAAATTTAGCAAAGATCAACAAATTCAAAAGAACAAAAAGAACTGTTTTGAGTATGTGAAAATTGTATCAAAAAATCACGCACGGTATTATATTTTTAAATCACGATCACGCACGCAATTATCAATTATCAATTTGTAATTACAAATCACGTGATTCACGCGTGACACGAAAAATGCACGTTTCAAATATTCGCATTCGTATTCGTGAATATTAAAAATTAATATTCGTAACATCAGTAGTATGTACATATTGTTATGGATTAGCTCAAAGTATATTTATAAAAGTATGTACAAGCAAGAGCACAGCTGAACGTGTTTTTTTATACATATTTTCATTGACTATTGTCAAAATTTTTTCATTTTTCTTTTACACACTTTTCTTTTTTCTGCTGAGCAGAGCTGTAACATAAAGATTAAAATTTGGTTTTTAATTCAAAATGATTTATAAAAAGTTTAATTGATTAATTTTACACAAAACCCGAATGCATTTCTCATGAATTAAAAATTCTCGCATGCATTCACATCACTAAAAAGATTAACTGAATTAAATTATGAGTGATTTCATTGGTGATTTACTGAAAAGCAATTTTTTAATTCGCCATTTTCACTAGAATTAGGATCATTATTAAAAAAAACTCCAAAAGGGTTTATGATTCGTAGATTCTTTCAAAAAGAAATCATTCCTTTACAGCTCTGCTACTATGCTATTTTTCACAATTGTAAATTTATTTTACACAAACAAAAAGCCTGTTGTTTTTTTATTTTTTATGCATGTACTTGATATTGATATACTTTGGATTAGCTTATATATTATCTACAAAATATAAATAAAAAATTTTAAAAATAAATTCTTGAGAATATATCGAATATTATTATTACTATAGTAACTAAATCGCGGAAAATCTTGATTTTCATATAAAAAAATTTTATTGAAAGTTTTATACTGGTTAACAAAATATTTAAGAGTTTTTCTACTTACTTGGTACTCCAATAAACTTTTGTTGTAATCACATAAGCTGTTCGCTTCCATCCGGTACGTTGCAATATTTTGCCAATTTCCGTTTCCGAATGGCCCTCTGATATATCAAATAGATTTATGCCACTCTCGATAGCCAGCTTAAGTATTGCTTCGGCCTGATCATCACTAACCCCGGGTGAAAAAACTGGCCAAGTACCCAGGCCCACATTGCTAACACGTAAACCACTTTTGCCCAAATTCTTATAACGTAAACCAGGAGTGGGTGTGGAACCCGGCCTTAACGGTAAAGCTGGATTTGAGCCCAGACTTATGGAACGGCCTATTATTGTATTAAGGAAAGAAGAGTTTAAAGGAATAGTAGTAAATGTGCTAGCAATTTAGGTGAACAACAATAAAATATTTAATACAAACGAACACATTTCATTGTTTTTATATTAAACTTATTTTCACTCTTTCATAAAAGAAACGTGCTGTATAAAGGACAGAAATATAAAGCAATATAATATTAAAAATAAATATTTATGTATGTATGTATGTATATTACCAAATTTTTTGGTAACTGAATTAAGGCTGAAAATTAATTGTAATGAATACACATAGTATGTATGTTAATAAGTTTTTTACTTCTGCTTTTGAATTTATTTTTTACAAAAAGTTAAAGATGTAATAAAATAACTTAAGTGGTGATTTCAAATTAAAAAAAACAAGAATAAAAAATAAGAAATAACAAAAAGTAATGTGTAAACTTGGTCTGTGCATGCTGTGATTAATTTAAAGAAGAAGACAGTTCATATAAAATTGATCTTTGTGTCTTTTCTATTCAACAGCTTTCAATAATATGTTACAAATGTTTTGTCAGTAGTTGAAATCAGTGTTTAAAAAACTCAAGCCAAAAGTTAAAACTTCCCAAAATTTTAATATTTCACTGCTTTTACTTTTCTCTGCTTTTTTAAATAAAACATTGTAGTCCAGTCATTATAGTAAGTTCACCTCGGAATTCGAGATACCCAGCTGTAAGTCTGTAAATACTTGTATATTGACACCCTAAAAGTTGTCTTAGAACCTACAGGGTGTACGAAACTATTAAATTTCAAGGCCAAAGGTCACAAAAATCGGTTTTTTGAGCTTTTTTTTGTAAATATCTCATTTCCTATGGGTTTTTTGCTATTTGTATTTATTATCTATATTGTAGAATAAAAAATTCTCTACAAATTTTGTTTAAAAAAATTTTTTATACAGTGAACCGTTTTCGAGATAGAGGGCGGAGAGCGCGCGGCCACAGGATCACTTCAGGTCAAGCGGTGTCTCCGGTCGAAAACGCGCCATATATAGTTGATGAACTATCGATAAATCAATGATTATAAATATTTGTCAATTTTTATTAAATATTATATTATATTTTATCATTTTTTTCATGCATTAAATCTATGTCTATTCAATAATACGGATAACCGTTTCCTAAAATTAAAAAATAATTAAGGGAAGTATTGAATGATATTTTTTAATAAAATATTAATTCATAATTAATTTGTTTTTTTTTTATCACGTAAGAAGTTATTAATATTAATTAGGTTAAAATTCAAATATAATTCCTATATTTTCATCAACAATTCTGCAATTACATGAGCAGGTAAGTAATGTTAAGTAAATTAATACTGAATAAAAAGTGGACAGGTTAGGAAAAAAATGATAAAATATAATATAATAGTTAATAAAAATTGACAAATATTTATAATCATAGGTTTATCGATAGTTCATCAACTATATATGGCGCGTTTTCGACCGGAAGCACCGGTTGACCTGAAGTGATCCTGTGACCGAGCGCTCTCCGCCCTTTATCTCGAAAACGGTTCACCGTATAAAAAATTTTTGTAAACAAAATTTGTAGAGAATTTTGTATTCTACAATATTGAATATAAATACAAATAGCAAAAAACCCATAGGAAATGAGATGTATACAAAAAAAGCGCAAAAAACCGATTTTTGTGACCTTTGGCCTTGAAATTTAATAGTTGCGTACACCCTGTAGGTTTTGAGACAACTTTTAGGGTGTCAATATAGAAGCATTTACAGGCTTACAGCTGGGTATCTCGAATTCCGAGACTCTTACCTAAAGCTTAAATGACTGGACTATTGGTTCTGTTGAAACTTATGAAAACAGCGGCAGTCGTATTCTAAATGAGAAGCAGAGAACTTATTCTAAACACTTGCACAGTGCTGCAACAATTATAGGCTTTACAATGTTATGAAATTAATGTTTAAATATGATTTCTGCCATGTAGCCGCCACGGCTAGAGCGTAGAAGGCGCAATCAGCAACATCAATTTTCCAAAATTTTTCGCAGCATTTGCGGCCGTATTTCGCCGATAACTCCTTGAATGTTGATTTCCAGGTGTTCAATTGTTTGTTTTTTATCGGCGTAGACAAGTGACTTAACATAACCCCATAACATAACCATTAGTTGAAATTAATTTTTATCAAAAGTTTCTTTGAGTTAATCAATTGTAGCTCGCGCTGTGTAGCATGTGGCTTCGTCCTGTTGGAACCACATATGAGCAAGATTAATGCCACGTTACTGAGGTAAGAAAAAATTTTGAATCATCATCCTATACTGTTTACCATTGACAGTTTTTGAAGACATATGGGCCAATGACTCCGTCAGCCCATAAAGCGCACCAAACAGTAATTTTCTGTGGATGTAGTGGTGTTTCGACAAAAGCTTGTGGATTCTCCTCACTTCAAATGCGACAATTCTGATTATTTACGTACCCATTCAACCAAAAATGGGCTTAATCAGAAAATAAAATTTTGAATGGAATTTCAAAATCAATATGAACCCTACAAGAAGACTACCAGCTATATAACTAGTTATTTAACTAGTAGTGCTGACGGCTATGTCGGTTATAGTTTCCACTATTTTATTAAGAGCAATATGCAAAAACTAACCGAAGCTCTTGTATACGTGTGATTTTGCATCTTTCTCTAACTGATTAATTTCCCCGACTAAATAACATATATCTGTACTGCTTACTCTGCTGCTTTTTATTAGTCAATGATAACTTAAATATTGGTTAGCACTAACTAGTCAAACCTAACCAAAATAGTGGTTAGCACTAACTAGTCACAGCTAACCAAAATATTGGTTAGCACTAACTAGTCACAGCTAACCAAAATATTGGTTAGCACTAACTAGTCCCACCTAACGAAAATATCCGTCAATACAAAATGTTTTTTCTTTTATATTTCATATGAAATGTACATATTTATTTGATATTGTATATTGTTTACATATTTATCGTATGTGCCAAAGTCATCTATATTGCGAGCATCACACTGATTCAGTATTAAACGACGTCCTACACAACGTTCTTCGTAATCGAATAAATATTCCTTCATAACTTTACGTAAACGATTTACACGCGATTCCATCACATCATTACATACCAATTGTTCGGGATGCAAAGTTTGTAACATTAATAAAGATTTTCCACCGGGAGCAGCACATGCACCCAGAACACGCTCACATATAATAAAAGTGGTGGCAGAACTGAAGCTCCATAGAGTAAATAATGTGAAAGAAAGTCTGAAAGACATTGGTAAGTGAGACTTTTTATTACAATAATTTAATAATACAAAAATTGTATTTCTTATCTTTTTGTCTTTTGGTAATCGTGTCCATATTGCTGCCTATATCGTGGTTGGTTTTATTCTCCCCATATGTGGTTGAATCTTCTAAGCGTTCTTTGGCCAAATATACATATAACAAAAAGAATCTTGGCACTGCCTTTAACGAATTTCCAGAAATCACTTTTTGGAGTTTTAGGCAACATTACACAATTTATAAAACAATTTTAATATTTTCTCACTGTTTTAATTCCTTTTGTGGCATTTTTTTATATATAATGTACATATATGTTCCACTCTAACACACATGTTAGAATGGGACAACTAATGCAATATTTGCAATTGCCACTAGCAACACTTTTTGTGTTAGTAAAAAAATGTTGCTTGTGTTGGTTTCGGTTATCCATTTCTTGTAGGGAATTAGTGCTTCAGCCCATTTGCCGAACTGACGGCGCGTACGATGGTCGTATGGCTTTAATTCCTGCACAAGTTGAATCTTGCAAGCTTTTAAGCCAAGATACTTTCGTAAAATCTTTCACAAAATGGAAGGACACAACTCCAGTTGCTGAGAACGGCACGAATTGATTGATTAGGATCATCTTCAATGCCTTTCTGTACAGCGGCTACAACATCTTCAGTGCGCACTGTTCGGCGTCTCACGGGATGCACATTATCAGTAACATTAAATGTGGTCCGAAAACGATCTATTATTGTTCACCGAATTAGCCGCTCTGAAGGACGATTATGTACGCCATAAAATGAAGGAAGTCCACGATGAGTTTGACGAATAGAACAATTATTTTGATTAAGAATTTCAACAATTTGCACGCTTTGCTCTGGAGTAAGTAACTATCAGCTGTTAAATTGGTGCTCAAATAAAGCAGTGATGCCAACTCAAAGTTGTGACACTCTAAAAAAAAACACGCTTATATTCACGAGTTTACACGAATAATTTTTAATAATTTTTTTTTGGCGAACGAACATACATCTTGCAAACATTACAATATTGTTTTCTAAATAACAGCTTAAACTGATCTGTGAAAGCAAACTATCGAAACATGTTACACCCCATAGACTTTTATGCTAGAGTCAACAAATTCATCACTTTTATTTTCTAAAAAAATTTTACATGCATTGGAATGCAAATCAAGCTCGTTTTACTTTCTGATTCAGGAGTTCATTAACGTTGCGTCTTGAATAAGTTGTGTAGTTTGAGGCTCCATGAAAATTACTTCTTTTATTATAGCCTCACTAAAATTTTGATATACATATATTTTTAAAAAACCATTAATTGTCTTCATTAATTGTATCTTGTTTAACAAAAAGGCGCTTTATAGCTTTTTCACACTTATAAACATCTAAAATGTACCATCAATTTGCGATGATGTTGAAATGTTCCCATAAGAATTATACACGGCTGAACGGTGAACATATTTCAACATCATTATAAAATGTTCCTAAGCCATTTTTTCGATAATTTTAGTGTCACCACTAGAAAATTGTAATAAATTGTAGTGGCATCATTGAAAGTTGACATTTAATGGCATTATAATGAAAATGTTAAAATTTTCTATTAAGCCATCTTTTAATGAATTTTTGTGTAAAAAAAGAATCTGTGTTTTAAAAAGAGTAAACCTCCAGTAAACTGTTTAGTGATTCTATACACTTTGAAAAGCGATTGCTCTTGCAAATCAACAATCAACAGCAAAAACGGGCTTGAATAACCACTATATAGATTTGATGCATCATGGATACCTAATGCGCGTATATTTTTTTGGACCAAAAACAGTACATTTCACTGAAAGTTTTTAAAAAAACAGTAAATCGATTTGGAAAAACAGTACTTTTCGCAGTATATATTTTATTCAATATATAAAAAAAATTAACAATCATTTCCATCATCTGAATCATTTCCATCAAAATCAGCTTTTGTTGTTGTTTTGTATTTGTCGTTTGAAGCAATTTGAATAAGCGATGCCGGCTTCGTTTTGAGGTAATTGTAGAAATCAACGCATTCGTACTTCAAATTATATTTGACGGTCAGAATCGCCTTCAATGGGCCGCGTGAATAAAACGGTAGTTTATACTACATAGTACTAAGTACTAGCACTAGCTTTAACTTTTCAGTACTAGCTATGTTGAAAAGTATAATCTACAAAAAGTGTGAATAAATCTTTACTAGTACTACATAGCTAGTACTGAAAAGTGATAGCTAGTACTGGAAAAATAAACATATGCGGCTGAAAAGAAGAGTTGCCTCTGTTTAAAAAAAAAAACATTTTTCTTATAAGTTCTAAGCAAAACTTGTGGTAAAACATTTTGGCAACACTCGAAGTATGTTTTGATTATTTATTATCACGATGGGCGACAAAAATAGCGCGAAATTTTTTGATATGCTCCAAAAGCATATAAAAATTCTCAAGTGCTGTCAGTGAGAGTAGCAAAAAATAATGCCCTGATCATAATGAATGATCATAATTCATTAATGCAGTCATCATATTTAAATAAAAACAAACGACAATGCACTTTATGACGAATAAACCAACAATAAACTTATTTCCAGCACCTCAATGACATGCTTACAAAAATTCAAGTTAAAACTAGTAATTTTAAGTACTTACTAGTTTTTAATCACACATATTTTCAGCAAACGCTGGAAAAACTAGCTTGTGCTAGACTGCAAAAAGTACTAGCTTTAACTTAAATTTTTATTCACCTCAAATCTAGTTTAAACTTAAAATTTCCTAGTATTAGCTTTAGCTACCTTTTTATTCACGCGGCCCAATGTGCACATCTAATCGGGTTTTGTCTGACGTCCAAGTCTTGTTCACTGCAGAGAAGATTCGTTCCACTGATGCTGAAGTTCCTGGCAAACATAAAATATATTCAACGATCGTGGCCATTTCTTTGAATTCGCAATCGACGTTATTCAGATGAATAAATATCTCCACCCACCGATCCACAATCGAGGAGAATGCTTATTTTTGAAGTAAACAACATTATTGCATGAATTCGCTGTTCGCCGTTTTTATTTCTATTATGTATCGAAAAACAGTATTTTGAGGGAGAAAAGCAGTAAAAACCCACAGTTTTAACATAGAAAAAAATTGCCATCTTCGATTTTTTATATACATATTTTTTAAGAATAAAAATTTTCCAATTTTGCATAAAAAAAATTATTTTTAATCATTGCAGTCTAAATAATTCCGAAACCGTTGAGTTTATAAAAAAATTATGTTAGCATGGCTTAAAAGTAATTTCATTTCAAGTGTTTTACTATTTTTTGTGACAAAATTGAACAAGTCGGTCGATAGTTATGATAAAATTGGTAAATCAGCCCCTTCGAAAATCCCAAATTTTAGAAAAAAATTAAAAAAAAACTTATCCATAAAATTGAAAAATTTTACCATTCTTGTACTTAGGTATCCATGATGCATCAAATCTATATAGTGGTTATTAAAGCCTTCAAAATTTTTTCGATTTTGTTCCCCCGTGTTATTTGTTCATCCAAATCCATTTTATTTAATTAATTTTTATTTTATTACAAAACCTGTGTTCTTTTTATTTTGACAAATTAAATGATGGTAGATGTTAGATCTTGCAGATGTGAACGCATTTTTAACGTTTTCAACATCTTCCATGCATTCCCGCAAAATGTAGGCAAGTGGGAAAAGCCTATTATACTTTATGTACAGTTTTCTTAAATACCAGTTATCATAATGCAACCTGCAATGTTGACTTTTTCTAACGTTCTTTTTTCTTGCCATATAAAATTTGGATTTGTTAATAAATATTTGGTTCATTTTATACAATGCTTTTCAAAAAAAAAAAAATGAAATCTTTATAAATCTTTTTGCATAAAGATTTTTAGTTTTCTTCATATCAAAAACTAATTTTGTTCAATAAAAATTAAGCCAAATACAGAAAATCTTTGAAATTACAAACAAAAACTAAACAACAAAATTTTGTTAGAACCAACTCATCGAAAGAAATTCAATAAAACGAATTAACACACACAACGGAATAAATGTAAAGAAAAAAACAGAAAACAAAAATTGAAGAGAAAATAGTGATTTTTTATAATTTGATACCGAAATCAAGATGACCTCCCGTACCACTGAACTCCTCCATACAATCGAGTGATGCTATAGGGGCCCGACACCTGAAAGTAAATGAAAAGAAATAAAGCATTTTTTATTATATAAAAAAACAGTGAGTTTTGGCCAAAAAAATATATTATAAAATATATTGAAATATATTTTTCCGCATTTTCCTGTAATTAAGTTATAAGTTCAAAACAAAACAACTGCTTGTGTCTGTGTTTTCATATTCAAATTTTACAAATAGTTACAAAATTCACCAAATAACAATTCCTTTGGGTAACTTAATTTAATTGCCATTTAACAGGCAACCTACAGATGTATCTAATGGCCAGTTTTTGACTTCATGTGTAAGTGTGTAATCAGTTAATTTTTATTTAAATTTGTGTTGTGTTTAAAATAATATTTCATTTTTTCAGTGAGTAATTAAAGTTCTTATTTAATTACGATGAAAATATGGTAGCACTACGTAATATAAAATATTCCCCACAAATTTTCCAAAAGAACAGAGAGAAAAATCGAAAAATATATATTTTTATTTATTTATTTATTTAAATAATATTAGCCTTATATAAATATAAAACTAATAAAGAAGTAAAGCACTAGCTACTTGGGCTATCGGCTCCATATATTTTTATTTTAGCTATAAGTATAAGCTATAAGTTATATGTAGATTTTGACGTTTATAAAAAACAAATAATGGCTCCGCAAGACGGTTTGCAATTGCGGAACGAGGAACGATAAAATAGGAATGACTGGATCAGTCCGAACCGTTCCAATAAGGGAATCGTTCCAAGGACCTAGGTCGTTCCGGAACGACACAACTCTAGTCTAGCTGACTTCTTAAATGAATGTTGCTTTGTAGTAATACATTGTAGCGTGTTCATAAATGCATCTCTGAAAATTTTAGCAAAGTATCCAGAAAGAAAGGTATCCAAATATATTTAAATGCAAAATAAATACAACACGCAGCACAAGACAGCAAGTCGTTTATGTTTTCTTTTAATAATGTTTAAAGCATTATTCCTTTTTCGCACAAAATAAAAAAAATTTTTCAATAAAATATACTCTTCCGCCATTGTTCGATTTATTACATTGCAAATATATGTTTTTAAACAATTTCAGGGTTGCAAAGTATTAGTATGCAACATATTAAAAAAGTAATATACATTTAGGAAGTCAGCCTCTTTTCTTTATCTGCTTATTAACGCTTCAGATATCTTTCTTAAACAAAAAAACGTTAAAATTATTCATTAAAATCCGATATTTCGCCACATCTTTGTGTGGCTTCTTCAGGGATATATAAATTTGTGTAAAATAATTATATTAATAAACAAAAATCGAATTCAAAAAATCCAGAAACAAAATTTGCCAAAACGAAATTTTTTTTCAAAAATTACCAACTTTAAAAACTACTTATGTACACAAACATAAAAAATGTTTTCGTTATTATTAAACATGTTGAAACATTAACATCTCTAACATACTTATATCTACGTTCATAGTTATTTTCTGCACTTAAAACTTTTACATTTATAAAATCAGGATTGTGCTTAGAATTAAAACAATGTGCTGTCTTTTATGAAGTAATATTTTTTATTTTTTTCCTAATGGGCAATTTTCATACGCTAATATTTTAAAAAGTAACCAGTGCCTCGTTTCTGAAACTTGTGAAAAGTTCTCACTTCGAAACAAAATGTGAGAATATACTTCTCATTCAATCTTTTCTAGGATGACTCATTTAATATTAGTAGGATTTTTATATGACCTAATAATAATTTACATTTTTCATTCATCCTGTTTTTCACAGAATAATTAAAACTTTTCGCTGAGAGGAACTCTCACAGTCGTTACAGAAAGCAGGCACAGACTACACTGCAAAAAACGGTACCAGAAAAAGAAGATTCAGGGTCTAATTTAATACAAACATTAATACCAGTGTTTAAAAAAACTAATATATTTAGTAAAAATTCCCCTCATATTCCATAATTTTATGTGAAAACTAGAAAAATATTTACCTGTGTGATAAAATAGTTTTTATTTATTTTATTTTTGTCTTAGAGCTTGTGTAGTTGGAGCTCCTAAGACTGTTGTTTTATTAATTGAATTCATAAACTAAATGACATTGGCTTCTATACTAATTATGAGAATAATTCTTAGGGGTACCTTAACATAAGAGTAAAAGAATAGAAATATATATTATTGTTGGGTAAGCATATTTAGCTTCCAACTATTTATGTATGGCATGTGTTCAACAGTTTTAAAGTTCAACGAGTGCATACTTAAAAGCAACAGATACTTTGTGTAGCTTATATCTACAATCAAACAAATACAGTTAATAAATGTGATTCATTTAAGTGCATTGTGCTGCTGCACTTAATTAACTGTACAAGTGTCAAATTACCGACACACAAAATATCTTGCTTGCAGTTTGTCAATGCTTCCATGTTGCGGTGCTATTGAATCGCAATGCATACTACACACTGTTGGCCACGTGCTACACCTGATAACAAATAAATTTCCAGTTTTCTAAAAAAAATTTTGTACTTGACAACTAGTAAAATTTTTTGCTAGCACATAAAATGAAAATAAATTCTCTGTAATAGGTATGTATATTGTTCAGCAACAATTTCTTGTCTATGAAAACTAGCCATACACACGAAAATGGAAAAAACACACAAGTATACAAAAAAAATCTTTTCATACAATATGCCCCAATCAAACATACCAAACAATAAAATAAAAGCCAGTCCAACCAAACACAGGTTCGACTATTTGACAAACATGTCCATCTTACAATGACTAGTATTTAAAAATTTTTCTCCTTGAATCAACAACCAGCAGATTTCAAGAATTTTTAACAATCAACGTTTGCTTTATGAATGTTTACTTGTTATATGTACTTATATACATTAGAGTTGTCAATTATTTGCCTTTCAACTTTATTCGAATATTTCATATAATTGTTTTTGTTCGTTCGATCAAACGATTAAAGCTGAAAAATTATTCGATTAATCGATGAGAACAACGAATAAAAAATGATTTAAAACATTTATTGAAAAAAATAAACATTTCATAAAAAACTTAAAAATAAAATTTTGAATTTTTAATACTTTTAATATAATTATTTAATTCGCATAAAATATTGTTATTTTCATTACTAGTAACATCTTCTATATCAATACCCTCATCTGAATTATTGTGGTTACTTTCAACATAAAATAATCTGGAGTATAATTCATTTGGATATTCTTTAGTTTCACTTTTGGAATAATATTTTAAAAAACTTTCATTGCTCGGAAAATTTCCAGAATTTAAAAAATATTATTAACGTATGTATATAAAAATTTTATAGTTCTCTCATTTATTCTTATTTTATTACGTTTATGTAAATCTGTTGCAAAAGAATTATTAATTTTTTTGTTGTTGTGACTTTGTTTTTTATTTTAATTTTTGTTCTTGGTAAAATACTTCCAAACCGAGCTCAATTTTTTGGCTTTAGTGTATTTCTAACTTATTCACCTGAGAGTGAAAAAACCCCATTCTTGAAAATTTTTTAACGTTTCATTCAAAACATAGCACGACTACTAGGTATGCGCAGTTCGACAACAAATACATACATCCAAAATAACAAGTTAAAAAATTTTTACGTATGCATTTTAAACTGAAAAAATTTGTTCGATTAATTGACATTAATTAATCGATTTATTCGTTATTCGAAAATCGGCGAAAATTATTCGAACAAGAGTTTCATTCTGTTTCATCGATTAATCGAATTATTCTTAATCGGTTGACAACTCTAATATACATACATACGTACATCTATACATATGCAGATATACATCCATACACACATGAAATCTCGTACACGATTTTCATTATACACATCAAATCATCATAAAGCAAATTTTGATTGTTAAAAATTCTTGAAATCTGCTGGTTGTTGATTCAAGGAGAAAAATTTTTAAATACTAGTCATTGTAAGATCGACATGTTTGTCAACTAGTCGAACTTGTGTTTGGTTGGACTGGCATATATTTTATTGTTTGGTATGTTTTATATGGCTAGTTTTCATTGTGAAGAAATTGTTGCTGAACAATATATTACAGAGAATTTATTTTCATTTTGTGTGCTAGTAAAAAAATTTTACTAGTTGTCAAGTACAAAATTTATTTTAGAAAACTGGAAATTTATTTGTTATCAGGTAAATATTTTTAGTTTCTCTACTATCAAAAATGGAAACGGATCATATTTTCTTACTAGTCGCTAGTATAACAAACAAAAAAACTAATTTTAAACCCTGATTAATACTTTTACTCTCAACATGTCCTGCATGATGCAACGTATTAAATGAAATTAATTTTCCTAATCACCTGACTTGGAAAATTCAACACAGATATATAAAAAGAAGTTCATATTTTTCGTCTGAAACTAAAATTTATAAATCTTTAACATATGTATCTGGAATGTCCGAATGTTTAGGAAACTAAACTTTGCGATAATAATCACCCTTATTCCAGTTGTCAAGATGAAATGAAAACGATATTGTTTTGCCATGCTTACTTCATATTGGTATTCTAGTCGTCGTTATCGTAGATTATCGATTACCGTCAACATAGAATTTGCAATCCACAAGATAATGTGACGGCGTTATTGTATTGAAACGACTTTGAATATGTCGTCGCCATTTTAGATAACGACTTGTGTTTTTGAAGTAGTATACAGAAATTAAAATAGGAAAAAATGGAGAAAAGTGAAAAATTTAAAATAACAACTGCAGCCCAGTTCGAGAAATTAGTGGAAGAGTTACAAAAGAATCCCTCTCTTGCAGTGGGATTTCGCAGAGGCACTGTTCCAAGTAATTTCAAAGAACAGTGGGAGGAAATTGCAAAATTAGTAAATTCTCTTGGCCCTACGATACGATTAGGAGATGGATGGCAAAAGGTAAGGAAATAATAGCGTAAATAGTGGAATATAAAAAAATATTTATTCATAGGTTTGGCGAGACTTGAAGTTCAAAGTGGAGAAAAAAATGGTTTAAACAGGTTAGCCTTAGTCCGTTAGAGGAATCTGTCGCAAATCTGTTGCAGTTCCAAAAACAACTGAATCCGCAGGGAGCAGTTCACGGAGTGCAGTTGAATAATGTACCGGAGTTAGCGGAGACAGAACATATTTCATTGGCAGAAGGTGAAACTCCTGAAATTCTTTCTTCTATGGAAGTAAATGCGGACTTAACTTCCGCCACAATTGCATCAACAGAAAAGAATGTTGTCCTTACCCCGCTTTTCAAATTAGGTGATATTGTTTCTAAGACATGTTTAAAAGCAGTCTTGTTCAATCTAAAGTAACTTGCAAATCTTCAAAAACAAAACAAAAAATCAAATTGTAGAATCTCTAAAGTAATACATTTATATTCTCACTTACTTGCTGTCCGGTAGGTTATATATGTCGAATTTCTGTCTTAGAACCTTTCGTTCTAATATAAGGTTTTGTTTTCTTCTTTTTTCATCATCACTCGAGTCTGAATTTAACTCACAAGTAAAAAACATTTTTAATTTTTAATAAAATCTTTGTTCAAAAATAATAAACAAACGCTGCACTTGTGTCAAATAATTAGAGATGTGTGTTTTGTATATTGACATAAACGATAAATAGTCAACATCGTCGCCATCTTGTTATAGAATGCAAAATTTTTATTATATTGATGACGACGTTGAAACAAAGTGATGTTGACACTGAAGTGACGACGACGTTGACGACCACAACTGGAATAACGGTGAATATATTTAATTTTTCACATAGGACGTTTACGTTTATTTACGTTTTTTTCGACAAATATTTGATAAATGTGAACGTAGCTTAAGATAATATATAGAATGCAAAGACTAGATAAGTCTAATATATTTAGTTTACCAGATATGTTGTAGTGGTAATGTTAGTGAGAATTGTAATAAGATATATATAGGCACAACTAGGAATAAATTAAAAACTAGATTAGCTGGTTATAGATCAGACAATAATTTAAAAATATTTTTTCACAAACATCATTAGTTTCACATTTTTTTAATTCTAATCACTATAGTGATTTTAATAACACAGGTCAACTGCAAAAACGGGCTTGAATAACCACTATATAGATTTGATGCATCATGGATACCTAAGTACAAAAATGGTAAAATTTTTCAATTCTACGGATAAGTTTTTTTTAATTTTTTTCTAAAATTTGGGATTTTCGAAGGGGCTGATTTACCAATTTTATCATAACTATGGAACGACTTGTTCAATTTTGTCACAAAAAATAGTAAAACACTTGAAATGAAATTACTTTTAAGCCATGCTAACATAATTTTTTTATAAACTCAACGGTTTCGGAATTATTTAGACTGCAATGATTAAAAATAATTTTTTTTATGCAAAATTGGAAAATTTTTATTCTTAAAAAATATGTATATAAAAAATCGAAGATGGCAATTTTTTTCTATGTTAAAACTGTGGGTTTTGCTGGCGGTACAGTCGCGTAGTTATTTGAAAGTATTTATTTGTACAAAAATTTTTTGATCATAATAAATTTAAAATTAGTGTACAGAGTTTTCATTAATTTTGTAATATTGTGAAAATCTTTTTTTTTTTTTATTAAATACATTTTTTATATAAAATTTAGTATTTGAGTTTTATTTAAATTAAACTACTCATAACAGCTACAACACTTCAACCTGTCATTGGCAAACTCTTTATGCTATTCCAAATACAAAATGAGCAATTAGTTTTGCCCTTTTCTATCCTTTTTGAAGTTTCCTACATTATTTTTCTAAAAAAAGGCTAAACAACAATGATATAAAAAATATTTTGCTTAAATTACTTTTTAGCGCCTTCAAAATATCGTTGCTTAAATTTTAGTGTTTCTAGCTAGAAAAGTTGCTTATATGTACGATGAGAGCAAACGCCAAAATTTCGGCGAATTTAATTTATATGCCATTGCCTAATTTAGCAATACGAATTACAGAATTCAATATGTAGCTAAAATTTAACATTTTTAGCGATAGAGATTTAGCTTTAGCGAGTTACAGAATATAGCTCCAGGACTTCTTCGTAAAAACTTTTTCAAATACTTGAACAGAAGTCAGACATTTGCTTGAGCTAAAATATTCTTTACAACTCATTTTGATTTTTTTTGCACAGAATCCCAATACATATTTGGCACACTTGTGGCCGTTGTGCCATAATTGGCGCAACATTATTTCAAGTGGTGTAAAATCATCTAAATTTTTTTTTATTCCATCTAAAAGCTTTTTTAAGTTTTTTATTTACTGAATTTATAAAAAAACTAATTAATTTTTTTTTATTAGGACCAGCACTCAGGGGATGACCCCTACGTATGCAGTGCGCTGTGCCGGAACTCAGGGAGAGGGATATGGTAGAGAAGATATATGTTGAAAATTTAGAAGACTTAACTCTTTCGCTACTCTGCCTTGCGCGTTATGTTAATTTTTAAGGCAGTGTTGAGGCACCTCCGGTGTTAAGTAGACGCATTAACTTTTGTTAAACTGTATTAGCAGGCATTTTATTAATTGTTTTACTTCGCCGATGCTTCTGCTAACATACGAAGGAGGGCGATGTTTTGTACATTAGCTTGGATAGCATCGACCGCTGTCGGAACAGTTTTTTAGTGACCAGTGCTATGCCTTCATCACTTAAATAGTCCGACAACAATTAATACAATGTCTCACTAATGTACATTAGAGCAATTAATGATGTTGTTTGACTTGATCTGGCCAGGGTTTGAACCCAGGCCCCAAGTCATTGTTTGCTTAGTAGTCAACGCGCTAACCACTTCAGCCAACACCACCCTCAATGAAGATATACATTTTGTATAGAAAATTATAATAAAAACAACCATACCGACCTTGTAAGTGCAAAGGTGTTTGGAAGTCGTGCCGAGGCCTGGATGGCCAGTAAGTGGATAAAGATAACTGGTCGTTAACGACTCCCCTCCGATGCCAGGGCACGGATCGGTTGTAAACAATCAGTTGCCTAATTCATGTACGCCGTCACTGCATGGATCGTCCAACCCCTTACGTGCTTACTCGTGGGAACAAAAATCAAATTAAATGGAAAAATCAAACAAAAAAACAACAAACAAACCAGCTGCAATGTCGCTAGGTAGGGCTAGATTGCAGCGGAGTGTGTCCAGGGATGAAAGTCCAGGCACCTCCGCGGCTGGTAAAAACCTAGCTACCAACACTAAAACGGGTACGCCGGCTGAGAAAACCTCTGCTGCGCCTCACGTACCCAAAAAAACACCTGCTGGTGTGCCGGCTGCGGTCAAACCAGCCGTGCCAATTGCACCAGCAAACACTAAACCAATAGGTGCGCCGACTGGACATGCTCCAGTTGTGCCAACTGCACCCAAAATCATCGTAGCGGATACGCCGGTTGTAGCGAAGGCAACTGCGCCTGATGTATCCGCCTCGACAAGTTCAAGAGAAAGAAAGTTCTCGTCCCGTAAAGCCATATCCGAAACGCGGGCCGCTCGACGCAATATCGAGCGGTTTGGTAATAAAACGGCGGCGGAACTGACTAGCGCGGAAAAATTCTCGCTAGCTTGGTCCAAAACACATCTGGCTGCTGTAGCCGGATCTTCTCCTGAGGGCGCAGCCAAACCGGCTGCAATTGCTGGCCCGAAAAGGCAGAGATCAGGAGAGGACTCGTCTCAGCAGCAGATGCAGCCCTCAAACAAAAAACCGAGACAGGTGGACGGCAAAATCATGAGCAGGTCTTACAGCGAGGTTGCTAAAAATCCGCTGATAAGAGCTGTTCTTGATCGCAGCAACAGCGACGGATCAATCGATCATGCTCAATGGGGATTGATCTGTCAAAGGCTGCTTGACGTTTACCTGCTCAATACCAGCGAGGCCCAAGAAACCTCGCCCCAATTCACGGACGCTGGCTGGGTCCAGGGCCGTGTCAAACTGGTTTCTTGTGCGGACGAGAGGTCGGTCACCAAGTTAAAGTTGGTGATCGAGTCTCTTGGTGAAGTGTGGCCTAAAGCGAGATTGGAACTGGTCCCGGTAAACGAAATTCCTCGTAGACCGAGAGCAGTTGCGATTATTCAGGCAGAGCCGCATGATCCAGAGGCTATCCTGGGCATCTTCCGTCGTGCGAACCCTGACCTACCAACCAGTGATTGGAAGGTGGTCAAGGTTTTTGGGGCGGAGTGTGCTCGTAGGAAGGTGATCGTTGTCCTGAACAAGGAGACGTTGCCTCTACTTCGGGACAGACAGGGCCTGGTTTTCTACGGTTTCATGGGAATCAGGCTCTGTGTGTACCGCGGTGATGGCGAACGCGATCCCGCAAACCCTAGCGGCCAAACGAAGGGACCAACAAAAGCAGCTGACAAGCCAGCCGGCACGGAGGTCATAGGGGACTCCGCGGATTCGGTCACTTCAGGATGTTCTCAATCAACAGCAGGTTTGGTTGGGGATCTCCTGGAGGGACTCATTTTCGGATATGACGAGGACGCACTCCTGAACCCGAGTCAGGGAGATGCCGAGGCTAACGTCTACTATGACCCCGACGCGGACAATGGCGAAGGTGCTGCAGGTCAACCTGCATCATTCTAAAACAGCGTCAGCTGCATTAACCCTCCGCCTTTCAGAAAAAGGGGAGGACATTGTGCTGATCCAAGAGCCGTGGACCAAACTGTAGCATGTGGCCAACAGTGTGTGGTATGCATTGCGATTCAATAGTACCGCAACATGCAAGCATTGACAAACTGCAAGCAAGATATTTTGTGTGTGTCGGTAATTTGACACTTGTACAGTTAATTAAGTGCAGCAGCACAATGCACTTAAATGAATCACATTTATTAACTGTATTTGTTTGATTGTAGATATAAGCTACACAAAGTATCTGTTGCTTTTAAGTATGCACTCGTTGAACTTTAAAACTGTTGAACACATGCCATACATAAATAGTTGGAAGCTAAATATGCTTACCCAACAATAATATATATTTCTATTCTTTTACTCTTATGTTAAGGTACCCCTAAGAATTATTCTCATAATTAGTATAGAAGCCAATGTCATTTAGTTTATGAATTCAATTAATAAAACAACAGTCTTAGGAGCTCCAACTACACAACCTCTAAGACAAAAATAAAATAAATAAAAACTATTTTATTACACAGGTAAATATTTTTCTAGTTTTCACATAAAATTATGGAATATGAGGGGAATTTTTACTAAATATATTAGTTTTTTTAAACACTGGTATTAATGTTTGTATTAAATTAGACCCTGAATCTTCTTTTTCTGGTACCGTTTTTTGCACTGTAGTCTGTGCCTCCTTTCTGTAACGACTGTGAGAATTCCTCTCAGCGAAAAGTTTTTATCATTCTGTGAAAAACAGGATGAATGAAAAATGTAAATTATTATTAGGTCATATAAAAATCCTACTAATATTAAATGAGTCATCCTAGAAAAGATTGAATGAGAAGTATATTCTCACATTTTGTTTCGAAGTGAGAACTTTTCACAAGATTCAGAAACGAGGCACTGGTTACTTTTTAAAATATTAGCGTATGAAAATTGCCCATTAGGAAAAAAATAAAAAATATTACTTCATAAAAGACAGCACATTGTTTTAATTCTAAGCACAATCCTGATTTTATAAATGTAAAAGTTTTAAGTGCAGAAAATAACTATGAACGTAGATATAAGTATGTTAGAGATGTTAATGTTTCAATAATTGTTTTACCAAACAATTTTAGGCAATTTGCTAAAATAGATAGTGTGACGCCACTATATAATGTGGATAACTATGCCAAAGAGGCAAAATATAGGTTAGAACTAGCTCATAAACGCGCGCAGTTATTTTTAGATAGAAATAAAATAAAACAAAAATTAAATTACGATAAGAATATTTTAGAACATAATTTTAAAATAGGAGATTTAGTTTTACTTAGGAATAATTCAGGGCATAAATTGGAAAATCAATATAAGGGTCCGTATAAAATAAAAAAAAATAGATTTAAGAAATAATGTTACCATAAGGATAAGAAAACAAATAAACAACAAATAGTTCATAAAAATAGACTTAAGATGTTTAATAATAACTAACATTTAATAGTATTGTTTGGCCGAACTAATATAAAATTAGAATATATGTACATCTAAATATTATAATTTTTTTTCTTTTCTTTAAAAACAAAATAAATATTATATTACACTTATACTTAGGCTAATTAAAAACTAATTGTAAAAGAATGTCCATAAAACTAACGTTATATGAACATTCTTGTAAAGGATGGAGGTGTAGCATGTGGCCAACAGTGTGTGGTATGCATTGCGATTCAATAGTACCGCAACATGCAAGCATTGACAAACTGCAAGCAAGATATTTTGTGTGTGTCGGTAATTTGACACTTGTACAGTTAATTAAGTGCAGCAGCACAATGCACTTAAATGAATCACATTTATTAACTGTATTTGTTTGATTGTAGATATAAGCAACACAAAGTATCTGTTGCTTTTAAGTATGCACTCGTTGAACTTTAAAACTGTTGAACACATGCCATACATAAATAGTTGGAAGCTAAATATGCTTACCCAACAATAATATATATTTCTATTCTTTTACTCTTATGATATATAAATTTCAAGTGGTATACAATAACTTTCCAATACCATGCGATGGAATCATTGGAATGGATTTCATGAAAAAGTATAATTGAGTGTTGGATTTAAACAAAAACCTAAGACCATTTAATATGCCACACACAATCAATATACCAATAACAAATAATAATAGCGAAATAACTTTACCACCAAGATGTGAAATAATACATCAAATAAAATTTAACAATTTAAACAGTGAAATACTAATTCCTAATCAAGAAATTGCACCAGGCGTCTTCATTCCAAACACAATAGTTAACACTAACAAAGCATACGTTCGTTTTTTAAACACTAATAACACTAATGCCAAAATTAAGAAAAGTAACATAAAAACCGAAAACATCTCTGATTATGATATAATAAAAAAAAATTCTTGCAAAAATATATCAAGAAAATCAGAAATACTAAAAATTTTGAAGAAAAATTTCCCGGAGCAATTTAAAAATACATTAACAGAATTATGCTCAACATACGGTGATATTTTCGGTTTAGAATCAGAAAAAATAACAATAAATAATTTCTATGAACAAAAGTTGAGGGTAAAAGATAAAGAACCGGTATACATCAAAAATTATCGTATACCACATACACATAAAGAAGAAATAGATAAACAGGTCAAAAAACTAATAGATGATCAAATTGTAGAACCTTCGTACTCTGAGTACAACAGTCCAATATTACTCGTACCAAAGAAATCACTACCCAATTCCGAAAGAAAAGATGGAGACTTGTCATAGACTACAGGCAAATAAATAAAAAACTAATTGCAGATAAGTTTCCATTACCTAGAATAGACGATATTCTAGACCAGCTCGGCAGAGCAAAATACTTTTCTTGTTTAGACTTAATGTCAGGTTTTCACCAAATTGGCTTGGAGAACAAATCTAGGAACTTGACAGCATTTTCAATAAACAATGGCTCATACAGATTTACTAGATTACCGTATGGTTTAAAAATAGCTCCAAATTCATTTCAAAGAATGATGAAACTTGCTTTTGCTGGTCTAAAACCAAACCAGGCTTTCCTGTACATGGACGACTTAGTGGTCTTAGGTTGTTCAGAGAAACATATGCTTTCAAATTTAAAAGATGTATTTGATTTGTGTAGAAAACACAACTTAAAACTTCATCCAGAAAAATGTTCATTTTTCAGGACAGAAGTCACTTATCTTGGACACAAATGTACAGACAAAGGAATATTACCTGATAATAGTAAATACGCAGCTATCGAAAGCTATCCAACGCCAAAGGATGCGGATAGTGCAAAACGACTCGTTGCATTTTGTAATTATTATCGAAGATTCATCAAAAACCTCTCAGAATATTCCAGACATCTAACAAAATTGTCCAGAAAAGGAGTAAAATTTGAATGGACTAAAGATTGTGACAATGCAGTCAAATACCTGAAAAAAGCTCTGATAAAACCCACACTACTTCAATACCCTGATTTCACAAAAGAATTTTGTATAACAACAGACGCAAGCAAACAAGCTTGTGGAGCCGTATTGACACAGGAATATGATGGAAAGCAATTACCAATAGCATATGCATCAAAATCTTTTAGCAAAGGTGAAAGCAATAAATCCACAATCGAACAGGAATTGACAGCTATCCATTGGGCTATTACACACTTCAGACCATACATATATGGTAAACATTTCCTTGTTCGTACTGATCACAGACCATTATCTTATTTATTTTCTATGAAAAACCCAAGTTCAAAATTAACAAGAATGAGATTGGATTTGGAAGAATACACTTTTACTATAGAATACCTTAGGGGAAAAGATAATTACGTTGCGGACGCGTTATCAAGAATAACGATTAATGACTTAAAAGACATAAATATAAAAACTAATACAATATTGAAAATTACAACAAGATCTATGGCATATAAAAAGAAACAACAAAGTAATACCGAAAATATTCAGCATAAAATTAAAAATAATGATAAAGAGCCCAATATATATGTACCACTAAAGAACACTGACGTCAGAAAGTACTATAAATTGAAGATTACTCCCGTAAAATGTTACAAATAACGAGGAAAATCTGTTATTACATATATAAATATAAATGATTTGTTTACTAATGGGAATATTGACCTAGGACAATTTTTCCCAAGGCTTGAGAAAGTGGCCGGTAAACTTAGTGTAGAGACACTACAAATGGCACCCAGTGAGAAAATTTTCGAATTTATCTCCATAAATGAATTTAAAAATATGGGCAATAAATATTTAAATAAATTAAAAGTAGCGCTACTTAATGAGGTGACCAATATAAATGATAAGAATGCTAAGGCAATTCTTGATATAATGCTGAAATACCACGATGATCCGATAGAGGGAGGACAATGTGGAATATATAGAACATTAGAAAAAATAAAGAGGTATTACTATTGGAAAAATATGATAAAAGATGTAACAAAATATGTGAAATTGTGTAAAAAATGCCAGAAATCAAAAATAATAAGCCATAATAAAAGTCCTATGACTATAACAGAAACACCAGAAAAAGCATTCGACACGGTGTATGTAGATACAATAGGGCCATATCCAAAATCAATTAATGGAAATGAGTATGCAATTACTTTAATATGTGATCTTACTAAATATTTGGTGACAATACCAACACCAGATAAATCTGCAAGAACAATCGCAAAAGCGATATTTGAAAATTTTGTATTAACCTATGGTCCAATGAAAACGTTCATTTCGGACATGGGAACAGAGTACAAAAATTCTATACTGACGGAACTATGTACACTACTAAAAATTGAAAATATAACTTGCACGGCACATCACCATCAAACACTAGGAACAATAGAAAGAAGTCATAGAACTTTTAACGAATATGTTCGTTCTTATATATCTGTGGACAAAACTGACTGGGACGTATCGTTAAATGGTTATATAGTTAAAATATAGGTTAGAACTAGCTCATAAACGCGCGCAGTTATTTTTAGATAGAAATAAAATAAAACAAAAATTAAATTACGATAAGAATATTTTAGAACATAATTTTAAAATAGGCGATTTAGTTTTACTTAGGAATAATTCAGGGCATAAATTGGAAAATCAATATAAGGGTCCGTATAAAATAAAAAAAAATAGATTTAAGAAATAATGTTACCATAGAAGATAAGAAAACAAATAAACAACAAATAGTTCATAAAAATAGACTTAAGATGTTTAATAATAACTAACATTTAATAGTATTGTTTGGCCGAACTAATATAAAATTAGAATATATGTACATCTAAATATTATAATTTTTTTTCTTTTCTTTAAAAACAAAATAAATATTATATTACACTTATACTTATGCTAATTAAAAACTAATTGTAAAAGAATGTCCATAAAACTAACGTTATATGAACATTCTTGTAAAGGATGGAGGTGTAGCATGTGGCCAACAGTGTGTGGTATGCATTGCGATTCAATAGTACCGCAACATGCAAGCATTGACAAACTGCAAGCAAGATATTTTGTGTGTGTCGGTAATTTGACACTTGTACAGTTAATTAAGTGCAGCAGCACAATGCACTTAAATGAATCACATTTATTAACTGTATTTGTTTGATTGTAGATATAAGCAACACAAAGTATCTGTTGCTTTTAAGTATGCACTCGTTGAACTTTAAAACTGTTGAACACATGCCATACATAAATAGTTGGAAGCTAAATATGCTTACCCAACAATAATATATATTTCTATTCTTTTACTCTTATGTTAAGGTACCCCTAAGAATTATTCTCATAATTAGTATATAAGCCAATGTCAATTAGTTTAAGGAATCAATTAATACTTTGCCTTCAATCGGCATTACTAATTCATACTGGCATTCATCTGCCTTTTACTTTTATTTGCCAGTGGCGTTCTTAAGCGCCGGCACTATTATTTATTTTCTTAAACTCTTCTCATCATCAAATCCTCCACAATAAATTGAGAGCTCCCTAGAGAGCACCAGAATAACTAAGTTGTTTTAATCATATTACAAAACACGGCAAAATACTTGGACTCAGTACCACTGGCTACAAGCTGCTGTATGCAACAAAAACAGGTAACAATGACAAAAACATTAGATCCTGTATCCTAGCAAAAGCAAATCTCAATATCTTCATTCTCTCTGACTTTAGTGATGAAGATACTGTAACCGCAGCATGGGAGACAGGAGGATCTTCCATATGGATTCTTTCCTGCTACATGGCGCATGACCATGTGGACCAACCACCACACAATCTGGTCCACAAGATGGCACACAACGCCAATCTGAAAGGCATTCCAATCCTACTTGTTGCGGATGCAAACGCACATCACCATATCTGGGGTAGCTCAGATACCAACGAAAGAGGTGAGTGTCTATTTGACTTTATTATTGATAATAACTTAGTAGTGTCAAATCGGGGCTCAGAACCAACTTTTGTAGTCTCAAACAGACAAGAAGTACTAGATATTACACTTGTTAGTGCGAGTATTATTATTAGAAGGATTGATATTGCGATTGTTTTGTGAGCCGTAGGCTAGAATTGAATTTGGTTGAGCGTATACGAGTACATCGGTACAACTACTCATAAATTTTGACATTACGTCATTCATATTATTAAAGGTACCTGATTCCATGATCAGTTTTACTCTGTCGTTTGAGGCATTTTTTACCATAGCTGTAATTGCTGAACGTGTTGCATATTTACTTGCTGTCTCATTAGGACGCTTTAGCGACTGTTCTGTCGTTGATAACTTTTCTAACTGTATCTACAAATTCTTATTCTGGGTGGTGTTGGCTGAAGTGGTAAGCGCGTTGACTACTAAGCAAACAATAACTTGGGGCCTGGGTTCAAACCCTGGCCAGAGCAAGTCAATCAACATCATTAAAATCTCTAATGTACATTAGTGAGACATTGTATTAATTGTTGTCAGACTATTTAAGCGATGAAGGCATAGCATTGGTCACTAAAATCTGTTCCGACAGCGATTGATGCTGTTCCAAGCTAATGTGCTCAACATCGCCCTCCTTCGTCGGTTAGCAGATACATCGGCGAAGTAAAATAATTAATAAAATGCCTGCCAACACAGCTTAACAAAGTTAATTCGTCTACGTAACACCAGAGGCGCAACCAACGATTTTTTCGAGCTAGCAAATATTTTGTGGTGCGGGTTTATTTTTACACCCCATTTCAATAGGCTTGAAGGAGAAAAGGCTCAAAATTTAAATTGTTGAAGTTCAACATTCCTCTTCTGAGGTTTGATTAAGGCACGGTCACATAGTGGAAACATTTGACGAAAAACGCCAAATATTTCCATTTCATAGTCTGACCATAAAGTATTTATTAGAGGCAAACAGCAAAACAGCAGTTTAATGGCAAACAAAATTATTTCCTGCCAAATTTAATTTAATTTATGTTTTATGGAGCCTATAAATAAATCAATACAAATTTTAATAACCAATAACAGGTAATAAGAACTTAGGACTAAAAAGTAAAATCCTAATTAAAGAAATTGTAAACAGTAATATACTTATATATTAATTTGTTACCAATAACTAATGATTTTAAAGTTAAACAGAAAAATTACGTCCTTGCTCCCGGAGCTTAACATGTTTTGAGAGTAAATCTCCATAAAAAAATAAACTTAAAACTAATTTAAATATGAACTTAAAATTAATTTTTTTGTGATAATTTTATTATTTATTGAATCTTTAATTATTTAAATTGAATTATCAATAAGTTTTTCAAATCTTAAATCTAAAAAAATATTAAATATAAGTTTAGCCAATGCTAAACAAAATTTTTAATTTCAACGGTTAATTTTTGTTGTTTTACATTTCTCGTGAACGGCTGAGAAAAAGAGTATCCCTTCTTTTCAGCCGGGTGTGGCCTCTATAATGAAGAATATTGCGCGCAAGTGGATTTGGGTGCAATTCAAGTTTTTTTATATATTTTTTCGCGTGTTTTGAAAATACTGTCTTCACCAACGGAACGTCTAGGTCTTTATGAATTCGATGGTTTCTGACATACCAGGGGGCTGCTGTAATTGTACGTAGAATTTTATTTTGTCGCCTTTGAATTTTTTCGACATTTGATGCTGAGGCAGTGCCCCATAACTGGATTCCATAGAACCATATTGGTTTCAGGATCGCGTTGTATAATAGTAGTTTACAGTCTAGGCTTAGTTTAGAATTTCTTCCAATAAGCCAATTCATTTGAGCTGCTTTTAATTTCATTTGAGTCAACTTTGCGTCTATATGCGATTTCCATGTTAAACGACGATCAAGATGAACGCCTAGATATTTGACTGCAGTGTGTTGTGGTATAGTCTCGGTGTTAATTTTTATAGGCGGGCATGTTTGCCTGCGCAACGTAAAAGTGACGTGTGCACATTTCTGCTCGTTAACTTTTATACGCCATTGTTTGAGCCATTTTTCCAGTTTGGATATATATTCTTGTAAGTTGCGGGAGGCTTCTACAGGATTTTCGTGAACGCTTAGAAAGGCTGTATCATCCGCAAATGTTGATGTATGAATGTTACTGCTTAACGGTAAGTCAGAGGCATATATTAAATAAAGTAAGGGTCCGAAGATACTGCCTTGAGGGACTCCGGCTTTAATCGACTGCGGAGGGCTTAAAAAATTGCCTTCCCTAACTACAAATTTACGTTCCATCAAATAGCTTTTTAAAAGCTTTACGATGTTTGCTGGTAGATTTTGTGTTAATTTATTGAAAAGACCTTCGTGCTATACTTTATCGAAAGCTTGTGAGACATCAATAAAGAGCGCAGAGCAGTATTTCTTTTTTTCAAAAGTGTCTCTAACGACATTCACAAGTCTGTGAGTTTGTTCTATTGTGTTATGTTGTCTGCGAAAACCGAATTGATGATCTGGAATACATCCATTACTAGTCACTATAGGCATCAGCTTGCTCATATACAGCTTTTCAAATAGTTTTGAAATGTTAGACAGTAAACTAATAGGCCGATAGGATTCAACCTTTGTATGATCCTTGCCGGGCTTTGGTATCATAGTAATTAGCGAAACCTTCCATTCTTTAGGATAGTGTTCTAGGCGTAGAATACTGTTAAAAATGAATAGTATTATTCTTTTTGCAGTGTAAGGCAATTCTTGAAGCATTTTGTTGCTTATTTTGTCGACACCTGGGGCTTTTCTGGTGTTAAGACTAGTAATAGTATTTTCAATCTCCGTCATGTTAAATCTCATCGGTATTTCTGGTAAAGTGACGACTGGTGGCAGTTCAACAATATCAGCAGAAATATTCGGAGTGAAAACTTTTTCTAAGTGTTTAACAAAGAGTGCACCTTTTTCAGCATCAGTTTTTGCCCAGTCACCATTTGGGGCTCGTAATGGGGGTTTGCATATCACCGGCCTTTTTAAACTTAAAATTAATAAAAAAAAAATAATAAGTAATGCAAATTCATATATATGTATGTTCGGTTAAACCGTATTAACCTCTATGTGTGCCTAGAATACTTTTTGAGAACAAGTTATGTCTAATAGTAGTTACAAAATCAAAAGATGATGCAGATTCATTAAAATACCCAATAGGGGATAAATAATTTACATTTGACCAACTAAAAAGTTTTTGTATATGTATATTAATTGTAATTTTTAAATTACTACGAACTGTTTATTATTAATATTTGTTAATATATGTACAGGCTCAAGTTCGTATATGTAAAAAGTTTTTGGTTTTCATAAATATCCGATAAAACTCTATTTTCATGAGAAGAAGTTCTTGATATAAATCTTCGAAGGATGACACAAACGTAGAGTCCAACAGGTGTAACTTTAGACTCTTTATACACAAAACTGTTTGAATATCTTTTGCAAAAAGACTGAAAATGTTTCCCAATGCAATTGCGTAAAATTTTTCTTTCAAAAATTTCTATTTCCTTTATAATTGTTGGCGAAACATTAAACCACAAGGGAAACCCATATAGGATATTCGGCCTCAAGCTCGTTTTATGAAGCAAAATTTTATTTTTAACAGGTAAATGTAAACCTAGCATCCTATATGCGTTTGCCAATGCCAAACGAGCATGATTATTAAATTTCAAGAGCTTGTTAAAAGTTATTCCGAGGTATTTAATATCATTCTTAAAAACAATAGCAACATTGTTTAAGCAGAGATTTAACTTTTTACTCTCCGCAACAACAAATCTCCTACATTTACCTGATGCATTACGTAAACATATTGGGCGCGTTCAGCAGAAAAACCTGCTACTAAACAGATTAGATGTATCAACTTTTGATTTGATTAATTTTTCTGAACGATCTGCTCACTTTTTTGTCAAAAATATTAAAAAAATTGACTTTTCAATTAAAATTATTGAATTTCATTTGTAAAAAGATTTCATAATATTTATTTGTGAATTTAAATGAATTAAAATTTTAAAATATATTATGAAATTTGATTCAAAAGTCAAACTGAACTGAAATAACGTAATATGATGAAATGTATCGTACTTTTTCTTTGTTACCTAAAATAGTGAGCGCTCATGTTCGCTCATCGCTATCTATCTATCTTTGGGTAAAATGATTTAATAAAATTTTCTTACGGTTGATATTTTTTTTGGTAGCTTGGGCATGCTTTAATAAAGTAAATAAACGCCTGAGTAAGACGAGACAATTCGCGAAAAATAAGATCAATAAATCTGGCAAATTTGTCAAGGAAGGATTGACATTGGAAATTTATTCTAAATAAAAAAACAAGCAGCAGCAGTTTGCTTATTATCGTGCTAATTACGAATGAAATCTTTGTCAACTTTTCGGCATGTGTAAAATTAATGTGATTTTTAATTTATTCGTGATCCTCTAACTACTAATAAGATAAGCGAAAAATCTATACATAGCAAAATTTTTAAAAAGCCAACATTTTAACAAAAATGGTAAAAAAAAAATACAAAAAGAATTGCACCCTTCGCGAAAAAAGCGACAAGTTGCCAAAAACTATTTAATATCAATGAATTCTATAATATTGTTTAAAAAAATGCTAAAGACATTAAGAATGCAAACAAATTCTTCATAAATCGTGAAGATGGCGAAAATTTGCCAAATCTTCCTAACAAAAACATTACAAACCCAGTAAATTGCAACAAATTGATCAGAAATCGCTAAACTGTTAAAATAAAAAATAAATGGAAATTTTTTGCATTTTTTTTTTAATTTTGGCTTTTTAAATATTTTTTAATTTATAGAGATTTTCCGCTTTTCTTGCGGTAAGAAGGAACGCAATTTTTTTAAGTTTACAAATGCCAAAAACTTGACAAGATCTCATTCGCAATAACCACGATAATTAGCAAACTGCTGCTTGTTTCTTTTTTTTTTGGATTTTAAATTGTTAATGTCTTGCTTTCTTAAGAAATTTTTCAGATTTTTTCAAGATCTGACTTTCCGCAAATTGGGTCGTCTTATTTAGGCATTTATTCAAATTATTAAAGCATGCCCAACATTAGCCGTAAAAATCTTTTATTGACGCATTTTGCCTAAGGATAGATATTTTTATTTGACTCTGTTTGTTCTTACAAAAACTTTGTAAGATCTAATAATTGTTTTCCATGTTTCCAACATTACCCGTAAAAATCTTTTATTGACGCATTTTGCCTAAGGATAGATATTTTTATTTGACTCTGTTTGTTCTTACAAAAACTTTGTAAGATCTAATAATTGTTTTCCCAAAATAAATCAAAATATTTGCCTTTTACTGGTCACACTTTGTTTACATTAGACACATTTGTTTGGCAGCATGATCATGATCGGGTTTGACTCTTCCATTGTCAAACTATTTAAAAGTTATTTTTCCAGTAGAAAATTCACTCTTTTTGTTCTTACAAAAACATTGAAAGATCTAATAATTCATTTTCCAAAATAAATGAAAATATTTTCCTTTTAGTGGTCACACTATGTTCACATTGGGAACATTTTTGTTTATTAACAAATAATCTTTTTTTCTCAAAATCAGCATGTTCATTCAAAAATATTTTATGGTCACTACAGCAAACAACCATTTAAAAACTCCGGACACATGCGCAAATTACACATTTAAAAAGTCTGTGATTAAAGCGCTAATGTAAATGTTTTTAAATCGATGTTACTTACGTCTTTCTTATTTTATTTCTGCCACATTTTAATTTAATATAATTTTTTATATGAAGAAATAAGTAATATATTTTAACGCGCCTAGAGATTCAGACTGGAGAAATCAACTTTAAACAGCTAGTAATATAAGCCAATTAAAGCTGTTTTAGTGCAATTATTAAAAAAAAATGTCGTAACATTTAACAAAAAGGCGCATTTCGTATATAGTGGTCCAAAACTTTAAAAATGGTTATAAATTTTGAATAAAGATACATATTCTTCCTTTATCCCACTAATTTTATTCGAATTTAAAGAATGACAAGATTATTAATGGGTGCTTTCTTTACTTTAAAAATGGACAGGGCCACGACCACGTATTATTTTGCTACTACTCCTACTTAACCGATTTCTATGAAACTCCTCACACGCATTAAGTTTTCATTGCAATACTTGTGGTTTTTCCACAGCTATTATCGAATCGATTCTTTTGTAATTTTGCACATATATTTAGTTCTCCTGAAAATACAACATCATGACTGGAAAATTGGGCTGTCCATGGCTGTTTTATTGTTAGATTTTCTGTCTTGGACTATTAAATATACCAAAATGTACATTAAACTTTTTACCTTCTAGTTAAATTTCAATTAGCCTCTTTTATAAAATAACTACATAGATGATTGTTCTAGATTTTGTTCTACTTGACATACGAACGATGACGCTTCTCGTGAATGAGGAGGACGTAGCACCATCTTTCTGTCAATATGATGCAAGGCTGCTCGTAAATGAGCCGGACATAGCGCCATCTGTCATTCAACAACAAAAATGATTTTGTTCTGTTTGAAATACGAATTGGGTTAATAGTTTAGTAAATACAGGAATTGCCCCTTCCTCCCCTCCTCGTGCCCCTCGCGGTTTAAAGTATACTTTAAAACCTTATCTCATACCTACCAAATATGCATAAAAAATTTCATTAAAATCGGTCGACCCGTTTTGGAGGAGTTCGATAACAAACATCGTGACACGAGATTTTTATATATTAGAGAAGATAATATAATAAATAACTTTGAAAAAAAAATTTCATATAATACATGTTCCGAAGAATTTATTTTTTTTTTGTACAATAAGATATATGTATGTATAATTGAAATGTTTATATAAATACGTACCCTACAAGCATTTTTTGAAAAAATTGATCATATTCGACTCCCGCGACTCTTCTTGGGGAGTCATTTATGACTCATATTTTTAATGATTTGCGAGTCTTTTTCGAGTAATTTTTTAGTCGTATTTCTGATTGTTTTCGAGTCTTTTTCGAGTCATTTTTTAGTCGTATTTCTAATTATTTTCGAGTCTTTTTCGACTCATTTTTTATTCATATTTCTAATCGTTTGCGAATCATTTATGAGTCGTTTTTTAGTCGTATTTCTGATCGTTTACGAGTCTTTTTTGACTCTTTTTTTCAGTCATATTTGTAATCGATTACGAAAAGAAATATTTTTCGATTTAAATTATCAATTACTTCAGTTTATTAAAATTATATAAATTAAATTATTATTAAATTTTATAATATATAATATAAATATGTTTAGTAGAAAAAATTACAGTAAAAGAAAGGAATTGAATTTATAAAGAAAGTAATAATAATTGTGGTATTCATAATTCGTCGTAAATTTTGTATAGTGTGTAATTATAACAGAATAGTGTTAGAAAAAAGTTTACACACCCGGTAGGCTTATTTTACAATTTGTTTTGTATTTTCAATTCGTTTGTTTGAGAAACAAACCGTCACCTGTTCGTCTTCGTTGGTTCGAAAATTGACGTTGAGTTATGTGACCATGTTTTGCACTCTGTTATCAAAAAATAATTCAGTTAGTTTAACAAGTTAAATAAAAACAATTATTTTTATTACCTTCTGCAAACCTGATGGTCCTTTTGGGAAAATCTGTTGCATAGAATATTTTTTAATTTTTTTCAACTTTAGGAAAATAACAAAAATAAATATGAAGTATGTATGTATACCTTTTTTGAAATTAGCTCTGCTTTAGCACTCTTAGGTTCTTTATTGTATTTAAAAGGAATTCGTATTAGGTCATTTGTTAACACTAAAATACACAGATTTTGGCCAACTTCTAAAGCATTTCGAATGTTCTGTTCAATATTTTGATAACGCTCTTTAAGATTTTCTGATGACAAAATATACTTGATTTGTTCACTAACATTGTCATTTAGTATCACCTGAGTTTTAAAATACGAGTAATTTACATGAGTATGTATGTAAGTATGTACATATGAAAAAGTTCTTACACAATTCTGGCTTTTGGTTAAGCGTCTCCAATATGTATGGAAATAGTAAAGAGCCCATGGTTTTAATTAATTCTTACAAGAAATTTAAAAATAAAATTTTATCGGTCTGAAGCAAAATTAAATTTAAAATTAATTAAATTAAAATGACAAGAAAATCCGAAAATTTATTGAAACTTTTTTTCGTTTAATACAAATAAAAATAACTGAATTAAAATCAGTTTTTTATCATCTAGATGAGCAAAATATTATTCATAAATAACTTCAAAACAGTCATATTTCAAACACCTGCATGATCCATTTTCGATTTCTGTATGTTTTGTTATTGTATTTTCAATCAATTACTTTTTAAGCATAAGCACGAATCATTTTCAAGTCTTTTTTCAAGCGCGCAAGTGATTAATCAGTTTTTAATCGTCAAAAGTATTCGAGGATGACTCAGTTAGGTGATTTTTGATAAAACAATCTTCCAAATGCTAGCAGGGTAAGGAAAAATTTATTATACATACATACATACATATTATGTATATTGAAATTTTATTTGAAATAATTTTTTTTTCCACACAATAAGTCGAGGTTAGTGTTTATTATATTCAGTGTTTTTAAAAAAAATTTAGTATATTGCCTTTAATTTTGTTGGGCTTAAAATTTACCAGTCTTAATTTTGTAATTTTATGTATTGTATCCTTTTGAGTTTGAATTAGAGATGAGCGATATATGTATCTGTACCTGTGATTTAATCACTGTTACTTAAAAATCACGAGTAATAGTTGCTACCAAATTTGTCAAGTAGCTGCTACTTGCAAAGCCGTTCTTTTTTATTTGTTACTTACACAAATTTATGATATTTCACTGTTTGTGTAGCTAATAACGTTTTTTGCGTATGTACAATAACGGAACAAATAATGTTGCTATTTCTTTTCTTCGCTAAAAGAATTGTATTTGTAAACATGCATGTGTTAGTACATATTGGACTTCTTTCTCATTGTGCTTTGTGCTTTTCATCAAAATAAAACAAATTAAAACCGTGAATTTTAAATATCCTAACACGTACTTATATATAAGTAGATCTGTTTTATTTCTCAATAACTATAAAAAAAATGAAAATTGAAAAAATATGATCAGTCACAGTTTTAAATCACAGTGATTCTATGTTCTATGTTTTTTTAAAAATCACGGGATCGCTCATCTCTAGTTTGAATTAATCTAATTGTTGGTTGCATCCTTTTGAGCTCTCACACCCAGGTAGCATTTTTAATCGTAAAAAACTCTTCCGCGATCGGAGAAGACGATTAAACCGATCGTGCATGATGACGCATTCCGATCGCAGAAGTTAAAGACAACGGGAGAAACTATGTCCTGATGGCGACTCTTCCATACGAGTTGCACCATAATTAGTCGCCTACGGATCGTTTAAGACCCTTTTATTCCTCATATCGTCATAACGAGTGTTCCGCAATGCACAAAAAAGGATCGCGGAAAAGTCCTGAAACGATCGCAAATATCATATTTAATTTGTCCTGAAATGCTTAGAACTATGGTACAACATTAAAAGAGGTGTTCTGTAATTTATATTTTTTTATTAAAGAATATGAAAATTAAAGAAATGAAAACAAAAATATAACAAAACACCCATCCAACAGTCGTTTAAGTAACTTGCAAGTGTATCTCTTCGAAGAGTGAAACACGATCGTTAACTATTAACAGCCCTCCAATGCCCGCCAAAATACGTAAACGACGATTTACTAATCCAACAATCTTAAAAATGGCTCGCAAAACCATCTTTCTGAAGAGACAAATATAAATCTAATCCAACAATCGTGTGGACGTTTATAAAACGAGTCGCAAAATGATCGCGCTCGTCAAACAATCATGCAAATGCCAGCTGGGCAACAGCAACTAACTGTCTATTTCACTATGTCGAAGGAGTATTTTCATTCGTATAATTACATTTGAAAGAAAAACAAATTACATATAAAATTTCGGCAGTAAATTAAATTTTTGTGCTTGTTACGAGTATATGTACGTGTGTGTGTGCGTTAGATAGTACCTGTATATTGTGACGGGATTTGATTCTTCACTTGTGTTGTCCATATTGTTGTTATTATCATTGGGATTATTGTTGTTCGTATTATTGCTAATAGTGTTATTATTATTATTATTATTATTATTATTATTATTATTTTCAATTGTTGCAATGCCAGTAACAAACACCGGTTGTCCACCGGACGCTGCTGTTGTACTGGCAATACCAATTCCACCAGCAAAACCCAATAGATTTGAAGTCAATGTGGCTTGTGGACCAATTCCCGTTGTACTACGTGCTGCCGTTTGTTGTTGCTGGTATTGTTGATGCTGTTGATGTGTTACAGCTATATATGTGGTGGCACTGCCTTGAGAGCCTGTAACTACATTTTCACTTCCTGTCGATATGACACTCACATTTGTGCCACCACCACTAGTAGACGCTGCAAGTCCACCTGCACCAGTTGACATATTTTGTATTGGACCGATTAAGTATGTTTTGGAAAGCTGCTTTTGTTGCTGTTTGCCATGTGATTTTTTTGTGTTCGATGTATTGAGACCATCACGGCTAATAGTTGTTGTGATTGCTGCTGTTGGTGCTAGTGTTGTTATTGAGGTGGTAGTAACTACTGTTGCAGTAGTTGAGGTTGTAGGCATTCTTGTGTTGGTTTTAAAACAATTTTATTGAATATTTGCTCAGTAACTTGTAAATTTATTATTTTTTTTTTTAAATTAATAAAAAAAAATTTTTTTTTAGTTTTTAGTTGTAAATGTGGTCATCGTTGTTATATTTTATTTTGTTTTAGTTTCAATTTAAATTTTAAAAATATTGGACGTCATTTTTTTAGTTTGAATCGAGCGGTTGGTATAGATCATCTTCTTTTCAAAGCAATTTCCTTTAGTTTATTTTTTATTTGTTGTAAAAATATTGGTCATAGTTAAAAATTTATACCGTTTAGATTTAAAAAGCGTTGTTGGTTTTTAATTTTTTTGTAAAATTAAATGAGATTTTGAGATTTTTATAAAGCAGGAAATATTTATATGAAAGTTTAATTGTATATTTTGCGTATTATAAAAATTTCTAAAATTTTTTGTTACATTAATGATTTTTTTAACTATTTGAAAAATATTTAATACTTTTGATTAGTTTGAAGGCAGGTTCTTATGTTGTATTTTAGTTTTTTATAACTATTTTATCGTGATATTTTACTGGTGTTTTAAGAGAGAGTTGCTATAATCAGAAAAAATTTTTTTTTAATATTTCTATTGATTTTAAAGCAGTGGCTTAAATGATGTCTGTATATATTTTTCAAAGATTGGGCTACAGTCGATTTCGGATAATCGTGCTGTCTAATGGAAAGAAATCGCTTAATTGAAAAAAAAAAAAAACTATTTCTATTTATTATTTTGGATCAATTTCAATGAACTCATCTTCACTAAAAGAAAATTCTCCTAAGAACCCACTCTTAATTGAAACGTACTTTCTTAAAAATACGTTAATTTATATATATCGAGCACCGCATAAAAGAAAAATTATTAATTTACTGGCGACGAACTATTTTTCAGCTACGACTCATTATATATTATTTTTGATTATGGTCACAAACTTATATTTCAGTTTGTTATATGAATTTTAAATATAAATTAGCTAAAGGTACATAGCACGCGTTTTAGCGTAAACGCATTCTACACGCAAAGAAAAAACATGGCTAATGGAATCATATACGCAAACTATCATTTCATGTTCAGATTAATGAATGCAGCTACTATATATTGCATTTGTCATCTAAGGAACATAATATGTTCTTCATAAATCTCCCTTTGACAATACTATTGTTTGAACATAGAATGCGCTGCAAATGCTGAGAAATTTGAGCGCATCATAGTAACTATGAAAATGTTTTTTTCCTGGCTTATGTAAACAATTTGACATTTTGCTTAGATAAAAGAAAGGTGCACAACAAAAACTTATTAAATTAATTTAAATCAAATTATATTTATATATTAAAAATAAAAAATAAAAATATTAATTCGTAATAAGCACGATAATTAGCAAACTGCTGCTGCTTGTTTTTTTATTTTGAATAAATTTCCAATGTCTATCCTTCTTTGACAAATTTGCCAGATTTATTGATCTTATTTTTCGCGAATTGTTAAGGTACGTATGAATATGTACTCATATGTATATGTAGGTACCTTAAATCAGTGATATTGAAGATATCAGGTGCACTTTTATTTTGTTGTACAATTATATAACTTTCATTATATAATTTAATTTTAACATTAATTTTTTCACCTTACACCTCCTCGTCTTATTAAATTCTATGAACGACTGTAGTTACATACGATTGACAGTTATATTTATTGTTGCATCAAATATTTTAATAATTGAAGTATGTTTAATGCAACCATATTAGCTTCAATGAATAATTATTTGGTTGTGGCAGATATACTTAGGGCCAATAATTGACATCCTATTTAAATACTCATTCAGCTAATTTTTATTTAAATTTATGTTACATTTAAATAAGATTGCATTTTTTCAGTGAGTAATTAAAGTTCTTATTTAATTACGATGAATATATGGTAGCACTGCGTAAAATAAAAAATTTCCCACAAATTTCCCTAAAGAACAGCTGACTAGAACAAATAAAGAAAAATCCAAAAAAATTTATTATTATTTTAGCTAAAAATAAGAATAATTAAGAACTGCTGAAATGTTTTTAAAGAATAAAAGTTACTTTCAATACGATTAAAAGGTTAATAGCGACAAAACAAGACAAAATTTTATGCAGTTTGCCAGCAGCCACAAATATTTTATTGGCTTTATTTTATATAAGAAGAACAAGCAGTCAAAAACATATGGAAATTCGTAAAACTTATGTAGTATTTAAATGCACAATGTTGGCTATTTAATGTTGACTTAATTTTGCAGTGAAAAACTTAATTTTGTATATAAATAGCATTTAAAAATAAATGACATATAAATCAGTACTGAATTATTGGCCCTTAGTTGACATGAACATTTTGCAATCATGTCTTTTCTCTGCGTGTACGCTTTTCTTAATTTCAAGTTACAAACGACGCGTTTTGTGCAGCAAAATAACCATCAAAACGGCTATCAAAAATAGCTGATCGCTTTGAGAGACGCGTAAGATGCTTACAAAAGTAGATCTACTACAACTCGATCTATGCGATTAAGCGTTCGACGCTGTGTGTTGTGTAACTTGTCATATACAATCACACTAATTCAACTTTTTTGACAGCCGCGTGAAAATCGGCAACGCGTAGAACGCGTGTTATGTACCTCCACCATAACATGTTGTTACGAAATTAAATAGAATACCAATAAATGCAATGCTTAACAGAAACTTGCCAGCACTATCCATAGCTGCCAAACAACGTCGACAGTGTAAATTCAAAATAAAAGCAATGGAACTTTCAGAAAACATCTACAAAATGTAATGATAGTCTACAAGATTATTCTAGAATGAGACAAGACAATGTAACCACCAAAATAAACTTAACTGCAACGGCTTTACAAAGTAATTAGCAACATCAATTGTTAAGTAGCATCATAATCTTGTAGGTATAAGCGTGTGTGCTTAAGTAGACAAACATCAATCATTGCTAAAAAGCTGATGCGTACTAACCCTGCAGGAAATGTCGTTAGTGAAATTATACTGACTTGCTTTTGACTTTGTCACCAGAACGTGCGAGTTTTTGCACTTTTGAGATTCTCTTATTCGATATCGAATAAAGTGTATCGAAATCTCTAATGATAACATTCGATAGCGAGCGAGCATTCGAATGCAACCATGCGTGTTTTTACTCGTCACCAAAAAGTCAATCGAAATAAAATTTAATAGTGACAAATACCAACATATTCTGTGACAAATACAATTTAATATTAAAAAAATACAAAAATAAAGCTAAAAAGGAACGTGCAATTAATTGGAAGCAATTTATTTACATTTAAAATGTAAGTTCTATTTTAAAAAGTACATACATACTTACATACATATATAAAATAAAATAACAATTGTATTAATTTAGGTCGAAAATAAACTATACTCAAAAAGAAATTCTCGCCAGCTTTATGTCAGCACACAGTGAGTTAGCAAAAAATATTTTGCCAAACAGTTCCCAGGGGAAAATAAAAGCCAACCAACTTTGGGAGCAGCTAACAAACAAGCTGAATGCTTCTGGACCTCCCATAAAGGATTCCAAAATGTGGCGCAAGGTAACTAAAACAGCGTACAATCGCTGTCATAAATATTATATTTTCCATATCATTGTTTGTGTACAAGGTGGAGAAAATCATTAGGTCCGGCCAAAGGCCGGCTGTGCAGAAAATATTCTACATACTGCCGTGTCAGGAAATAGCATGGTGGAGAAAATCATTAAGGCCGGCTATGCAGAGAAACATACTGTTTAATATACATACATATGTATATAATATATATTGCGAAAATGTATATTAATTAAAATTTTTATTTGAAATTAAGTTTTGTGATTCACTTTTTTTTCTATAAATATATGTTTTTCTTTACAATTTATTCAGTGTTGTAAAATCATTTTTATACAGTTTTTCCAACACTGAAACAAAAATTCGATTCGTTTCGTATCGAATAACATCATTAGGAATTCTCACACGGTCGAAATTAATTTCGATTCGAATGCAATTTCGATCACGAGAGTGAGAATTATTAGGCCCCACTACTACTCTCTATTACCCCCCTTACAATGCTTTGTGCTATAGACATTTAGCATGTGCTTGTCATTGAAAATGTACTAGTAACATTAAGAGTGTTGACTAGGTAGTGATTACGTAGTTCTAATGGAACCAAGTGGAGACATTCAAACCAGAATGTTACTAGTACATTTATATAATTTTAGTCTAGCTATTAAAACAAACTAAAAAGTGTAGACGTATCATTGACAATGTCATCAAGAAGTCAGCACTAGTCGTCAAATTGGTGACCTGTCAGCAATAATCCCAGTAAAAAGTCACCAAACAAGTAGACAAAAGTGGTGACTTGGAGACAATTGGCCCCGAGTTTACTACAGAACATACACACGCACACACACATAGCTGTAAAATCTAAGTGCGCAAGAGAGAACAAGTATGTTTCTCGAAGTTGCTATACAACTGAATAGTTTGCTATCCCAGCAAACACGAAGTCATACCTTTGAAATAAGATGGCTTTATCATTTGATATCAAGCACAATTCTCAAATGTTTTTCAAAGGTTTGTGTTTAACACTTGAATTCAAGTTGATAATGATTTCAGTATAAACATTTGACAATCAGTGTTTTATCAATTTGTTATCAAGTTGAGGTCAAGTGGCATTTTCAAATTATAAATACACGTGGCAATCGAGGCATATTTATGAATTCGCCTTGTGACAACACTACTTAAAGCACAAAATAAATTTTAAACATTTTAAAAATATGGCGATCAAAGTGTGTTAAGAGTGAAGAAAAAAGTATATACATATATTGCTTGTGAGTAAAAAATTAATTATGAGTAAGAACGGAAAGTGAATAAATAATATGTTTGTTATATGATCGAGGTGCTACTGAAAGCATGGACAATCTTGAAAATGAAGAGGTGAGGACTTAAATAGGCAATATATTTACGAGTAGTTACTAAAAAGCATAAATTCATATGTATTTGATTTCCAGGTAGAAGAAGTATCTTTAATCATATCACAGTCCCCAGAAACTTTTTTAAAATTAGCTTGGCGTAAAATTTTTACCGACGAAGTTGCTCAAAACCTGTGCTGGAAAGGTACAACGACAAAAATGACGGTTAGAGCTTTGAGCGTTACAACTACTATAAAAAGTATTATAATTTAGGTTATTTAAAACAAATAACTTAATAATTTTTAACACCTCTAGGTTCATTTTCCTCTAAATTTCCTTCTGCAACAGATGCCTTATTTCCAAAAAATTTCAGCTAGTTTCTTCCAACATGCTATGACGTGCCATCAAAAGAAAGTGGAATACATGAATTAAAAATTACATCGAAATGATGAAAAACTTCAATTATTTAAGATATTGTTATCTTATTTATATGCAATACTATTTTCTTATAACTTTTTACATACAAGTACATAAATATGTCAGTAAATAATGAATTCCATGAATTTATATATTAAACATGAACTTACAAAGCAAAAAATGTATTTTATTTATCTTCCACATTATATTGCAATCCACATTTGAGAATAACGTTTGAAAGTAAGTTGAGAATAAATAAAATTCTCAATTTGAGAATAATTTCCCCTTTTTGTTGAGAATGCTATGTTTTTCAAGTTATTTTCAAATCATTTTCAAACGTCTGTCGTTTGAAAGAAGGTTTTATTTCAAATTATTCTCAATTTGAAATCAAGCCTTCGTGTTTGTTGGGATATTAATACTAACTTAGCGCTTACACATGCCACTACAGTTCGAAAAACTCAATACATTCAAGATTTTTTACTAACACACACAAATTTTTCGAACTGGCAGCTCCAGTGGCAGCTTATTTTGCATACCGCTGAATATTTGACACTTGCATGAAACTAAATGTCAAAATCATGGTCTAATAATCAGGTCTGCGCAAGAAGGAATATGGTTTTTTGTAGGGTTGTGTTTTGACCGTTAAATGATCTGCAAAAATATGGTAAGTTACTTCGGTCTTGTCAAAAGTTGTTTACATTTTTGGCCGCCATCATGAATATTTTTGTTTACGTTATGCTTTTTGTTTTTGCATAACCACTATGTATGTTATATATACAGCTTTTTTTTGACAACATTGGCTAATTTTTACACAAACAAAATGAATATCGTTTTTTATTGTTGTGTTGATAAGCGCACCTTATATTATTCCACCATGGTCAAAACGATGTTGCAGTGTTACCCTGTTCGATTTACCGGATTGCTGTAAAATTCTAATGATTTATTTGTAAGATTGTTAATTTTAGCGCATTAATAATTTAATAACCATATAATAATACAAATAATAATAAATGTTAACACTTTCCCCAAAAATGTGCCTATATGATAAACTTGATAACTCTCTGCTCTCTTCTCTTTCTTTCTGGTTATATTTTTTTTAATTTGAAAAGTAAACGAATGAACTCAAGTTAATCAAGTTAACGCTTCGGCGACATTTTGAAAATGAAATGGCATGCCGCTGTGTAAACGCAAAATCAAATTGCAAGAGATTCAACTTTTTCGAATAGTTTTTCGTTGATAATACGTATACAGCAATGGCATACCACTAATGGCATGTGTACTTGCAGCGTAAGTTCACACTTGTATATATAAACATTTTAAATACAAATTTTTAGAATAGAAACACAACCTTTCATATTACAATTTGATATCTTTAATATTGACGTTTCGTCAACTGAGTATTGTGTTTGTCTAATATTGCGAGCTTGAGAAACTAATATAATATTAAAACTGGAAAGAAATATCAGTAAAAATTTATTATTTACATTACTATTTTCTTTCTCATGGAATTAGTAAAATTGATAGCCTATTTAAAAGTAAAATAAAGGCATATATGCACGCAAAAAAATAACATGATGAGCGCATTATAGTAGCTATGAAAAGTCACAATAAACTTAAAATTTTAAATAAACTTTTATTATTCTCATTTGCAAAATATAATATTTTTGCAGCGAAAATACTTTTTATATATTAAAATTTTATGAGATGAAACCCCAGAATGATTATTTTGTTGTCGCATCAAATATTTTGATAATGGAAGAATGTTTGATGTCACCATATTTGCTTCAACGAATATTTATTTGGTTTTTGCAGATTGTATGTAGTTAGTTGACTTAAACATTTTGCAATCATTACTTTTCTTTGCGTTTGCGTATAGATTTGTTTTGACTTGACGCCAATTAGTCCCCTTTTACATTTGAGATATTGACAGACAGACGAAGTTTGTAGGAGAAGGGGTGAAGTTGCAGATTGTATAGTACACGACCCTCTGTACCGGACATTTTTCTCTTTCACGCTTCGCATTTTCTATGTTGTTGCTTCATATAATTTTTCTCACACCATTGTCATTTTAGTATTACTGTATGTGGTGCGTAAAATTATGTGCATAAACAACAACAGCGAAAAAGAACGAAAAGGGGATACGAACAATTTCTGTCTTTCTATTAATTTCCAATATGCTACATTCAAGTTCAAAAGAGAATTACAAAAATGTCTGCCCTTCAGTTGCCAATATGTAAAAGGGGACTTTATAGCACAGGGTACCCAGAGATGACAAAAAAAAAAAAATTGGACTTCGATCATATTTTATTTATCATAACTCGGCATCGTGAAAAAGAGACATCATTAGTGTGTTTGTTATGAAGATAAACAAAACTAAAAGCAAAAAAAAAGTTCAGTTTTTAGTGGAAAATGCTACATGAAAGCACGCTTAAATTTAATAAAATGTAATAATATTAAGTATTTACGGGATATAATTCGAAAATAAAGTGATAAAACAATTTAGTGTGTGCTTATATATTCTGTATATTAAATTTATATACATACGTACATATTTATATGCTGTAAATTTGCCAAATGGTGGTGGTTTATTACTTACACACATACATACATACATACATACTTGATAAATTCTGATATTTTGCAGATATTATAGTGATAAAATACAAACGATCAGTGAAAACCAACTTAAATTAATTAATTTATAATATTTTTAATGTGAATTAGAGAAATATATGGATATTTAATTAGTTTTGCGATTTATAATTTTAATTTGGATAGAAAGACAGCACAAAGAAAATAAACCAAAACCCGCGATTGTATGAGTGTATACAAACGAGTATGCAAAATCTTCCGTCTCGTGTCATCTCTGGTTACCCTGTGCTTTATAGCAAGACAAAAATTACAGTGTTGTCAAAAAACGCACTGAATATACTCCAAATATATATGCAACCCTTCCTTTTGCGTGTTTAGCGAAATGTTTAAATCTAAAACTTGTCATTTGAGATGTTTAACAAAACAAGTCAATGTATGGTAAAACATATCAAAATCGAAGTGTTTAAGCTCTTAAACACGAATGAGACGTTAAACACATAAGTGTGAACATGGTATAATACCTACTTCTCATTTGAGATGTTTAACAAAACAAGTCAATGTATGGTAAATCATATCAAAATCGAAGTGTTTAATCTCTTAAACACGAATGAGACGTTAAACATATAAGCACAGGTAACCAGATGCAACGAAAAAAAAAAAAATTGGACTTGTATCATATTTTATTTGTCATAACCTGGCATCGTCAAAAAGAGACAACACTAGTGTGTTTGTTATAAAAGTAAACAAAACGAAAAGCAAAAAAAAGTTCAGTTTTTAGTGGAAAATGCTACATGAAAGCACGCTTAAATTTAATAAAAGGTAATAATATTATGTACTAGCTGAACCCGGTGTGCTTCGAGGGGGTACCTCGTTAAGGTCAAGAATTTATTATTTCGTAAGAATATCCTATTGTGAAAATTTAATGACGATCGGTCCAGTAGTTAAGACTATATTACGATTTTTAATTTTCCTAAAAAGGGGCGTGGTCCCACCCACTTTTCTCCAGGTACGTATTCCTAATTATGCAAAGACCATATGTACAAAATATCATCGACGTAGGTAAAAATATGCCCAAAATACGCGATGTAAATTTTTGGATTATATGGGCGGTGCCACGCCCCTTTGTCCATTCAAAACTTCATATAGCCTACTATTCCTTCCAGAGTCACAGTAAGATGCTGTGAAAATTTTCGGAAGATCGGTCCAAGGGTTTGGCCTCCTATAAAGCACAAACAAACAAACAGACAGACATTCATTTTTATATACATAGTATATAGAAAAAAATCAGACATTACAGTGTCACCCGCCTGAATATTCATTAGCTATTTGAAAAAAAAATTTTTTTTAATATTATGTAAGAAAACCTAAATAAAATAACACATAAACTCACGTTTAAATTATTTTTTTTAAATGTGTAAAAAGTTTATAACTTTATAATGGATAGAAATAAAATAAAAATTAATTAAAAATATTAAAATTTTAAAATTTAATTAAATTTGTACACTAGAGTTTGCCCATGACACGTTGAAGTATTTTAGCTGTTATGAGTAGTTTAATTTAAATAAAACTCAAAGACAATTTTATATATAGAAAAAAAAAACTACGGGTAGCACTCCGACAGTGCAACAAATTTAACCACTTATCAAGGCGTATGCAACAGGTGAGCTTACTAGCACAGCTGACTGCGCTCGCTTTATAGCAAATTTTCATACAAACTGATATAGTTTGAAGAGAGTACGTAAAAAATGGTTACAGTTTGGTACTAATACGTAAAATGCTTTTAATTTGTTTGTGTGTTTTGATATGAAGCGAGTGCTTTATACCAACAAAATACATGTTGTTTTTGTACTTGTTGTCGAACTGCGCATACCTGCTAGTTTTGCCATGCCACTTAGGGGCTGTGCACATAATACGTAACTCTGTTTTCAGAGATTTTATACCCCCCCCCCCCCCCCCCTTTGGACCGCTTTTTACTAATTTTTTAGTGCAAAATATCCAATCCGTAACAAATCTTTAACCCCCCTTCCCCCTGGAGCGTTACGTAATATGTGCACAGCCCCTTATTGTAAACGAAAATGCAACTACGCCCGAGAAGTTAACAACCTAAATTTTTTTCGATCAAAATGAAGAGAGCGCCATCTTTGTGTACACTTCTTAATCAGTTTCGCTCAAATTAAAGAGTGCGCCCTCTTTGGTTCACCCAAAAATGAGTGTTTTTCTCATATATGGCAACATCACCCACAAGAGAGGGCGCTCTCTTCATTTTTAGGGAAAAAATTTAGTTGTTGGGCCTTACTACGGTTCTCGAATCGACTTCGACTGTTGTACTAGATTAAAGAAACACACAACATTTTTCTTTAATCTATTACATCAGACGAAGTCGAATCGAGAACCGTAATAAACCCCAATATCTGTAGGTTGTTAACTTCACTCCGACTAGGCTATCGCACAAACAGAGATGCTACAAGCGTGACGGTGTCGCGAGTTCTGAGGTTTTGTCTCATCCAAAACCTTCGTACCGCGCCAATAGAAGTTTTCACTTCAAAAAAACAAAAAGATTTTTACATCAAAAACAGGTTTGTACAAATAAATACTTTCAAATAACTACGACACGGTACCGCCAACAAATACCACAGTTTTAACATAGAAAAAAATTTGAATTGTTTACTGAAATTATTTCTTAACAGTGATGCCATCTCTTATATATGTATGTATGTTCCCATAACTTTCAGACGTAATGCTTTCTTGAGAAATTACTACGCAAACATCATGCGCTTTACAATTTTCAAAATGCATGTGCTGCAAAAAAACAATAAGTTTGAACTAGAACTTTGTGAAATATCTTTAAAAAATAGAAGTTTTAAAAAAAATTAAAAAAATTTTTTTTTACAAAAATACAATCATGGTTACGGAGTAAAAATTATAATGTAAGATAACACTAAAATATAATGTGCCATATATACACGCATATATATTTGTCTCTTTTCAATATTATATTATCAAATAAGAAAGAAAGGAATGGTCTAATGATAGCAAATTAGCAACGGCGAAAAAAGTAAATTTTAGCTAAGCGATTAGAGTTACATAATACCTTTTTAACAAAATCGCTCAAATTTTCGCCCTAAAAATTTTAGCGATCTAGATTTAACTTTAGCTACGAGAACTACAGAATATAGGTGCAAGAATATCAACTATTTTACCAACTTTATCTAATGAAATAGAATACGAGACATGATTTTCTTTTAACTTTTTATATATAATATTTGTTAATATTTAATTTGAAGGTGAAATATGGTTTATTAATTATTCCAGTGTACATATATTATTTTGTTACTTGTAAAGGCATATTTCTGCTTTTGCAAACAACAATAACAACTGGTAAACGTAATTGTCATATTGACTTTCCTTTTTTATTTAAAATTTTATTATTATAGTTACACATACATATGTAAATACAACCGTGAAGGCCAAATCGACACATTTGTGTCTAACATTATACGGGTTTTTATATGTAGATTCTTTTTCATTCTCCTTTTGGCCGAGACTGACATAAATAAATAAGGAAAACAATTGCAATGCAAATCTAATAAACCGAATTAAATCTACAATGTGCATTTAAAATGAAGCCGTAGATTTTTACGGTTAAATAAGTTGTGTGTTCATTTAACATGTCGAGCATATGCTGCAATAGTCTGTAGCATGTGGCCAACAGTGTGTAGTATGCATTGCGATTCAATAGTACCGCAACATGCAAGCATTGACAAACTGCAAGCAAGATATTTTGTGTGTTTCGGTAATTTGACACTTGTACGCTTAATCAAGTGCAGCAGCATAATGCACTTAAATGAATCACATTTATTAACTGCATTTGTTTGATTGTAAATATAAGCTACACAAAGTATCTGTTGCTTTTAAGTATGCACTCGTTGGACTTAAAAACTATTGAACACATGCCATACATTAATAGTTGGAAGCTAAATATGCTTACCCAACAATAATATATATTTCTATTCTTTTACTCTTATGTTAAGGTACCCCTAAGAATTATTCTCATAATTAGTATATAAGCCAATGTCATTTAGTTTATAATACAATTAATAAATCAACAGTCTTAGGAGCTCCAAATATACAAGCTCTAAGACAAAAATAAAATAAATAAAAACTATTTTATTACAAGTAATAACTCCAAAAATTTAATTTTGCTGGTAATAATGAAACACTAATTATATACATCGTTCTTACAGTCTAGCAAGCATAGCGCTTGATGCGATAAGAATGGTACCTACAGGGTATTGACTCACCGAATGACTATGCCCCTTATCCTATAGGATATCACAAAGAGACCGAATCAACGGACTAAAGTACGTTACTTCCTAAGCTGTGGCGTCCCTCGAAACCTAACCTAATCTTGAATATCCTTAATTTTTTTATATTGAACTTTAAAGCATAGTCAGGCAAACATACAACTTTAAAATGTTTATGTATTTATGCGTAATATTCGATCACTGTTCTCCCGATCGTAGTCCACTGAACAAAATTTACAGCTCTTAATTAATTCCTCCCTAAGTGAATTTAAAATATAAAGAAAATTAACCGCCTAACCCACGATTTCGACTAAATGTTTTCAGCACGACAAGTCGATCGACAGTGAAAGCATTGTCTTACAAATTTGGCACCCACTATGAAATATTGTGCGAACACAACTGTCAAAATCAGAAACGCAAGTGAAAAGTAAAACTGATTGGATATAAATAATAATATTTTTCAACATAAAACTCTTAGTAATTTTGAATTTTCATTAATTCAATAAAAAATTAACTTGAGCCTAAATAATATTACTTCTCATAGGTACACCAATATAAGTTCGAATTATAATTACGTTTATTCGAAATAATATAAATAAAAAATATATAAATTCAGCTTGGGCACGAGCTACATACCCTAATAACAAGGGTCACAGTAAAATGTGAATTTCCCTAATATATAGAGTAAAAACAACAAAACCGTTAAATTACAAAGTAGAATACTTTGATGATAACGGACTATGAGTTTGTGTTGATTGATAGTAATTTCCAAACAGTGATGAGGGAATTTCGTACTAACCAGAAGTGTTTCAATATGTAGAATAAAAAATGATTTAAAAATTAATTCTCGTATTCTATTTCTATTGAAAACTGTTTAAATAGTTGATATTCTTCTCAATTAGTATCCACTTTACAAAAATTGTAAAGTTGGACAATTGAACGCTGATGAGACGTGTAGCGGCCTCGAAATCGGTACTGATACGTTCTGCTAAAAACTGATTGGATATAAAAAACTCTTAGTAATTTTGAATTTTAATTAATTTAATAAAAACTGAACTTGAGCCTAAATAATATTACTTCTGATAGGTACATCAATATAATAATTACGTTTATTCGTAATAATAGAAATAAAAAAATAAATTATTTTTCACAAAATTCATTTATTGAAAACATATGTTTTGTGTTTACATTTGTAGCAAGACATATCCAAAAGGTGAGCTTACTACATAGAGCCAAAACTGCCTAATAGAATCAAGAAGATTTTCTCTATGAAACGTTTTGCGGCTAAGAAGATTTTTCCGAAGAGATCCTTATTAATTTTATGTGGTAAATCTTTTTAATTTTATCAAGAAGGAAAATACATAAAATCAAGAATAAAACTTGTTATTCACAATTTTTTTACCCAATTTCCGTTATTTTTGTCACCAAAAAAAGAATCCATAGAGAAAAACTTTTTGATTCTATTAGGTTTTCATATGAATTGTATAAAAAAGGGATTTCTTATTAAATTCATTAGGCCATCTTATTGATTTTTTCAAAAAGGTATTCCTTATTGATTACATTAGGCTACCTTATTGATTTTTTCAAAAAGGTATTCCTTATTGATTTCATTAGGTTCCTGTTTGATCATGTGTAAATCATCTTAATACCTAGAATACCTAATAAAAACCATAAGCTTCCTTCTTGAAAAAAGTCCGTAGAGATATCTTATTAATTTTGTTCCATTTTATTAGGTATTTATTAGGCACTGTTTTCTCTGTATACCACAGCTACATCAACTCGCTTTATATTACACTAACTTTATATTCATACTAACTGATACAGTATGAAAGCATACACAAATAATTGTTACAGTTTGGAAAACATTCGTAAGAAAATTTTAAATTTATTTATGTGCTTTCATAAAAAGCGAGTACTTTACCAACAATATACATGTTGTTTTGGGATTGTTGTACTTGTAATCGAACTGTGTATACCTGATAGTTGTGCCATGATTTGTAGCACGTTCAAACGGCCATATTTATTACTTAATTTACATGGATTATTTAATGTGGCATTATATAAATTACGTTAACAACGTAAAGCTTGACGACCGACAAGTTGATAGTTAGTGGGTTGCTTATAAGAACGATAATAAATGAGTTGCTGTCTTCCTATGACATAATCGATACATTTCGGTAATAAAATAACTTAAATCAATACATACATATATATTTCACGATCTTATTTATTCAAATCGCTGACATATCAAACATAAAATTTTATAAAAAAATGTTCAGCAAAAAAGAATTTATTGAACATTTCTTCATCAGACATTTCTTTAAGTGTGCAAGTTAAGGCGATGTCATTTTTACTTTTTATTATTTTGTCTTAGAGCTTTATTGTTCTTAGAGCTCTTAAGACTGATGATTTTTATTAATGGCAACTAGTAAAATGTAGCATGTGACCAACAGTGTGTAGTATGCGTTGCGAATCAACAGTACAGCAACATGCAACCGAGTCAAATTGCATTGACCATCTGCAAGCAAAATATTTTGTGTGACGGTCATTTGACACTCATACGTTTAAATACGAAACGTTGTTCATTTAATTATTGATTGAGTGCTTTTTTAAATATGCAGTCAAAAACACAATTTGTTGTTAAATTTCAACTTAAAAATAATTATAACTTATATGTATGTATATCAAATCAAAAATTGGACTTAAGAATCGTTTATTTTAATACGATATGAAGATTTATTTATTTTAACAACAATGACAATAAAACGGATTTTTCGGAAACCAACCCTTGTAAGTCATGTGGGCCTAATTCACCCTCTAAACTATGTTATCGCTAAATTCTTCAGTATTAATCATTATTCAGTGGAAATTAAGAGTTTTATTATATCTATGATATAAAAAACTATTTTACATATATCCTAATTTATCTTTTGCAATAATACAAATACTATTTATAGACCGAATTCTTTTCTTAAAGATTTAAATTAGCATTTTTCGAATACTGCTTCCTGTAGTTTTGTACCACCTGTAAAATAAAAAAATGTTAACAAAAAATAACTTAACAATTGTATTATTTTGTCTTGGTATTCTTGAATTAATTTAATGCCTCTTTCGTCACTATCGTTAACAACACTTAAATTTTTAACAATATTTTTGGCTCTCACGTACTCCTCCAACTCATTCCAAGAGTACGGATATATATTTAAAAAATCCATGGGAATTTCAAATCTCTTAAAAACATTTTTCGTATTGTTTGAAAATACATCTTGCAAAATGTCACAAATATCTCTGGATATATAACTACTTAAATTTTTCTTCTTTATTATTTCATCATCTTCATTTTCAGAAGTGCCCGTAGCCATTTTTGCGACTAATTTTCTTTTTCGTCAAATAAAGACGATTTAATATTTTCGAAATGGCTTTATCGGCAACGCTTCGGTTAATGCTTTTAAAGCTTTCTAATTTTTCAAAAAGATAATATCGTTTATAGGTGCTTTGTGCGCTTTATCCGAATCAAACCAAAAAAATTTAATAGCAGGTTACAATAAACTTCTATCAAACCATTTATTTCCAGATCGGTAATTTCAGGAAACTGATTGCGAAAAATTGTTATCTTCAGGCAGTATATAGCCTTTGCCATCCATTTTGCGTGGTGTATTGCGCCAAGTTTTGTACATTTTATTCCTCGAGGAGGACTGCTACCAAGGAATATTATAAGTAATTCCAAAAATTCATTATAGTCATTTCTTGGAAACGATTCATTAATTTTTTCATTAGCAAAAGTTAAAACTTCACCAACATTATCACTTATAATTTCAACGACACTTTGGTGAGCTATTCCTGGCGTATAATTATCTTTATTTATAATTGGCCAATATTTTTTGATTTTTTTAAATAAAGCAATTTCCGTTCCGGTAGAATGTCCAACATTTGCCTCTGTAAAACTGCTGCTAACACAATTTCAAATATATGGTGTCTGCATCCTAAATACAAAATGTCTCTTCCAATTGCCGTCTCCAAAAGCGTCGTAGCAAAAACAAATGCTCTCGTTTTTCCCAAAATATTTTTTTTCCAATGCGTCGAAAGCTGCAGAAGAAATTTCCATTCCAGTCGCACTAGGAAGTCAGGGATATCTATTATTTGTTCTAATCCCGGAGCCGAAGCAGTTACAGCCAAGCGCTCTTTTATTTTACCAGTAATTGTTGTTAACAGCTTTGTATCCCATTGTATCGTCAAAGGTTGATCATTTCCACTGAACTTTTCTATAATTTTTTCACTCTGTATTTTTCTTAACTGTGCTCTTTGCTGACTTATAGATAAATGACAGCATCTCTCTGGATTATTTTCAATTTGTCAAAAACTGCAGCTAGCCTGGGCGTTAAAACTTTTTTTTTCGTAGAACTTCTACGAATAAATAATTGTTACAAAAATTTATGAAAAACTTCTTTTAATATTGAATTAAATTTTTACCTGATGAAGTTGTTTTCAACTCTTCACTTAATAATTTACGCAACTTTTCATGTTTTTTGTGTTTGATTTTTCTATTTTCTTTCTTCTTTAAAATTACGTCAACGCCTAACATACAAACTTGATGTCCTTTCATTCTTTGTTTTAATAAAAACTGTTTATCTTCTTCAATGTCCAAAAGTTCGAGTGCAAGAAAATTAGCAATATCAAACAGATCGTCTAATCTTTCCTTCCATTGTTCTCTTCTGCTTGTATGAATATCCGATACTCTTTTTAATATTTTTTTATTAAATTAGACAATTCCTCGTAAAAGTTCAATAATTTTTTTTGCACATTTATGCAATTCTTGATCGGGAATACGGGCCTTTTGCCAGAAAATTGAACACTCTCTTACCACAAGATCAGCACTATCTTGGCACTTAGTTTGGTTATCCTCATATTATGGAAAAAAACTTTTAGGCAATCTCCCTTCGATGGAAGTTTATCACCAACTATTTGAGGTTTTGGGTAACGAATTAAAACTTTTTCTTCTCGTAATATTAAATATATTATTCACCGAGATCACAAGAAATTACTAAGAACCACTAATCGGCAATTCACACAACTAAATGCAATTCAAATTTGTTGTAATATAATCTATCTTTAAAATTTTTATTTTGAATTTTAAATTTATCTGTTAAATCAGTTACTTTAAATTAATTTAAAAATAATGGTTGTTGCTTAGAATAAGAATTAGAGTTAAAGCATTTGAGATGAAGATGGCTCTTAATTTCCACCAAATAATGAAGAATATTAAGGAATTAAGCGATAATATAGTTTGGAGGCTCAATTTGACTCAAGCGATTCACCGAGGTTATTTCCTAATAATCCGTTTTATTTTCATTGTCGTTAAAATAAATAAATCTTCATATATATATATATATATATATATTATGTCCTGTGGTTCCTATTCGGAAGAAAGGGCCATAAATCTTCATACCGTATTAATATAATGCATAAAATAAACGAGTTTTATAATTTTATTTCATGTTAACAGTGAAATTTGCTCATATTTTTTTTTTAATTAGGACCAGCACTCAGGGGATTACCCCTAAGTATGCAGTGCACTATGACGGAACTCAGGGAGAGGGATAGGGTAGAGCAGATAAATGCTAAATGTTATTTCTGTTATTGTTATGTTTTTTAATTAGCTTTTTGTTTTGTAAATAAACATTGTTTTTGGTACTTTAAAGATTAGTGCAAACGCTTTATTAATTTGCCTTACGAATATCTTAAAAACACAAAATAAGGGGGTGTATGTAGAGTTTTTTCCTAAACTGTATGTCAGTGTATATATTTTTTAACAAAAAGTTCTATGAATTTTTGTTTTTTTCCCTTTTCCATTTTTCCCTTCGAGTGGAATTAAAATTTCACGTGAACAAAAATTTCACTACTTATTCACGATAGGGGTGAATATATCATTCCGTGAACATACTTTTATTTTCATCCGAATAACGCATCATGGGGTCTATTTGACTTAAGACTTGCGTCACTAATTCTTTCAAGAACTCGTCTTCACGTGGAATAGTTATTTTAAGATATGTCTCCTGTTTTATTCCTTCATGGTCATAATAAACTAATTAATTTTATTTATAAATACCTCTTTACGATTCTTTCTTCCCTCTTCTCTTTTTACATATTTCAATTTGCTGCAAACATTAAAACCGACAACCAATTATCTTGAATAACATTAGGACAAAATGAGTCAAATAAAGCAACGCTCAACGGGTCAACGTGTACCAACTATTCTATTGGGCCAGAAGGGCCCGAAACGACAGATACCGACTCATCAGGGACCGGGGGGATGCGGAAGTCGTTGGAGAGAAAGGGCTCAACGCAGAAAGACGCTGTTCGCCTCCAGAGACGGGTGGGACTCCTCAGTGGGGTGGCTTTAATTGTCGGAACAATGATAGGTAAGTGATGAAAATTTATTTAAAATTTTATTAAAATAAAATAATTGGAAAACCTACGAAAGATATACTCGTATATACGAGGTTTGTTCAAAAGAAAAGGTGAATTTTGAATTTTCGCGGGCTGTGTACATTCGATTATAGAAAATTTTTTTTTGTTGGTCGACATGTGTTAGTTATATGTTGGCATTCTCAGCCCATTCGGATTAGTAGTTTGATTTTACAACTGAAAAGGTTAGTCACGTTTGTGTGTGTTCTTAGATTTTTTACTAAATTGCTTAATTATGAGCAATTGTTGCAAAACGGCTTCCTTTCATTGGTCTCTTCAGTTTTGGGAATAGGAAAATTTGCAACGCCCTGAGTACACTCTGCGAACAGGCTAAAGGCTGTAGTTTAGGCGTGAACCCTAGCAAAACGGAACTGGTACCATTCACTACAAATACCAAGGTTCAGAGCTTTAGGCTCCCTCGGCTGTATAATCGGGAACTGTCCTTATCGGACAATGCAAAATATCTAGGAGTTATCCTGGACACTAAACCATCGTGGAAACTAAATGTGCTACACAGGATGAAAAAGGCCACAGTTGCCTATTACTCCTGTCGGAGGATTTTTGGTTCCAATTGGGGCCTAAGCCCTAACATGCTTAAATGGATGTACACACCAATTGTGCGTCCCATATTGACTTAGGGATCGGTAGTATGGTGGCCCGCCACAAGTAAGAAATATGTGGTAAACCAACTTTACAGGATACAGAGATCTGTTTGGATTCAGATTACTGGATGTTTACGTACTAGTCCTTCAGAATGCTAAAATAAATCTAATTCCGATCGACTTTCATGTATTTGCTGCATCCTCAAGCAGTGCGGCAAGACTATCGGCATCTGGGCGGCGGAGATCAAGGACCTATGGCCATACCAGAATCCTAGGTCTGCTACCACCGACACTGAGGAGGCCTACTGAGGGGGAAATATATAAAACGACATGAACTTTAGGATATATACTGATGGAGCAAGAATGATCTGCGGTGTGGGCTCTGGAGTCTTCTCAAAGGACCTTGGAATAAAACTTTCCTTCCAACTTCCTGACGAAGCTTGTGTATATCAGCCGAAATATTGGCTATGATGGAAGAATGTTGATTGATAGCGGTGTCCAAAGAAGGTCGGCATCTTCGTCGACAGCTCTCTAAGGTCACACACTACTTTTTCTATTTTAGTTAGCCAGTGAAGAGGTGTGTTATTCAGATTGACGTCACCCCCCTCTGGGTTTCCGCACATAGCAACGAACAGGCGGATGAGCTGGCCAGGGCTGTTTGGCACTATTAGAAACTCCATTCTCAAATGTTTTCGGCAGAAAGCTGAATAAAGGTGGCGCAAGACCTTGCTACAACGATAAGGAACACAACTAATCGACAGAAACCATGTAGACATCTCGAAGATCGTCGCAGTAGTGACGGGGCACTGGGCTATCGGCAGACATGCTGAAAGGATAGGGCTTTCTTAAAATGCGTTCTGCCATAGTTGTCGGGAACAAAGCAAAGAAGAAACAGCCTTCCACTTTCTTTGCGAATGCCCGGCTTTGCACCTCTCCAAACACAAATTCGTAGGCAAAAGCATACCAGACGATCTTTCGGAGGTATCAAGGATAGGTCTGGGTGACCTGATTAGATATCTCAATGCGACGGGTTGGATCTAGTATTTAGCTCCGAATCCGAGGCCTAGGTTCGGACCTAAATTAGGTTGACACTGACGAGTGGAGTGGTCTGTCAAAACGGAATCCTGTTGACTCTACTTGTATACTTGTGCGTAACGGGCAGCCACGTAAGCCAACCAACCAAGGAAAAAGTCGCAGAGAGCCAAATCTAGTGAATAAGGTTGTTGAGGCATGCTTAAGGGGTTGTTTTTGCCCAAAACATCATGAACAAGCATTGATGTGTGAGCTGGTGCGTTATCGTGATGAGAATTCATGATTTTTTTCTCCACGATTCCGATCGTTTGAGCCGTATTACTTCACGCGCACGTTGCATAACTTCCTTGTAGTATTCCTTATTAACCGTACTATCTGTTGGCAAGAACTCATGATGCACCACGCCATTGTAGTCTGGCCGCTTTCATTGGGATAATTGGGTTTTGGGCCTCTATCGTGAATATTTTTTCGCGTACTTTTCACGTATTTGCAATCATGAAAAACTCTCTTAAAAAAAAGTTTATTCATTCCATAATAACACCGTGCAAAAAAAAATCCCCTGACGAAATTCCCCTTATCGTGAATAATTTTTTCCCTCGGAATATTCTCACTTCTCCCTTTTATATTTTCACTTTATATTTGATGGGGAATAGAACAGAAATTGTATATACATAGTTCTTTTTTGTAATTCGAATATTAAAGCTTACAAAGTTTATTTTAAGAAAAATATCCGATCTGGCACATACTGATGTATTGGTCAACAAATTGCAAAGTTGTTTTCAATGTGTAAAAATAGAATAAATATGAATTAAATTAATTCTCGTGTTCTATTTCTGTTGAAAACTTGGGTTAATAGTTGATATTCTTCCCAATTAGTATCAACTTTACAAAAATTGTAAAGAGGGTCAATTGAACGCTGATAAGAGGTGTAGCGGCCTTGAAATCGGTACTGAACCGTTCTGCTAAACTGATTGGATATAATTACAATATCTTTCAAAATAAAAAATAACTCTTAGTAAAATGAATTTTCATTAATTCAATAAAACTGAACTTGAGCCTGATAAAATTACTTTTTCTTAGGATTTTTTTTATAAATTTATTATTTATTGAATCTTTAATTATAAAATAAAACATCAATAAGTTTTTCAAATCTTTAATCTATAACATTAACATTAACATTCGGAGACGTGAAAACATATCTGAACATGTAAAAAAATTTTTGGGGTGCTATTTCAATCAATTTGCAAGGTTTCGTAATCTAATCATGTTCCATCGCATAATTAGGAGCGGGTTTCCATTATCATTGTGCAATAGATTTGTTTTTTCTCGTTCCTCCAGAAATAAGCAAATCAACATTCCTAAGATAAACTGTTCTGTTTTTGAAAGGTCTTTTGCTGTTCGCGTAGCACGCTCTTGGAATGGCCTGCCGCATGAATTGCGTGTTTTTTCACAATCAAATAACGTTTTTCGACTTAAACTAATGCAATAAATATGTTTCTAACTTAAATTCATCATAACTTACATAATTATACTATTTCTATCGAATCTTGCTGGACTATATAAATGAGTGATCATCAATTCGCCGGATCTGATATTTTTTTCTTCTTACTTTACAATCAATGAACATTTACTTTTTCGACGGCTGGGGGGCCAAAACACTATGATGGTAACTTTATAGTAATAAACTTAATAAACATATATTTAATTACTTTATAAGTTACTCAGTGTATTATTGCTATGCAATACAGTTTTTGGCCTATTTGGCTTTGTATTGTGATATGGAAATTAATAAAAAAAAAAATGAATTGACATAAATAAAGGCAGATAAAATAGCTATTTAAAACCTATAAAACAAAGAACGAGTCATTTTAACAATTAATCGGTATGGTGAAATTAAATTGAGCTAAAATAGCTGATATTATCACAACATATGTATGTTCTTGTAGAAATCTACCAAACCTGTACTCTGCAAAAAGGAATACAGGCTGTGTCCAAATATTATATTAAAAAAATAACTAAACTTAAATATTATTTTTTAGTTGTTTATTGTTTGAACGTTAGTATTTCACCACTTCCTTTGTTTCTTACACCTATATTATTTATTCTTAATTTAAATTTACTTAACGTATGAATGTTCTTCAATATTATTTTGACTTAATTAATATCTGAATAATGTAAATATTAATGGTCAGCTTTTTACTAGTATTCTTCTGACCCAATTTACAATAATGCATTTAGTCAGCAGTTTTGACATTTCACAATTTATGAACGCAAATAGATGCACAATTAATACAGTCAATTCGCTGATTACTTTATTATTCGTGTCAACCATACGTTAAAAGCCGACCAACTTCAACGTGCGTAAAAATAAGTTGAGCGATCTCTCTGACTCGGAAGAGCTTCAAAACAGCGCTTCTCGAAATCATGAAATTTTATTACTGCTTCCAGAAACATAATAATTTTTTGCTGGGAGTAGAAAAAAGAACAACAACAACCACACTTGTTAGTACGGCAAATGTATTTTTTTTTAACAAATTTAGAATACGAACTGTATTTTAAATTCTGAATTTCATAAATCCACAATTTAACATTCAGTGTGAAAACACTTTAAGTTATTTATTGACTTTCGGCGGAATTTTAATTTTAGTGTATTTTATATTACATTATTATTTATATTTATATTATATTATTTAGTATCACCCTAATGTAAATTCCTTAGACATTCCTTGGAATTTACATTGGAATAATTGTAGTTTAAGACAACAACTATTATTAAGTAAATTTTGTAACTTTAAGATTACCGTTAAGATAGTATTTAAGGATTTCATTTTATGTAAATAAATCAATCATAATCTTAGCCTTAAATCGGCTGTTTGAATTTAAAATACAGGCATATAAAACTGCCTTCAAACACTTCAAGCCAGTGGCGTTTGTAAGCGCCGAAAACCTACACTCTTCATTTTCTACAATATTTTTTAATTCATTTCTATGATACTAGAATAATATTTTTTAATTCGGAGCTGTGTAGCTAAAGTAAGTTTGTTCCTTGCACTATATTTAATTTCCAAGCTAATGGATTATTGTGCTTGTTACCTTCGCATTTAAAGGTTTCGAAAAGTTAAAAGTTTTTCTTATTTTCTTTTAAAAAGCAAATATTATATAAACATTTTATATACATATTTTTTAATTTTTATTTTTTTTGTTGATGGTTAAGCATTTCATTATGGCTTTACCAAATCAGCAGTAGACTTCAACCATACTGTCTAAAAGTTTCAAACCTATTATCCTTATGAACAAACTTTCATATATCATTTGAGAAATTCAAAATGATTTTTTAAAATTACAATTCTAGCCGTCGCACAGTGAACCATTTCGCGATAAGGCGGTCAATAATCTATAACTTTTGACTGGATTAGAATTTAGTTATGCGATTTTTTTGTTTACTAGGTGAAAGTTTAGGCTTTAAGTTTAGAATATAAAACCTGAAAATCGACCGGTTAGAAAAATAGTTGTGATGGGTTTAAAATGCGTTTTAAGTTTAAGCTGATTTTTCATACAAATGAGAACTATCAAAACTTGTTTAAAAAGTTTATTTTACAGTAATTATTCTATTTTGAGTCTCGTTTACAACTTATACTTATTAAGAACTAAATAAGTACGAAGGGCCACAGAACCGAAGCAGTTTGAGTTAAAAATTTGTTTATATAGTAGCGAACAAATAAAATACACACAGTTGTTAATGTTTACTTTAGATCAGTGGTGGGCACACACATACTCTCATATGTGGTGTGGGAAGCAGCAAAAAACGGTCAATAATATAACACTCAAAAAATTTGTCTGTTCCCAAAAGTAAAATACATTTCTTGCATTTTAGTATTTTTATCTGATTTGAAGTTTTTTTCAATAACACTTTTTATGTTACCTGCTGTTTACACATGCAAGTGCAAGTGCGAAAAACTCAATACACTGACACTTTTTCACTAACACAAGCATAATTTTCGGACTTGCAGGTCTACTTACAAGAGAATTTGCTTGTAAGTAAATTTTTGACACTTACGGCAAGTAAAATGACAAGTAAAGAAACAGTGCTACCCAGGATGAGTTTTATATCAATTAACCAGTATTTAGTAAAATTAAAGTAATGTTAACAGCTGATTTTCTGTGTATTTATAAAAAATTAAACACAAAAAAGAACACATCTATACAACAAAGCATCTTAATAGTATTTTCAAGCATTAATTTCATGCATTTTGAAAAAAAAATTGTTAAACCAAATATTCTTTTCAGTAATTTTATGATATCGACAACACGGCAATACTGGATTCACATATTTTTCATAGCATGCTTACGCCTCGAGAACATTTTGAATATGAACATACAACTGACTGTGTAAACGCTCGATCAACTTGCAAGACTTTTGGCTATAATTTCGACATTTTCGTTGATAATACGTATACACTACTTGCAAGTAATTACTTACATGTGTGAATGCAGGGTTAATATAATAATAACGAAAGCAATATTCATTTAATAATAAACTAGTTACACAACGAATGAAATAATATATAATATTTAATAAGTATAGAAATATCGAGAAAACATAATAAATAAAATTTATTAAAAACGAAACCCTCAAACTTGATAATTTATTAAATTCGATAATTAAAATAAAAAGTTCGAATAAAAACAAAATTATAAAAAAAAAATAATTTTCCCATTCTTCATTAAACATTTTGCTTTGAGTGTAAATAAAAAAATGAACATGAATGATTTACTTTGACGAAATGATAACCAAGCAACATCCGAACGTTAATTATCATAAGCTACACGAAGAATCTTATAGAATACGTGCGCCTACGTCGCGCAAACAGAAAGTTCTTCAAAATTTGTTGCTCTAATAGTTGACGGCTCTAAGCCGGTATTACTTTTAGTTAAACGCAATGGAACGAAAGATACCATAAATAAATCAGCATCTTATGAATTTTCGGCATTACATTGCTTGTATTGTCTCTCACCAAAAGACCCATCACATCTCATTTAGAAATTAAAGTAATGCTGGCATTTCTAAGTTTTTTCAAACGTCAGCATACAGCGTATTTAACAACCCTTTGGCAGTGTATTCAAGAAAATCTTGCAATATTATTTTTTCTGATGTGTAAGTGACATTTATAGCAGTTGGTGAAGGTAAGCCTTCTCTTCTTTTCCAGAATTCTTTTCATTGGTCCGCTTCCGCAATTCCTTATACTGATTTTTAGTTAATATTAAATCCAAAAATAGTGCAAAGGCTTATTCTGTAGTAAATTTCTTGTCTTCATTTGGTGTAGGAATACTTTTCAAAATCCTCTTTGTGAGCCTTGGACATGCTTCTATTATTGCTTCAATTATCTAAATTTATTTTTTTTATGTGTTGGTTGAATTTGGTGGGGTATAAGTTTGTAGAAGAGAGCTAGGAATACAAAATAGTGCTTTTTTTCTTGTTTCCTTTTGACCTCTTGAAGTTACGCGCTATTATGTGGGAGAGCTTAGGAAACTTTGGACCTTTAAAAAAATATTTCTAAAAGTTATTTAGTACTAATAGCTAACAAATCAGGCAATTATATTTTTATTTTTAAATCTTTCAAAACAAAAAAGTTATAGATGTTAAAAAATCAAAAGCTTAATAAGAAATTTCTCATTTCAGCAAAGTACTGAGAATGTTCAGTGCGTCGTACTTTTTGTATGATGGTTTTTAAACTACTTAAAGATTTTAGTTTGCAAATTTCAAAATGCTTAGACCAGGTTAAGACAATGGGCCGCGTGAATAAAAAGGTAATTTATACTACATAGTACTAAGTACTATCACTAGCTTTAGGTTTTCAGTACCTAGCTATGTTGAAAAGAATAAACTACAAAAAGTGTGAATAAATCTTTACAAGTACTACATAGCTAGTACTGAAAAGTGATAGCTAGTACTGGAAAAATAAACATATGCGGCTAAAAAAAGAGATGCCTCTGTTAAAAAAAAAAAACATTTTTCTTATAAGTTCTAAGCAAAACATTTTGGCAACACTCTAAGTATGTTTTGATTATTTGATTATTTATCATCACGATGGGCGACAAAAATAGAGCGAAATTTTTTGATATGCTCCAAAAGCATAAAATTGTATTTAAAAATTCGCAAGTGCCGTCAGTGAGAGTGGCAAAAAATAATGCCCTGTTTTCACTCCATGAGGAGTATTTAGAACAGTTTCGCCAGGAAATTCAATTGGTCAATTGAAAAAACAAATTCAAAACATGAGGAATGATCATAATTCATTAATGCAGCCATCATATTTAAATAAAAACAAACGACAGTACGCTTTTTGACAAATAAACTTATTTCCAGCACCTCAATGACTTCAGGATTTGGTAATGAAAATTAGTTTTTTATTTTACTTTTAACATTATTTTTTTTTTGTTATTTAAATTTTTGTGAAAATTCGTTTTATATTTTCTAAGAAAAGGAAATGTTCTTGAATAGAAATTTTCTGAATAAAAAAGAATACATAATGAAAAATGAAATGAAAAGTTGAAGTTTACTGAATAAAGAAAAAAGAATAAATTGAAGAATGAATTGAAATAATTATAAATTGAAAGAAGGAAAAGTTAATATCATTAAATTAAAAATTTCCTATATTTTTTTCAAGACATAAGAAAATAAAAAGACATATTAATATTTATGCAGTTGGGTAAACTTACACCCAATTCACACCATGGAATAAAACTCACGATTTTTCTTTAGTTCTGCTTCTAAAAACTTTACAGATTCATACGATGATTTTTTCCCATGATTTCAATGTTGATTTTTTTTCTCCGTAATCGGTTATTCTTCTTTACTTTATTATTTGTATAAAAACAATCTGACATGTGTATGTATGTATGTACATCAATTTGTTATTTCCGTACAAACTTCGTGCAATCGAACATGCGTATTGCCACATGAAAATGAAATATGAAATAAAGCAAAATAAGAAAAAACGAATATGTGTAAACAAAAATATAAGAAAAACTCACGGAGAACTGAAAATGTGAATTTTTTGTTAACCCTTTTGCTTCTCTACCCCGTTCGCCTACAAACACAAAATATCGTGAAATAAAATTCATGTAAAATTTCATGGTGTGAATTGGGTGTTAGATTTAAGAAAGATTTTTGTAAACTTGATTTTGCCTGTGTAAACAACTGTATGAAAGACTAACGCGAACAGATTATGATTTGAGATATTGATTGATTTGTTGTTTTTTTTTTTAATTGAATTAAATTTTAGTTTATGATTGTACTTCGAATTTTCCTAAAATAATATAGGGAAATAATTCCATAAAATAAATCGAACAGATTTAATAATTTGAATACATAGAATACTTTGAAACATTAATTAATTAGTGATCATACCTCGAATTTTGAAAAATAATATGGTGAAATAATCCCATAAAAATATAAAATTTTTTTGAAAACCTAATAACAGATTTTTTTCTTTTGAATGAAATGCATTTTTGGTAATACCTTAATATTTTTTTTCATAATGGTGTTGGAATCCTGTCCTATATATATAGCCGAATAAAAACATACAAACAATCTATTTTCTAGATTTTATATAAAAATGGTTTATTTAACAATCAAGTTTAAAATGTGAGTGAGAAAAAAATATTTCATTTTTACATTGAAGTATAAGCAAAGCTATAGTGCTTAAAATTAAATATATAAACAAACAAATGCAAAGTATTTTTATTGCAAAGTATAAATTTAAAAACAATTCAACACTTCTAACCCCAACTTTTTCAAATAAATCGCTTCTTTACTGAGAGCTACCGTTGGTTGTTTCTTTGACTCCCATGAGAATATACGTACCCTGTATATGATTTGCGTTCTATTGGATCACTTCCCCAGTCTGCATCAACGTAGCCTTCGATTGGCTTGTCAGTTTTATAGTAGTGCAGTTTAAAATCTTGCGTCTTTGATAAATAACGGAGAATGTGCTTTGCTGCTGCTAAATCCTCTGAATGTAGATTTTTATTTCATTGTAACAGCTTCCTTACAGAGTGTAATATGTCTGCTCTGGTTGTAAAATCAAGATGCATCTATGTGCCTATTAGAGATTGATATTCCATTTCATTAACTTTGCTGCCATTGTTATTAGAAGAATTTAGTTGAAATACTTCATTCAAAGGTGTTGACATTGGTTTGCACTCGTTCATTTCATACTCTTTCAATAATTCGTTAATGTAATTCTTCTGACACATGGTAATCGATCCAGTTTCTCCAGTCCTTTCGATTTCCATTCCTGGTAATTTCATAAATACGTCTTCGTGTAGTTCTCCATTTTGATATGCTGTTGTAACATCCATTTGATGCATATACAGTTCATGTTCTGCAGCTATTGCAAAAAGCAGTCTAAGGTTTGCATATCGTATAACCGGTGAAAACGTTTCATTATAATTTTTGCCATACTTTTGACTACATCCCTTTGCTACGAGCCTTGCCTTAAATCTTTCTACTTTATCATCTTTATCTTTCTTCAAAGAAAAAATCCATTTACAACCAATAGGTTTTTGATTTTTAGACAATTGAACCGGCGACCACGTCTCGTTTTCAACTAAAGATTGATATTCTTTGTTCTTGGCTTCTATCCATTTTTCGGCATAAGCTCCTTTTAAAGCTTCTTTTACAGTCTGTGGAATGGTTATTTCTTCTTTTCTCATCATGTTGCCTGCGTTTGTATACTGTTTCTTCGGTCTTCCGGGCTTACCTGTTCTAATTAATTTAGGCCTTCCCCTGCGACTATGTATATCAGCAGATCTATCTATTTCTTCAAATTCTTCTGAAATCTCTGAATCATGTTGGGAATTAACATCAAGTTAACATCCTTATTTTCGATAAGAGAATTTATATCAATAAAAACATTTTCATCTTCAATGTAATATTTCTTTCTTAAAAATTCTGTTTCTATAAATGTTACATCTCTTTTGACTACTACTTTTTTGTTCTCGGTATCATACAATCTATAGGCTTTCGACTCTTCAGATTACCCGATCATTATATACTCTTTGTCTTTGGGACGAAATTTATTTTTGATAATTTTATCTAACGCTATTGCTGTTGAAGCAAAAACCTTAAAATGTGCTACTGTTGGCTTTCTTCCATAACAAATTTCTTGCGGAGTTTTATACTGATGTATTTTTGTTAATGATCTGTTCCTAATGTACATAAGTAGCTGTTGATATTGCTTCTGCCCAAAACACTCTTCTACATATGCATTAACTATCATACTTCTAGCCATTTCTACTAAAGTACGGTTAGCCGTTTCAGCGACGCCATTTTGATGAGGTGTGTAAGGTATAGTTAACTGTCTCTTTATACCACTTTCCTTCAAAAAATTATCAAATTGGTTGCTAATATATTCGCCACCGTTGTCACTGCGAAGAACTCTTATCTTTTTATTTAATTGATTTTCTACCATTCTTCAAAGTTTCAAATACTTCGTTTTTTTTTTTATAAAATAAACAAATATTTTTCTTGAGAAATCGTCAATGAATGTCACAAAATATTTTGATCCACCAATTGATTTCACATTCATTGGTCCATATACATCGCTATGTATTATTTCAAGCAGATCTCCTGATAGAGTTCCAGAGTGATTAAAAGGTTTAGAACAAATTTTGCAAACTATATCTCACGTATTGCTGTCTATATTTAGACCATAAACTAAATTTCTTGAAGATATGTATATCATTTAATGTTTGAAAGTTTAAATGGCCATACCTTTGGTGCCATCTTTCTAAGCTTTCCTGTCTTGAATCTGAATGAAAACTTGAGTTTTCGCCAACTTTGACAATAAAGAGGTTATTTTCTTTTCTTCCTTTCAAAATAACTGTTTTATATCTTTCGATAAAAAGGACTTTATTTTGATGAAATTCTACTTTTAATCCATTTGGTACAGCAGACATAACAGAAATGAAATTACATTGCATGTTTGGAACGTACATACAATTTTTTAGGTTTTTAATAAATCTTCCACTTTTAAACGATACTTGACCTCTACCTTTTGATTCTATGGTATTGTTACCGACTAAACTTATAACTTCATTTATTTCCTCTAACGAAGTAAACAAATTACGATCACAACACATATGTGATGTTGCACCACTATCAACGCACCAAATATTCTTTTTTAGGGATGTTGTTCCATATAAAAAACTTGCTAATGCTTTTTGGTCGAACTTACCAGACTGATTTTTATTTTGTACTGGACATTGTGCAGCAAAATGTCTCTGACGACCACAATTGAAACATTTACCCTTTGTAAATGATTCCCTGTTGGAATCCTTAAAGATGAATATTTATTTTGCTTCTTTCTTGATGCAGAAAATGCCTGTTTTCTTATATGGTTATCTTCTGATTGACGCCTCTCACCTTCTTCTAGCAACTTGACTTTGAGCATACTCAATGTTGGTAATGTATCACGAGTCCTCTACAGCTACTACAAACGATTCGAATGATTTTGGAAGGCTTGATAACAACATAATTACAAGCAAATCGTCCATAATTTTTATTTCAGCTAACTTTTCAACTGTTGCAAAAAATGTATTTAGAAATTGCTGTACCTTATCATCATCTTCCATTCTAAGTTAAATTAATTGCTTAAATAGTGTGACTTTCTTTGCAGGACCACTGGGAAGAAAAATTTCCTTTAACTTACACCACGCTTGAAACGACGTTTTGCAATTTTTAATATGATTTAAGTTCGATTGCTTTATACACAGCACGAATGTTGCCAAAGCTTTTTCATCTTTTACTGACCATTGTTCCGAATGATTAGCATCTTCCGGTTTTGAATATTCCCCACGTGCAATCTTCTATAGCTCGGAATGAACTAACACCCTCTTCATTTGAAGACACCAAGATTCATTATTGTTTGAATCTAATTTCTCAACTTGAAATCCAGAACTCATTTTTGGATATTTTATTCCGTTTGCTCACAATCGAATCGACTATCCTTGATGTGGATGCGGCCCATAACCTGTTGGAATCCTGTCCTTTATATATAGCCGAATAAAAACACACAAACAATCTATTTTCTAGATTTTATTTAACAATCAAGTTTAAAATGTGAGTGAGGAAAAAATATTTAATTTTTACATTGAAGTATAAGCAAAGCTATAGTAATTGAAAATTAAATATTTAAGCAAACAAATGCAAAGTATCTTTATTGCAAAGTATAAATTCAAAAACAATTCAACAAATGTGAAGCCAAGAGTATAAAGTAGTGTTTTGAAAGATTTTAAAATATTGTAAAAGAAATATATACAATGAAAAATAAAGAAAATGAGTTCAAATATAAATTTTATCGGTTGGTTTAGAAATATATGAGGCGATAAATGCCCATGAGCACTGTGAAGTACCAAGAATACTTCACTAAATTAATAATGAAAATAAAAAGGAAAGCGAGTACTTTCCAAATTTAAGCTGAACGACAAAGTTATAAAATAGAAATGTAGACTTAGGTCACCTCCATCTAAAGCTTGAAAAAGTAGCTGATAATATGAGTCTGACAACATTGCGACTTTCGCTAGATGATAGTACGCTTAATAACCTAGGAATGAATATTGAGAAACCTTCAAAGAAAAAGGTAATGAGCTCTTGCAAGATGCAGATATAACCACTGTGCTCACATAAAAAATTAAATAAAATCACTACTGATTTAAAAAAAAGAAAGGGATTTTTTTTTCAGCTGAATTGAACAAATAAATATTTTATGAACGAAGTAAATGAATAAGATTTTCAACAAATAAATATAAACAAAGTAAATGAATAGAAGTGTCTAAATTTAATTAATTTTTTTTTCTCTTCCTGTTTTCAAAATAACTTTGAATAAGAAACGCAATAAATAAATAAAATAAGAATCGAAATATGATGCATTTGAAATCAAGGTATATTGTTTGAAGTGAACATTTTTTTTTTGCATTTTTGCAATTATTAATTTAGCATACTTCCATTGTAAACCAAATTTTAACAACTTTAAACATTTTTAATTACATTGTTAATAAAGTTATTAATAGTAAATAAATAATTGAGAAAATTTCTTTTAAAAATAATTTTAGAATAAAGTAATTTTTTTTATGAATACATATACATAAAAGAATTTACCATAAATAATGCTTTACAGTAAAATCACGAATAAAAACAAAATAATATAATTTTTATTTGATAAAGTTGTATAGAATGTAAGAATTGATATCTATAATTTTTTTACTTTGCTTAGATTAAATATTAAATATCCCTATTACATATTCTTTTTATATACCCAACAAATTAATTAATATATAATTTTTTTACTTTATTTTTTTTAAGATATAATTTTAAAATATGATTTACATTTTTTGACTGTATACTGTACTACAATCAATCTATTAATTATTAAATACTAAGAATAATAAAACATTTATAATAATTCTATTATAATTTTTAATTTTGCACTTTGCGAATATAAATTGATATATAATATTAACTTGAACTTGAAAATTTGTTCGCCTCTCTAATATGGGAAAGAATTCTTGGAAAAATATTGCCAAGATTATAGGTTGCCTAGAAATGAGATGGAATTGTACCTATCATGAACTTGGTCCTTATTTTGATCTCAGTACCTTTTACTGCCGAAATATTTTGGATAGGAACTTGGCCTTATTTTCACATTTGTGTTTTTGTGCGGATAATTATCAACATTAACAATATACATACACATTTACATATATGTATGTATGTAAATACATTAAGTTAAAAATAAGAGAAATCATTTTCAAAAAGAGTAATATTTTCTTCTTGTGGCCATAGATATGTTTTTATATAGTATTTTGATATGTTTTGATTGAATTAATTTTTACAAATACGCTTGCTGTTAACTCGTAGTTTGAACAGCATGTGCTACTCCTTTGTAAATCATATTTGATATCAATTTCAAAAAACGTAGTTGCCAAAAATCTATAATATTGAAAACGAGAAAATTTCTATAAGATGCCTAAAGTGCCAAACGCGCCATTTCCACTTTTAAAAAGAGCCGTGTTAGCGCTTGCTTTTTAAAAAGAGCCAAAAGGAAAAAAATCGTGGTAGAAGCAATCAAAAAGAGCTAAATCTAGCTCCAAAATAGCTAAGTTGGCATCGCTGCATTTTGGTGAGTAGTTTTATTTTCATTCGGTCGTATACATATGTATATGAACCCGAATAATGTTCGGCACATATGTAGGTGCCAGCGTTGCCATTTTGGTGCTTTTCGGGTATTTTTTGGTGCTTTTTTACTCAAGCAATACCCGAAATTTTATTAGATACCCGTTTTTGAAAAGCGGGTATTTATAGTGCTTTTAACAATTTCTCACAGTGCTTTTTAAACAATCAACATTTTTGGCATTAATGCATTTTCTTACTACATATTCTTTAAACCCACCTAATACTTTTCTAACCAACTGCGTATTATTTGCATCTTTATTTTGATTAGTACTCGCAAACTGTTAAGAGTTTGAATTCTAGAATTTCTCAAGCATATTTTTTTTTAATTCGTGAAAAACTTTCATGATTTATTTCTTTAGCAACGATTTACATTTAATTTACATATCCGTTAATTTGTTTGTTGTGTATATATAAACAAGAAACTGGCAGTTATTAAAAGTAACTTCTTCATTAATTTTATGTGTGTTAAAGTTCATCATCTAACAATGGCTTTCCTTTAGATGGAAAAACGGGCTGTACGTATTATCGCCCAAGTGAAAATCGCACAAAGCAGCTAAATGAAGTAAAGCCCAAAATAGTTAGGTGATTCGTCATAGTGCCCGATCGCCCAAAAAAGATGAAGGAAAATCCAAAAGTGTGAAATGAATAATCGCCAAAAGATTTTGGATGTTTGTTCATTATGTAAAATCATCCGAATTGAGAGTGAATAATCGCCCAAAAATTTTTTTGGGTTTTTTAACTCTTTACAAAAATTGGGCAATTATTCATTATGAACAAATACCCAAATATCTGAAAATGTTAAATCGCCTAAAGCCAATCACCCAATTTATTTTAAAACAATTTTTGGGCGATCCTACATATTTGTTATTCGGTCGATTTTCACTTGGGCGATTATTCGTACAGCCGAAAAAACGAATATATAGAAAAGCTTGGGAGAATGATATAACTTTCAAAAGGTGGCTTAGACCAGCAAAATATGAACTAAAAGCGTATTGCATTTGTTGTAATTGTGAAATGAATGCTCTATAAAAGCGATTTACTCCGACTAAGTCGCACAAAAAAACATGAAAAGCAATAGATCCAAATACAATTTTTTCAGTACAGCCAAGGCTGTATTTTGATCCACCAGACCCAAAACAAAATTAGGTTAGTGCTTTTGTACCCGAAATTGTTTTCATTTTTACCCTATTTCCATGGGCTCACAGTGCCTTTGATGTTGCAAGAGTTGGCATCACTGGTAGGTGCCCGTTTGAACGTCACTGGCAGCGTTGCCATTTTCGTGCTTTTCGTGTATTTTTTGGTGCTTTTTTACTTAATCAATACCCGAAATTTTGTTAAATACCCGTTTTTGAAAAGCGGGTATTTATTGTGCTTTTAAGAATTTCTCACAGTGCTTTTAGGTGGGCTTTAAATAATCAACATTTTTGACACTGAACCATTTTCCTACTATTCTTTAAACACACCTAATACTTTTTTTAACCAACTGCGTATTATTTGCATATATGTATGTTTTGATTAGTACTCGCAAACTCTTAAGAGTTTGAATTCTATTTCTCAATTCACACTATCCAAGTCTTACAGCCATACCTAAACAAGAGCGGCAAGCGTTTTTTAGCTGTCAAAAGTTCTCATGCCCATACAATTTGTATGAAGCATCGCGAAATAACGCGGCGGTAACGCGGCGGCAAAATTTTGCAATTGGAAAATCCGATTTTGACAGCGCGTTTAATAGTGAAGTTAGCTGCAAAAGACAAGCACTCATGATGCAATGACTATAAGGTAGTCTTACAAGCCCAGCTGACAATTCTTGTTAATTACTTGTTTTTTATTTCAAGTGTTAAATTTTGATTTGTATTTATTTTTTCGTATTTGAATGAATAATTTTTATTTATATTTTTGTCACAGGTTGAAACATACACACATACACATTTATACTTTTGACTTCTGAGGAATTTTTTTGTTGTGTTTGTTGTAGAGATGCATGTATTATTAGGTTATGAGTATACTATTATAATCAGGGTTGTTATATATTGTGTAATAACCCTGTTTTTATGACAAAGCGTTGACGCTCTTGTTTAGGTATGGTATTTCAGCGTTAACGCTAGGCGGTAGAAAACGTTCCGCTTTCCGCTCTTGTTTAGGTATGGCTGTTATTGCAAAACTTATCACGATTTCATCTTTGAACTCTCATTGGCGCTCACATAGCACTCGTCTTATTGCTTAAACTGTTCTTCATTTGTATGAATGTATGTATGTTTCTATACCTACTTAACACTACGAATATGAAAACAAAACGGATTCATGAAAGGGTGTACTAGATTCTTTTCCCCCTGTCTCTCTCTCTCCTAAAGGCTAATAAGCTTAAAAATAAGACATGCATATTGTGTGTTGGGACTAGAATTTCTCAAGCATCTTTTTTTTTTAATTCGTGCAGAAATTTTTATGATTTATTTGTTTAGCATTGATCTTACTTTTAATATTAGTACATATGTATCCTTTGATTTCTTTGTAGTGCAAATTTAAGCAAGATATATCACTATAGTGCTTTGGTTATTATCAAGCTGAACAGTTATTAAAAGTAAGTTCTTCATTGATGTTAAAGTTCATATGTGTTAAAGTTCATCATCTAACAATGGCTTTCCCTTAGGTCGAAAAACAAATACTTATATAGAAAAGCTTGGGAAAATGATGCAGCTTTTAAAAGGTGGCTTAGATCAGCAAAAGATGAACTAAAAGCATATTTTATTTGTTGTAATTCTAAAAATAAATGCACGATAAAGCGATTTACTCCGACAAAGTCACACAAAAAGCCATGAAAAAGCAATAGATCTGTCTTTAGGTCCACCAGACCCAAAACAAAATTAGGTTAGTGCTTTTGTACCCGAAATTTTTTTCATTTTTACCCTTTTTTACCCTATTTCCATGGGCTCACAGTGCTTTTGATGTTGCAAGAGTTGGCATAACTGGTCACTGGTGTAAAAACACCTTAAGCATTCCAAAAATAATTTGAAAAGTCAATAAACGTATGTATGTATGTATGTATCGTTACGAGCATTATTGTGTGTGTGACCTTTTGCCACACAAACCTATAAAAGAAAAATTTTATAAATAAAAAATATAAGCAAAAGTCATACAAAAAATTTTAACAAAACACAGTACATTAAACAACGTTTAAAATAAAATGCACGAAAACAATAACAAGCGCGCGCAACAATAAAAGGCAGGCTAAATACGAGGAGCACGGTCGCCAGATTTGACGTTCTATCGTCATTTTGACGATTTCGCATGCCAAAAAAGGCTGTTTGGCGACGTGACGATTTGAGTCTTTAATTTGACGATTTTTATACAATTTGAAATTTGAACTTTTTCAAGAACTTGGCAGCTTTTGCCGCATAGTTTTATCATATTTAGTTGTTTTTGAGTTGATAATTTTAGTATATTAGGTTGCTTAAACCAGTTGATGTTCATAATTTGTCAACTGTTATTTACATACATACATTTGTGTCAATATTTTAAAGCACACCAAAAACTTGAACTTGAATAAGTGAGATTGTATATTAAAATTGTTACACAAAATTTATGAAAATGGAAAGTGTGAGATAATTAAAAATTGTAGAAAGTTTTACGTAGAACTGTGTGACCAAGTTTTATTGAGATTTGACTTTGAAGACAAATTCAAAGCATTAAGCTTAATTAATCCCTACAATCTTATAAAAGAAAATAACAATTCATTTAATGATATTCTTAAAGTATTTTCACACTTTGTTAAAGAACGTGAAAGACAGGAAATTGAATCTGAGTTCAGACAATTGAAATTACTAAATTTAGAACAATTCTTCCCGTATACGGACATAAAACTTTTAGATTTTTGGAAAAAGATTTCAGATATGAAAAACATTCTAGTCTTTTATTTTTTTTATTTATTTGGTTTTACCATATTCATCGGCAAATGTAGAAAGAGTTTTTAGCCAAATTAATTTCAACAAGACAAAAGTTAGAAATCGGTTAAAGAAAGCTTCTTTGGAGGCAATTTTATATACTAAAGATCATTTAAAATTAAGCAATGTAATTGTTTTGACATAAAAGTGGTACCTGATTTAATAAAACGGTTTAACTCCAATATATGTGTTTAATTAATTTTGGGGGGTTACTCTGTATTGTGATGCGAAAGCAATCTTATTTACATTGTTTTCGCATCGCATTTGCTTTCGCACCGCAATACAGGGTAACCCCCCTGATTATACTTTGTTTCAACAGTTGATCTCTTTATTGATAAGAATTTACTTTATTTTATATGTATATATATTTATACCCTTGAATTTTATTTGTTATGCTATGTTTTGTTAAATAAAATAAATGTTTTGTTTGAAAAAATTTTGTTTTTATATTCGACAATTTCGGAAAACTATTTTGACGATTTTACGCTAAAAATTTGACGAATTCGGACCCATTTCATCTGGCAACTATGACGAGGAGCATGAGAGAAACAAGTAAAAGCTTTTCACCATCACGTTTAACGCTCTTATACTCTCTTGCTTATTAATGTTTGTTTCATGTGAATCTCTATTCCCATAGCAAACATTCTTGATAAAATTCAGCTGTTTTTGTTATTTATTATTTATTATATTTTTTCCAACTTTTTCTTGTAAACATATGCAAGTTATATACATACATATGTATGTATGTATGGCTGACTTAAGGTCGTTTTTATTTCTTTAACATGTAATATTTTTGACGAAATCTCATTTAATTTGTAAAAGTTATAAAGATATTACCATAAGCAAGTAAATCCATGTTTATCTTTTATTAATTTATAAAGTAAACGAAAACTAAAATAAAAAAGTACTAAAAAAGCAACAGTGGTTGCATCTTTTAATTGTAAACAATTATATGTATCTATTATGCATATTGGAAAATTTTTATAATACAGCTGATGTGTCATTTGCTGAAGAAAGAGCGAAATTGACCGAACTTTCCTTAAGCAAATGACACTTGACGAAAAGTGTCTTAAGTACATTATAGTTGTATACATTTGATTGTGTGTATTCACACATTTGCTTAAGTTACATTAAGCACATTATAGTTGGACCTTTAAGCTGGAGGTAATTAACACGCGTCCTACGCGTCAACGCGTTCTACGCGGCTGTCAAAAAAGTAGAATCAGTGTAATTGAATGTGGCAAGTTACACAGCACAACGCGTAGAACGCGTGAACACATAGAACACGTTGAAGTAGATCTACTTTCTACTTTTTTAAGCATCCTACGCGTCACTCAAAGCGATCAGCTGTTTCTCATAGCCATTTTGATGCAGTGATGGGAAAGTTGGTATAATAATAATGAAAAATACCGTGGTACTCCCCCAATACTTTTGATACTCTAATACACATATTTTCATTTTTAATAATTATATACAAAAATTACCCCCATTCACTCCTCAGCAAATGCAAAAAGTTTTATATTTCACAAAAATTTCATAATAACTAAACAGCCTACGAAGTTGCAATACAACTAATTTAAAAAACTGTACACACATGCGTCTTTTAAACACGGCCTTGAACTTGAATTGTCAAATCGTGGACAGATGAAAAACGTATGTTCGACATCTTCCACAAAATTATCACCACATCTTGAACAAAACGGGACACTGGCGTGTCGGAAACAATTTAAATTAGACCTAAATCATCCATGTCTACTCAAAAACTGTTATGTATGTGTGTTCCAACATATCGATCATTTACTAATGCAACGTCATTACTCAAAAAAATACATTTCGAGGTAATTGCAGTTGAAGGTTTTGATTTTTCTCACCATTTAGAAAAATTTCTGACATATTCTCTTAAAACGTTGGAAGTACAAAAGACATAAAGATAAAACTTATACACCATATAAAATTGAAATTTATGACGTTTTATTAGTAAATGTGCGATATGTGTTCCTAGATATGTTCGTGTGCGCTTTGTATTCTGTATATACATAAATGTTTTAAATACATTTTATATAATTCTTTTAGTAAAATTAAAAAACAATATAATTTTTGGTACTCTGTGCATCAAAAAACTACTATACAAAATTTCTATTGGTACCGAAATACAAATACTGTTTTCCATCACTGTTTTGATGGTTATTTTGCTGCACAAAACGCGCCGTATGTAACTTGAAATTAAGAAAAGCGTAGAATGCATAGAATGCTTGAAACGAGTAGAATGCGTGACGCGTAGAACGCGTGATGTGTAACTCCACCTTTACTAAATGCATGTTGCTTTGTAGTAGTGATGTTACGAATACTAGTATTCGATTATTCGACTATTCGCCTATTTTAATATATTTGTATTCGCCAAATTCAAGGATATTTCTCGGATAATTTGCACATACATTTTCCCAAAGAAAATCACACAAAAAGTTTCAAAAAGTAAATAAAATGTACAAAAATAATTATAATTATATATTTATATTAATTTTTTTTTGTAAAATAGAAAGCCCTTTATCTTTGACGCAGAATAATAATCTTCTTAATAAACAATCAAAAATTATATTTCGTAAATATCATTTAAAAGTTAAAATCTTTTATGTAAATTCATATCATGTTAAGTTAGTAATTAATTATCGGTAGAGGAATGTTGGACATCAAAATTGGAAGAACAGAAATTTAATATGTGAAAGTCCACCGAGAAATGTGGCTGCGCAATCTGCGAAAATATGTTCTCCCAAACAACACTGAATTACTGATTAAAACCGCAAGCAGAGTTAGAAAAACAAAATCTCATATTATGTAAGTAAAATAATTTAAAAATGTTCAATAGTGATTTTCAAATTCGACATATCAATGTCATAATAATGTTAAATACCTAAAGTAGTGTGACAGTTTTTTTTTTGTAAATTTATTGTTATTCACACAACGGGAGGGATTTTTTCCAATTAAATTTGAAATATTAAGTTTCTCTAAACCTTAAAAGTAATATTCGTATTCGGCGAATACTGTTTCAAATATTCGTATTCGCGAATACTAAAAATTTATATTCGTAACATCACTACTTTTTAGTAATACATTTTAGCGTGTTCATAAATGCAAACCTGAAAATTTTAGCAATGTATTTTGTTCCAATTTCCAACACTGTTGGGCTGACTTCCAAAACGTCAATTGCTTAGTGTTTAACGCAGTAAGAAAGCAAACAAGGCATCGGTTTTATAGTTGAGTCATTGTTTCGGAACTTTGCATATGTATGTGATTTAAATACAGTAGCAATACTGTATACAAACTTTGTATACGAACGTTTTGGAAGTCAGCCTTGTAGTTAATACGCAAGAAAAAGCAACACCCCATTTACATGATGACTTTTGCGACGTCGCTTTTTCGACGTCTCTTTTTGCTTGTAGGTGAGCGGTGTAGGGAAGAAAGAGGGGTAAACAAAAAGTCTTGATTTGTGTTTTTCCAGACTTTTCTTCCATTTCTCTTTGTTATTTTTCATTATTTTTCTTACTTTTGTTATTTACCTTTGTTACTTTTCATTACATATTTTCATTATTTCAAAACAAAAATGGGAAAAAAGAAATGAAACTAAAAGACATCGTCTGAACACACAAAGATTTTATTAGCAACTTCAAAAGGGAATTCAGTAAAAACGACGTCGCAAAATTCATCATGTGAATTGGGTGCAAGAAAGGTATTCAAATAGATTTATATGCAAAATAAATACAACAGGCAGCACAAGACAGCAAGTCGTTTATGTATGTTTTCTTTTAATAATTGCTGAATTCACAACAATTTGTATCGTCTATATTGTATGAAATACAAGTTTGTTTATAAATATGTATGTTTGTGAACACCAAGTGTATATTGTATCGGTTTGAATCTTGTATTGATGGATAAAAGAAGAACAAGCACCATACAAATACTCTCTGAGAGTATATACATATACTCTCTGAGTATTGTATGAAATACGATTTTTGCAAAACATATGCAATAAAAGTGCAATGGTCATAGCTGCCAGATTTTTTGAGGTAATATCGTCATATTTTTGGGCAAAAATCGTCATTATCGTCAATATAGCTTATTGAAATCGTCATTAAAACATCAAATGAAAAAAACCGCTTTTTTACCAACAAAACATATTTTATTAGAGGCAAAACATAACAAAACTCTTAAATACACAAATCTGATTAATAAAACAGCATAAAATCACATGTAAATAGATTGCATGTTTTTCAATACAGTCAAATCCCGATAATTCGTAATGGCAAGGGACCGGCCATTTCTTACGAATTAGGGGGGTTTTCGATTTAGCGGGATTTCGATTTAACGGGGTTAAAATAAAATAAATACGAATTAACGGGGTTTTACTAAAACGATAAAAAAACATAAAAACAATTGTTTTTGAAGGATTGAAGTAAGAGTGGATGGAGCAATTTCAAATCGCTCAGCAACGTCTATTTTTTTCTCTCCATTGTCAGTGGCTGCAAAAATTTGTTGTTTTTGTAACACCGACAGAGTTTTATGCGTGCGCTTTGACATTTTTCTTTATTATTCATGTAACAAACTGATCTTAAGAGAATAAACACACACACAAGCAAAAGCAAAAACCCTCGCAAAAAAAAAACAAATAGGGGTAAACAAAAAATCATTCTTTCCATGTTTCTGTTGTTTTTATTACAAATTATAAGTGGTAGTTAGCACACAATTACGATTTATAAGAGGTAAAGAAGATTTTATTTAAAAAAAAAATTACGAATTACCGAGGGGACCAAAACGTATGGAAATTTTACGAATTAACGAGATTTTTTCAAGGGACCGACAGTTTATTACGAATTATCGGGAATTACGATTTATCGGGGTACGAATTATCGGGATTTGACTGTACTTTGAAAACATGCATGGAAAAAGATTTGTATGGAAAAAAATAAAAAAATCAAAATCCCTTAGTTATTTTTACTTCAATTTAGTAAAATATGCATTTTAAATTTCATTTTTGGGAACACATTTTCTAAAAATGTATAAAAACTAAAATATAATTTATACAATAATAATATAATTGTTAAAGAAAATAGACTTGTATACATATACATACATATGTAAATGTATAATATATTTTACAAATATATATTGAAATTAAACATTGATTAATTCAGGTGTAACTGCTAGATCATAGAAGGTACATTTGGTTAGCTGTAAATAATCTTTTGTGCATAACACTGGTTCCAAAGACGACTTTTTCAATGAATTTCTTACTTTATTCTTATTTATGTATGTTTACCTGACTAAATATTATTTCAACATTTGCTGAATAATGTGGTAAAAGTAGGATTTTTGTAATAAATTTAGTCAAAACCGGAAACAAAAGACTAGAATCCCTCATTTGCATCTCTGATATTTTTTTTTCAAAAATCCAATAGTTATATGTTTTTGTCAGGACAATAATTTTAATTTTCTGAACTCAGTTTCTAGCTCTTGGCTTCCACTTTCTTCAACAAAATAGGAAAATTCTGTTATAATTTCAGAAAACCAACTTTTTTCTACATTAATAATATTAAATGGATTAATTTGGCCAAGAGCTTTATATTTATTTTTAAAATCAAATCTGGATAATATCTGATCACAAAGCTCTATATAAAAATTAACACAATTATTATTTTTCTTTTGCACTTATTTGTGCTTCTTCAAATTCATCTCTGGCAAATATTCCTAAATAAATGTCTTCAAAATTTAAAAAATTGTTTTTGTTTTTATAATCAAATAGCTGAGTGCCCGGCTTCGTACGGAAGCTATTTATTTTTATAAATTTCGATTTACCTAATCAAAGCACATCACGACTTTCACGAAAAGTCATAACTCACGAACGCGTCGACCGATTTCGATAAATCATCTACACGACCAGACGAACAAACCCTAAAATTTTAATCGAATTCGGTTTTACCGTCACAACACTCTTGCAACAATTTTTTATATATATAGATTAAATAAAAGTTTACAGTTTTAAGCTAACAAGTTTTTAAAAAGTTGCTCATTAAAATTTTTAGCAGTTCAGTTGCTTCAATAGTACAAATAAATGTTGCAAACTTGAATTATTTAAAATCGTCAAAATTAGGGCGTAAATCGTCCCATCGTCACTATGTCATTTTTAGGACCCAAAATCGTCAATATGACGATAAATCGTCAAATCTGGCAGCTATGGCAATGGTGTATTTCCTTTTTATATGAAAATTACCAACAACAAATTTTACACTATTGTATACAGCGTTACCGTTGACAATTTTCAAAAAGGGGCACAAAAAGGGGATTTTCCAAAAAAAAAGGGTCACAAAAAGGGGATTTCTATGAAAAAAAGGGGCATCTTCAAAAACAGGAAAAAATAAAGCAAATAAATACGTTTCATTTCTAAAAACAAAGGTTAATAAACATTTTCATTAAAAGTATTTTTATAAAAAATGTATGTATGTATATGTATATACATATAACGAAAAACAAGTAAGAGAAAACAAAATTTCTCATATGGTATGTACATAAATTTAAAATAAAAATAAATATAAAATTCGAAAATATATGCATTCATATTATGAAAAAATAATAAATTGTTCATGGTAACAATATGTATAAATGTACTTAAGTTTTCTAAAGGATAAGACACAGATACCTAAATTTATTCTCTTAGAGGAAAAGCATTTAGAGTTGATAACAAATGAAACATACGATTTGCAAGAGAAAGACAATTGTGTAAATTTTCTATACATCTCATTATTAAATTAAAAGATATAAGCAAATTAAAATATATGTATAGTCATGTAATTTTGCACTCAATATCTATTTTTTTAAACTGTTCTTCTGTATTTTCGAATAAGTTCATCCTTAGGAATCCAATCTTCCAAGTCACTTTGAAACAAATTTAAGGCGGATAGCATGGACTGACAAGTGTTTACTTTCAGTCTATTTGTTAATTTATTTTTTAGTAATGCTAACTTCGAAAAAACACGTTCAGCAGAAGCACTACTATGTGGCAAAGTAAATATATATGACACAAATTTATACAAGTTTGGATATAATTTGTCGTCCAAACAGTTTTTTAAATTTCCTATTTCATGCCAAAAGATTTCAGGCTTAGATATTTTTAAAAATGCTTCATAGCTTTTGACATTCGCTTTGCTTTCTAATAGCTTGAACTCAGATACAAATTCGTCTGGTTCACTAATTATATCACTAAAAACAGAAACAATTTCAAAGTAGTTAATGTCCTCAACTGATTTGATAAAAACTGGATCTAAATACTTCAATACACACAGTCTTTTATCGCTAATATTAATTCTTGATAAAATTTCCCTACACAAATTTTGTTAAAAAAGCAATAGTTTGCTTTTAATATTCATAATATCACTCCTTGAGATCTCGTTAGTATTTATTTCTAGCTCGGCTTCATGGCCACTATACATACATATATTAAAAGTATCTTTAATGTGCAAAACATTAAAAAAATCAATATTTTCTATGCTTGTTTCTAAAATGTATTCTTTTTTGTTCAAAAAGGGGCACAAAATAAGTCATATTGATCCAAAAGGAGATTTAAATTAAAGGGGCCCAAAAAGGGGCTTTAAGGTCAGAAAAGGGGCAAGGTGCCGCTTTAGGGGCACAACGGTAACGCTGATTGTATATGATACTATAATACACTCGATACAATGATACCAGAGGTTTTGTGAATTCAGCAAATGTTTAAAGGAGAATGGGAGCTGGAGTTTCCTTGTTCGCACAAACAAAAAAATTTTTCAATAAAATATACTCTTCCGCCATTGTTCGATTTATTATGAATGATACAATGCAAATATATGTTCCTAAACAATTTCAGGGTTGCAAAGTATTAGTGTGCAACGTTTTAAAAAAGTAACTACACAATGTATCAACTTGGTATTAATACTGTATTGATACTTTGTAAATATACATTTAGGAAGTCAGCCTATCCCGCTTGTTCGGCAAAACTGCTATTGACGTTTTTTATGTAATAAATTCGTCACTCACAATTGCCAGTACCTACTTGGTGTACCAATATAATAAATGAATTCGTTGATCGTATATAAGCAAGCGCGCCAAATTCTTTTTCTGTCATATTTTATTGTTTACGTTGATTATACAACGTTAACGAAAGCGTTCATTATTTAACTCCGGCTTCAGTGTTCTTTTCATCATAGTATTTTTGTGAATGAAAACTATGATGAATATTCGTCACTGTTTTCGTCAACGAAATGTAAGCGAGAGGGTGGCGATAGTATACTTCCAATGACATCCCCATGTTAAATTCGTAAAGAAAATCAACAAAAAAATGAAGAAGATTTTATGTACATAAGTGATATGATTTTTTGTTGGCGTACAATTGGAATTTCGTGGTCAGTGAATGTTAAATTTTTAGTTAAATAAGTGTTTTTTTTAAGGTAAAATGAGCAACTAAAACGTTGCATAAAAAAAAGAAAATGAACAATTATTTAAAATTTTATAAATATTGAAAAAGAAATTTGATAAATGAACAAAAATCCAAAAAATTGAAATTTCTGAAGTATTTTCATTAAGGAAATATCATTAGTGATTTAACTGGTACATTATGACCAGCGAAATAGTAGGTTCTTTCTGACTAGTGATTTCACCGGTCTGATCGTGTCGATTGACTACCGTCAATGTCATCCCCATGTTAAAATCGTCAGTCGAGTGCATTGTTAGTAGTTAGTCTGGTAGTTAGTGGTAACGACTAGTAGTTATCGAAATCGCTAGTCATTCGCTGGCTACACCGACTGCAGGGATGTTATATGGATTTTCTATACATTCACAATATAAAGGCTAAAACAGCCTTTAACCATAGTGACGTATTTTATTTCCATCTATTTTGAACTTTTGCCTTTGGTTTGCTTTTTATGCCTGATTTTATTTGTTATTCACTTAAAATATGCAACAAAAATATATTTAGAGTATTCAAATGGTAGTCATAAAAGCATTTGTCTTAACCGTAGAACGCATAACCAAAAAATGTCACGCAAACACATAACAAGAGCAAAAGGCACAATTGCTTGTGTAATTAAAGATTCGCTATCAAAAAATTTTGCTTAGTAAACAAAAATTAAACCCGCTTATTTGGATGCATACATATGTATGTATGTACTCGTATATGTGAAAATGGTTTCGAAAAATGAAGATTTACAGAAAGTAGTCTCAGAAGCCAACCATTAAGATAAAAAACATGAAGGGGAAGATACCTCTATATCTGAACTGAATGGAGTGCCCAAGCAAATGTCTCTCGCCAAGCATTGCAGTAAAACATTTTGCGACAAAGCTGTGATCCATCAAAACAAACCGAAAGGCTGTAAATAGAATATACATATAAATGCTTTATGACTTTTGACATCGCAGATATTATTATACGTTACACAAAACAAAAGCAATAAATTTACTTTTCTGGTAAAGTTCGGTAAAATGAGCGTAAACTATAATTCCTCTGAATTAGAGACAAAAATGCACAAAAAACGGGTACGCACAAAACCAAATTTTTAGCCCAAAAGTTTGCATGAAATTGCTGTGTGTTTATTTCACAAACAGCTGATCGATTAACTACTTGCACAAACTAGCCCGAAGAAAAAGTACGGGCAGTTTCGTGCAAGAAGAAGAAGTATATTACTCTCTAAAAATCACTCTCATTTGCCCAATTTTAGAGTACGGGAACGCTTTTCGTGCAAAATGGGATCCCGCGGAGGGCATTTTTTGCAATGCTATACACGCGTGTATAGCAAGAACTTTCTGTTTGCGCGAAGTTGGCGCACGTATACTATAAGATTCTTCGTGTAGCTTATGATAATTAACGTTCGGATGTTGCTTGGTTATCATTTCGTCAAAGTAAATCATTCATGTTCATTTTTTTATTTACACTCAAAGCAAAATGTTTAATGAAGAATGGGAAAATTATTTTTTTTTATAATTTTGTTTTTATTCGAACTTTTTATTTTAATTATCGAATTTAATAAATTATCAAGATTGAGGGCTTCGTTTTTAATAAATTTTATTTATTATGTTTATGTTTTAATTTCTATACTTATTAAATATTATATATTACTTCATTCGTTGTGTAACTAGTTTATTATTAAATGAATATTGTTTTCGTTATTATTATATTAACATAAAAATGTTATTGAAAAAATCAAATAAAAATACTAAAATGCAAGAAATGCATTTTACTTTTGGGAACAGACAAATTTTTTGAGTGTTATATTAATGACCGTTTTTTGCTGCTTCCCACACCACATATGAGAGAGTATGTGTGGGCCCACCACTGATCTAAAGTAAACATTAACAACTGTTTGTATTTTATATGTTCGCTACTATATAAACTAATTTTTAACTCAACCTGCTTCGGTTCTGTGGCCCTTCGTACTTTTTTAGTTTTTAATAAGTACTAGCTGATCCCGGTGTACTTCGCTACCCCCCTCGTTATAAAATAAAATTAAAAGTATTTATATATCCTATTGTGAAAATTTAATGACCATCGGTCCAATAGTTAAGACTATATTAAGATTTTTTTATTTTCCTATAAAGGGGCGTGGTCCCACTCACTTTTCTCCTAATACGTATTCCTAATTATGTCAATACTATATGTACCAATTATCATCGGCGTAGGTCAAAAAATGCCCAAAATATGGCGATTTCAATTTTTGGGTTATATGGGAGCTGCCACGCCCACTTGTCCGATAACGCCCATTTTTGTCCTGATTACTCACATTAGTAACATATGAACTATTGCAATGTTTCAAAACTCTTGCTATCACAATAGTCAAGATATATGATGTTATTCAATTTATGTGGGTGGGGCTACGCCCACTTGAAATATTAAAAGCCTAAAACCATCCTCTATAAATTCACTTTTGAATGACACCAGTTTGGGTCAAATCGGTTGGATAGTTTCCGAGTCTATAGCGAACATGGGTACAAACATTTTTTGTATTTTATATATATAGATAAGTTGTAAACGAGACTCAAAATAGAATAATTACTGTAAAATAAAATTTTTTAGCAAGTTTTGATACTTCTCATTTGTATGAAAAATCAGCTTAAACTTAAAACGCATTTTAAACCCATCACAACTATTTTTCTAACCGGTCGATTTTCAGGTTTTATATTCTAAACTTAAAGCCTAAAGTTTCACCTAGTAAACAAAAAAATCGCATAACTAAATTCTAATCCAGTCAAAAGTTATAGATTATTGACCGCCTTATCGCGAAATGGTTCACTGTGCGACGGCTAGAATTGTAATTTTAAAAAATCATTTTGTATTTCTCAAATGATATATGAAAGTTTGTTCATAAGGATAATAGGTTTGAAACTTTTAGACAGTATGGTTGAAGTCTACTGCTGATTTGGTAAAGCCATAATGAAATGCTTAACCATCAACAAAAAAATAAAAATTAAAAAATATGTATGTATATAAAATGTTTATATAATATTTGCTTTTTAAAAGAAAATAAGAAAAACTTTTAACTTTTCGAAACCTTTAAATGCGAAGGTAACAAGCACAATAATCCATTAGCTTGGAAATTAAATATAGTGCAAGGAACAAACTTACTTTAGCTACACAGCTCCGAATTAAAAAATATTATTCTAGTATCATAGAAATGAATTAAAAAATATTGTAGAAAATGAAGAGTGTAGGTTTTCGGCGCTTACAAACGCCACTGGCTTGAAGTGTTTGAAGGCAGTTTTATATGCCTGTATTTTAAATTCAAACAGCCGATTTAAGGCTAAGATTATGATTGATTTATTTACATAAAATGAAATCCTTAAATACTATCTTAACGGTAATCTTAAAGCTACAAAATTTACTTAATAATAGTTGTTGTCTTAAACTACAATTATTCCAATGTAAATTCCAAGGAATGTCTAAGGAATTTACATTAGGGTGATACTAAATAATATAATATAAATATAAATAATAATGTAATATAAAATACACTAAAATTAAAATTCCGCCGAAAGTCAATAAATAACTTAAAGTGTTTTCACACTGAATGTTAAATTGTGGATTTATGAAATTCAGAATTTAAAATACAGTTCGTATTCTAAATTTGTTAAAAAAAAAATACATTTGCCGTACTAACAAGTGTGGTTGTTGTTGTTCTTTTTTCTACTCCCAGCAAAAAATTATTATGTTTCTGGAAGCAGTAATAAAATTTCATGATTTCGAGAAGCGCTGTTTTGAAGCTCTTCCGAGTCAGAGAGATCGCTCAACTTATTTTTACGCACGTTGAAGTTGGTCGGCTTTTAACGTATGGTTGACACGAATAATAAAGTAATCAGCGAATTGACTGTATTAATTGTGCATCTATTTGCGTTCATAAATTGTGAAATGTCAAAACTGCTGACTAAATGCATTATTGTAAATTGGGTCAGAAGAATACTAGTAAAAAGCTGACCATTAATATTTACATTATTCAGATATTAATTAAGTCAAAATAATATTGAAGAACATTCATACGTTAAGTAAATTTAAATTAAGAATAAATAATATAGGTGTAAGAAACAAAGGAAGTGGTGAAATACTAACGTTCAAACAATAAACAACTAAAAAATAATATTTAAGTTTAGTTATTTTTTTAATATAATATTTGGACACAGCCTGTATTCCTTTTTGCAGAGTACAGGTTTGGTAGATTTCTACAAGAACATATGTTGTGATAATATCAGCTATTTTAGCTCTCAATCTTTACAATTTTCGTAAAGTGGATACTGTAATATAATTAAAAGAATTTGGGTTATTGTGGTGCTCTCTAGGAGCTCTCAATTTATTTAATATTTTATAATTTGCTTCGAGCTAACTAGTAGCTCCTAAGCTTGAGGTTTTATGATTGATTTCTTAAACTAATTGACATTGGCTTATATACTAATTATGAGAATAATTCTTAGGGGTACCTTAACATAAGAGTAAAAGAATACAAATATATATTAATGTTGGGTAAGCATATTTAGCTTCCCACTATTTACGTTTGGCATGTGTTCAATAGTTTTAAAGTCTAAACGAGTGCATACCTAAAAGCAACAGATACTTTGGGTTGCTTATATTTACAATTAAACAAATGCAGTTAATAAATGTTATTCCTTTAAGTGCATTGTGCAGCTGCACTTGATTAAACGCACAAGTGTCAAATTACAGTCACACAAAATATCTTGCTTGCAGTTTGTCAACGATTGCATGTTGCGGTACTATTTAATTGCAATGCATACTACACACTGTTGGTCACATGCTACACCTCCATCCTTTACAAGAATGTTCATACAACGCTAGTTTTATGGACATTCTTTTACAATTAGTTTTTAATTAGTCTAAGTATAAGTATAATATTTATTTTGTTTTTAAAGAGGAAAAAATATTGTTTTTTTTTATGCTTTATATTTTACTAGCTGATCCCGGTGTACTTCGCTACCCCCCTCGTTATAAAATAAAATTAAAAGTATTTATATATCCTATTGTGAAAATTTAATGACCATCGGTCCAATAGTTAAGACTATATTAAGATTTTTTATTTTCCTATAAAGGGGCGTGGTCCCACTCACTTTTCTCCTAGTACGTATTCCTAATTATGTCAATACCATATGTACCAAATATCATCGGCGTAGGTCAAAAAATGCCCAAAATATGGCGATTTCAATTTTTGGGTTATATGGTAGCTGCCACGCCCACTTGTCCGATAACGCCCATTTTTTTCCTGATTACTCACATTAGTAACATATGAACTATTGCAATGTTTCAAAACTCTTGCTATCACAATAGTCAAGATATATGATGTTATTCAATTTATTTGGGAGGGGCTACGCCCACTTGAAATATTAAAAGCCTAAAACCATCCTCTATAAATTCCCTTTTGAATGACACCAGTTTGGGTCAAATCGGTTGGATAGTTTCCGAGTCTATAGCGAACATGGGTACAAACATTTTTTGTATTTTATATATATAGATTACGAAAAAAAATAATTTTAATATGTAGATGTACTTATATTCTAATTTTATAGTAGTTCGGCGCCGATCAATAATATTAAATGTTAGTTATTATTATATATCTTAAGTCTATTTTTATGAACTATTTGTTGTTTGTTTTCTTATCTTCTATGGTAACATTATTTCTTAAATCAATTTTTTTTTATTTTATACGGACCAATAAAATGAAAACCAATATAAGGGTTTTCTGATTAATTTTCTTCTATTATATTTTTATCTTAATTACAATTTTGTTTTACTTTTTCTTTATTTTGGGTCTTTTTTTGAATAATAAAATTTTAAATAGAAAAATATATGTATGTATATATTCATAAATTTTATGTTATTAAACTAGTTTGAAAATCAAATAACTTTTCACTCTGTACCTTTGACTAAATTGAACTTCTTCATTAGACTTTTAGGCAAGAATAAAACAGTTTTAAATGATTATTACCCAAAAATTGTTGTAATAATTTTATATTGTCAACCTTTAACCCTTTTTAGAATTTTGAATTTTATGGCAGTAGTGAAATGTGTCTCAATAGACTTCTCCAAGTTATATTGAGAGTTTTAAATGTGTACAACAATTTGAAACCATTAGCATATTTCTAATCAATTTTTACATTAGTAATACCTGTCTATTTTTCTATTGATCGATATATTCCACAATGTCCTCCACCTATCGGATCATCGTGGTATTCCAGCAATAGATCAAGAATTGCATTAGCATTCTTATCATTTATATAGGTCACCTCATTAAGTAGTAGCGCTACTTTTATGCCCTTTTATTCATAAATTATTTAATTGAGATAAATTCTAAAATTTTCTCGTTGGGTGCCTATTTGTTCACCGGCCACTTTCTCAAGCCTTGGGAAAAATTGTCTTAAGTCAATATTCCCATTAATGAACATTATATATAATTTACCGGCCACTTTTTCAAGCCTAGGGAAAACTTGTCCTAAGTCAAGATTCCCTTTAGTAAATAGTTTTCTTCTGACGTCATATTGGGCTTTTTTTTTTTTTTATTATTAATGCTGCTTATTTGTATTCACATATATTTCACTGCCACAAAAATGGGTTGTATGATTATTTATGGTGACATTTTATTTCTAATATTATTATTTGATACTCTAAAGATTTTAGCATTAGGCGATTAATGCCTTGGCTGTATATTTTTGCCTTATATCTTATTTTTGGCATGTTTAAAAATTTTTTTTTTTTTATATAACTTAAAGTAAGAAGTATAGTTATTAACAGTAAATATATTTCAAATAAACCTGAGCTATTACTTTTGACTGTTCTTTTTCCATTTTAATAATATTTTTACATATATTATTTGTCTTAAAATTATTAAAAGTAAAATGTAATTATTAATTTACTTTAATTATTTTATTCTAATTAAAATTTAATTTAATTTTACAATTTTACTATCGTAACTTAAGTTAAATTTTATTTTTATCCATTATAAAGTTATAAATTTTTTTTTTTTTAAATTTAAACATCTTTAAGTGTTAATTTTTGTCCTACTTAACATTTTAATTATTTTAATGTTATGAGGCCACGAACTATTTAGGGCCAAATTTACAGTAATTAGTTAGCTATTAGTAAACTAAAATGATAACTATTGTTTAACTAATACTTCATATTCACAGTGTATTATTTAACCAACACTCTTAATATGAACAAAAAATGGTAACCCTATCAAACTATTAACTTTCAGTACTGGCAATTCTGTTATAGCATATGGCAAAATATCTTGCTTGCAGTTTGTCAACGATTGCATGTTGCGGTACTATTTAATTGCAATGCATACTACACACTGTTGGACACATGCTACAATACTAATTGAGAAGAATATCAACTATTTAACCAGTTTTCAAGAGAAATAGAATATGAGAATTAATTTTTAATTCATTTTTTATTCTACCTTGAAACAGTGCTGGTTAGTACGAAATTCCCTCATTACTGTTTGGCAAGTACTAATAATCAATACAAACTCATAGTCCGTTATCATCAAAGTATTCTAATTTATATTCTTACGTTTTTGTTATTTTTACTCTATATTAGGGACATTCACATATTACTGTGACCCTTGTTATTAGGGGATTTATAGCTCGTGCCCAAGCGGAATTAATAATACTGATACGTTCTGCTCAAAACTGATTGGATATAAATAATAATATTTTCCAAGATAAAAAACTCTTAGTAATTTTGAATTTTCATTAATTCAATAAAACTGAACTTGAGCCTGATAATACTACTTTTCATATATACATTAATATAAGTTCAAATAATAATTACGTTTATTCGTAATAATAAAATAAAAATAAATTGAGCTTGGGCACGAGCTACATACGCTAATAACAAGGGTCACAGTTATATGTGAATTTCCCTAATATAGAGTAAAAACAACAAAAAAGTTAAATTAAAAATACTTTGAATATAACAAACTTTGAGTTTTGGGTAATTTCGTACTAACCTAAATAATTCTCGTATTCTATTTCTGTTGAAGACTTAGTTAAATAGTTGATATTCTTCCCCATTAGTATCCACTTTACGAAAATTGTAAAGATGGACAATTGAACGCTGATGAGAGGTGTAGCGGCTTTCAAATCGGTATACTGATACTTTCTGCTAAACTGTAATATTATTATTAATGTAATATGTAATAATATTTTTCAACATAAAATAACTTTTAGTAATATGAATTTTCATTAATTCATTAAAAATGAACTTGAGCCTGATTATAATACTTTTCATATGTAATTCTTAAATTTTTAATTAAAATTTGTAACTTTTACAAAGACTTTGGTATACATTTCAAACTGTGGACAAAGGAAAATGTAAAATTGTTAACTTGTTCTGATGCTACCACTTTTATATCCATTTTGACTATTATTTACATATGTATATATTATTAAAATTATTTACATATTATTGCTTCAACGCAGATAATTTCAAACAAAATTTTGCAAATAGCTTAATGTATTTTTATACTGATGTACATAGGTATAAAAAATATGTAAATAAACTCAATGCCCGAATAGTTTTCGTGTTGCCGATTACAAAAATAGTTGAAAATAACTAAATAAATATATTTTTGCACAGTAATTGCACAGTAAATATACATATGTATTTTTAATTGAATGCATCATGAGTTGCTACACATAAACATGAATGAACTTAAAACGTTTAATAACTATTAATCTCATCTCTTATGAATACGAATCTCTTATAATGGTTTATAAGAATAAAACCATTTAACAACTATTATGTGCTTTAAACATGAAATTAGACTATTTTATGAATACAGCTGATAGTGTATAAAGTATTAAATAAAATTCGATTTTAGCTTTTTATAAATATCTTAAGTTATATACATACATATGTATGTATATTGCATACATTTTGGTAAATATATTTCTTTCAGTGCAGGTATAATTCTTGGTAAATGTCACGCAATTAATAGTACATTTGTTTTAGTTTCCGTTCATAAGCTATTGTTAGGGAAAAATTAATGGAAAAAGAATACTGAAAAAAGTATATATATATATATATATATATATGCATGTATGTATGTATATACTTTTTTTTTAACATAAAACAGAGCAATCTTTTTACCACTACAGAGCTGGGCAGTATTTGAAATACATGTATTTGAAATACGTATTTAAAATACAAATACGTATTTTGTATTTGTATTTTAAATACATAACCTGAAAGTATTTTGTATTTTAAATACATGTCCTGCAAGTATTTTGTATTTTGTATTTTAAATACATACAATAAATAGAAGTAGTTTCTATTTTGTATTTTAAATACATACAAAAAATGGCAGTATTTTGTATTTTAAAAACATAGTGAACAAAATATATTTTGTCAGTTTAAGGCCGTGCTTCACTATCCTACACAATCGTACGATTCATTCACAGGAAAAGCTTGCAAAAATCTGACCGACTTTAAAAAATCGTTTCAAAGTGGTGTTGTAGGTGCCACACTATCATAGAAATCTGATGCCAAAACATCTGGTTGACAATAAATACTCCTCTGATCGCATGAAAACTATCATTTTATGAAAATTTTCATAAAATTTTACAAATCGCACGACTTGCCAAAAAATCTGTCACACAGTTGCATTTTTAGTCCACACTACTATACATTTTTAGCACACATGTCATATTTTGCAAATCGCGCGACTGTGTAGGATAGTGCGGTGATGGTTGTTTGCAATTTGATCTATTTATAATAAGGGTAATCACGATGGTGATTGTGCAAATATGCATTTTGCAAATTTGCTGTGCATATTAGTGTACTTCGTGAGCGTACTTTTAAATTTATTGCATTTTTGTGAAGAGCATGTAATTTTGTTCACAAAAATGTGGCAGCCCATCAAAAATTCTGGCAACACTGACCTCAGATGTCAAGTTACAAATGCATAAATTTATTATTTACTAATAAATTAAAAAAAGAAGACTAAAACTTTTTAAATTAAATTAAAATTAGTTACAAAATTAAATTTTCTTTTTCTAAACATAAAAATATGATAGTCTGTATGTCACAAGTTATTGTTTATTTTCGTTTGTAGTTGATAAAATATGCACTACTCGTACTATCTTTGCTCATGGTTTTTTTAGTCCAAACGAAGCAAAATTAAGCAAATTGCAAATACATACATTTTGTTGTTATGTTGTGTAAATGTGTGTATATTTGCACACATTTGCATCGTTTGCACACTTTGCACTACCCATCGTGATTATCCTTAATGTATCATGCGTCAAACCAATAACCAAAAACTAGAATCGCTAAAAAACGTAACTATACAAATTCTTAGAGTTGGCATCAACGCAATTCAGCTGTCAACTCTAAAGCATTTTTTCACAATGCGATTTTATTTTGCAGGTAGTACTGTTACGACAACAAGTTTAACAATAAAAAAATAGCATGGTTCTTTTTGCATTGGGAGTCAACATAAGGGCGAACAATTTTCAACGTATGTACGTGCCTCTCACTAGCAAGAATTGTGTGAGCCTGTGTTAGTAACACCACCTGTAAAGTGAATACATCTTCAGCGTTGGGCAGTATTTGAAATACATGTATTTGAAATACATGTATTTGAAATACAAATACGTATTTTGTATTTTGTATTTTAAATACATACATGACGTGGAAGTATTTTGTATTTTGTATTTTAAATACATACATGATGTGTAAGTATTTTGTATTTTGTATTTTAAATACATAACCTGAAAGTATTTTGTATTTTGTATTTTAAATACATGATCAGCAAGTATTTTGTATTTTGTATTTTAAATACCGCAAACCATGTATTTTGCCCAACTCTGACTACGTAGATTTTTAGAGGGGTAAGAAAACAAAAGAATACATTTGATGATGAAATATAATGACTGTGCAAGCTTTGATATAAGGGCATCCCAGAAAGACCATTAACATAACAGGTGCATGCGTTTCAGCTAATTCCATGACTGTGTTTTAAATAATTGCACACTTAGAAAATTATTTAAAAATTTACAATTTTCATATATATGTATGTAGGTCAATAAATAACTAAATGCATGAATATACATATATACTCGTATATAGTTTATATGTAAGTAAATCCATTATTTTGAAATTCCAAATATCCTTGAATTGCTGCGACGGAAAGTAATAAATTTTTACTGAATTTGATCTGTAGACAGATTAAAGGCAAACAATCAATTAATTAAAACATTTTTTTACAGTAGTTCTACTTTAATTTTTCGAAAACTTAAAAAAAATGCAGCCGTCATATCAAACAATGTGATAAAATTGATTTTGAAAACATGCAATGGTATGTTGCTAAAATATGTTGAAAGTAAGAAAATTTTATATATATTCGATGTGTCTTTTACGCTTATTCCTCAGCAGGAATTTTTATTACTTTTATTTTAAGTTCATTAATACGGAAACTTGTTAATACCACAAGTAAGAGGCAAATATCTTTTGTGCAACAACTGATTTTGAAGATAATGAACATTCGGCATGAAAATATGACCAAAATAGCAATAGGGTCGTAAAAGTATTTTTGCAGAAATCGAGTTTAAAGTTTTTAATTCTCTAACAACTTAAAGGAAAAAAAATTTAAATTTTCTCTCAAAAGTTTATTATCTATATAAGATACTTGCTAATAGTTTTTACATATTATGAATCGGGTATGATAATAGATGCTTCAATATTAACGCAACCACCAAATTTTTTAATGTTTTAAGTTATTGCAGGAAAGTTCCATATGAAAACTCTATGAGCAGATGAATAAATATGTATGAGTGCATGTTTCAAACTGTAACAAATATATAAATAAAAATTATTTATTCAAATACGAGTACAAAATTACTTTAAGAACTGAATAAAACATTTGTTCCGCTAACAACACGTTGGCTTCGATTCAAAATGAGTTTCATACTCTTAACGACACAGTCAGAACATTCATGTTAGCATTAAAACAACAAGTGAATAAAACTAATACAAAACTGCCTCTGATGAGGACCAGGAGGACGAAACGTCACGATTATAGAAACAATGGAGCAAGGAGAAGGTGACTCTAGTCAACCTACACCACTCTAAACCCTAAATCTGCTGCAATGGTCCTTCGGGTGGTCGAGAAAAAGGAGGAACAAGTTATTGTTCAGGAACCCTGGGTCCATAATTTAATTCTTAGTTTAATAAATAAGAAAATTAAAATTATTATATATATATAATTAAAATATATATAAAATTGTACATATGAAAAGTAATATTATCAGGCTCAAGTTTAGTTTTATTAAATTAATGAAAATTCAAAATTACTAAGAGATTTAAATATTTCTTCTAATTTCTTCGATCTTTTATTAAATTTATTTTCAGTCTGATTTTCCCGAGTTAAAGATCCACTTTTTTGTTTTTTTATAAAAAATAACAATAACAATCTTTATTTTTAAAAAACCAATATTTCGCTACCAAACAATGGGTAGCTTCTTCAGGGTTATATTACGTTAATATTTATATGAAATAATGTTTTGGTTGTTTACAAATTTTTGATAGGAAATTGAAAAAATTATTTCAAAACACATTTTCTGGCGCCAAATCAAAAAATTAATTTTTGTATGAACAAATTAACAAAATTATTTTAAAGCATATCTTAAGGATTATAGACAACATTAATATATAAAAACAAAACAACATATTTTACAAAAAGTTAGCTTAAATTTCTACTTCTATTAACTAAATATCTATAATTCTGAGCTATATTTGCTGTATCTATTTTGTATTTAATCCGTTGTGTATTGTGAACTTTACTGATCTGTAACATTTCTAGCATTAATCTACGCTTATAATTATTTTCTTTGTTTAAAATTAATGTATTTTTAAAATCAGGACAATGATTTGAGCTAGCGCAATGTAATGACAAAGCTGTCTTTTGTGTTAATGTAGTGTTTCTGTATTTATAATCTGATTTATGTCCCGCAATTCTACTTTTTAATTTGTTCTTGGTAGTACCTACATATACCTTATTACAATTATCATTATCATTTCCACCACATGGAATCTTATAAACTAAGTTAGAAATTTCTAATTTATCTATCTTATCTTTTGTCTTACTGAATAGCCTTCCTAATGTATTATACATTTTATGGGCCATTACATACTTATTTCTTATTGTCATAAATCTTCGACTTTTCTAATCTTTGAGATATGAGAGGCACATAAGTTAGTGATTTATAAATCTTTGGTTCAATACTTGGTCTTGTATTTAAATTATTATGATTAACAAATTGTCTTATTAAACAACATATCAATTGAATTGGATAATTATTCTTCAATAAAATATTTTTAATTCTTTTTATATTAGTCTTATGAAATTCTTTATCACTAATCTTTAGTATTCTCTGTATTAAATTTTTAGCCGTATTGATTATAATCCTTTTTGGATGCTTAGAAAAATAATTAATAAGCCGATCAGAAGATGTTTGCTTCTGATACCAATCAATCAATAAATTATTGCCTCTTTTTATTACTAATGTATCTAAATATGGAAGTTTAGAATTACATTCCTTTTCAATAGTAAATTTTATATCATTGTGAAATGAATTAAACATTGATAAAATAACTTTAATTGAACTTTCTGAAGTAATGCAAAAGAGATCATCAACGTATTTTAATACAACTTTTGGTTTAATTATTAATTTTTCTATAGAACTATCTAATAATTTTTCCATAGCTATATCTGCCATAATTGGTGAAGCAGGAGATCGCATTGGAAGTCCCTTTAGCTGCATGTATATATATTTTTTTTTGGTAGCGAAATATTGGTTTTTTGAAAATAAAGATTGTTATTGTTATTTTTTATAAAAAAAAAACAAAAAAGTGGATCTTTTACTAAGAGATTATTATGTTGAAAAATATTATTATTTCTATCCAATCAGTTTTTAGCAGAACGTATCAGTACCGATTTCAAGGCCGCTACAGCTCTGATCAGCGTTCAATTGACCATCTTTACAATTTTAGTAAAGTGGATACTAATGGGGAAGAATATCAACTATTTAACTAAGTTTTCAACAGAAATAGAATACGAGAATTAATTTAATTCATACGCAAATAGCATTCAGAAATATTGTTCTAATTTCGTAATGACACGCAGCAAAAATATAGTCATCTGGGAGTAGATTCTGGTTCTGCCATAACGTGGAATGTAAACATTTTTCTCGTTTACATTTTGTTTCTGATTCCCGTTCTGTGAAGAAATCAGGGTTCCCAGATTTCTTTTGGGTCGCATCCCCAATTTTCAAATTTTCATCCCCGAAATTCCCCAAAAAGCAATTTATACTACCCCCAAAAATCCCCACTAAATATAATACTACTTTAATTTCAATTCACTTAAGTATTAACTTATGAATACTTTATTTGCACTGTAGTTCATATCTAAGTATATATTTGTATATGTGTTCTAACAAATTAGTTAAGTTGACTGATAAAATCAAAAAGTTCAGAGTCCAAATCTTCTTTACCGCTGTCTGAAGAAATTTTTTGGTACATGCTTTTAGAATTAAACAATTTGACCATTTCTGGAGATGGATCAAAAGTGTCAAATTCCATTACTTTTAAAATGTATATTAATTCTCAAGAGAGATTCGAGCAACTTGTACTGCATTTTGTTTCTACTTTTTGTTTTTACCGTGTTCATTACCGAAAAACTCCTTCAGCCCAAGCGTTGCTCGTTGATAAGCAAAGTAAATTTAATACCAACTCTGCCAGGTCTTTAAGCGGCCGTCATCCAGCGGCATCTTGAAATGAATAAACTTCTGTCCAAAACATATTTAAGTTGTTTGTTATTTGTATATCAAATAAATCATTCCATCTTATAAATTGCATTTTTTTCCACTGTGACTCAAATATATCTCTTGGAACATTTTCATTTGACGCTGGTTGTAGTATTTTTATGATTGAACTAAATTTGGGTTGTCCTAATGGGTTGCAACACATGTTTGGAGAAAATTGCTTATATGTTTTGAAAATGTTGAGATTTGATGGCAAATGTTTTAGCATTTGTTTCAATGAAGTTTTTAGGTATAAAAAATCAAGTCCGCTTTACTTTTAATAACAAAGTTTTTTTAACACACTAAAAACACTTATGTACTCAAAACAGAACAATTAGAATATGTTGATATTAAAATAATAGTCCAAAAACTAAACCATATTATATAAACAAAATAAAAATCCCCAAAAAATCTCATAAATTCCCCAAAGCATATAAATTATCCTCAATGAATTCCCCAATCCCCAAACCAAATTTATCCCCGATTTGGGGATAAATCCCCTAATCTGACAACACTGGAAGAAAATAAAACAAATTAAAATCTTTTCGCAATGAAAGAAACAAATGGAATAAAACAATTTTTTCTCAGTTGCACAGCAAAACTGATTCTCGTTTTATATAACTGCGAAAACAAATGTCAAAACCGTTTCATATGAAACGTTTTTTATCACTTCAAATTTATCAGCGAAAATGGAAAAAGCAGCAAAAGGCATGCGCACAAGCGAAAATTAAAAAGAATTTTTATTAATATTTTAGAACAAAATGTCGATATTGCAAATGATAAGTAAGTATTTAAATATGCTTATACATACATACATATATGTATGTGTGTGCATTCATTCCTACATATATATGTACATATCGCACTCGTTCAACAATACTGTATTAACTCAAAATTTTTAAAATTTCGTTTTTTGCAAGAAATCGATGAACAGTGGTCATATCTATCCACTGTTAAAATTTTACACCATTTTCTCCACTCTTACACCCAAAAAAATACAGTTGTATTTCTCTTTGTGATAGAAGAATAGTATAAAAAAAAAAAGTTTTTTGCCGCTACTGAAAATTTTAAAATTTTGAGTTAATACAGTATTGTTGAACGAGTGCGATATGTATGTTTGTATGCAGTTCAAAAATAAAAAAATTAAATAATTTATTTATACATATGTACATATACATATGTCTGTACAAACATACATATATACATATGTGTATGTAACATATGTATCTCTGTATTTACAGATTTCTTACTACATACTTATGTACATTAAAACAAATAATGAAGACATTTTTAACTTTTAAAAGTATATATGTATGTATATTGTTCGCATGTACAATGTAATTTATTTTTGAAAAGTAACATTATTGGCTCAAGTTCAGTTTTATTGAATTAATGAAAATTCAAAATTACTAAGAGCTTTTTATCTTGGAAAATATTATTATTTATATCCAATCAGTTTTGAGCAGAACGTATCAGTATTATTAATTCCGCTTGGGCACGAGCTATAAATACACTAATAACAAGGGTCACAGTAATATGTGAATATCCCTAATATAGAGTAAAAATAACAAAAACGTAAGAATATAAAGTAGAATACTTTGATGATAACGGACTATGAGTTTGTGTTGATTATTAGTTCCAAACAGTAATGAGGGAATTTCGTACTAACCAGCACTGTTTCATTGTAGAATAAAAATTGAATTAAAAATTAATTCTCATATTCTATTTCTGTTGAAAACTGGTTAAATAGTTGATATTCTTCTCAATTAGTATCCACTTTACGAAATTTGTAAAGATGGACAATTGAACGGTGATGAGAGGTGTAGCGGCCTTGAAATCAGTACTGATACGTTCTGCTAAAAACTGATTGCATATAAATAATAATATATTGCAACATTAAAGAAACTCTTAGTAATTTTGAATTTTCATTAATTCAATAAAACTGAACTTGAGCCTGATAATATTACTTTTCAAAAAAATTATATTTTCAATTAATTTTGTTGACCTAATATGTACTACATTCATCAAAGCACAATAGTTCAAACGCTTGACGTTTTGTTTGGTGGGTAGCTCAACTCAGCAACACAAAGCAAAACAAAAAATTTATTGAATTGATGAAATTGAAAAACCGCTAGAAGTAAAAGATGTAGGTTTAATAGTTATAGCTAATAAGGATTCCAGTGATAACTATGAATTATACTATGTTCACACGACAAACTGAAACACTAGGTTCGCTCTGTGAACCTCGATGGCGAACCCATATGTTCTCACGACATATTCTATGTTGGTTCGTACTTCGACATTCTTTTATTGTTTAAAATATAATTGACTATTTATTGCTTTTTCATTTTATTTAATTATTTACATAAATATAAATATATGCTTTATATTTGTTCAATGTTTTTATTAAATTTTAGCACTTATCAATTGTTTTTCTTTGTTAAAATAATTTTGCACAACTAGTTCAGATAAACTAGCGATAATTTGTTATCAAAATTAGAGATGATAGTAAATTATACGGGTTCGCTACAAGGTTCAAAATGAAACACGTAGGTTCGCTCTCAAAATTTTGTATGGCGAAACATGTAGGTTCAATCAAGGTTGACCCGCGAACCAAGAATGAGAGCGCGAACCTCTATAATTTTTGTCCGTGTGAACATAGTATTAAACAGTGAAAAATTGGAGCTAACGGAGCTAAATGAAAAGCCAAAAAATTTAGAAGAACCTACAGAATTGCCTGAAAATAATATTGGTTTATCCAAACGATTAGCCAATAACATGCATGAAAATAATATAGGTATGTATGTATGTACATAATTTATAAACAAGATGAAGATATCGAATATAACGATAAAAAGTTTACAAAGAAAAACATGAAATGAACACCAAATTAATTCAAGAAAATCAAACAGAGTATAAAGTCAAAAAAGATACGGAAATAAATAATAACAAGAACTTGAAAACTTTCATTTTACCTTACAGTTAGCTATGATCGTAATTCACCAATAGAAACTCAAATTTTTGCCGCTGTACAAAAAGGATTCGAACAAGATGAGGATCTAAAAACTCTTTTGAGTTCTACGGCCACTTTAAAGTGATTAAATTTTTAGTTCAGTGTACATTAGAATATCAATATTGTCTTTAAGAATTTGTTATAGCAAAGTAAAATAAAATATATTTGTAATTAATAATTTTTTAAAACTAAGTTTTAAATGGCTGTTTATTTTATAATCTTACTCGCTTTCCAAAAGAATAATAACAAAATTTGTATTCGCCTAGCCGAGACAATAAATAGTTGCAATTTATTTAAATAATATGTATATCCAAAATATCCACTTTCCTTAAATTCTAAACGTACCTTCGAATTGAATAAATATACATACATACTAGGGAGATCGATCGAATATTATTCGGCTGGTTTTAACCAGTTTTTAAGGTTTCGCTGAAGCCGGGTTTTTTTAAATATGCATTTTTCGAATATCAAATAAACCGGTTATTTCATGTACAATTGCTTACATTTTCCTTATTTTTATTGCAAATATGCACGTAATTGAAGTCTCTCTGAGAGTAAATCGTAATGAAAACATTTTAGAAGATTTTTTTATTTAGACAAGAAAGACTTGCAAAAATTACTTAATGCATTGTATTCTATAAACCTAACAAGCACGCTAAGTGAAAGGGCATTTTCGATTTCAAGTTTTATAGAAAAAAATAGATATACACACTTCAAAACATTTTAACTGTATCTTGTTTTCAAAAGATTATTTTAATCAAGTAAAAAGCTGTTTTAAGTAGCTTGCATTAAAATATATTATATATTTTATCTATTTAGTGAGATCTCAATATTGTTAAGTTTTGCAAATATATACATATATAAAGTGAACTCGCAGAAACGTGAACATCCCGTAACATGAACTACCCAAAAACATGAACATATATATTTTTTTTTTACATTGACTACTTTAAAACATGCAAAAATGTTAAATAAAGGCTTTAAAACGTGAACTTTTTTTCAAACGTTTAAATTTAATTTTGTAAAAATTATGGGGTTCCCCGCTGAAGAATTTTTATGATGTTATTTTAACAGACCCTTTTTTATTTTAAAAAGATTATTTAATTTTCTTATATATATATATATATACAGTGAACTCTTTTGTCGTTTGTTTTATTTTAAAATAAAGTACGTGATTTTTTACCTATGAAACATTTTTCGATTCTACTTTTTGTAAGAAAATTAAATAATATATATATATATATATATATATATATATATATATATATATATATATATATATATATATATATAATAAATAATATGTATAGGTATAATAATATAAGTATGAACTTATGTACTTATGAAATGTGAACTTACATAGGTAATTTTTTATTTACTTTTATTTACTTACTTATTTTACCGGTAATTTTCTAAATTTTTACCCGAAAACCGGTTTATTTTTAAAATGCAACTATTTGAAAACTCGGTTTTCGGAAAAAGTCGAATAATCGATCTCTCTAATACATACTTACATATTTAAAAAACACAATAATTTGCAACTAGCAAGACTAGGGTTATTTCATTGGAAATGCGCCGAATTGACATTAATTTCGATCCAAAATATTTTGCATATTATTCAATTCTTTTTGTGTTCATTTTACTATGAAGATTCAAGTGGCTTTAAAAAGTACTATTTATAAAAACATTTTTGTAAAAATAAATATGTTTCGAACATCATATTTTCTGTATCAGAAAATAAAATTAATTTGAAAATTCGACAATGTTCAATTAATATTAACCAGACGATATAAGAGTGCTTGTATATATGTACATACATATGTACTTAAGTACATACTTTGGCTGTAACCCTACTTTAATCGTTTAATAAGTTGACAGTTATATTTTTAAAAATAAATTAAGAAATAGTTTTAAAAATAAAAATAATTTTATTTAACTCATGAATTTTATTTTATGTAGGTATGTATATACATACCTAATGAGCATAGCTCTAACGGGGTGTCCTAAGACACCTCTCTTTTTTTTTTTATTTACATTTTTTCAATATTAAAAGCCCGATACCATGTTGCACCCGATAATGTCGTTGAAGTTACCAAATTGGGCTACAAACTACATGACCGTGTCATAAGGCCAGCTTTAGTTGCTGTTTCGAAGTCCTAATAGCTTGATTTTGTTTTTTTACAAAATTGCTAAAAATTTTCCCCAAATTCAAGATCTCTGAAAACAGCGTTACGTAAGATGTGCACAGCCCCTAATTTAAAATAAGAGTCAAATAATAAAAATTTTCAAATATTTTCAAGAAATTTTTTAAAACTTTAAGAAAATATAACAATTATTCGAGCAAATGCTCAAGATTTTATGTTTTCAAAAATTATTACTGCTTATGGGTTAGCTTATTATATGCATTTCGTTGGTAGCTTAATACCAACTCATCAGTAGGTTTTTACCATTTAGGTTAGAAAAGTTACAAAACTCGTATATTCATACATGAACCCGCAAATAAAATTTGCGAATTATCTACTAAAGCATAAGCAAAATAGTTTTTTAAAAAAACTTTGCAAATATCATAACAAATAAGTTTCTTCATTCGATATGAATCTATTTGCTTTTCTGCAAACCTTTATACAATTAGACAACCCTTGATTGTCAATAAAGGTATTTATAAGGCGAAATGAACACCAAACTACCCTTTTACAAAATATAACACTTATTCGAGCAAATACTCAAGAATTTATGTTTTCAAAAATTATTATTTGTTATGGTTCTTGAGCATTTGCATTTGAGATTAGCTAACTCATAACAAATAATACTTTTTAAAACTTTGTGTTTTACTAACAAAACTGCATTCACATTATTTAAGCCACTGTGATGATGGTTTAATGATGGTTATAGTCCTGCATCAAGTGATGACTTTGAATTCTAAAGCACTTAAATTAAAAAGGATTAGAAGCAAACAGCAATATTGATTTAAAATATAGATTTTTTAATACATATTTCGTTAGTTAAAATATTTTTTACATATCAAGACTTTTTTACATATTAGTTTTAAATATATGTATTTAAACACTTTTGCTATTTTGTTATTTTAATTGAAGATAAAGGTATTTAGTTGAACACGTTTATTACAGGACTTTAAATTTATTTATTTTTCACATGACAATTTTAACTAAAACATTTCTTTATTTATTGCACTTTAGTAAACTATTTATATATTATAAACTTAAGATATATTCGATTTTTATTACGATTAACATATAAAGAAAAGTCCTTAAAAAGACGCCGACGTGGCGTCTGATACACGTAACACGTAACACCGCAATGAAGCAAAACTTTTTGCTGCCGAAAACGTACAGCAAAAAACTAAGCCAAGACTTTGGTAAAAACAAGAAAAATTAAACCTGCATACTCACTCTCACGTAATAGCACGCGCACACAAAAAAATCTTTTTTCTGGCAAGAAAATGCAAACGAAAACAATACAAACACACACTGACTTACAGACACAAAACCAATATTGCTCGATGTACTGGTCAAAGCGAAACCTGAACTACATTTAAGTTATAAGGTTTATAACAAAAATAACAGAAGCAAAAATTTCATAATACTATATAGAAGAATAAAAGGAAAATTGCATACAAACTCTCTAGCACAATCATTATGAACAAAAAAGATATTAAAAAGAACAAGAAAAAACATGCAAACCATGTCATGGTATGACTTTTTGGGCAAAAACAGCACGTGTTAAAAAAAAACATCAAAAGTGTTTAAGAAAATCATCTGCTCTCTTTATGTAAATAAAGCTCTCTTGTAAAGTATTTCTCTGCCTGTCAGGGCTGCCAAATAAATCGGTATTACGTAATTTTAACAATTTTTGAGAGCGAATTCTCCAAAATGACAATTGCTGATTTTATTTTCAGTGCGCCTTATGCTTTGACGATTTTTTGATATCGCTAGTTTTTCCTGAAGAAAAAATTAAAAGCCATTAATTTAAACATAAATTTAACATAAACTTGCTTTTCCGAAATTATGTGAATTTTTAAATAGCCTAACGACCTTCCCAAACTCTTCAACAGAGGTTGAAACACTATATTAAATAAGATTAGGGATAAGCAATATCATGATAGTCCTCATTTTTGTATTTAAATTTTTTTAATAATATAACTAGCAAAAAAATTGAATATTGAACACAAATGGAAACTGTTTGAAAAGCCTTTATTTACGAAATCATGTACATATGAAAATTATGTCGATTTTAAATTAATTTTAGAATATTTAAAAATTTTAACTGTTCCGACGCAGGCGTTGCTTTCAATTGGGCAGATATACGAGGTTTGTTCAAAGATGAAGTTTAAATTTTTTAAAAAAGTATTTATTTATTCATCAATATCCATTCTGTTTCCTTCAAAGTAACCCCCTCCGATATATTGCACTAATGCCAGCGCTTATTCTAATCCTTGAAGCACGTCTGAAATGAGCTTTTCGGTATGACCATCAGCTCGTTCCTTGATTCTGTCTTTATCTCATCAATTGCGGCAAATCGCTTTCCTTTCATCGGTCTCTTCAGTTTTGGGAATAGGAGAAGGTCACAGGGAGCTCAATCTGTGGAATAAGGTTGTTGACGCATGTTTAGGGTGTTCTTTTTGGGCAAAATATCACAAACAAGCATTGATGGGTGACCTGTGCATTGTCTTGATGTAATTTTTTTCTTCACAATTCCGTTCGTTTGAGCCGTATTGCTTCACGCATACGTTGCATAACTTCTTTGTAGTATTCCTTATTAAGCGTACGACCTCTTGGCAAGAACTCATAATGCACCACGCCATTGTAATCTTCACTTGTTGACGTGGTTGCAACTCCAGGACGCTCATCGTCATCAACATCTTCTCGGCCTTCTGTAAAGCGCTTCTACGACTTATAAACACTTTTTTGAGACAAAGTGGACTCGCCGAATGCCACAGTCTACATTTCAAGTGCCTTGGATCACTTTATTCCATTTTGAACGAAAAATTTAATACATATTCTTTGATCCATTTTTTCAAAAGTTAAAAATCGAAGAACACACACAAACGTGACTAAATTTTTTTAGTTGTCAAAAACAAACTACTAATCCAAGTGGGCTGGTAATGCCAGCATATGACTAACACTTGTGTACCAACATTAAAAAAAAAAAATCGATAAGCGAATGTACACAGTCCGCGAAAATTCAAATTTAACCTTTTCTTTTGAGCAAACCTCGTACGTAAACTAACTTTTTTATTATTATTTAGTTTTTAAATTAGCTTTTTTTAGTTGGAGAATATAGAATTTTGTTTAAAAAAAAACGGTTACTTTTTGCCTGACGATTTTTTTTTTTAAATCTTAACGACTTTAAAGATTTTGTTTTAAAAATATGACGATTTTGCAAAATAAAGGTTGGCCGCCCTACTTCTTGTACTCGTACATTGCCATACGCATGTTTAGTATCGGATATGAGTAAAGTGGTGAATAAATAATTTCTCAAAAGATTGGTGACAACTTAGTTGAATTTATTTTCCTTTAAATGTGTTCGTTCCTCTGCTCATTAAATTTAATTTTTTCATATATTTTTTAATTGATTTACGTGTTAACTTTTTACTTTGGTTAGGTTTTTAAGTGGAATATATACAATGGAATTGAAGTGGTATAAAAGTTATCTATTAATTATAAATCAGTTCTAAAAAAATTTTACATTTATTTGAGCATGTACTCAAGTATTTATGTTTTAAATTTTATTTATTTGTTGCGGCTTAGAAATATCTAAATATATATGTATGACTATCAACGAAATATATATTTAGATATTGCTAACCCGCAACAAATAAATAAAATTTAAAATATAAATCAGTTCTTTTATAGTTACGCCAACTATATTATGGTGGTAGTAGTTAATTTTTTATGATAACTAAAGCTTTAACATTAGCAGTGGTGCACTGTAATCAAAATTTCATTGCGGCAAACAATAATTATTTTCATATTTTCTATCTGTATACATGCATATAGCGCCTACGTCGGATTAGATTCATATGTCAACAAATGTGATTGTTTAGTTACCAGTGCAATATTAATTGAAATATTGTTCTTCATAATTAATTAATTTTCATATGTTCTTCATAATGTCTAAAAATTTAATGTAAATATATTGTGTTCCAAAGTTTTGAGAGAAAACATACTTTTTTAAGAATAAAGTTATGAATTTATTGTCGAACTGAGTGATGTTTTATCAAAAAAACTTTTCGTTTTCTTAAATTTAAATTTTTAATTAAATTAATACTTTTATTTGAAAGGCAAATATAGAAGCTCGTAATAATTGAATAGACAAAGAAAAATTAGACTGCACGGAAGGTTGAACTGACATCATGATGTTTCGAGACTAACAACAGTCTCAACATTCCTTACCGCTTAACCGCACTGCCACCATAGTTAAAAAACTTTATTATTAATTATATCTGCCTAGTCACTTGAAAGCTTTTACTCAACATTTTCATTGGTTGGATCTTTTATTATCTTCCTCTATTGTTCAATGGAGCTTTTTATAGTCTTTCTCACTTCATTCCTATTTGGCTCCCTTCGGTTGCTAATACGCTAAGGTAGTGAAGTTTTTTTTTTTAGGACCAGCACTCAGAATTATTTTGTGGATGTGTTTTTTCACATATTTTGTGGGTAGCTATTTTTTACATACAAGAAATTTATGGTGTGCAATATACATATGTATTACAGAAAATTTATTTTCATTTTATGTGCTATTTAAAATATTAGTATGGAGATATTTCTGGCGTGTAAGCTACTTAATATATTATTTAGGTTGCAAGTACAAATTTTTTTTTATAAAACTATAAATGTATTTGTTATCAGGTAAATAGGATCATATTTTTTTTTTTATTAATATTTTACACTGCATTTAAAATTTTTCTTCCTTTCACTTTTTGACACGGAATTTTTCGTGTTTTTGACATATTCGCATACAAACATATTCTTGTACTCGTATACGAACCCTAACCACTATTAATTTCACCAAGCATTTTTTGACAAGTCATCAATTAAAGCTACATTTTTCAAAAAAATATATTGACTGCGACTCAAACGTTTAATTTTCTGGACAATTGTTTTATTATCTTTAAATCTATAAAAAAATTTACATTTTAGGTTAAATGTTTTAAAAGAAAAACTAAAAATAAAGTTCACTATTTTTATAAAAAAAAATATTTGACCACTATTTATTCGTACAGTGTATAAATTATTCATAAAAAAGCAAGAAAAATAATATCATAAACATAAAATGAAAATATACCGTTATAATGAATGTAGAGAAATGTCAGAGAGCAAAAAAGAGGCAAATTTATCTTGTTTTATTTTAATTTTGTTATACAATGGTGCGTGGTAAGCCAGTTTGTGAAAAAATTCGAGTCCTAATTGTTAATAAATTCCAATCGGGCAAGAGCTATGGCGATATATCGACTGACCTCAATCTTCCCAGATCAACAGTGCAAAGCATCGTTAAAATATATGAAAAAAATAATAATTTTAGCAATAACGTTGCAAACAGAGGACGGGTCTCCAAAATTACGTCTCGCGACAAAAGAGCTTTAGCGGCTATAATTAAAGAAAATCGTCGGAGCACTGTTAGAGACGTAGCTTCAAAATGGTCTGAAACAATAGGAAAACACGTAAAACGTGAATGGACGCGCCAGCAAATGAAAAATATAGGTTATGGTTTTTATAAGGTTAGTTACATTCGATGTCGCAAAGAGCATTTCATTACATTAATTTTTTAGGCCAAAGAAAAGCCCTTACTTACAGCACTTCAAATGAAAAAACGTTAATTATGGGTAAAAGAAAAACGTTCTTGGGTACAAAGGCAATGGGATACCATTATTTTTAGCGATGAATCAAAGTTTGACGTATGTGTCGGTGATGCCCGAAAAAGGGTTATTCGTAAAAGCACAGAGGCATATAATAAAGACTGTCTAAAGCGCACTGTTAAGTTCCCAGCTAGCCTCATGGTGTGGGGATACATGTCGTCCAAGGGTGTTGGACAGATTTACTTCATGGATGGAATAGTAAATGCTGAAAAAATATATTAATATATTAGGAGAAAATCTCCTTCCATCGGTATCAAAACTAGGCGACTGTGGCGAATGTATATTCCAACATGATGGTGCATCTTCCCACACAGCAAAAATAACTAAAAAATGGCTGTTAGAAAATGGAATAGATGTAGTGGATTGGCCATCGTCAAGCCCAGACCTTAATCCCATAGAAAATCTTTGGGCACTAATGAAAAGGAAGTTGCGAAATGACCCACAACGTACTGTAAGCGCACTGAAAGCCAAAATCCAGGAAATATGGGACTCAATAACCCCTGAACAGTGCAAAAATTTGATAACTACAATGCCAAAACGATTAGACGCTGTTATGAAAAGCAAGGGAGGAGTAACGCAGTTTTAAATAACAAAAGTAACCACTGTACGAATTAATAGTGGTCAAATATTTTTTTTTATAAAAATAGTGAACTTTATTTTTAGTTTTTCTCTTAAAACATTTAGACTAAAATGTAAAATTTTTTTATAGATTTAAAGATAATAAAACAATTGTCCAGAAAATTAAACGTTTGCGTCGCAGTCAATATTATTTTTTGAAAAATGTAGCTTTGAATGATGACTTGTCAAAAAATGCTTGGTGTACGAATTAATAGTGGTTAGGGCTCGTATATGACTGTATTCGTAGTCCGTTTTGAAACGATTTTTTTCAAAATAATTTAAACAAAGTTCGTGCTTTTTAATTTTAATCAAATTTGTTTTCGCTAGATATATAAATGGCAAAATTAAGTTTCGAATATTTTAAAATAAATTTTATGTATGATTGGATTGTATGTCTATGCGTGTGTGTCTGAAAGTATGAAATAGGGCCGGCCGAAAAAAATTAAAAATCGTAGGGGGGAAATTATTCTACGCAAAATTCTGAGCAACTTTGAAAAAGAAACCACAGGTCTAAAATGGATTTCAGGTCAGAATTCTTCGTAGAATAATTTCCCCCCTACGATTTGTTGTCAAAAAATCTCAGAAATCTTTGTAGAATAATTTCTCCTACGATTTTTTGCCAAAAAAGTCGACCCGCCCTAATGTGCAACCATTGCAGATTCATCGGAAAGTATGAGTAATTTGTGTTTATATTAAGTATTACGTAAACGTATTTTGTTCACGTGATTACATTTATGTATTATAAATATTTGGCAGCAATTGACATTTTTTGAAAAAAATTTTACCTACATACATACATAAGTGGTGAATCATTTTCGTTTGGATTTTGTTATTATAAACCATCGTTCGTTGTATCTAAAATAACCATTTAAGTTCAAATGGATTAATAAGACTTAAATGAAATTTTTAATTAAAATTAATATTACCATTCCAAAGAGTAAACACACAATTTTAATTTGATTGCTCAGTTACTTATTTGTGAATTTTTCTTCTGAAGATGAAATATTATAGAAAAAAGTTCTGGTTGTAGTTTTTATACCCTTCACCGAAAATGGTAAGGGTATTTATAGGTTTTTCATTACGTGTGTAATTTCCACAATATTGATTTTTGTATGCATCCTTCTATGTCTGCTATGACTTCGATCGGTGAGAAACTTTGTTTGTTCTGTTCACCAACATTCCAGTTAACACTGCGATTAACAACATAATGAATAAATGGGACACAATAAAAACAATAACTGATGTTCCTACGACTAAATTCTTAGAGATTTTAAAATTTTGTTTGAAGGACAATAATTATTTCATATACAAAAACAGGATGTACAACCAAATATTTGGTATGCCAATTGGCAACCCACTCTCACCAACCATTGCTGATACTGTGTTAGATGATTTACTGGACGTAGCCATAACTAATTTAAAAACTAAAAACATACACATAAAATATATATCTAAATATGTAGACGACCTACTAGCTATCATAAATACCAATCACAAGGACAAAATATTAAAAACATTTAACGAATATCACCAGAAAATTAAATTTACAATGAAAATAGAAAATAAAAGAGAATTACGTACCTTGATACCAAATTATACAAAAATAATACAAAGATAAATTTTGATTGGTATACTAAAGAAATGTCATCAGGCAGAATAATTAATTTCTATTCCACGCAACCAAAAACCCAAATTATTAATACCGCCAAAAACTTTATACGTAGAGTCTTGGACATCAGTGATGAACCATTTCACGAACGGAATATTGAAAAAATTACCACCTCTCTTAAAAACAACCTCCCCAAAAAGTAATAAAATCCTTCATATCATTCTACAAGCCCACACAAAATCAAACACACGAAACCCCTAACGCTGAGAAAAAATTCTGCAGTATTAATTTTATACCCGGTCTTACCGACAACCGTAACATAAAAACAACAATAGACAAAAGTAACATTGTTTAGCTTATAAACCAAATAAAACATTAAATACAGTATTTACTAAAACAAAAACACCGATAGAAAAACTATAGCAAAATAATGATGTATGTATATGAAATTACATGTAAAGGAGATGAAGTAAACAGCTGTAATATTGTTTACATTGGTACAAAAAAGAGAAGTTTAGAAACAAGAGTTAACGAACATAAAGTAGACATCAATAAAAATAAGGATAATACTGCATTATCATAACACATAACGAACACAAAACATAAACCAAACTTTGAAAATATAAAAATACTTGACAAAGTCAACAACGATAAAAAGAGATACGTGACTGAAAGCCTGAGAATCCAACAAAAAATAAACAAAACATTAATTATAAAAGGCGCAAAAAAAAATTTAAAAAAAACTTAAATAACGTATAATTTAAATCTATTTAAATGTTTATTTAAAAATATTAAAGGTAGTTATGCTATTTTTGGAAAAAATTCTGATTGTTTAAAAAAAAAGAATATTATTATTGTTTTTCTTCTTTTTTAATAAAATAGACGACATCCCTTGAGAAAGTGACCAAAAAATTCACGAAACGTCGGGACATTATGAAATAAATATTTTATATATGTTTTTTTTTTCATAAAAACAGTTTTCAGGCCTACAAATGAGCGCTGAGCGCCAAAACGGCCTAACCCTCATTTTCAAAAAAATCAAACTGACTATGCTGATATAACCGGAACCTTTTGAAATAAATACTAAAAAACTCCCTAACACTAGGTTTTACTACCTGCTGAAAACTGCAATCCGCACAAAAACACAAATGTGAAAATAAGGCTAAGTTTCTGTCCAAATACTTCGGCCGTAAGAAGTACTGAGATCAAAATAAGGACCAAGTACTTGATAGGTACACAATTCCATCTTATTTCTAGGCAACCTATAAACTCTCTCATCGGCATCTTTTATTAATCCTGAATACACTAAAAAATTTAAAATAGAAAAATGTACACCAAGATAAAATCATTAAAGACTATCATGAAAACAACAATCAAATAGGCATACAAGAAACAGAGAGTACTATTTTACATACATGAAATCAAAAATAACTCAAACAATAAATAATTGTGCCCCATGCCAAAGATTAAATTATGATAGACACCCTCCAAAAAATAAATTTGAAAAACCCCCAACACCTGTTAAACCGTTAGATATACTACATATATACATATGGGCAAATCCCAGAAACAGTCCACCAACCAACCTTTTTTAAAATTTATCCATTTTATTTATGGAATATGTATTAGACTAGATCAGCCTTTGTCACAAAGAGAACATGTAGGAAATATCAATGTATTGGTGATTTTACACTTGTCGAAATTGATTGTTATATTTATTTTTTACTGTAGCCAAACATCATATTAAAAGTTTGTATGCATACACACTGGATTAGTTTAGCGTGTTTATGGACGAAATAATGAACGAATGAATGAATTTACATGATTAAAAAAATATTTACATTAAAAAATATATATACAAAAAAGCTTCTTCCCACTCTACATTCCACATCCCGAAAAATTAAAATATTCACAGTGTACTGTGAATAACAAATAAAGAGACTAAAAAAAAAATAAATATTTTCTTGCCCTCTTTTGCATGTGTTTTGTTGTTGCAAATTCTAAAATAAAGCGACAAAAAACTTCATTCATTGACTGCTATCATACAAATGAGTATTCTTCGTATTTTAGTTTGTCTTTTCTGTTTGGTTCGTGTTGTGTATGTGAAAATAACGATTGGTGCCCGGCCCCTAGGGGCTAGTTTGGCGATCAATGGACTATATATATAATTTTATAATTAAATAAATATAAATTAAATTATAAATATAATTTTTTTTAATAAATACAAATGTGTTTATTTATATGCTACTAGAAAAAATGTAGCGTGCGTCACGTAGCGTGCGTCACAAAGGGATCACGTCTTTTGATGAAAAACGAAATTTTTTTTTGGCTGCAAATAAGTTATTTTAGAATTCTCTTATATTCATATTTCTTTTAGAAACTAGATTTTGTGTGCTTTAATATGCAAAATTTGCTAAAAATTACGAAAACACACTTCAAGTTTCAAAGTTACTTCCGTTTTTTTAGCGTGCGTCACATGACTTTGTGATCAATTGCTGCTAAAAAATTATGTTTGATGCAATTCGAAAGTACACTTATATCCCACTAAACACCATGTATAATTTGAAGGTACCTCTTGTAAAAGACTAAAAAATTTGTATATACATGTGAAAAGTATTATTATCAGGCTCAAGTTCAGTTTTATTGAATTAATGAAAATTCAAAATTACTAATTTTACTAATTACTAAATTCGTAATAATAATAATATAAAAATATTAATTCCGCTTGGGCACGAGCTATAAATACCCTAATAACAGGGGTCACAGTAATATGTGAATTTCTCTAATATAGAGTAAAAACAACAAAAACGTTAAAATACAAAGTAGAATACTTTGATGATAACGGACTAGAGTTTGTGTTGATTATTAGTTCCAAACAGTAATGAGGGAATTTCGTACTAACCAGCACTGTTTCATTGTAGAATAAAAATTGAATTAAAAATTAATTCTCATATTCTATTTCTGTTGAAAACTGGTTAAATAGTTGATATTCTTCTCAATTAGTATCCACTTTACGAAAATTGTAAAGATGGACAATTGAACGCTGATGAGAGGTGTAGCGGCCTTGAAATCAGTACTGATACGTTCTGCTAAAAACTGATTGGATATAAATAATAATATTTTCCAACACAAAAAAACTCTTAGTAATTTAGAATTTTCATTAATTCAATAAAACTGAACTTGAGCCTGATAATATTACTTTTCATATATACATCAATATAAGTTCAAATAATAATTACGTTTATTCGTAGTAATAATAATATAAAAATATTTGTATATACATATATATCAATGTGAAAATGCGTACGAATGTAGCGTTCGTCACGCCGGATTTACCCCTATATACAACTAGTGGAAAAAGTATTTTAACAATTACACAGTGCAGCACTAAAATCTGAGCCTATTGAGACCCCCAAAATCTGAAAGCTTATGATTGTAGAAGAAAAACTCTAGCTGGGTTTTGAATTATTCACCCCTATTCTGCGTTTCGATTAAGTCTCCGCATTCACTTCCGTTGCGATCGAAAATTGGTATTCTGAAGAAAAACGGAATCGAAAGAAAAAGAAGAAGACAACAATGTTTACAAAATTAATAGCATCACTGTGGAATGTGGAAATGAAATAGCAAAATAAGCAAGTTTGTTATTATTTTCATAAACAAATGTCAAATTTAATACAAAAAGTTGTAGGTATACATAATCAAAAATAAGTTCTTGATAAAGTTTAATAAAAAAATTGTTAAATAAAATAAAAAAATATAAAAACAAACTAAAATTAGTTGTTCATAAACAATTTTTCATACTGCTCTGGTGTTGTTGTTTTTGACCTGTAATACATAAAAAAACACATGAGATTCGGGTACAAAAATTAACAATTTAAAAGAAAAAAAATTAATTTAATTAAATAAATTAATTAAAAATAATTTCAAGTGTTTTTTAATCGTTTCTGAACATTTTATCTCATTTTCTACTTACATTTTTTTCAATTTTAAACTTTTTAACTAAAAAACACAGATAAAGAAACCCCCTCCGTTAACAAAAAAAAAAACAACTGAGAAAAACGGAGCTCCGATCGTAATGCAGAATACATAGAATCGAAAGAAACTGAGCGGAATCGAAACGCAGAATACCAAAGCTGCCAGACGAAAAAAATTTCGATTCGAATCGAAACGCAGAATAGCCCTCATTAGCTAAGGTTTTTTAATTTATTTTTAAAGTTTTCTATAAACATACAATTGAAATTGATTTCTTGGTCCTTATTGAATTTTTGATGACTTTGTGGGGCTATAACTATGTGTAAAAATTAAATAGAATATTTTCTTCTGGATAAACAAATCGATGTTATGCTTATCTCTGAAACTCATTTGACGTCTCGAAGCTATTTAAGAATTAGTGGATATAATTTCTACGACACCAAGGATCCTCGAGGTAGAGCCTGTGGTGGCTCTGGAAGCCTTATAAAAACTCGAATAAAACACTACCAGGTAGTCCTTCGTGAAGAATATCTTCAAGCAACAAATATCTGTATTGAAAATTTTTATCAAAAGCTTGTGATATTATCTGTTTATTCTCCTCCCAGGTTTTCAATTTCAGAGAGTCAATATACCGCATTTTATACAACACTGGGGTCCTGTTTTCTAGCAGCTGGCGACTACAATGCTAAACACACATATTGGGGTTCACGTTTAATAAGTCCTAAGGGACGTGTTTTGGTTGAAACAATTTCAAAAATGAGTTTGAATGTAGTTTCATGTGCTCAGCCAACATATAGGCTAACGGATCGACAAAAAATTCCTGATGTTATCGACTTTGGAATTATGAAAGGTGTGCCCAGCCAAATGATTGAAGTACTACTATTATCACTATTTACTAACACACAACTGCAACACCAACATGTGATTTACCGCTGACATCTGCACGTAATAACTGGCTGAAATACAAAAAATATATTAGAGTGCTCAATGCACGGAAAATATACCATTGAGAACACCTACTGCACATGCTAAACAAGCTGCTCTTAATGCTTCTTAAATTCAACCAAATCAACAAGCGAGATTTAACAATATTTTTTGTGCAGATATAGAAAGGCTGCTGACTGAATAATGGAGAGCTCGACGAGAATAGCAACGTTACAGATCGGCTGAGCTAAAATTAAGGTTTAAGGAGTGTACCAAGCAGCTTAGAAAAGTTTTGCAAAAACAAAATACAGCTTCGCTGCAAAAATTTCTGCAAGGAATCGATGACCATCAACAGATTATTGTGCACCCAGAGGACTTAAAAGACCAGTGATATGCAAAGCTTCCTTGCGAGCTGCGAATGGTGACTGGGCAAGAACTGATGATGAAAAAGGTGCTCTTTTTGTTAAGCACTTGGAAAAAGTATTTACTCCAAATATATCTGCTGATATTGTTGAGCTGCCACCAGTCGTCTCTTTGCCAGAAATACCACTGAGATTTTACATTGTGGAGATTGAAAAAAGCCATTAATAGCCTTAACACCAAAAAAGCACAGGTGTCGACAAAATAAGCAACAAAATGCTTCAAGAACTAACTTTCATTGCAAAAAGAATAATACTATTCATTTTTAAGAGTATTCTACGCCTAGAACACTATCCAAAAGAATGGAAGGTGTCGCTAATTACTATGATACCAAAGCCTAGCAAGGATCACACAAAGGTTGAATCCTACCGGCCTATTAGATTATTGTCTAACATTTCAAAACTGTTTGAAAAACTGTATATGAGCAAGGTGATGCCTATACTGACTAGTAATGGATGCATTCCAGATCACCAATTCGGTTTTCGCAGGCAACATTGCACTATTGAGCAAACTCACAGACTTGTGAATGTTGTTAGAGACACTTTGGAAAAAAGAAATATTGCTCTGCGCTCTTTATAGATGTTTCTCAAGCCTTGGATAAAGTATGGCACAAAGGTCTCATACACAAATTAACGCAAAATCTTCCCGCAAACATCGTCAGGCTTTTAAAAGACTATTTACAGCAACGCAAATTTATAGTTCGAGAAGGTAACTTTCTTACTTTCTGACTTACCGTTAAGCAGAAACATTCATACATCATTATTTGCTGATGAATCAGCTTTTCTAAGCGTTCATGAAAATCCCGTAGAAGCTTCCACAACTTACAAGGATACATATCAAAATTAGCAAAATGGCTAAAACAATGGCGTATAAAAGTCAACGAGCAGAAATGTGTACACGTCACTTTTACCTTGCGCAGAGAAACGCCCGCCTATACAAATAAACACCGAGACTATACCCCGACACACTGTAGTCAAACACCTAGGAGTTCACCTTGATCGCCGCTTTACATGGAAATCGCACATAGACGCGAAGTTGACACAAATGAAATTAAAATCAGCTCAAATAAATTGGCTTATTGGAAGGAACTCTATACTAAGCCTAGACTGTAAAATTCTATTATACAACGCGATCTTGAAACTAATATGGTCCTATGGAATCCAGTTATGGGGCACTGCCTCAGCATCGAATGTACAAAAAATTCAAAGGAAACAAAACAAAATTCTACGTACAATAACAGCAGCCCCTGGTATATCCGAAATCAGGTAAATTTAATATCAACTTTTCTGTTAAGTTCTGTTAAGAGTTAATCTTATATTTTATAATACAATTAAGGCAGACTTTGGCCAAAGTGTTGATTATTTTTTAATCGAACATCGTGAAAGCGGTTGTAAGTGTGTTACAAGAATACATATCCACATATACATAAAGGCCAAATATTTCGCCATTTCATTTTAAAATCGCCATGTCGCCAAATGGAAAAGGTGGTCGCGAAAAGATGTCATTCACAATTGATAGAATAAATTTGCAATTTCTTAAATTTGCAATCTGAAATGCACAAGATTGTGAATACGACTATTGTGTATTCCCTGTCGGAAACAAAACTAACTTTAAACTAACTTGAATGTTTGAAAATTTAACTTTTTTAACATGGCGATGTCCTAGGGAAAAGTCAGTTTTTCTTTCCACTACTTGTAGCTAACTTTAAGTTAGTTTTAAAAAGTCAAAATGTAGTTAGTTAGTATACATAAAAAAATATATTTCATTTTTATTATCTCAATTCTATATTCAGTAGTTTTATAGTAATATTGTAATAATAAATTTTTCTTCAAATTTTTTTTCACCGGTACTGTGCTGGGACTCGAACCACAGGTCATTGGATTAACGGTCAACGCGCATATCACTCAGCTAAGTTACCACTTAAATATTGGCGGCAAGAAGTTATGAAATACTTGAAATAATTTTAAAAGTTCCTAAATGAGTAAATTTGTTGGCGCTCACCATATTCAATTATAAATGAGAGAATAATATATATGTATATACTCAACCTACTAATTGATTTTGGTTACATTCTGCATTGTATTGTAGTTAGCTTTTAAAGGTATAAACACATTCGCCACAGCGGACTACACGAACACAGGAACACAAATGTTGCTAGCTACCGTTGTAGCCATTTAGCCAGCTACTTAATTATTTTGGAAACGACAGATACACAGTAAACAGCTGATCCTGAATTGTTGCAACGATTCATTTATGTATATTACAGTGGTGCATATTCAGCGCTTTTACTTTTTTAAAGTTCGCTGGGGCGAATTGAATACGGCGAATTGAATTCGCCAAACACATCACTTTGCATGGATTCGCTTTGACATAAACCGAAAAAATTCATCTCATGGAACTCTTTTGTCTCCGGAGTTACGGGGTTCAAAACTTATTTTTTATTGGCCATAAGTCCTAGAATATGGAACGGATATGTGCGATGTGGATATCACTCTAAACTTCTCTAAAATACCGTTATACTGGTATACAAATTTTTTAAAACAATTTACCCATTGCGAGTGAAATTCAATTTTAAAATTTTTTTGATTTGACTTTTCACTTATTTAGAGCACTTGAAATGATACCTATGTCGTTTATGTTCGTTCTATATTGTAGGACTTATGATCAATAATATATTAAAGTTTTAACCCCGAAACTGCGGAATCGAGAGAGAGAGAGAGAGCGCCGAAAAAATTACACAAAAATTTTTGAGGTAAAAAAGGGCTATTACCCCGTGAGTTTTTTAATCTTTAACAATGTTGGTATTTTTGACTCAAGTCAATATTCCGTATAACAATAAAGCTAATAAAAATTCTTGATGCGTATATATTATAATATTTAAATTTTGTTATATTCTTTTTATTTCAATATAATCATTCTCATATGCACACATGTATTCTAATTTTGACAGGTGGTAGTCGGTAGTCTGCTGTGTCGAATGTGTTTAATGCTTAACATGCAAAAAATATACAAAGAATTTTCATATAATATGTACACAGCATTGATGTTCAAACGTGCACCTATGTTGGGAACATCATTCGGCTTTATATATGTATACAACCGAACACAGCCGCAATTTCGTTCAGTTGCCCTGTAGTTTTTTCGTGACAATTTACCCCAAAAGTGGCAGTACTATACAATGTGGACTGGTTATAAAACTATCCACATTGATCCTATACTCTTAAGACTGGTTATAAAACTATCCACATTGATCCTATACTCGAAAGAATGGTTATAAAGCTATCCACATTGATCCTATACTCGGAAGACTGGTTCTAAAAGTGTGGAAAATTTTACTGTCACTTTGTGCAGGCACTTAGCTGTCTTTTTGTGTCGCAGATGGTGGATAGTAAAAAATGTATGTCATTAAGCACACATAGCTTAAGTAGTACAATGTACAAGTACCAGTGAGTGTAGCTGAGTGGGTTGAGATGTTGATTAGCAGTCGGAAGGTTGCTAGTTCAATTCTCAATACAGTCAAAATACATTTACAAAAATAGTGCAATGTTACGCATCCTTACTAATTTGCAAGTGGGCTGTAGGAACATTATTGTACTGCAGTGGGAATAACCAGGATGAAGATGACTAGGATGAAGATAAATAAAATAATAAGAATAATAATAAAAAAATAGCTGAAAGCAAAATTTAATTATTATATTAATTAATTATTATTATCTTTTTAATTAATAAATGAATTTGTTATGTTTTTTTTAAGTTAAATAAATTATAAAATGACTTTTATTTCATAAAAAATAGGGAATGATTTGGGGTTTTTAAGGGAGTGGTTTGGCAGGTATAAGGAGACAGTTAAGGGTAAGCCAAGAAGAACCGGCTTATGAACTGTCTTTTTTTGGCCTCTTGGTGACAATTAACCCTATCGTAGGACATCCCCTTGTTAAAGTGGCCAGTCACATGGCTAGCATTCGGACTGGTTGTTGCATAAAGGGGCTAGTATTATAACCAGTTTGGAGACAGCCACTTGAACTACAGGGTGCTTTTGCACAAGCAGATTTATGTCGCATTGCGTTTTGATATTTCTCTTTAATTTGTTTTTTTAGATACACAGCCAGCGTTTCCAAATGTGCAGATTTATATGTTTCTTGCAGTTTTTCAAAGAATTGAGTAGTTTTAAATTTGGTTTTTTTCTACGTACAGCAGTTTTTTTATATATACAGTTGAACTTGCATAACTCGAATCACCATTTTCCCAAAAAAAAAAAAAATTACGAGTTACAGAATTTTTTGTCAAAATAGAATAAAAGGTTCTTGTACTATGTATTTTTATTTAAAATAGCCTCTAATAGAAAACTACATACTTAAGAGAATGTAAAAGAACAAACATGTGTAATTAAAAAATTACAGTTAAGCAAAATATTCTGAAATATGTAAGTGACTGACTAAGTTACTGGATCCTTACTCTTTTACTACATAAACGAAATCCAGATTCAAACGAGTTGATAATTGATTCCGTTTTTTTTTAAATTGTTGAGACCGTGCTTGCCGGGATACCATATTTATCAGCGGCTTTCTTTTTCTTTAAACCATTTTCAACGTCTTTTATAAGTTCATATTTTTCTTCAATTGATAAGCATTTTAAAACACGTTTAGTTGTCATAATAATAAAAAAAATCGATTTCAATATTTATCATCTAGCCCGAATTATGCATAGAACTGATACATACGCAAACAAAAAAAAAAAAACAAATTTGTAATTCCCCGAAAAAAACAAACAAAAATAGCATGTAAAATATACAAAACAGCTCAAGCAACAAGAGTAAAACAAACGTACAATAACTAAAACAAAAAACCATTTAAACAAGCAGAATTCTTCGAGTTATAGAGTTCATGCATATGTTTTTTGTTTGAGTTATAAAGAACTTCGACTTATGGAAGTTCGAGTTACGGAAGGAAAATTGTATGTGATTTGTTCTTTAAATTTGCAGTTTATTTAAAAAATATGGCAGCATTGTACACAGCGAATATTTGCAAGAACGCTCTATTACTTTATTTTATACCAGCTTTCAATTTAATAGTAGATTTTTAATAAAAATTAAGTAATAATGAGGATGATAGTAGGAAACTATTTTTTTTCTTTTAATTTTTAATATATTTTTTAATATCAGCGACCATACCGATGTTAAATGTTGAAGTTTTTTAAGTTTTGGTATTTTTGTATTGTTTCTGATGAAATACTTGTTTGACGCTATTTTTTAACCCAAAAATTTGTTCATTTATATCAGAGTAATCCAAATATATATTTTCTGTGCGCAATTGTAATACAAAAAAAAATAAAAAAAACTCACACCGACGCTTGTTCTCTTCTATTTCAGTTTGATTTCTGTCGTTAAAGGCCTATTTAGCCCACGGTTGAAATCGTAGATGTAAGCTAAATGTTGATGTAATGTAAGAACCAACATTTTTGTACTTATAGAATGCTTAAAAACGTGTCACGTGATACATGAATGTGCAGACATGCATATGTATGTACACACATACATAAAAAGAACAAAAATTCTTATTAAACATATTAAATCATATTTTTCTGTTCTTCTTCGAAATCTTGTGCCCCGGAGAATTCTTAGTGTTCATTTTGCTTCACCAGTAGTATTAATTTGTTGTCGTCTATTGCAACTTTTTATGTTTACAATATTTGTGATTGTTCGCAAATAGTACGTTATTATTTAAAAGGTACCGAATCATATTATTACACATTTTATTGTAATGAATTTGATAATTGGTTAAATTATTGTTTAACATTCATATCTATATATGTATGTACATCATTGTTTTGATTATTAGTGTTACTTATTATTTAAAGAATTTTTTTTATATACTTGAATGTATGTATGTAAATATATATGTATGTACATAAGTACAGTATACATGAAATTTATTTATGTAATTGCAATTCAAAATACAACCATCCCATCACTGTCTACAATTGTCACGTAACCTCGTAATGAAATTCTATTTTCTGCAGGTTGGTACGTTACGGCAACATTTTATTTCAGTCAAGTAAGTATTTTCATAGCTTTTGCATATAACAGAAGTAATCAGCTGACACATCAGCATTTACATTTCTAGAGTTAAGCTGGATTCACCCATTGTTTCGGAACAAATTTTTTGTCCGGACAAAATTTTTTTTATATGTAGTTTGACGTTTCTCTTTTTGAGAGAGAGAGAAAAAGAGAACAAAATTTGTTCGGAACATTTTTTGGTTGAATTGGTTTAATTTTAAATTTTGTCCGGACAAAGTTGAAATGAGCTGCCAGCTATTTTATTTTTTCAGCCAAAGTTGAAATGAGCTGCCACATAATGTTAGCAGTGTGTATAATAAGAGCACATAGTAACATTTATCCAGTAAAAAAAACTAACTGAGTTTTATTAATTTTTTTAACATGTAATTTTCTTATTAAACAATAAAAAAATATGTGCGTTTGACAAATAAAACACCAAATTTAATTCATCTGTCACTGTACTGCCACCTTGTAAAATTAATAAAACACATGTATTTCATACGCTAGCTTTGATTTTCCGGACAAATTGTTCGAAATGAGTGAATCGTGTTGCAAAAATGTTTCAGAACAAAAAATTTTGTCCGGACAAAAATTTTGTTCGGAAACAATGAGTGAATCCAGCTTTACGGTCGGCTAAAGCAGCCTTAATTGAGTGTTAACGAGTGCACGTGTGCGGATGCTTACCGTTTTTTTTAGCTTTATTGCTTTTTACAGCTTTGATTTAATTGCAAAATAAACCAGCAAACAAAATAGTATAATGGAAGACAGAAATTTTTGTTTTGTCATTAAAAATTATTTTGGTAACATGCAATGCATTTTATGTTACCAAACATTTAAAACAGAGAAAACATTTTCAATTAAAAGGCATTTTGACCTTTTTCACAAAGAAATAAATAAATTAAAAAAGGAAAATGTTTTTTCTTGAGAAAAAAACCTTTATATCCAAAAAATTAAAGTAAAATGAGGAAATTTTGCAAAATAAAAAATTAAAAATGCAGATTCCAAGCTAAATAAGCTTGGAAATCGCTCAGCAAGGCAGACCATTTATGGATGGAATGCATGTAACTGGAAAGCTTTTGATGGAAGTTGTAAGTGATAAACTTTTTTCTATTGTTGATGTAAACAAAATTGTCGGTGTCTGCACAGACGGGGTAAATGTTATGGTAGGAAAAAACACAGGTTTGATAGGTAATATAAAAAAAAGTGGAATGGCAATGCAAAACTTTCACTGCATTATCCATCAAGCCGCGCTTGCGTCTAAATTTATTACTCAAGACTCTACTATGAAGACCGCATAGCGCATTGTAAATAAAATAAGAGGAGAAATAAAAGGCCCTCACTCATCGAAAATTTGTAAAATTTTTAACATCTAAAAACGCAGCTTTCAATGATCTTAAAATGTTCACTGAGGTACGTTGGCTCAGTCGTGGCGACTGTCTTAACCGGCTGTTACTTAATATGAGTTCGATATACAATCAGAAATTATATTTCTTCGAACCGAAGTTCAAGCTCCGGAAGAATGGGAATAGAATTCTGGAAAAATGTAAATGATTTCGATTTTTCAGAGTTAAAAAGAACTGCTTTGAAATTGTTATCCCTTTTTCCTTCCACATATTGCTGCGAACAAATTTTTTCCGACTTTAAATTTATTTGTTCCAAGCTGAGAAATAAATTAACTGCCTGGCTCACAATGTCGAACAATGTCGGTCGCTTGATTTTTGGACGTAAAAAATCTAGCTTGCTTCCACTAATAACCGATTTTATTTAAGTTATTAATTGTTTACTGGAAGAAAAGCTAAACAAATAAATAAAATGGATTGTTTGAAGGTCACAAATCATTTATTTTTCGTATACAATTTCAGCATTATCGATCGGACGACATCGTGAGCCAGGCAGTAAGTTCTTCAAATTTAAAACATATTTTATTAATAAGATATTGTTACAAAATCTTAAATTTGGAAAACCTTATATATAATGCAAAAATACACTTAGTTTTTTAAGTTTCAATTGCAAATTAAACTCGACCAATTAAATATGTGTGAAAAAAATTTCCTAATTCTGTAAAAACTGAGGCATATTTTGTATTTAATTTTATTAACTTGTTTTAAACTTCATTTCAATTTGGCTTTTAAAAGTAAAATTCATTACATTTCTAATGCTTAGTTTTGTGTTTGCTGGGCAATATAATACAGACGCATTTCATTTATTGAGAGTTTTGGTTAAGTATGATTTATATCAACATTCCCTGCAAACATTTTTGAGATTTTCTGGCGATTGCTTTTTTGGCGATGATTACGCGATCCTTCCTAGGGAATAAAAATCGCTAACCATCGCCTACGCCTTACAACTAAGTGATGAATACGCGAGCGCACACAAGTAACGGGAAATATTCCTCACAATAGACAACGTATTTTTGCATTCTTTTCGTTTTGAGTGTTTTTTCATAACTTTCGATGGAATTTTTTTTTGTTTTCTAAAGGTAACGGGAAAATAAATATGTATTTGGTTTCAAGAACAATTAGCAAAATTGTCATTTCAGTTGAGCAAGTGATCTGTTAAGGGTGTGTTAAAAATACAATAAGTGATATGTATGTATATAACTATATATAACTATAGTTATATACATAATTAGCAAAGTTTTCTTTTCAGCCATTAATTTCATTTATACCATAATCGCCGGCGAATCGATACATGCGAATCACCCGCGGATCACATTTTGCGATTCGCCCGCGGATCACATTTTGCGATTCGCCCGCGAATCACATTTTGCGATTCGCCCGCGAATCGATACATGCGAATCACCCGCGGATCACTATTTGCGAATCGCAACAGGCACACAAGCGAGCGTTTTGGCGAATCGCCTGAAGATAATTTTTGGCTCGCACGCGATTAATCGCCGCGATTGCAGACAACTTGCCGGCGTTTCGCGGGCGAAGTTTCGGCGATGGAAAATGTTTGCAGGGTTTATACAAAACAAATTCAATGTTGGTGTTGTGTTATGTTTATGTATTTTGTTCACTGTATTTTTCACTAATACATACTCATAAACACTACTACTATCTAGATTCTCTCTTACTCTCTTAATGGTCGACACTGGTATACAGTGTAACCTCGGTTAACGCATCCTTCGATATAGGTAGCAACGCAAAAATCGCAAACGGTAAATGTTTATTTTCTAAACCATTTTAGAAACGTACGTATACTCATTTTATCAGAGGTGTATTTTTAAGTAAACATTGGCAGCTTTAAGAGTATATATTGAAGGTGGCATCATTTCTAAAAAATATTTGTAAAACCATCTGAAACAAATTCATGTTGTTTTTGTAAATATTGTAAAACTGGAACCACCAGCTATTTCATAGCGCAGATTTTTGATTTTATTAATATTGTAAACATAAAAAAAATACCTGCAACAGACTTTTGTTCTCTCTTCTTATACACAAAGAGAATTTCATAATATTTTGATTCTACAAAGTATTAATACTTTGTATTACAACCCTCCAGTTTTAAAAGTAGAAATTGACTCGAAATCGTTAGGTATTTCGCTAACGAAAAATCGACTAACTACTTCACTGGCTACAAGTAATACAAGAGTTCTCTCTTTGACTCTCTCACTCATGTACACGTACACGCACCCGTACAAAAATTATTGGAGTATATGGTCCATTTTAGATAAAAGGAGTAGTTTTTGGACTACTCCTATGTAATGCAGCCGTGGCCCATTTCATTTGGACACACATTTATAGTTAAATACCATACACATAGAGTTAAATTGAAACTGTGGCAGCTCCCCTGTTAAAATTAAAACAAATTCACGGAAGCTTAAAGAAACACAAGTTAGCTCGTGTTTTTTCAATTGCTGAATTTTATTTTGTATTTTTATATAATGTAATGGAAGGGCTGAATTCACACATTTGTATGTTCTTAAAATATCATTCAATTATATTAGTGACGGAGATATATACATAGATATGTATGTATGTATACATTTTTACCGGAGTTCCCCTGTGGGTACTCCATGGAATAGCAAAAAAGAGTAGTTTCGAAACTAGTCCCTGTGGGTACTCCTTAGATTAGTAACATGGAGTAGTTTTTGGGTTACGTGGTCCAGCCCTAGGACACCGCAATGTAAATTGGACCATTTTTTTTCATACACTTTGGCTACATTTGGAGTACCCATACTCCATTGTGGAGTAGTCCATACACGCATATATAGAGTACACTCATTTTTTGTAGGGTTTCATTAAGGAAATATCATTAGTGATCTTACTGGTACATTATCAGCCCAATTCTAAATTTGCCCTGGGAAATGTGTTCCCGGGGAATTCGTTTGTCCCGGGAATAAAACTCCCTTATTCTAAACAGATGGGGAGAATAGTTTGTTGGAAAGGGAATTTCGAAGTCAGCTTTTTTGCTTTCAGCTATGTTCTTTTGACATAAAATTAAAATAAAAGTATCAAACTTACAAAGTGAAGATAAACCAAGAAATATTGTGATAAATAAAAAATATAAATAAAAATGTGTAATGTAGCGCTTATGATGGTAGCAGAAAATGCTGAAGTGGAGCAGCAGGACAAGAACGAGGAAAGGGTAGCCAGGAGAAAATTACGTGATGCCATCAACCCTCTAGAGCGGTTGTGAAATTAAGTGCGGCTCTTCGTTTCTTTGCCGAAGGTGGCTACCAAACGGATATAGGTAAGGACTGTGATATGTCTGTGGGCCAGGCTTCATTGAGGAACTCTCTGACAGAAGTAATAAATATATTTGAGGAATATCTCTGCCCAAGGTTGATAAATTTCTGCAGAACGCCGGAAGAAAAAAGAAAGCGTTAGCTTATTATTTAAAAGATGACATTCCTAGTGTCATGGGATGCGTTGACGGAACACATGTCTCCCTCTACCAATAAACACCCATACTACAACAGGAAAGGTTACTATAGTTTGAATGTAATGCTGGTAAGGACTTTGCATGCTTTTCTATTTTTAAGATATGATTTATTAAACTTTCATTGGAATGATAATTGGAATTTCTAATCAAAAATATTTATAGGTCTGTGATCATAAGATAAAGATTCTGTACGTTGTCGCGTCCCATCCCGGTGCTTTTCACGATTCGTTCATTTGAAACTCGGGTGAATTTCGACTTCATCTTGAGGAAAAATATTTAGCAGACGGCAGCAATTATTGGCTCCTTGGTAAGGAGATGAGAATGTATTTATAAATTAATAATGGTCTTCTTCACTAGCAGACGCAGGATACCCGCTTGAACCGTGGCTTTTGACCCCTAATAGATGTCCACAGGATGAGTCAGTTGAACTAAAACTCAATGAAGGTTAAACGAACCAATGGCGTTTTGAAAAACAGATGGAGGTGCATTCTCGGTGCTAGGGAGCTACATTACGCTCCAGAAACGGCTGCCAAAATAACCAACGTTTGCCGTGCGCTGCATAACATATGCATTTATTTCAAATGCAGTGATGTTGTGAATGACTTGGTGATCTTTGATAATATTAGCATACAAGATAGTAATGTAGTATACCTAGCACCACCAAGGTAGTTGTTCGTCGCTCAAAATATTAGAAATAATATAGGAAATAGTCTGCAATAAACTTCTAAAAATTTTAAACAAGTGTATATCCCATAAATAAATAATAAAATATGTTAGTATTTAAATTCACTTGTATCACATTTTATTAAAAATAAAGTATTAATTATAATAATTATTATTAAAAATTCATTTTATCACATATTAATTAAAAAAATAAACAAAAACACTTATTATAAGAAAAACACAAATAAAAAATAAACAAACAAAACAAAAACAAAACAAAAACAAAACTATTAATTATCACATATCTTCGTACTGCGCTTTTAAGTCTTCCAGCTCCAAAAGACGACAGTTTTGTCGTCGACTTCCCTAAGTCTCAATTTCTCCATTATCAAATTGTGGCGCTTTTGCTCTTTGAGCTCTTCCTTTTTTAGGTCATAAAGGCGGTCAATAGAGCGATATATTTTTTTTAGTGTGTTGTTGCTGATCCACCATCGCACCCAACATACTTTAATGAATGCAGATTTCCTCTGCAAGGATGTCTTTAGGGGAGGGTTTGTTGCATCAATTTTGCGTCTGCTTCATTCTAATTTTTTCGCCGGAGGCTTTCGCGGAGTATCTCTCCCACTATCCTGCTCACTGCTTTCAACCACATCGAAAGTTAGCGAGTCCAGCAACTCAGGAGGAATACTAATATTTTTTGCGGCACTCGAAGACCGTAGACCAAACGTATTGGCTACACCTTCTACAGACTTCTTCATTCCTATCAAATTGTAGATCCCCTTTTCAATTGCCGAAATCCTTTGTTCTATATTCGGACCCCCACCAGTTCCTCTTGCCTGTTTCAGGTTTTGTGCCGCCTTGTGCGTTCATAGTTTTTTTGTCGCATTATACCTGAAAGTTTTTTGCCACTTTCACCATTTGTTTACATTGTAAAGGATTACTTTTGTTATACATATCTTCTTCCACTCGGCAATAGTTTTTTATGGTGGCCCTGCCGCATATAATTCCGCCGCCAAATTACACCACACCCTGTTGAGGTCCTCTTTGCCACCCTTAAAACATCCACCTGGATGTAATTACATTTCTGTTAAAAGAGTGTCCAATAGCTTCTTGTTAGTTGATTTTGACCTACAACTAAAAATTGATATGTATGATTTTACAAAAAAATATCAAATACTTACATTTTTTGAACACCCTTGTAATTTTTTGACGGAATAATTCCCAAAGCTTTTTTTGACGTTTTCTCTTTTATTGACGTTTGTAATACCTACTTTTTCGCAGGGAAGAGTTTCCCATTTTCGAAGTTCAAGTTCTTTTAGAAAAAGGGAAGACGGAAATGAGAATAATCTCCCTGGGAGATTTTGTTTAGAAAAGGGAATAGGGATAAAATTCCCAGGGAATTGTCATTTAGAATTGGGGTGTATGACTAGCGAAATAGTTGGGTTTTGCTGACTAGTGATTTCACCGGTCTGATCGTACTATTGAAGTGTCAATTGGCTACCGTCAATGTCATCCCCATGTTAAAATCGTCAGTCGAGTGCATTGATAGTAGTTAGTCTGGTAATTAGTGGTAACGACTGGTAGTTAGCGGAATAGCTAGTCAAACGCTAGCAACGCCGACTGCAGGGCATGTAGACTCACTTTAACATGTAGTATGTGTTGGTAAAATTTGGTTTGTTTAATACTATGTTCACACGACAAGATGAAGCACTTAGTTCGCTTTCTGAAGCATGTTTATGAATCTAGCTGTTCACACGACTCATGTACTTGCTTCGATTTGACAAATCTCTTTTTAATTACAAATAAAATCTAAAATAGACAAAAAAATAAGTTAAAATTATTACGCATTTTTAAAAATGCACAAACATATTTTTTGTTTCCATTGTTGTTTTATCTTTATAGTTTTAATTCAATTTTTCACTTTTAATTAAAGTTTTTGTTGTGTTTTTTGCATCTAGTTCAGAAAAATCTTCGATATATTACGATAAAATTTAGAGAAGACAGCAATTTTTCATGCTTTGTAACAAAAAGTTTGTTAGGTCAACAAAATTAGGAAAAAACTGTAATACATACATACATTATACATAACTAAACATATATGTATATAATGCATCCCTTTTTCGACACACCACTCTACTTTACCCCAATTGAAGGAAAAAATGTCAGCTATTTAACGGAGATATTTATATCACCAGTTTAAATATTAACGGCTAAAGTTAGTTATGTTTAATTTCACCTCGCAATGCTGCATTTATTACGGATGATATCGTAGCAGCCATGTAAGTGCAGTATCTATTATTTTGTTGTTGTATTTTTCGGAATAAAGTACATACAAGTTAGCAACTTCTGTGAATACTTCGAATCAGTTAGCACATTCTGTGAATACTACTAATGACACCAAAAACACTACAACAACAAAACATAGCTCAAAAAACTGCTAACACAGAACTTATACTTTCACAACAACAATAACACACAAGAGTTCAACTAACTACAATATTTAATAAACAATTAAAAACAAATCGCTAATAAAGCACTTATTGCAAATATTAAAATTGGGTTAAAGTAAGTTTTATAAAATAAGCAAAATTTATTAATTATAAAATAAAGCACTTATTGCAAATATTAAAATTAGGTCAAATAAGTTTTAAGCAAAAACATTGTATAAAAAGAAAACGAAGAAAATAAAGAGTCAGTTGTTATTACGAGTAAACAGAACACACGTCTTTCAATTAAATCCTCATAACTGGCGCCCGAGCAAATCGTAAAAAAGTCCACGGTTAACAAAAAAAAGGATTCGAAAAATTAATAAATTAAATAAGAGTCCAAAATAAACAGTTAAAAAAAGTTGAAATTTTTACAAGAAAAAATTAAGTTTTGTGAAAAATAAAATTTTTAAACTTAATAATTTAAAACAAGAGGACATTTGAAGGATAAGAGCCAAGTGAAACCTTTACAAAAATCGGGAAAAACGATCTGTGAAAAGGAAACTCCGGAAGGCCATCAGTGACTGTGCAACATACTTATACAACTCACCCTAAGAACGTGGAAGTTACCTCTGAAGGAAGAGACACACCACCGATACCAAAGGGAAATAAAAAGAGGAAACTACATCAGTGACGAATATCCGTACCCAAGTAGACGGCTGAAACCCTCAAAAAGGATAACGCGGACTCTCCAAGAAGAATGTGGATCTTCATTCAAACTATTTTGTAAGTCATATTTAAAAATTATATAAAAATTACAAGGAATTTTAACTAAATTGTCGTGAAAATTTTATAAAATTAAGAAAGTGAAAATTATAATTTTTTTAAAAATAATTGAAAACAAAAATTACAAGAAATTTTAACTAAATTGTCGTGAAAATTTTATAGAATTAAGAAAGCGAAAATTATAAATTTTTTTAAATAGAAAACAAAAAATTACAAGAAATTTTAACTCAATCGTGAAAATTTTCTAAAATTAAGAAAGTGAAAATTATATTTTTATAATTATCAAAGTTGAAATATCTTTCAATAATCCAACACCTTTTTTCAAACAAGAACTACACAAACATTTTTCTACACGAAACGATTTCTATAGTTTTTTAAATGGAACGAATTCAAGACGCTATAACACAGCTTACCGGTGCCCTTAATTCACAAATAGAGCAAGTTAGGCTTCTCACCAATAGAATAGGTACCTTGGAAAGTAGAATTAATCCTGCTCCCACTGGGGATGCAACACTCCCTGTTCCTAGGACCGAAGCGGATCTGGTCGAAATACGGAAACTTCCCGATTGCGTAAGGGATTTACAAGTCTTTGACGGTAACCCCGTCCAGTATATTTCTTGGATCCACAGTGTGGAATCCATATTGAGGGACTATGAGATAGTAAGGGATAAACCAATTTATAGGGCAATTCTACAACATATAAGATACAAAGTGAGAGGTCCCGCCGATGCGGCCTTAATATCTTATAACATATTCGATGAGAGTTGGGAGAAAATTAAAAATTGTTTGTCCTTGCATTATGCGGATAAACGAGATGTGAGAACCTTAGAGTACGAGTTAAGTGTTATGTCGCAGCGCAATAATACGGTTGATGAATTCTATGCTAGAGTTAATCACCAGTTATCACTGATCATAAATAAAATTAAATCAGATAATTATTCGGCTGAAACAGTGGAAGTTTTAATCTCAACCTACAGAAATAGAGCTTTGGACATATTTATCCGAGGGATAAACGGTGACATATCAAGAATGTTGGCTATTCAGAAACCAGCAACACTCCCAGAGGCATATACCTCCTGTCTCGAATTCCAAAATTTGAATTATAGAAATACCTCTATTCACCCACGCAATAATAAATATAATACCCTTGTTGCACCAATCAATCAGGTACATAGTCCGATGAATCGAAGTAGATTTGGAACTCAATATAGAAACCCAAATACAGCCGAACAAGTTCGTATTTATAATACACCGATCCCAATAAAACAGGATCAAAAACACACACAGAATAACCCACCTCCAAGGCCCACTCAACCAAAGCCACCCGTACCAATGGAAGTCGATCCTTCCGTAAGAACGCGTCAAATTAATTATATGAACAGACCACAGAAATCTCCGTCGCCAAACTCGAGCAATAATTCTTCTAATATTCCTCAAAAACAACAACGTCTCTTTAATACAGAGACTGTGGAGGACGACGAACAAGATGTACTGCAAAGTTACCAAGAGGAAGAAGAAGGTTATGACGAAGCAAACTTAGAAAATGAACATGAAATAAATTTTATGACAGAGGCCTGTCTAGCATACCATACCTAGAGTTACGCCTAAAGGATGGTAAAATCTTAAAATTCCTCGTTGATACTGGCGCGAACAAAAATTTTATTTCAGAAAAAATATCGTATAATTCAAAACCCGTAAATTCACCATTTAAAATTCATTCAGCTGCCGGCGAAATACTTATTTCACGTAAAGTTCGTGGCAAATTTTTTCAAAGTCTAAAAATAAACGATTACCTTGATTTTTTTGTCCTCCCTGGACTCCGCTCATTTGATGGTATTATAGGCGATGACACTCTGAGGGTACTAGAAGCCATAATTAACCGGAAGGATAACACCCTACAGTTAAAAAACGGAGCTAAAATCCCTCTTAAAAATAGAATATCCAAACAAGTTAATAATATCGAATCAACCCAAAATCTTGACAAAGATTTCCAAGATCTGTTAAACGAATACAGTACACTTTTTGGTTCATTCTCCGGAAGTGGATTAATTGAAACCTCAGTTCGGGCAGAAATAAGAACATCTACAGACGAACCAATTTATACTAAGCAATATCCTTATCCAAACCACCTTAGATCTGAGATAGAGAAACAAGTCAACCAAATGCTCGAAGATGGTATAATAAGACGATCAAAAAGTCCATATAATTCACCCTTATGGGTAGTTGAAAAGAAACCTAAACCAAATGGGGAAAGACAATATAGAGTGGTTGTAGATTTTAAACGGCTGAACGCAGTAACTATCCCAGATGCGTACCCAATCCCCGACATTAACAATACACTCTCTAATCTAGGAGAATGTAGATACTTTACCACTTTGGATTTAACATCTGGATTTCACCAAATCAGAATGAGGGATAAAGATATAGAGAAAACAGCTTTTTCAACAATTAACGGCAAGTTTGAATTTTTACGGCTGCCTTTTGGCTTAAAAAATGCACCAGCCATATTTCAGCGGATGATGAATGACGTGTTACACCCACTACTAGGAAAAGCCTGCTATGTCTACATAGACGACATTATTGTGTTCGGCAAGAATAAAAACGAACATATCGAAAACCTCAGGAAAGTATTTTCCCTATTAAATGAAGCCAACTTAAGAATAAATTTGGAAAAATCCAAGTTTCTCAGGACAAACGTGGAATTTCTTGGACACGTTGTGTCACAAAATGGCATACAGCCCGATCCTGCTAAAGTCGCTGCAATACAACATATTTCACCACCAAAGAACTTAAAAGACCTAAAAAGTTTTCTAGGACTAGCTTCTTATTACAGAAGATTTATAAGAGATTTCGCTGCAGTAGCAAAACCCCTGACAAATCTGACGAGAGGTTCAAATGCACAAATTAAAGCAAATCAATCAAAGCGAATCGCTATTACACTTGACAATGGAGCTCTAAAGTCATTCAAAGATTTAAAAGAACTTTTAGTATCGTCGGAAATATTGGTTTTCCCAGCTTTCGATAAACCATTTATTCTAACAACGGATGCCTCTGATTACGCAATAGGTGGCGTCCTTTCACAGGGGGAACTTGGTAAAGACCGACCAATTACTTACCTCTCAAGATCTCTTAACAAAACTGAAGAGAATTATTCTACTATTGAAAAAGAGATGTTGGCGATCATATGGTCTCTGGACAAGCTTCGCTCCTACTTATATGGAGCCCGCGAAATTAAGATATTAACTGATCACCAGTCACTAACCTTCGCATTAAGTAACGCCAATAATAATGCAAAACTTAAAAGGTGGAAGGCCAGGATAGAAGAATACAATTACAAACTAATTTATAAACCTGGAAAAACAAATGTCGTGGCCGACGCACTTTCTAGGTTACCACCTGAAATCAATACGTTATCATCAGATGATAACTCCCAACATAGTGCCGAGGAGGACAGTAGCCTTCTCATACCACATTGTGAGGCCCCACTAAACGTCTTTAAAAATCAAATTATCTTTTCCGAGAAAATAGATTGCAATCATTTTGAAAATCCCCATGATAATTTCCAAAGACACTATGTCAAAATTAAAAAACTCAATAAATATAGTTTGACCCAAACCCTTAAAGAAAAACTAAATCCTGCAGTATTGAATGGAATTAAAATCCCCGAAAAATACCTCGCGTTACTACAAGACGTTTTTAAGAATAATTTTTCCAGATTTCGAATAAGAATTACACAAAGGTTGGTAGAGGACATCTCAAATGAGGATCAACAATTTCTGATTATTCAAAACGAACACAAAAGAGCCCATAGAAACTCGGAAGAAAACAAAAAACAAATCTTGGAAAAATACTACTTTCCAAAAATGTCAAAATTAATAAAAAATTTTACAAAAGCTTGCGAAACGTGCAACAAAAATAAGTATGATAGACATCCTCTAAACCCAGAATTACAACCAACCCCAATTCCATCATACCCTACAGAAATTCTGCATATCGACATAATGGAAATACAAAAGGAGAAATTCATTACATGTGTCGATAAATTCTCCAAATATGCAAAATTTTTCCACATTAAAAATAAATCTGTATTACACATTCGAGATAAAATGATAAAATTACTTCATTTCTATTCCGCACCCAAAAAAATAGTAATGGATAACGAAGGTAGTTTTATCAGCCCGATAGTATTAAATTATATCGAAGGATTAGGAATTGAAACATACTTTGCACCACCACAGAAAAGCGAAGTAAATGGTGCTATTGAAAGAGTTCATTCCACAATTATCGAAATACTGAGATGCCTTAGTGAGGAATACCCAGACTACTCCATCAAAGAGTTAATAAACATTTCAGTAGACAGATATAATAATACGGTACACTCGGTTACTAAAAAGAAACCCGCAGATATATTTTTCGGTCGGACAGATAGAATAAACTACCAAAACCTAGCAGATTTTAAAAGAATAGTTAATAACGATCTGAGAAATGAAATAGCTAGGAACCAAAAAATACAACTTTACCGTCATAACGCAAGAAAAAGAAAACCAAAAATATATAATTCTGGAGATATAGTATTTAAAAAGAACAAGCAAATTAAAGGTAAAGATAAACCTTTATTTGTTAAACAAACCGTTAAAAAAGATAATGTTGTTACGATTACAACTACTGATAACAAAAGAATTCACAAATCCCATCTTAAAAATTAAAATCTATTTCTAGACTCACAACGCATTATGTAATTGCAACTGTAGACATCTACGAGTACAACAATCCACTAGTTGTAATAAAGCAAGGTGTCGGGAAAATTTGCAATGGAAACTACAAAATAATTCATACAATCAACCTAAAAGAATACGAACAAGCTGTTCAAGACATCAAATCCACGATGCACTACAGAACAAAAAACATAGGAACATTAAGCCTACAGATAGATCATCAACTCGCCAAAATCGAGAATTTATTAAGTCAACTTCACATTACCAGAAACAAGAGATCAATAAACTGGATTGGATCCGCCTGGAAGTGGATAGCAGGTACCCCTGATGCTACCGATTGGGATAACATTATCAGCCAAACAGACACCATCACAAATAATAACAATAAGCAATACACCATCAACGAATATTTGATAAAAACAACCAAAAATTTAGTAGACGACTACAATAGAATAGTCACGGAAGCAGACACAGATGACACCATCAGGCACGCACAAACGCTCTTTAATAAACTAGGCTTAATAAATGACGAAATATCGCAAATTGTAATGGCTGGCCAATTGGCGAAAAAAGGTATCGTACATTCGCAAATATTGAATAAAGGAGATATCGCAAACATACTTTCTCAAACCGAAACACTCCCGTATAAAAATGAGTTACAAGCCCTTCAATTTGCTGAACCTTCAATGGTTGTAAAAGATTCCCTTCTCTTATATATTATTTCCCTACCAAAAACGGAAGATATCATGTTTAATAAAATAATACTTCGCTCAACAATTAGGGATAACAAAAGAATATATCTCAGTTTCACTAACCTACTCGTTTCTCACACAGAAAAATATGGAATTAAAGGTGATTGCCCAATAATCGAAGGAGTAACTATATGTAAGAAAGATCAGGTAGAAATTTTAGATTCGTATCACTGTATTGTAAATATACTTAATGGGGGAAATGCAACTTGCGAATACCAAATAACCAAACAGCCAATAATTGAACTTATATCGGATGGCACAATATTTTTAACGAATTATATCGGAAACTTTACATACGGAAACAATTCACAAATCTTAAATGGTACCTTCATCATCAACTTCTTTAATGAAACAATAACCCTTGACAATACGAAATATTCAAGTTGGCAAACAACTTCTACTCAAATCCTACCACCAGTACTACAGGGCAACCTGACAGAAAAGGAAATCAAATTAGATTTACAATATCTCCACCATCTCCATCTCAAAAATATTAAACATTTAGATAACCTTTCCTATAGGGGCTTAATTTCAATTAGCTCTAACTTCGGCCTACTTTTCATTGGTTTTTCAATAATAATTATTGTTCAATTATATTCCAAATGCAAAAATCACCAAGCAACTCTACAATTTCCAACCCCACCGCACTTTCCTGAACTAAAAATTAAAACAGTAAACAGAACACACGTCTTTCAATTAAATCCTCATAACTTACATACGTACACTACTAACTGCGTAGGTTTTTTTTTTACTGTCCGAATAATAACGTGATTTTTAGCGGAGTTTTATATGATAAAACTCTGTATTGTTCTTTTTCAATTTAGTCTTCATAGCGACAAGAACGTAAACCAATAATTAGGTCAAGACTAAGTGATATAATTAGTAACAGGCATATATCAAAGTATATTGTTATACACATATTGACATATGTACTTTTTTTACACTAAAAAAAGTTTATTTTAATAAGTTACCCAAAATTAAGGTAACAAAATAATTTATAAAAACATTTTAAAATTTACTGGATTCAATACCAGAAGTTTTACACAATTTGTGTAATTTAGCCGCAACGGTTAACATAACCTCAAATTTCTAAATTGGAATCCATCACCTAGATACGTGACCGTATAAAGTAACATTTAAATACATTTAAGGAGCATAGTCATAACTATTAGGCCATAGTGGGCTTTAAGGCCTGGCCACCACTGTAACTTGTTAATATCCAACAGACCAGGAAAGGAATCCACGACACAAATTTGGATATCAAGCATAACAGAAAGTAATCACATAAAAAAATCAAATATACAAATTTTAAAACAAATAGACCGATACATATAGGTAAACAGCCGTATTCATAAAAATTTATTTCAGATTTATTGGCGGTTTATCAGCCAAAATTGTTAAAGTTGTATTCATAAACGAAAAAATTTTATTAAACCTTTAGTAAACCATCAGTAAAGTCAAAAAATTTATTGTTGGATTTGCCCTTCTTTAAACCAAAAATAAAGTGACATTTTGCATTATATTCAAGTAAATATAAAATATGGTGACATACATACATATATGTATGCATATAAGTGTGTAGATATGTAGCATGTATTAATAATATTTACCATGTTTTCCATTTCATTTTCTGAAAGTTCTTGTTTGTTATTAGTTGCATCCATTTTAATTACACAAATTATAAATACATATGTACGTTTACTTATAGCACAAATCAAAGAAATAAAATAAAATTCTGACGAATTATAGCAGTGATGTAAATTAAAGGTAAACAAACTCATTATTCGGTTACCTTTGCTACCGTATATCACAAAAATTGATAAATGGTAACAGTTTCTTTATTGATTTTTATTTAAAATTGTTCGCAAACTCATTTTTTATGTTTCTTATTTTGCAAACATATATTTTTCATTAAATTTTTTAAATAATTTATAGAAAACCTGATATCTACTTGATTATCGGGTTTAGCAAACAGTGGTTTAAAGCATCACTAAGAACTAAATGACAACCACATAAAAAGAGAGTTGCCATACATTCACATAAAGTCGCTACAATCGTTCAACAGCTATAAAACTGATATTGTTCCTTTATGAATACCAATTTTTATTAATCATTAATAAAACGAAAAGTCTACGATAGCTATTGTACTCTATAAACCTACAATAATATTTTTTTATGAATACGGCCGAAAATCTATAATTGCATAAGCATGTCCATGGCATTCAAGACAATCACAAAATCTTAAGTTGGAACCCAATTGTGTAAATAGAAGTTTTGCGAACGTAAGTGTTGAGAGTTTCCAAACCACAATTTCACTTATTATCATATTTACATAGAGTAAAGAAAAATCCAGAAGCATCCAATAAATGCAATAAATTAAAGTAAAAGTTATCAAATATAAAAAAATTCAATTACCACATTTTCAGTCTACATTATGTTTTGGAAATCTTAACAAGCATTAACCTTGCGAATTTTATCATTTAATTAATATCTATATTATAAAAAATTTTAAAAGAAAAAAATTTACATTATCATGCAGGTAACATTAGGGTTAAGAATATGGTATTTGTAAATGCAAAACAATCTCTAATTCTCAGCATTCAGTGTCAACCAAGATTATACGTCGGAGCGTCGAGGCCTCAACTGTTCCAGCTATGTATTATTGGTGAGTGAAATATATCGATATTTTGTTTTGCATAATTAACTATTATTTAAAAGAAGTTAGTTAATTAAATTAGTTTATATATTTTTTTTTGAAAATAACCCGCATAATGTGCTAAATTGCGTCTTTCGAGGGAACGATGTACGTTTGTTCATTATGAGTAGAAGTCGTAATACATAATTGTTTGTTTTTTTTTCTTTGCTTTTTTAACATTTTTGTACCCAGTAAATCATTATTATAAACTTAATTATCATTAATCAATCCATTGGAAATATTGATGAATTATTTTTTTAGTTAGTTTTTTTTTTTCAATATCGCCAAATAGTATAAGTCAAATTTAATTTTATTTGAGCAAGTGAATTATTACTGAATTAACTCTAGAGCTCTGAAATGAATATTACTTGTTTATTATCTTAGTAAGGACGCGTAGAATTTTAGTGAATACTTCTTTTATATTTACTAATTTAACATAAGATGAAGAAATTTGAATAGGGAATAAAAAGTGAAATCAAAATGAATTGCTAAGTCTTTTTTTTTAAAAGTTTTCGTCGTGTGAGAATGTACATAAGTGTTTGGCCGAAGTTGGGATCTTAATAATATTAGCTATTAAGATCAAAAGGTAGGGTGGGTAATGATGTATATTATCTCCATTCCATCAGGGAGATGCAAATATGTTTTTTTATGCTTTTGATCAAATCGTTAGGTTGATAATAAAACGGGTTTGACTAACATCTATTGTCCATTCAACCTGCTCCATATCTACGTATATGTATTTTTTTGTAGTATCGGGAGTCTACAATAATATTTATGAATGTAGAATATCATATAAAAATTGGAAACGTAGCGAACAAGAACCCCGACAATCGACTGACCGCTAGTGGCAATTAATGGCTCCCATCATTTCGTCCGTTTCTGAATACTTAACACCTTTTATATATGAAGAACAATCGTTAAACTAATATAGAGAAAGCTCTAGTTTTAATTTTCTACTCTTGTTTTGAGGTTTGCCTATCCACAATCGTTCTAAAAAAAGGCTGTACATTACAGCTTCTCAAGTAGATTCAATATGAATCTACATGCTTCGCTCTCAAAATTTTGTATTGCAAAGCATGTTGTTTCGCTCATGATTGGGGTGTGAAGCATCAATAGAGAGCGAAGCATGTTCCGTGTGAACGTAGTATTACCGCTATTCTAGGTATATCTAACAAAGAATTTTTGCTTCTGAATTTAAAATTAACTCAGTTTCAAATATTCTTTATGAATAATATAATATATGTATGTATGTACGTTAGAATGCTATCGAAAGCTTTGACGTTAGTCTTCAATGGGCGAAAAGGAATATCAGTTCTTTAGAAGACATAATAATCTTACAAAAGCTAGTTAAAAAAAAAACTAAAGATTGGAATACATACGATATTTATGATAACACGTTAGAAATAATAAATAGGTATAAGAAAATATTGTATGAACAAGGAATACTTCATGTAAACAACCTTTAAAATAAAATAATAAAGATTAGAAAATATCTTGTTGCTAAGAAAATATATCGTCAGCTAAAACGCAAACGGCCCTAAATAACATTTTTGAAATTTTACAGGAGAAGCAAAATACTGTTTTAAACCAAAAGTATAGTTTCAATCAGCATGATTTTCACCAGTATTATTAAAAAAGATGTGACAAATTGATTTCTGGCAGAATGAAATCAAATTTTGTGATATTTGAATGGCTATGCTATTTAAGTCCTTTTATACCTTAATTTTCTGAATTTCTGACACGATCGTCTTTAAATCTTGGAACGTTTAATATGCAAATCCTTAAAAAAATCTTTTAGTGATTTGAAGAGTACAAAAACAATAATGTTATACTTTATTTATCTTTCTTCATGTTTTTTCGGAAACACTCTCCTTTTAATCTTGAAATGTTTAATGGACGATGATTAAAAATGTTTGTTGTCGTTTTTATTAATATGCAATTTACTGTTATAGATACACAGAAACAAATAGCGCCTCTTAATTTATTATTCGTTTTTCATAAACTATTTATTCAAGTTTTGAATTTAAAACGTGCTGGTGCTGATTTTTGTTTTGTAAAAAGATAAAATTTAAATAAAAAAATAATAATTTTTACATTTATTTGAGCATGTACTCATGTACTCAAGTATTTATGTTTTATATTTTATTTATTTTATTTATTTATTGTATAGGTGTAGAAAAGTAAACACATTCATAATGGAAAATTATTGTTGTGTGTGTTTGAAAAATTTTTTAAAGGCTATTTTTATGCTTTGTAATTCACAAAAATATGTTTGTGAGTTTTTGTATAAATAGATGAGCTTTGGAATTTTTTAAACATAAACATCTACTGATGAATTGGTATAGCTACCAACGAAATATATATCTAGATATTGCTAACCCGCAACAAATAAATAAAATATAAAAAAATAATAATTAAAAAGTGAATTGTTTGTGTTTAAAAGTAAAAAGCTGAAATTAAAAAATAAGATTACAAATATTTCACGTAGTTTGAAGTGTTTTTTTAAGTTTAAAGAATTTAAATTAAAAAAAAAGAAAAGTTGCAGCAATTGATGCTCCAAATTTTATAAGAGGGGCAATTAAACAGTTGATGGTTGACAAAATAGCAACAGAATTTTATTGGAGAGGAACAAGCGGAAAAGAGAGCATCCAAAAGTTTATTATTATATCTATTATAAGAAGTATGTTTATAACTTTTTACAGAAACGAACTCACATGATTAATTCCGTAAATACTTTTATAGATCTTTGCCATTCCAAATTTTCAAGGATTGATGATGCAATCATTAACCGGACATTGCAGCAACATGTTCCTTTGTAAAATAAAACTACAATTGTAGTAGAAAATTTTTTTTCGAAGCAAATGTTTATACCGAAATTACCAACAACAATTTACGACGCATTATACGATTCTTCAAACCATCATCGAATGAGCCGTTTGCGACTCTCTGTATGAATCATATAAGAATTATACGGCTGAGCATTTCACAAGTTGAAAGATAATCCCTACATGATTCTCACGCGATTCTTGAAATGCTTTATGAAAGACTCGTTAGATAATCTCTACACACATCTCAAGCGATCCCCTCTACGATGAATATAAGCGTCCTTCCATATATTGTGGAAGAATCTCACAGAAGAATCAGCTCGTGTAACAGTTTCTCCCGTGCGAGGGATCTTCTACGATTAAAAAATGCTCTCGTCGACGATCAAAACTGCTCTTTATGAGATTCCCAGTAGACTCTTCCACGATTGAAAATGCTAGCTGGTTACTGATTGCTGATGAAGAAATACGACCTCGCGTAAAGAGGTTTCAAATTGAGAGACAACATTATTTGATGGCTTCCGTAAAAATTTGAATTTTTTTAATATATTAATGTATATTTGTATATACATACATACATACGTATGTATGTAAGTATGTATCTATGTAAAAGTAGCATAACTTTTTCTATTATCTTTAATAATTGTATTTGTAAAAAATTAAAGTTAAAAAAATTATAGAAATATAAAAACATTGTAAAACAACAACTAATAGTCATATTAGCATGTAGAAGTTACGGTCACAGATAACCAGATGCGACGAAAAAAAAAAAATTTGGACTTGGTGAAAAAGAGGCAACATTAGTGTTCGAAATTTACAATTCTCAACGTTTTCAAAAATGTATCACCCAAAAATTCAATTTACCACTGAAGTAGAAATTAAAAGATGTATAAATAGTTTAAAGACACAACCGTGCACAGGGAAAAAGGCAAGATCTTACTAGATTGGTATTCAAAAGAAATTTCATCGGGCAGAATAATTAATTTCAGTGCAACACAGCCTAAAAGTCAAATTATAAATACCGCAAAAAGGTTTATTTTCAGAGTTCTCAACATAAGTGTTACACAATTTCGCATTAAAAACATACAATACTCAAAAATAACAGCTTTGCTACCAAATTAGTAAATAAAATTAATAATGGTTGAAATAAAATTAATAATGGTCATGTCGGCACCTTTTATCCATCATGTCGGCACCTTTTATCCACTTTTTTTTATCCAAAATGGGGTAGAATCGGTAATTCCCTTATACTCAAATAATATCTGGGATTTACTAAAGCTCAATCAAAATAGTTGTTAAAAAACTTTAAGCACAACAATTAATTTTTCGATCAATACTAATCTGCTTATTTTTCTTATATCCTTTATACAATTACTGCCTAACCCACGAAATCGAACGATGTCCATCGCTTGATTTTTAGATGTAAAAAATCTATCTTGCGTTCCACTAATAACCGATTTTATTTATTTGTTTAGCTTTTCTTCCAGTAAACAATTAATAAGTTAAATAAAATCGATTATTAGTGGAACGCAAGATAGATTTTTTACGTCTAAAAATCCAGCGATCGACATCGTTCGATATCGTGGGTTAGGCAGTTAGTCTACCTTACCTGTGACAATTAAAGAGTTTATAAGGTTAAAATGAAGGTCAGCACAAAGTATCTGGTTGCCTATCTTATATATTTATAAATAAAAATGAATAGTGGTTTCTTTGAGTACTTAAAACTTGAAAACGGCTGTACCAAATTGGATACTTCCTTCTGCGGGTTTGTTTGTAATTCCTACGCAAAGGTTTGGGAAAAAATAAAAGTTAAAACAGGTGGCGCTGTAGGGTGTTTGTTTGATCCTTATAGGACGCCCAACGGTTAGACCGATCGTGTTGAAATTTTGCATCTGTCTTACTGATGATTGGGAAATTCAAATAGGCTTTTTAACTTTTGGGGGAAAGGTTAGTCCCAATACAAACTAAATATTAATGTTCCCATATCTGCGCAACTTAAGCAGCGAATTAAGTGTATGTTACTTCAAGAACAAATACAACTTACACTGAAATAATGAGGCGATAGGACGGGGGAAAGGGTTACCCCTCATACAAAGTAAATCTTAATTTTTAAGAAGAAATTTTTAATATTCATATATCTTCACAACTAAAATATTATCTTCAAATTTTCTACGGGTTATCTCTGGCACAAAATACAACTTTCAGCCGATAGGAAGGGCGGAACGAATACCACCCATACAAGAAAATTATTAGTATTCACATATGTATCTGCACAACTAAAGAACTGAATGCTTTGAAATTTGCCGAGGATAACTCCAATAAAAATACAACTTACAGCAAACTCTTAGGACAATAGGACGGGTAAAAGGAGTACACAGATACAAAGAAATGATCAATATTCACATATCTGCGCAACTAAAGTAAAGAATGTCTTTAAATTTTCTTTGAGTCCCTCCGAATATAATTTTTCAGCGATATAATGGTGGAAACGTATACTCCTCATACAAAGAAATACTAGTATTAGTATCCCAACTCCTCCGAAACTGGTCGATGGCAAAACAAAGTTTATGGCGTCAGAGTGGGGGGACGGGTACCCACCATACAAAATATATATTAATATTCCTACATCTATAGAACTATAATAGTGATGCTCTCTAAATTTAATGTGGATAATTTTTGGAGCAAAGTGAAAGTTTCAACAAAATCTTTGGGAAATAAGAAGGGGAATACGGGTGCCCCTATACAAAGTTATTATTAATTTTTCATGGTCTTTCAAATTATTACGAGTTTCTAGATTTTTCTTTATAATAATAATAATAATTTAATTTAAAAAACCAACTTAAGCCAGACTAATTAAAAAACATCATTCAGTTCTACTTAAAACTTAACTAAATTATACAGCCATGTCACAGAGTAGAATTCCGTCCGGAAAAGAAATACATTCCGTATTTTGGTGGTTTATAAAACTAAATACGAAAAAAATTTTCAAAATAAAAGAACTTTTGTTTTAATGAACAGAATGGGAGTTTTCTGTCTTTCAAAGGGCAAATAACTATCAAAATATACTTTATTTCAAAAAAGCAATATGTTTTTATTATTGATTTTTCAAAAAAAAGTATGTAATATAATATACTGTAATTTTCTTGTACTTTTAGTTCCTTGATAATGGTTATCGATAATAACCGAAATATTGGATTAATTTAAAATAAAAACTTAAAAGACTATAAGGAACAACACTTCCTTGGTTTTTATTTTTATTTCTTCTTAATGAGACTTTTCAGCCGAATTAATTAAAACATTTTTACTCAAATAAATTAACACAGGTCTACTATATTAAACATTCTACAAAAAAGTATATTTTAGATAATTTCTAACCCTTTATTTTACAAATATTTAAAACTCTAAAAACATGTTTACAGCAAAACAAAATTTTCGTAAATGATTTCTGAAGCATTGCCATATCTAAGCGATTTTTCTTGCCAAATTATACAGTGAAAATCCTGATGTTGCCTAATGGTTGCAGAAAAATAGCTTGAGCAAAATTTTTCGGATTGATAAAAACGATTGGAATCTAAAGCAAGAAAAATGTATTCGAACGGAATAACAAATACGGAATTGACAGTATTCCGAACGGAATGTGTGACACGGCTGATTATAAGGAATTTATTAAAAAGATTTGCCAATTAATTTTTTTTATTTAAGAGAAAGTACTTACATAATACGATGGCATGTTTCGGCGTGATGGTGAGTACATGTCACGGACTGTTCTTCGGATTCGGTGGAGTCATCACGCAAGGTGGCAACTCCTAATGGTAATATTGGTATTATAGCAGCTGTAGCAGCTGCTGCTGTTGCCGGTGGGCCCGCCACCACAGCTGATGGTTTTGTTGGGGTGGCTGGTAGTGGTGGTAAGACTGGTGTCGGTGTTTTTGTCACTGTTGTGGCAGCCTGTGTTATAGCTTGCAGTGAGGAGGTGGTAGTACTTGAAGGCTTCTGGAAATTGAAGAAAACAAAGAAAAATATTTTTAAAGTAAAAACTTAATTGTTGCTCATCTTAAAATTTATTACTTAAATTCTTTTTAATATATTTAATTTATTTATTAAACAATTTTAGTCTTAATTACTTGTATTTCAAGCGTGTCAACTGTGGAAAATTGTCGCTTACGCTCGTAAAGAATTTCTCGTTCTATGGATCGACTGCGAAATGCTGGTGGGAGACTGCGATCTGCTGATGTTGGTATTATTGCTGATGGTGCACTACTACTCGCAACCAATTGTTGCTGTTGCTCTTGATTTTGCTGCTCCTGAGCTAATTGTTCCTGAGCTTGACCAGATGTAGTTGGTGGACTTCTTTCACTAACTTGTTCGTGCTGATGTTCTTGTTGCTGCTGTAATTGGTGATGGTGCTTATGATCTTCTTTCTTCTTTTCACGTTCTTGCTGGCGTCTTATCTCAAAATCCAATAATCGTGCTTCACGACTTTCCTTATCCCGCTGCATGAGTATATAAGATTATCAATATTTAGTCAGAAATAGTTTCGGAAAAAAATACATTTATTTATACATATATTAACTGTCTTATAATTAAAGGTTTTTTAATTAACGTTGTCGTTAATTAATAAAGGATTTGAACATAGGAATGTTGGGCATTGACGGAAATTCTTTTAAAACCTCAAAAATTTAAGTATAGCAAGAAATAAACTGTTATAATGACGTTCCTAACGACAGTCAACGATTCACCCTCAGTTCAGCTTTCAATGGACTTTATTTTTTCATCATTACATTGTCACGCATAAGACGGAATATTATTACAGAAAATTTCTGAAGAGTTTCAAAGGTACATATGTACTTCCTGTTAATAACGTTAATTTTTTTTTTTTGTAGGATCAGCACCTTTTCAATGCATTGTGCCAGAACTCAGGGAGATGGATAGAGTAGAGAAGATAGACGTGCAAAATTTAGAATGCTTAACTCTTTTACAACTCTGCTTTGCGCGTTATGTAGACGCATTGACTTTTTTAAGCTGTATTAGCTTACATTTGTTTTACTTATCAGATGTTTCTACTCGTACTAACCGACGAAGGAGGGCGATGTTGCGTACATTAGCTTGGAACAGCATCGATCGCTGTCGGAAGTATTTTTTAGTGTATGCATAGGCCTTCATCACTTAAATAGTCCAACAACGATTAATACATTGTCTCAGTACATTAGAGAAATTAATGATGTTGATTGACTTGCTCTGGCCAGGGTTTGAAAACAGGCCCCAAGTCATTGCTTGCTTAGTAGTCAACGCGCTAACCAGTTCAACCAACACCACCCTCAACAAGTAAGTACAGGTAATTCTAATTAGTTGGTCCACAGTGTATATTAATTGAAAAAATTTTAAACTCTTTCTTAATGTATTGAAATATGTATGATCTACAATCCCTTAAGATTGTTTTTCTATGACCGTATTAATAAATAAGTAAATATTACCTGCTGTCATTATATGAGAAGTACATAATAGAACTTGTTTTTGGTATCCTACAATATAATCATCAAATTGGCTTTAAGTAAAAATACTTTTATTGAAACTTCACTATTTTTTTTAGCCATTAAATAATTCTGTAATTGAATGAAGCATTTAAAATCATTACCTTATAATTAAGCGCGTCTACCTCCTCCTTTTTTGCTTCTCTCTCACAGCGCTGACGATCGCGCTGTTTTTCCTCGTCCGTTTGCGATGTTTTGCTGTCTGTAAAATTTTCATAAACTTTATTACATATTTAAATTAAGTACAATTAATGAAAAAAATGAAACAGTTTAAGTTTAAGTCATAGATATTATTTCTCCCAAATGTTGGTTAAGAATTTTTTAACATGCACGTGCATATTGATAAATATTTATTAAACAAAAAATAGTTTTAAAGAGAAACAAAGTGTAAACATAGGAAACTTTTTGAATTTAACATATAGGGAACATAGAATTATGGCTCTGAAAAGTTTCAATAACAAGTATCTATGGTAACAGAAAAACATGTGAGCGGAATCGAAATTATTTAAAATTTTTTTAATAAAAACTAGAATAAATGAAGAGGGTTGAACGTACATAGCTTGATAATTATTACTTATTTATTAAAATTAATAGTTGTTCTAATTTCTACGACCTTGTTTTTTATATTATTAAGTCTGTTTTTTTGTACTAAAAGATCCACTTTTATACAAAAATAACAATAACAAATAACTCCTTATTTTCATATTATTTTTTCAATATATCGCTCCCAAACAGTGGGTACTTTCTTCAGGGATAAATTAAATTATTTAAAAAACGTAAAATTAATATGAACATTTTTTTCCAAATTTTTTTAATTCATATCAAAAATTTGTAAACAAAAGGAATTCTTGGAATCTGCTATTTTCAAGAGATAGTTTTTTTTTGCCTTTCAGAAATATTTTTTCTTGAATCCAAGAATATTTTAAGAAATTTTTAGTTTTGATATTTGTTAATGCGAAGAGAACATTTTTAAATTCATATGTATTACTAATTTTAAGATCGCCATTTTTGTCATAATAGTCAAAGTTGGGTTTGGTTGGAATGGCATATATTTTTTTGTTTGGTATTTTTTATAGCTGCATATTATTTGAAAGAATAATTTTTTGTGTTTTTTTTTTTTGCATTTTTGTGGGATAGCTACTTTTTATTGACGAGAAAATTTGCTGAGCAATATATTACATTCAGTTTCAACTCTTGCAGTATACAGACGCGTTTTTATAATCGACGCAACTGAATATTTAAAAATTAAAAAAAAATATTAAACTCACAGAAAAATACAAAAACAAAACATTAATAAACAGTTATTTTACTGGTTTTATTTAATTTTTTGCTTGTGTGTAAATACATCAATATTTGAATACACAAACTCATATAAGTGAACTAAAAAATAATGAACCATAAAAAATAAAACTCTAAATGATTGTTTATTTAACTTTGGTTGCTGATGACGACAATAAAAAAATGAATTAAACACAAACCAGGGCCCAAATCGTTACATCCGTGAACGTACAACTCGTCACGTAATTTCCCATCAAATTATACAGTAATTACGTTACGAGTTGTACGTTCACGGATGTAACGATTTGGGCCCTGAATTCTACACAAAACTCAATTACTCGTGCGCGATCATGCTCTCCGTACATGTTAGATAGTGATCAAGAAGCAACAACAATTGTACCTATTAGCAAACTTGTCAGCTTGTACAAACAAACAATAAGTAACAAGATGACCAACGTGCACAAAATTTTAGATGCTGTACTCACCGCATCTACAATTAATAAAATTCAAACAGGTATGGGTAGATACATAAACATGTTAAAAAGGGATAAACATGTTAAAAAGGGGAAGAAGTCCACAATCAGCTCAAATAGCTTCAACAGCGAAAGTTCCCAAAATGGTGAAAAACAGTATAGAAATTCCAAAAATCGTTTCGCGATTTTATCTGAAAAAGACGATGAAGACACAACTACAACAAGGACGAGTAAACCTCCACCGATATATTTAAGAGAACAGAATTCCAGTTTGCTGGTTAAAAGCCTTATCTTATTATTTGCAAAAAATGAGTTTTATGTAAATCCAATTAAGCGCGGAAAAATCAACGAAACAAAAATTCAGGTAGCTCATGACAATAATTACCGAAAAATAGTTTCAGATTTAGAATCGAAAAATAAAAACTTTTATACATATCAACTAAAGAGTGCTAAAGAACAAACTGTAGTTATAAAAGGCATAGATTCAAGAGTGGATCCCGAAGAGGTAAAATCTGGCCTAAAAAATAGTGGCTTCAAAGTAAAGGGAAAAAATCCCCCAATTATATTTATAGTCGAGCTACAGCCAGGTGACTTGAAAATAAAAAAAAACATGAATCGCACCCAATTTATGAATTAAAGTACTTGTTGCACCAAAGAGTTACCGCTGAGCAGCCACATAAAATAGTTGGACCTATCCTGCTTACTGCTTACTTGTTGCAGGCAGTACTAAACAAACCATGAACTTGAAAATATGTTTTTGGAACGCAAATGGCATCTGCCAACATAATAATGAAGTAGAATATTTCCGTCTGGATAAACAAATCAATGTTATGCTTATTTCAGAAACTCATTTGACATTCGAATTTATTTTAAAATTAGTGGACACAATTTCTACTACACCAAGGATCCTCGAGGTAGAGCTTGTGGTGGCTCGGGAATTTTAATAAAAACGCGAATAAAACACTACCTGTTAAATGATTTTTGTAAAGATTATCTTCGAGCAACGAACATCTGCATTGAAAATTATTGTTAACAATTTTTGATATCATCCGTTTATTCTCCTCCCAGGTTTTCAATTTCAGAGAGTCAGTACACGGATTTTTATAAATCACTGGGGCCCCGTTTTCTAGAAGCTGGCGACTTTAATGCTAAACACATATTCTGGTTCACGTTTAATCACTGCTAAGGGTCGTGTTTTTTTCGAGTCAATATTTAAAATGTTTTTGAATGTAGTTTCAAGTGGTCAGCCAACATATTGGCCAACAGATCGACAAAAATTTTCTGATGTTATCGACTTTGAAATTGTGAAAGGTGTGCCCAGCGTAATGATTGCAGTTGAATCATTTTTGGATTTATCTTCAGTCCACTCGCCTACAATTATTACTATAAACTCGCATACAACTTCATTACCTACTAATCTAAAACACAAAAAATTGCTCGGACAATATGCCGTTGAGAACACATTCTGACACAAGCACACGTTAAACAAGCTGCTATTAATGCTTCTTCAAATCAACCAAGTTAACAAGTGAGATTCAACAATATTTTTTCTGTTGATATAGAAAGCTTTTATCTGAAAAAAGGAGAGCTCGACGAGAATTGCAACGTTACAGATCGCCTCAGCTAAAATTAAGGGTTAAGGACTGTACCAAGCAGCTTAGAAAAGTTTTGCAAACACAAAAAACAGCTTCCCTTCAAAAATTTTTTCAAGAACTAGACGCAACTCCACAAACAGATTATTCGCGGTGGCGTGCAGCCATAGGACTTAAAATGCCGGTGATATGTAAACCTTCATTACGAGCTTCAAATCGTTAAACACTTAGTTAAAGTATTTACTCCAAATATTTCTGCTGATATTGTTGAACTGACACCAGTTGCCTTTTTACCAGAAATTCCGCTAAGATTTTATATTGTGGAGATTGAAAAGGATATTACTAGTCTAAACACAAAAAAGCCCCAGGTATTGATAAAATAAGCACCAAAAATGCTTCAAGAATTGCCTTATGTTGCAAACCGAATAATACTATTCATCTTTAATAGTATTTTACGACTGCAATACTATCCAATAGAATGGAAGGTTTCGATGATTACTATGATACTCGGTAAGGATCATACAAAGGTTGAATGCTATCGGCCTATCAGTTTATTGTCCAATATGTCGAAAATTTTTAAAAAGTTGTATATGTAAACATTGACGAAAGCGATAATCAATGTACATTTTGTTTTTTCCACATTCAAACATGTTTTCAAAGTTCTATTTCAGTTTTAATGTTTTACTTCATCTTTGTTCTGATTCAGCTTTATGTTATTGTAACATTGTTCTATTGCAGTGTTGTTCTATTCTTCAATGTTTTTATCGTAAAGCAAAACAATTAGTTATGGAAGTATGTGTTTTATAATGAGAAAGCAATATACACACACTATTTAAATTTAATGAAATTGCTTGTAAGCCATTTTTCTTGTGCTTGTGCAGCTCATTATTTTATAGCAGTGTTCAGGCGCCTCCGGTGTTAAGTAGACGCATTAACTTTGTTAAGCTGTATTAGCAGACATTTTTTAATTGTTTTACTTCGCCGATATTTCTGCTAACCGACGAAGGAGGGCGATGTTTTGTACATAGCTGGGAACAGCTTCAATCGCTGTCGGAACAGTTTTTTAGTGACAAGTGCTATGCCATCATCACTTAAATAGTCCGACAACAATTAATACAGTTTCTCAATAATATATATTAGAGAAAAATTAATGATGTTGATTAGCTTGCTCTGGCCAGGGTTTGAACCCAAACCCCAAGTCATTGTTTGCATCCAGTAACATGAACTACCCAAAAACATGAACATATTTTTTTCATTGACTAGTTTAAAACGTGAATAAAGGTTAAATAAAGGCTCTAAAACGTGAACTTTTTTCCAAACGCTTAAATTTAATACTGAAAGCCCATTTAAAAATTTTGGGTTTCCCCACTAAAGAATTTTTGAAGTGAATATTCATCCACTAAAGTCATAATAAAGCCTTTTTATGAAATAATATTAACAGACCTTTTTTATTTTAAAAAATTATTTATTTTTCTTACAAAAACTAGAATCGAAAAACGTTTCATAGCTAAAACACCACGTACTTTATTTTAATATAAAACAAAGGACAAAAGAGGCTGCAAAAAGTGATAAAAAATGCAATCTAAAACGTGAACAAAATCGAAAACGTGAAACCCTCGGTAAAAATTAGTTCACGTTCCTGCGAGTTCACTGTACATATATGTTTTATTGGAAATTATAATAGTATCATTGTCTAATTGTAGCAAGTATGTTTGTTTCGTTATTGGAAGTTCCCACAATACCTTCAAATTGGTTTAACAAAATAGCTCCCGGATATAATTCTTGTATCGTATTTATATGCTGATTATTTATAAAAATGCAATCATGTTTCCTACTTGACAAAAGTGAGGGAATACAATTTCTTTTGGTTATATCTATTAATTGATTTTCACTGCAAATACATAATTTATTATATTCTTTACAATTTTCTCTTAATTCATAAATTTCTTTATTACATCTTATTACATTTTCAGTATTAATTTTTTCAAATTTTCCTTTTTTATTGGTTTAATCAATATCTTTTCACAAAACTTACTATCTATTGCAGGAAGATTTATTATGTAAATGATGGCTCTATAATCTGTTGATGGCTCTATAATGCTTGCTCGAGATCAGTATAAGGGAACTTTTCCTGATCTAAAAACTGTTTAAATTCACTCATCTTCTTTTCGGACAGAATAAAAGAATTAATAACCCCTACCTTTGACCACTGCCAGGCATACAGTACGTTAACAATCTCTTCTCTCAGTAACCTTAATTTATTGGTTATTGTTTCTTCCTGTATTCTTCTAAATTCTTCTAAGGATTGGATGGCCTTAATAATGTTGTTCGTGGAACTTGCCAATAAATTGACTCTTTCCAAAACTTATCTATTTATTATCCTCAGTCTTTCATTATTTTCCAAGAGTCCTTTCATCTTTTGTAAAACTATTCTATGGTCATCATGATCCGAAGTACCAGCAACCCATTTTTAAGCTGTACCCAGAAAATTTATGCATCGTTTTTTCCGAGGCCTAATAGTTTCGAGGTGTTCTTTCATTTGCCTGACATCGTAAAGAAAAAATGGCAATAAGGTACTGTTTCTAAGTATTTTGTGTTGGATTTCTGATTCCATTTCCTGAATTATTGACTCGTACTGCGTTATATTTAGAACATGTATTAATTTGAAGTTTCCATTTTGCAACCGGTCTTGTCCTAAATATATAGGAACAAGTTGGAAATTTGAGTAATCCAATATCTGCACCTCAGATCGGCAGATATCAAGAATTGTGAATAGTAATAACATTTTGAGTGACATTTCCTGCAGAGAAGAGGAACATTTATGATTTTATATTCTCCTTATGTATAATCATATTTCTACAAAATATTTTTACTTTATTTTCTGAATCCTCGCTTATTTTTTGCTTTTTGTACCTATCATCTAATTTATTTCTCTTACAAATAAGTTTCTCATAAACCTCTTGATTTGGTTTATACAATTTTATTTTAGTAGGTTTATTTCTATTTATCAGTTTCAATTGTGCTTCACGAAGTTTATCTCGTACATCGTCATGTCGGAGTTTGTTGTGAAATATATCGTATGGTTTTTTATTCGTTACTGAATGAATAGTTAAATTAAACTGCTGAGTAGCTCTGTTAAATGTTTCCTTAATATCAATTATGTGAAATTCCTGCTTAATGCAACGTGCGATTTCTATCAGAGTTGAGTGTACGCTTTCCACTTGACCATTTGTTGACCTATGGCGTGGGCCATAGTAATACAATTCAACTTGCAGTCTCTGCAGTAATTATTTAAATTGTGGAGTTGTGAAACCTGGTTCATTATCAAGGGTAAGTTTTTTCGCTTTTGGAAAGCCTTGTAAAATTTCTTGGACTTTTTCTCCAAGATTCAATTTATCTTCAATATGTTTTATCACTAAAAATTTTGAATAAGCGTCTACGCAGGTATGATTTTGTGCGTAAAAAATATCAATATGGAGGAATTTCCCCTCAGTGTTGGGAATTCGAGCCTCACCAATTGGAAGTATAGCAGGTTTCCTATCATATTTAGGTTTGTTGCATATGTTGCAACGTCTGATATACTGTTTTATACTATTTAACATTTTTGGCCAGTAGTAATGTTGAAATATCTGTTTATGATTTTCTTTACAGTTTCTATGAGCACGAACATGAGTTTGCTCTACTATTGCTGTTTGATCATCTGGGTTAGTAATGTCAATCGCGAACATCCTAGTAAAAACGAATTTGTTTTTAAATACATTTTTTATGGTCTCCTTAACCTCGTAAAGAAATTATGCAGTGAAATGAATTGCTGTAACAAGGTTAGGCTTAAGGAATTCCAATAATATGGTTTTCAACTTTTCTCTTGTATCGAACTCTATTATGTGGCAAATTCTGCCCAAAGTTATCAGAGATTTATGTTTTGTGAAATTAGTTTTATAAAGCAAAATTTGTTGCTTAAACTCGTTTAGAGGTTTATTGATTTCAGGGATATTAAAACTGTCGCTGCTTTTAATAGAAAGTTGGGTACTTTGTTCAGACTCATCATCAGGGATATTCAGTTTAAACTCTCGTAGTGAACAGACGCGTTTTTATAATCGTCGCAACTGAATATAAAAAAAATATAAAAGAAAAAAAATTTTCAAGTCACAAAAAATATAAAAAAAACAAAACATTTATTGAACAGTTATTTTACTGGCTTTATTTTATTTTTTGCTTGTGTGCAATACACATTAATATTTGCATACACAAACTAATATACATAAGTGAAAATACAAAAAAGAGAACTCTAAATGAGTTCACCTTCTAACAACAACAATAAACCTACAAGCAGTAGGAATGTACAATATATAACTTTGGTTGCTAACGACGACAAAAAAAATGAAGTAAACACAAACCTGAATACTACACAAAACACAAATACTCGTGCGCGATCATTATCTTTGAACATGTTAAATATCGATCAAGAAGCAACAACAATTGCACCTATTAGCAAACTTGTCAGGTTAGCTGTACAATCAAACAAACAAACAATAAATACCCAGGTGACCAACGTGCACAAAATTGTAAATGCAGTGAGTGAAAATAGTGATAATAAAATCCAAACTGGTATGGACAGATACATAACCGTGCTAAAAAGGGGAAGAAGTCCCAAATCAGCTGAAATAGCGTCAACGGCGAAAATGCCCAAAGATGGGAAAAATAATATTAAACATTCTGAAAATCGTTTTGCGATTTTGAATGAACAAGTCGATGAAGACACAAGTACAACAAGGTCCACTAAACCACCGCCGATATTATTAGAGAACAGAACTCCAACCTTTTGGTAAAAAGCCTTATCTCATTAATTAACTATCTCTAAATGAGTTGATCTTCTGACAACAACAACAATAAACCTACAAGCAGTAGGAATTTGTATTTAAACTTGGTTGCTAATGAAGGCAACGAAAAAAATAATTTAAACACAAACTTAAAATTTACACAAAATACAAATACTCGTGCGCGATCATGCTCTCGGTACACGTTAAATAATGATCAAGAAGCAACAACAATTGCACACATTAGCAAACTCTTTAGCTTAGCTGTACAAGCAAACAAACAAACAATTAGTAATAAGGTGACAAACGTGCACAAAATTGTAGATGCGGTGAATACAATAAGTGATAATAAAATTAAAACAGGTATGGACAGATACATAACCGTGTTAAAAAGGGGAAAAAGTCCAAAATCAGCTGAAATTGCGTTAACGGCAAAAGTTTCCAGAGATGGAAAAAACATTATAAAAAATTCCGAAAATCGTTTCGGGATTTTATCTGAACAAGGCGATGAAGACACAACTACAACAAGGACGAGTAAACCTCCACCGATATATTTAAGAGAGCTGAACTCTAGTTTTTTGGTAAAAAGCGTTATCTCCTTAATTGGAGAAAATGAGTTCTATATAACTCCAATTAAGCGCGGAAATATTAACGAAACAAAAATTCAGGTAGTGCAAAAAAGTAATTACCGTAAAATAGTTTCTGACCTTGAGTCAAAAAACAAAAATTTTTATACGTACCAATTAAAGAGTGCTAAAGGTCTAACCGTCGTAATAAAAGTTATAGACTCTAGCGTGGATCCAGAAGAGGTAAAGTCTGGCCTTGAAAATAGTGGCTTCAAAATTAAAAATGTTTCAAACATTAAAAAAAGGGAAAAAATGCACAAACCTATATTCAGAGTCGAGCTACAGGCAGGTGACTTGAAAATAAAAAAGAACGAATCGTAGCCATTTAATAATTTAAAGTACTTGTTAAGCCGAAGAGTTACCGTTGAGCTTCCACATAAAAAAACTGGTCCTGTTCAATACCTTAATTGCCAAGAATTTGGCAATACCAAAACTTCCTGCAAGCTGCCTACAGTTTGCGTTGTATGTGGTGAGTTAAACAGTACCTAAAAATGCGACAAAATAAAAGGTGATCCTAAAGCTAAGATCCCACTATCGGCGCAATGCACCAATTTTCGTCGCAATTCATGTGCCGATAGTGTGACCGCACACAATTTTTCAAAATGCGACAATCTGCGCCGAAATTGTGCTGAGTATGGACAATCAAAATCAACCTTGATGCGCCGATAATGTGAACCCACTATTGCACAATGTTAAGCAATCAATTTGCAAAAAATTCGCCGATTTTTGTCGGCCACTCGTGCGCCGATCACAGTCGACAACCAGTGCCGATACACGGGCTGGAAAACCGAATTTTGAAATTGCACACCTTGTAAAACTATTTTTTTTAAGCTTAGTTGTACCAAAATTAATTTTTTATTATCTTTTATGCATTTAAATTTTATTTATTTATTGTGGGTTAGCAAATCTACATATATGCAAAAAATTAATAAAAATTTTAAAATCAAATTCTTGAGTATTTGCTCGAATAAATGTTATATTTTATTCATATATTGTTAAAAAATTGTTATGGGGTAGGTAATCTATGTATATGCATTTCGTTGTTAGCTTAATACCAACTCATCAGTAGATATTTACTATTCATGTTTAAAATTTCCAAAACTCATCTTCTCATACATAAACTCGCAATAATAAGTTTGCGAATTACTAAAGCATACGCAAAATTGCTTTTAAAAAACTTTAAAAACATCACACAAATAATTTTTTTTCATTCGATATAAATCTGTTTACTTTTCTTATAACTTTTATACAGTTACACAACCTTTTGTTGGCAATAAAAGTTTTTATAAGGCAAAATAAAAACAAACTTCCCTTTTACAAAATATAACCTTTTACTCAAGTATTCATGTTTTTAGTAAAGATCAACTGATGAGTTGATATTTAACTACCAACGAAATACACATATGTAAATTAGCTAACCCATAACAAGTAATAATATTTTAAAAACATATATTCCTAAGTATTTGTGCGAATAAAATGTTATATTTTATATATATATTAAAACATTTAATATAACATTTGTACTGTTGAACAGAAAAAAAAAAACGATTTTACCATCTCTGAAAACATCTGTTTACAAAATAACAAGAATAGAAGTACGTGCTGCGTAGTAGTAAATTCAATTAAAATTCATTAATTTTTTATTATTATATACATATTAATACTCCTATATTAATTATATACACAATATATGTATATGGCCAAAGCAGTTTTCTCTTTTTCATTGTAATAAATGCCGAAAATTAAACTGTATCTGCCAACAAGCAAATAAACAAACGCATATACATACATATACGTACATACATACTCGTACATACAATACATATGTACATGATTTAATTTGCCCAATAATGCACGATAGTGGGATCGCATTGTACCAATTATTGTCGCAATTTAGATTTGGCCGATATGAGCCGAAAAAAACTGTGGCAATATGCGACGATAATGGGAACGCCCAAAAATTAATTGTGCAATATTTTTACATGTGTGCGGATATAGCACGATAAAAATTGTCGCAGATTGTGCTGTTTGCGCCAATAGTGGGATCTTAGCTTAAGGCGAAAAAATGTGGCAAAATTCGTCGAACAGAAAAACAAATGTTATTCCCGCTCAGCCCAACACCCCTTTAAACTACCCACAGTTACCTCAACCGTCGTCTAGCCATAATCAATACTCAAATGTTTTAAAATCTAACATGACTCTTACTCAGCAAAAACCTAATAGTCAATTTTCATACGCTAACATTTTTAAAAATAGCCAGAATACTGCGCAAAAATCGGTACCAGCAAACGAAGTTTTAGGCTCTAATTTTAGTCGTATTGAAGCCTCAATTGAGATCTTTATACAAACAGCAATTACTTTTACTCTCAACATGTCCTGTATGAAGCAGGATTTGTTGAAAATGCAGTCTACCTTGTTGCAGGCTGTACTAAACAAACCAAGAAGTTGAAAATATATTTTTGGAACGCAAACGGCATCTGCCAACATAAAAACGAAATAGAATACTTTCTTCTGGTAAAAAAATCGATGTTATGCTTATCTCAGAAACTCATTTGACCTCCGAAGCTTTTTTAGAATTATTGGATATTATTTCTACGACACCAAGGATCCTCGACGTAGAGTTTGTGGTGGTTCGGGAATCATAATAAATACGCGAATAAAACACCACCTGTTGAATGATTTTTGTGAAGATTATCTTCAAATTACGAACATCTGCATCGAAAATTACTATCAAAAACTTGTAATATCATCTGTCTATTCGCCCCCCAGATTTTGAATTACCGAGACTCAATATACGGATTTTTATAAATCACTAGGTCCCCGTTTTCTAGCAGCTGGCGACTACAATGCTAAACACACATTCTGGGGTTCACGTTTAATCACTTCTAAGGGTCGTGTTTTGTTCGACACAATATCTAAAATGGGTTTGAATGTAGTTTCAAGTGGTCAGCCAACATATTGGCCAACAGATCGACAAAAAATTCCTGATGTTATCGACTTTGGAATTGTGAAAGTTGTGCCCAGCGTAATGATTGCAGTTGAATCATCTTTGGATTTATCTTCAGACCACTCGCCTACAATTGTCACTATATACTCGCATACAGCTTCATCACCTACATGTGACTTACCAACGACATCTGTACGTATTAATTGGCTGAAATAGAAAAAATATCTGACTACTCATTGCTTCTACAATATGCCGTTGAGAACACCTTCTGACATAGATAACTCTATTAGGTTGTTTCAAGCACACGCTATAGAAGCTGCTCTTAATGCTTCTTCAAATCAACCAAGTCACAAAGTGCGATTCAACAATATTTTTTCTGTTTATATAGAAAGGCTTTGATCTTAAAAAAGGAGAGCTCGACGAGAATTGGCACGTTACAGATCGCCTCAGCTAAAATTAACGGTTAAGGACTGTACCAAGCAGCTTAGAAAAGTTTTGCAAACACAAAAAACCGCTTCCCTTCAAAAATTTCTTCAAGAACTAGATGCAACACCACAAACAGATTATTCGCTGTGGCGTGCAGCCAGAGGACTTAAAAGGCCGGTGATAAGTAAATCTCCATTATGAGCTTCAAATGGTGACTGGCAGAGAACTAATGCTGAAAAATGTGCTCTTTTCGTTACACACTTCGAAAAAGTATTTACCCCAAATATTTCTGCTGATATTGTTTAACTGTCACCAGTCGTCTCTTAACCAGAAACTCCGCTAAGATTTAATATTGTAGAGATTGAAAAGGCTATTATAGTCTAAATACAAAAAAGCCCCAGGTATTGATAAAATAAGCAACAAAATGCTTTAAGAATTATACTATTCATTTTTAATAGTATTTTGCGACTGCAATACTATCCAACAGAATTGAAGGTTTCGATGATAACTATCATACCAAAGCCCGGTAAGGATCATACAAATGTTGAATGCTATCGGCCTATCAGTTTATTGCCCAATATGTCGAAACTTTTTGAAAAGCTGTATATGAGCAAGTTGACTCCTATAGTGACTAGCAGTGGATATATTCCAGATTATCAATTCGGTTTTCGCAGTCAGCACAACACTATCGAACAAACTCACAGACTTGTGAATGCAGTTAGAGAAACTTTTGAAAAAAAGAAATATTGTTCAGCGTTTTTTATTGACTTCGCACAGGCTTTTGATAAAGAATGGCACGAAGGTCTTGTCCACAAATTAACACTAAATCTACCCGCAAACATCGTCAGGCTCTTAAGAAGCTACATATTTAAAGCAACGAAAATTTGTAGTTAGGGAAGGCAATTTATTAAGCCCTCCGCAGTCGATTGAAACCGGAGTTCCTCAAGGCAGTATCTTCGGTCCTTTACTTTACTTAATATATGCATCTGACTTACCGTTAAGCAGTAACATTCACACGTCAACATTTGCTGATGATACGTTAATGAAATTCCTGCAGACGCCTTCCGGAATGTACAAGGGTACATCTCAAAATTGGAAACATGGCTAAAACAATGGCGGATAAAAGTGAATGAGCAGAAATGTGTACACGTTACTTTTACTTTACGCAGGGAAACATGCCCGCCTATACAAATCAACACCGAGACTATACCGCAACACACTGTAGTAAAATATCTAGGCGTTCATCTTGATCGTCGTTTAACATGGAAATCGCATATAGACGCAAATGAAATTAAAAGCAACTCAAATGAATTGGATTATTGGAAGAAATTCTATACTGTCTTGACTGTAAACTTTTATTATACAACGCGATCCTGACACCAATATGGTCCTATGGAATCCAGTTATGGGGCACTGCCTCAGCATCGAACGTAGAAAAAATTCAAAGGCGACAAAACAAAATTCTACGTACAATTACTGCAGCCCCCTGGTATATCCAAAATCAGCGAATTCAAAAAGACCTTGATGTTCCGTTGGTGAAGACAGAATTTTCAAAACACGCGAGAAAATATATTAAAAAACTTGAGTTGCACCCAAATCCACTACCAAATCCAAATATTCTATATTATAGAGGCCACACCCGGCTGAAGGGATACTCTTTATCTCAGCCGTACACGAGAGATGTAAAATAACAAAAATCAACCGTTGAAATTAAAAATTTTGTTTAGCATTGGCTAAACATACAATTAATATTGTTAGATCTAAGATTTGTAAAACTTATTGATATTTTAATTTGTAATAGAAGATTCAATAAATAATAAAGTATTAAAAAAAAAAAAATAGGCCTATTAATTGTTCAATTGAAACAGCAAACAACGCGAAATAAGCCGTAATAGGTTTCTGTACCTTGCCAATAGTATTCAAGGGGGTTTCTCGAAATATAAACTTTTATCAAGTCCCATCTCTAGGCCAAGAAGCCTATTTTGGTGTTGATTTTTGGTGGGAATTCGCCCTGGCTCCGGAATTTGTACTGTTAGGTTCACCACTTATTGGTGAATTACTTTCTAGCTCAAGCGATAGTGGAAATCTTCATATACTTTCTCAAGAACAGAAACTATTGTTTGAAAGAGTAGTTCAGAAATTTCCGTCTTTTAAAAAGCTTGGACTTGGGTGCGCAGAAATATCAGAACATCACATCGATACTGGTGGTGCATCCCCAATCAAAAGCAACCACTACCTTCTTTCGCCACCAAAACAAGAGGAAGCTTATGCCGAAATTTATAGGCTTTTAGATATGGGCGTTATAGAAGAATTCAATTCTCCATGGTGTTCTCCAGCAGTATTAATGAGAAAACCAAGAAAAGTAAGACGATGCATTGACTGTAGGAAGTAGAATTCAATTACCAAAAAAGATTCATACCCATTGCACATATAAATGGACTTCTAAGCAGGCTTAAAGATACATTTTATATTAGTGCGATTGATTTGAAAGACGCATTCCTTCAAATTAAATTTACGGATTCGTCGAAAGAAAGAACTGACTTTCCAATCTCCGGTAAGCCATTATATATATATATATATATATATATATATATATATATGCCTTTCGGACTTTGCAATGGACCACAAACTATGAGCCGACTCATGGATAAGGTAATTCCATCCCGCATGAGAGAAAAGGTTTTTATATATTTAGATGATTTGCTCGTCTGCAGTCCTGATTTTAATTCCCATATGGAGCTTTTGAAAGAAGTCGCTACCTGCCTGAGAACTGCAAAATTAACCATAAAGGTAGGCAAAAGCAAATTTTGTTAAAAGTAAACCAAATATTTAGGTTATGACAAAGTGAGTTCTATTAAGGAAATCCCTCTACCTAAGACCCTGAAACAGGTTCGTCATTTATTAATAACTATTTGGACATTGCTGGTCCACTCCACGACTGTTTGAAGAAGATGCAAAAACCATTCTGTTTGACCGAAATTGCGAAAAATTTTTTGGAAAAACTTAAAGCGGCACTCTTCTCTGCACCCGTTCTAGCTCAACCAGATTTGAAAAGAGAATTTACTATTCAGTGTGATGCATCTAATATTGGTGTTGGTGGGGTTATATTTCAAGTAGACGATGATGGAAAAGAACACCCAATTTTATATGTATCGCAAAAACTGAATAAGGCACAAAGTAACTACACTGTTACAGAATTAGAATGTTTAGCAGCCATAGTCTGTGTAAAAAAATTTCGACCATACATTGAAAGGCTCCCTTTCCAAATCATAACAGATCATGAATACTTAAAATGGCTCATGTCACAAAAGGATTTAAATGGGGGCACATTTTTTTTTTTTAATTAGGACCAGCACTCAGGGAATGACCCCTACGTATGCAAAGCATTGCGCCGGAACTATGAAAATAGGTTTTGGGAAAGAGGATAAAGGGAGTAGTGTTTGTGGACATTCGATTTGAACCCTAACACATTGTAAGTGGTAGGAAAGACCTCTGCGAACAGTACGGCTAAAGTACGAATTCTCTCTGTAATGCGTGGTGCGGTTCACTAGCATATCGACCACAAAGGGATGTGCTCGTGATGAAGAGCGTGTTGTACGTGAAAAGTGACGGTTTTCAGGAATAAGTTCCCTGATTTCATTAGAACATATTCCATTGTAGTAGCGATAGAACAACGCAACACACCCAACATTGCGTCGATGCTCCAGTAAGTCAATAGAGTTAGCTACCCTACTGTCACCGATAAGCTTCTTCGCCCTATCCTGTACGTGGTCGAGTAACTTCAAAATAGATTTTGAAGCAGCGGCCCATACATGAGAGTTGTATTCCATTTTTAGTCGGATAAAGGTGGTATAAATATTAAGGAGGTCAGATGGAGTGAAGTATGTCCTACACCGTCTTAAAAAGCCGTGGCATTCGAATGCTTCTTTTGAGACATGAAAAATGTGATCATTCCTTTGAAGATCACAATGAATTTTCATGCCAAGAACATCGAGAGCTTCTGATTCCTCAATATCTATACCATCCATATTTACATATGGAGCAGCATGTCCGGTTATATATCTGTGCGTGAGCATAGCACATTGGGTCTCTCGTGAATTAAAATTTACCCTATTAGCATGACCCCAATTTGAAATTGTCAGGAGATCGCGATTTAGTGTATCATTCATATTTTGCCGCATTGCCCGGATCTCCGACGGGTTAGGCCTGTTATTGAATGAATATGAATGAACTAAGCTGCTGTCATCTGCAAAAGAGTAGACAGGGTTGGAAGTTTGACGTAGAAGGTCATTAAAAAAATAAGAAAAAGGGTAGGAGAAAGAACGCAGCCTTGCGGTACCCCTGAATTTATCTTGAACTCGTTTGATGAGACCCCATCTACAACAACTTGTATAGTGCGATCTCTGAGAAAGCTCGATACAAATCGAGTGAAGCCATCACCGACACCAAAAGCAATCAGTTTTTACAGAAGTGCTCCATGCCACACTCTATCAAATGCCTTGGAAATATCTAGAGCCACCACTTTACTTTCGCCAATGTTATGTATGCTATTGGAAATTCAACATACATTCCATTACTTTGGAAAGCGCAGAAAAAATTGCAATTGGGCGGTAATTTTCAGGTTTGTTGGGGTCCCCATTATGCGCGGCGAAAAGCTCAACATATTGGCCTTCTGGGGTTGTGTGGCTCGAATGGTGAAGCCCAGATGAGTTGTGAACATTGAAATCACCAGCAACGACAATTTCACTGTTCGGACAGCTCTCAGGGTATTATTATTATTATTATGTAACGGCAAAAGTCGTTGCACTTGTTTTTCCCACACAACAATAATTGGCAAATAGAATATTTTCTATATTTCTTTATGGATCGAAGTATCGCCTGTTTTGTTATTATGTTTTTATAGTATTTACATTACTATTATTAATTGAATTATTCCCCATTTATTTTGTACTACCTGAATTTGTAGTATCTAGTTTACATTATATGTATTCCTTATTGAATTTGTTTCAACGAAACGGAAATATATTTTATTTAATCATATTAAAACTAGTCAGTAAGTTAAACTACCCTTTCAAATTATAACGTCTTTATTAACGGATAAAGTAACGCCCCCTGCATGTCAGATATGGATACCTCCATCAAAATACAACCGCTCGCTGTACAACCATGCAAAGCATACGACACATATACTACGCTGTGTATGCGTGTGTATCGACAATTGTATAGGCATAAAAGGCAAGACAAAATAATATAGAAGTCAGTCTGCTGGGAGCTCGCTTAGCGGTAAGAACTCACTTTGGTTGTGCGGTAATAGCCTAACAATAGTTTGTGATTTAAACTAAACGTGGCACTAAAACGATACGAGGAGTTTATTCTTGTACTGTTTCCAGACTTCACTGGTGTACTTCCTTCACTGCCAGTATCTGCGTACGAAGAGTGGAAGCCTGTACGGGAGTTTGTCTCTATAGGTTTGCCACTAAATTCATCCTCCGTCAGGCGACGTCCGTTAGAGCCATCCCTCTATTGCCAGTGCCGGTATCAGCGAGCCTGTTAGACCTGTATGGGAGTTCGTTCCTATAGGTTTTGCCGCTCACTAATCACGTCCTTCTAAGCCAGGTGACGTTTTTGTGTGCAGCCCCTTTTTCATCAGCGCCGGTGTCAGGTAGCTGCTTGACCTGTATGGGAGTTTATTCCTACAGGCCAGCCGCCCACTGACCACTTCATCCTACCACAGGAGAGTGCTATACCCAAAATCTTGGACGGCCAAACCAGCCCAAAACAGCCTTCGACTACAACTCTCGTAAGGCGGCGTTACAACATCGCAATTAATATAAAGCTGTAGAAAATTAAATAAAGGATTATTTTAAAGAATAAGAAAACCAAGTTGTTCACTGTGGTTTTATTTCATTCGAACGACCCTGGACCCCGCTGAACCTATCCCAGCATCCAGCGAGGAAACGTGTCGTTACATGGCGCCCGAGCAGGGACATTTAATGTCTAAATCCAACAAAAATAAAGATTAAAAAAAATATATATATATATACAAAAAAAAGGGGGAAAAAAACCTTTTTAATTAATTTACAGTGAAAATCAACTATAACTACAAGAAAAAATTTGCAACAACGAAAAGAGATCTGTGCCCAGAAAAACGGCTACCACCACATAAATTTTTGTCCATCTAAAAAAAATGCTGAAAACCACGTGGGTATACTCACTAAAAGGGAAGAGCTAATCAGCTACTTGGCGGAGTTCGAGCAAACTGCTACAGGTACCGTAGAAGAATTACGTAAGCGATTCGCAAAATTCTTAACAACCGACCACGAGGCGGCAATAATGAACAGACTGCTAGAACTGCAGGCACAACACGAGAAAGTTTCCTCACTATCACCCGGGGCCAGCTTGTCTGTGCCACCACGGGATACCGAGGCAGCAAAGAATACATCCCCACTGAAAATAGAGACTATAACCCAAAGGCTGTGCAATCTTGATGTACAGAACACGGGAAAAGAGAGCAAGGTACTCATAATCGACCTAGTGCGGAAATGGGGCCTCAAGTATGATGGTGGAAAGGACCCTCTAGGGTTTTTAGAGCGAGTAGAAGAGTTATGCGGTATGTACGAAGTTCAATTAAATGACGTCCTCAAAGTCATGTCAGAATTTTTCCGCGACAAAGCGCTCAGCTGGTTTCGAAATAACAATAAACAATGGGACCAGTGGCGAATCTTCAAAAAAGATTTCTGTGACTTCTTTCTACCTCCCCGGTACTTTGAAAAGCTGGAGGACGAGATCCGAAAACGCACCCAGAAACCTCGCGAATCATTTAAAGAATATATGCTGAATTTACAGGATCTAATGAGGCACACAGATCTTAATCCTACCCAGAAAATTGAACGAATCTACAGAAACACATTACCAGACTACCAGTGGTATATCCGCCGGCGTGATTTCACAACGTTGGACGAACTTATTAATTTAGCGGCAGATATGGAAACGATACCGGGTAACGCACAACAGAATCGAGGGGAACACTATCGCATGTTGTCCACGGAGTTTTTTCAAAAGACCGGACGACATCCAAATAAACCGAGCAAAGCTACGAAAAACCAAAGTCAAAACACACACTTGACTTGGGGAGAGGAGAAATTAAAGGCAACTTTATTAATCGAAGGAAACTTGGTCACAGCCATCATTGACACCGGTGCGACGCGAAGCTTCATCGTGCCGACGCTCATCCAACAGCTAACACCTAAGCCCCCATATGGCCAAGAGGACATCGACGTGATACTAGCCGATGGCTCAAAAAGAGTCGTCACGAAGGCTGTCAAATATAACGTGCGCTTGGGAAATGTGACCGCAGAGCACGAATTTCTAATTATGGACCAAGCGACAGAAAGTGTCACTTTAGGCCTTGACTTCCTGCGCAATTTTAACACGACATTCACATGTGCCGGTCTTGTCACACATTCCAGGAAAGTCGAACAGAGTAGGCCACGTCGAAGGGAGCGTTTCACAAAGATTACGGGTAAGAAAAATCATGAAAAAAGTAAACAAGTGCGGATCATGAGTAACAACCAAGAAAAATTTGATGCGTCACGGGAAAAGTTCCGACAAAACCTAAAAAAGGATCAAGCTAAAAGCCGTCGAACCATAGTCCTCAAAGACGACGACATCCCCAGCACAAGTCGAAAACGGAGAATACGCACCACCAAAAACAGAGCGCGTCGCTTCACAAAGGAGAGCCCAGTACCCACATCACCAACAGATAGTTCCAAACGTACTAGCACGGAACAATATTTTCGAATGAGGGCACATTCACATGTAAACAGTCCCCCACTACCACCAGATCGTCGGCCATCGTGCAAGGAAATATCATTAATCGCATCATCAGTTACGTTGCCCAGAACACTAGTCACGCCTCAAAGGCAATTCGCCAGAGTAGCACCATTAACAGTTTCTCAAATGTCAATGGTCTCCAGAGCGCCGCCACTCCCGACTAATTCACGGGAGATATCACTGTTGCAGGCGCCTGAAGAATTGCGACAGGAAATTGAAAAACGCTTCGCAGTAGCACCGTCCCAGAGACGTGTGCGTACGATAATAGAAATACGAGGGCAAAAGTACCGCATCATCTATCCGCGCAATGGCCCCGTGCGCATCCAGTGGTTACGCCCACAACCTTAAATGAATAGAGGGGGAGCAGTGTAACGGCAAAAGTCGTTGCACTTGTTTTTCCCACACAACAATAATTGGCAAATAGAATATTTTCTATATTTCTTTATGGATCGAAGTATCGCCTGTTTTGTTATTATGTTTTTATAGTATTTACATTACTATTATTAATTGAATTATTCCCCATTTATTTTGTACTACCTGAATTTGTAGTATCTAGTTTACATTATATGTATTCCTTATTGAATTTGTTTCAACGAAACGGAAATATATTTTATTTAATCATATTAAAACTAGTCAGTAAGTTAAACTACCCTTTCAAATTATAACGTCTTTATTAACGGATAAAGTAACGCCCCCTGCATGTCAGATATGGATACCTCCATCAAAATACAACCGCTCGCTGTACAACCATGCAAAGCATACGACACATATACTACGCTGTGTATGCGTGTGTATCGACAATTGTATAGGCATAAAAGGCAAGACAAAATAATATAGAAGTCAGTCTGCTGGGAGCTCGCTTAGCGGTAAGAACTCACTTTGGTTGTGCGGTAATAGCCTAACAATAGTTTGTGATTTAAACTAAACGTGGCACTAAAACGATACGAGGAGTTTATTCTTGTACTGTTTCCAGACTTCACTGGTGTACTTCCTTCACTGCCAGTATCTGCGTACGAAGAGTGGAAGCCTGTACGGGAGTTTGTCTCTATAGGTTTGCCACTAAATTCATCCTCCGTCAGGCGACGTCCGTTAGAGCCATCCCTCTATTGCCAGTGCCGGTATCAGCGAGCCTGTTAGACCTGTATGGGAGTTCGTTCCTATAGGTTTTGCCGCTCACTAATCACGTCCTTCTAAGCCAGGTGACGTTTTTGTGTGCAGCCCCTTTTTCATCAGCGCCGGTGTCAGGTAGCTGCTTGACCTGTATGGGAGTTTATTCCTACAGGCCAGCCGCCCACTGACCACTTCATCCTACCACAGGAGAGTGCTATACCCAAAATCTTGGACGGCCAAACCAGCCCAAAACAGCCTTCGACTACAACTCTCGTAAGGCGGCGTTACAACATCGCAATTAATATAAAGCTGTAGAAAATTAAATAAAGGATTATTTTAAAGAATAAGAAAACCAAGTTGTTCACTGTGGTTTTATTTCATTCGAACGACCCTGGACCCCGCTGAACCTATCCCAGCATCCAGCGAGGAAACGTGTCGTTACAATTATTAGGGGTATTTGGCCATTCTAGCCGGACATTAGCCAAAACTTAAATTGAAGAAATGTAAAATAAATACAACAAAATTCATATACTGAATTTCGAAGAATTTTGCTTGAGATTTATCGTTTTGCGACACTGTAAAAGTCAGGAAAGTTGAGTAAATTGCATACGCTTTTATTGACTTTTTAAGGTTTTGAGAAGTTTACAATATATTTTTTGTGGCTAAACGAATAAGGATTTTACATTGATTTTTTTTCTCTGTGAAAGACTATATTAACAGCTGCTTATATTAATTTTTATAAAAATTTTATTTTAAAGTTTTATGATAAAAAAATTTTTTCAAAATTAAAAAAAAAAAATTTTTTTGTTCAATTCTTAGTAAAAAAAAATATTATAAGGTTTTTGAAAGTGAGTTCAATCAAATTAGTAATAATGTTATAATACCCAAATAATAATTATAAAATGTATATTTCTACTTTTAAACTGGAAAAAAAAAACTTGCACATATTTTTTTTTTTTTTTGGAATTTTTGATAATTTCACCTTTTTTCTGTGTTTGATCATCTTGCATATGTACATATGAGTAAGAAACTATTCTGTCAGTCATAAAATGTTATAGTTTTTAATTGTTATAGGTATATGATTTTTATTTAAATTATTAATGTTGAGTTTGGCAGGCAAAATTCCGTATCCCAACCCTCCACGTGGGTGTCAGCTGGTAACAAGCACCACAGTTTTCGTCCTATTTATGTCACGCATATTCAGGACGGTGCTTGGCTAAGGTCTAGACACTCGTCTGGCTATCTGTACTGTCCTAGTGGTACAATAGGTGGAGGGGTGTCTGGATCATGGGATTAAGGTCTGATCCGATCTGCCAGAAGTCATGTTGGGGGAACCACGCTTCTTAGGGAGTGCCGTATCTTCATCTACTGATGGTAGTGTACCTACATCCTCTATCCTGGTGGATGGGGGAAGGTCGGGCACAGGAGCTCAGTTAGGTCATGTCACTGCTGCAGTTCCTGGTAAATTGTAGGTAGGCGGAGATCTGGTATCCTCTCTTAAAATAGGTACCCCTAATCCACGGTGGAACAGCGTATGCCAAGGGATGCGTGGCCAATAGGTGATTGGACTTAAATATGCGAACTCTGGACCTGAGAAGTCCAGTTTTATTTATTGCCCACTCTAGCAAGGAGCTCTGCTAGATGTGTATTGTTCAATCCCCTTTATACACAAAACCTATTTTATGGATAAATTAAATAAAACAACAATAAACAAAAACCCTGATGCTTTAGCATCAACCGACGGAAAAGCTGCTGTGCTATCCGAAGGAACATTTTCTAACTCTGCAGATGTGCAGAACAATGAAAGGATGGAGCTTACTGGTAATGCTTTTGGGCAGCCGGTTATGACTCTTGATTCAATTAAAACCCCCTTAGGGCAACAAAGGTCCGAAACAGGGGCCCCGGGCGAGGGAAACATCGAGTCAGACAATCAAAGTGTATGCTCTGACAGATCCAGTTTGCACCATCGGAGAAACGACGATTCAAGAAAGCTTTGGCGGCTGGCTCCAGTCGGGAAAATGCCATCCAAATCGCTAAGAGAGCTCCTAAACGAGAGCTATCGGATGATAAGCAGGTTCCAGAGGGCAATAGGTCCAAGACTGTGAGTAGCCACGTTCAAAAACACAATGTGCAATCTGGATCAAAACAGGCCTACAACCATATCGCTAGATTGGTTAGAGTCGGCTTTATGACCAATGACATCGTGGGAAATCCTCTGACAGTCGAGAAAATGGCAAGACTGAAAGAGGCCATTATCGATACGGCGATTGAACGGGGAGGAGATGTTCGCCCTGAATTCGATGGTTGTGCTCCTAGAACAGGTTGGCTTATGGTCACCTGTACTAACAGGAAAACTGCTGACTGGCTTAAGGTCAATATCAGCACAATTGCCAAAAAGAGCAACTTTTTGTTAAAAATAGTGGAAGAATCTGATTTTCCCAGATCTCACTATGTGAGAGGTTATTTCCCGCAAAGCCAGGATTTAACTAATGATATCATCGCGGCTCAAAATAACCTGAGTGCGAACCTTTGGAAGGTAACCATGAGGAAGAACGATGGTCAACTTCTTCATCTGATAATGGCCGTGGATGACGGCTCTTGGACCAAACTTGTGGAGACTAATGGCCGTATTGCATACCGCTTCACCCACCTGAAGCTGATGATTAAAGACGCGCAGAAGGAGGGTGCAAGCGACAACGGTAAAAAGGGACCCATGCAAGTCCAAGTGCCGGACACTGAGCAGGCCAAAGAGAGTGGAAAGGAACGTGAGGTTCCTGAGGATGTTGGTCCATCCACTAGTAAGGCCGTCGCGGCGAAGTTAGAAAATAAAGCCAAGCCAGGTAGTGCGTTCCGGCAAATTGGCCTGGCATCGAAGCGAGCCAAACCCGATATTAAGAAACATATGGTTTCTGCGGGCATTGGTCCAAATGTCGGCAAGGCTGCAGCTACGATAGCCACTAAAACCGCGGGCAAGTCATTTGGTCTTCCCACCATAAGCAGCAGTGACCTGGTCCGACCAAGTAAGGGACCAAGAAGAGCGCCGCTACAGAGGTTAGCTGCGAAATCTTCTAAAGATTGTGAAGAGGTGTGAGCACCATGCAGGTGCTACAGGCGAACCTGCACCACGCCAAAGGGGCTTCGGCCGCCCTGTCCAAGGTTTTCGCCAAAAAACAGATAGACATGGTTCTTGTGCAGGAACCATGGGCTATCGAAGGTAAAATCTTTGGCCTTCAACCAGAACCCGGTAAGTTATTATTTTATAAAGGAAATTGTGTTCCTAGGACGGCAATGTTGATAAGTAAATATATTGATTACATTCCCATTCCAGAATTCATCCAAAGGGACCTGGTGGCGGCCTTAATCAAGATCCCGACGGAACAGGGGACCAGGAAAGTGGTCTGTGCCTCAGCGTACTTTGCAGGTGATTTGCCTATTCCACCTAGTGGAACCAAGGAACTGGTAAGTTATTGCCGCGACAATAATTATCAGTTTATAATAGGATGTGACGCTAATGCTCATTACACCGTGTGGGGTAGTAGTGACATTAATGAGAGAGGCGAAGCTCTGTTGGAGTTTCTAGGCTGTGAGGGTATGGAGATTTTGAGTAGGGGCTCAGAGCCAACTTTTCCCAGCGGAAAATGTTAACTAACTTGAGCGCAGTACTTCGGTAGCCACCGATTACACATTGCTTATTGTGTTAGCGAACATCTAAGCACTTTGAATGTATTGTGTGTCTAAGCGATAGTGTCATGCTAAGGTACATGATCCCGTTACCCTTGTCTTTTTTGTTTTCGTTATTTGTTATTTTTTCAAAATATTTTGTTAGTTGAAATTACATACATAGTGTAAAAGAAAGGTTATTTAAAAAGGTCGAGTTTAAATTTATGGAAGGATTTTCTTACAAATTTCGACGACATGGAACGGGTTAACACCTTAATATTAAAAGATCAAGAGACATTCGTAAGTTGTTAATACATTTAATGCATTCATTCCTTCTTCATACACAGCTCTTTTTTCGCCTAGGTAGCAAAAATAAGGACTATTCTAAGGCTAGGAGACTTAGAAAAAACTTTGATCGACTGCTGCACAGTGACGTTTATTTGGCCTCCAATTATGATGGAGTGAATGGCAAAAGGAGTCTTAAAGAATTTAAAGCCCTACATGATGCTATTTTCGGTATGTTTATTTACCACTTTTTAATATTTAATGTAATATTTTCCTTTTCTTTACTTTCAGAAGCTGTTAAGGAAGAGGGCCTTACCTTCGACAAATTTAAAAGAGATATGCAGCATTGCTTCAAAACTTTCAAAAATAGATTCTACTCCAAAAAATGTTGAGAAAAAACATCAAATAAATTAGCTAAAAATTGATTTAAGCTTTTGAATAAATGAATAATAATAATGAAATAATAAACTAAAGCATACTTTTTGGGATAATTTAAATGATATTTCATTATTTTCCTAATTACAAAATCAGTGGGATTAGTGGCGACACAAGCTACGCTTGCCTAACAAGTGCAAACGGAACTGTAAGCCATATACATAACATTATAATTTGAGTTTCTTTATAGGAGTATCATCAGCTTCACTAACGATTCCGCTAACGTTCTAATGCAGTTGTTATCAGACCCGATGACAACATGCCTTAGATTCTAAGCAGAGGCTCACCAATTAGACGGCCTAGGACACTTATAGTTAAATGTTAGGGGAAACATAAGCTACACAATCACCACTGTCGGCTACTAAATATACCTAACGTCAGCGATGACATAAGGTGTATTTTTTCCGCTGGGTTATTAATGCCAGTAGGGAGGAGGTATTAGATCTCACTCTATCTAGCTCATTCATTTCAAACTATATATCTAATTGGAGAGTATCTGACGAGGTCTCCCTTTTGGATCATCGTTACATAAGGTTCGATTTTCCGGGAGTCCAGTCGGTTACTCAACAACCATGTCGTAAACACACTAACTGGTCTACGTTTATGGAGGTAACGGCTTCAAAGGCCTATCTGCTAACTTCCGATATTAAATCTGTGGAGGAACTAGAGGTAGCAGCAGAGCAGCTTAATTATGTCCTCATATCATGAAAGTAGTATTTCACAAAGCAATAGAACGGCACGCAAGGTGCCGTGGTGGAGTGACCTTCTTGATGATATGCGCAGGAAAGTTAGAAAACTTTTTAATCGCGCTAAGCGCTCTGGTAATTGGGAAGAGTACAGAAGGTATCTGACCGACTACAACAAGGAAATAAGGAGATCCAAAACGGAATCCTGGAGGAAATTCTGCGAAGATATCGAGAATACTCCTACAGCAGCGAGATTGCATAAGGCTTTCTCTCGCTCTCATGTGAGCGAAATAGGTCTGATCAAGAAGGCTGATGGTACATATACCAAGAACCGGAGAGAGACCTTGGAACTGTTACCTAGTGTTCACTTCCCAGACTCAATTCTCAAGGTTCAAAATTAAGATGACTTGACAGAATGTTCTCCCGTTTTATACAGAGGAGCTTTCAAATTGTAAAAGGTTATTTTTAATCCGGATAAGATAAAATGGGCTATTGCTTCATTCCAACCTTTTAAGGCTCCCGGCGGGGATGGTATCTTTCCAGCACTTATTCAGAGCTGCATTGATACACTGCTTTGCGCCCTCGCCGCCGTATTTAGAGCCAGTTTTGTCCTTGGACACATCCCTCAACTGTGGAAGAAAGTTAACGTAGTTTTTATACCTAAAGCGGGCAACAGGCCAAGTAATCTGGCCAAATCATACAGACCAATTAGCTTAACATCCTTTCTTTTGAAAACGATAGAAAGACTAATTGATCTTCACATTAGACTGACGATTTTGAAAACCTGTTAACCAATATGCTTATGCTAAGGGGAAATCGACTGAGCATGCTTTGCATCATCTTGCTACTAAGATTGAGAAGGCTCATAGGTCAGGTGAAATCGCGTTGTGCGCCTTCTTGGACATTAATGGCGCTTTCGATAACACCAATTATGATTCGATAGAATGCTCTCTCAGGCAAAAGGGCCTTGACGTCAATTCTGTGAGATGGATCAGGTCAATGCTTAAGAGCAGGGACATAACTGCTTCTATGGGTATCGATACGGTTACTATTAATGAAGTCAAAGGGTGTCCCCAAGGTGGTGTTTTATCACCACTCCTTTGGTCAGTAGTGATGGATGAACTTCTCCTCATTCTTAGTGAACAAGAGCATGAAGTCATTGGCTATGCTGACGATCTGGTAGTAATGGCTACTGGAAAATTCGGCTACGTTCTTTCAGACATCATGAATGATGCATTGAGCACTGTTATGACATGGTGTGGGAGACACGGCCTCACTATCAACTCTGACAAGACTATTCTGGTACCTTTCTCTCTTAAGAGTAAACTTGGTCTAGGGACAATACTGCTGAATGGGCGCATTATCCCTTTTTCGACCGAAGTCGAATACCTGGGGTTTATCTTTGATAGCAAGTTGACTTGGAACCATCGTGTTGACAGCGTTACACAGAAAGCCACTAGGGCGATCTGGGCGGTGAAAAGTTGTGCTGGGTGCATCTGGGGCTTGAGCCCAAAAATGATCATTTGGATCTATACGCAATCGTATGGTGGCAGAAGACTCTGCAGACAACGGCAAAAAACAAAGTCTGCAAGGCTTGGACATTAATGGCGCTTTCGATAACACCAATTATGATTCGATAGAATGCTCTCTCAGGCAAAAGGGCCTTGACGTCAATTCTGTGAGATGGATCAGGTCAATGCTTAAGAGCAGGGACATAACTGCTTCTATGGGTAACGATACGGTTACTATTAATGAAGTCAAAGGGTGTCCCCAAGGTGGTGTTTTATCACCACTCCTTTGGTCAGTAGTGATGGATGAACTTCTCCTCATTCTTAGTGAACAAGAGCATGAAGTCATTGGCTATGCTGACGATCTGGTAGTAATGGCTACTGGAAAATTCGGCTACGTTCTTTCAGACATCATGAATGATGCATTGAGCACTGTTATGACATGGTGTGGGAGACACGGCCTCACTATCAACTCTGACAAGACTATTCTGGTACCTTTCTCTCTTAAGAGTAAACTTGGTCTAGGGACAATACTGCTGAATGGGCGCATTATCCCTTTTTCGACCGAAGTCGAATACCTGGGGTTTATCTTTGATAGCAAGTTGACTTGGAACCATCGTGTTGACAGCGTTACACAGAAAGCCACTAGGGCGATCTGGGCGGTGAAAAGTTGTGCTGGGTGCATCTGGGGCTTGAGCCCAAAAATGATCATTTGGATCTATACGATGATTGTCAGACCAATCATTATGTACGGCGCAATCGTATGGTGGCAGAAGACTCTGCAGACCACGGCAAAAAACAAAGTCTGCAAGGCTCAGAGAATGGCGTGTCTTCTTGCTACTGGTGTAATGAGATCATGCCCAACTTTTGCCAATGAGGCCTTGATTGGGTTAACACCTATACAAATCTTTATAAGGTCCTCTGCGGCAATGGCCGCTTATCGGATGGGTATCGGTTACTCTGCTCGCGGTGCTGGCAACGAGCATTCATCGATCCTGAATACATTATCATGCAGAAAGCGACAGGATAATCTGTGAACTAAGATTCAACAGAAGATTCAATGTCACAATTCCGCTTAGGGCCACGTGGGAGGGTAATGGCCCCTTTGTGGATTCCAGATGTTTATGTTAGTATACGGATGGATCCAAAACTTTAGATGGAGTAGGCGCTGGAGTCTGTGGACCCAACGTGAAAATCTCAGTCCCCATGGGCAAATGGCCCACGGTATTTCAGGCGGAAATACAAGCAATTACCAAATGTGTTCATTTTAATTTGAGCAGAGGCTTAAGGGCCCGCATATAGCTATCTTCTCCTATAGTCAGGCTGCCCTTAAGTCCTTAGTTTCATGGGAATTCCGGTCTAAGCTTATTTTAGAGTGCTTTGACTCACTACAGAAGCTATCGGTACGGAACAAGTTGTCCATTAACTGGATACCTGGCCATAGCGGTCACCCGGGTAACGAGGTAGCGGATGAACTGGCCAAGAGGGCCTCTGCCGCTCCTCTCATAGGCCCAGAGCCCTTTTGTGCCATAAATTGGTCGACTGTAACTACCCTAATCAGGGAGAACGACATTTCGACCGCTAAGGAAATTTGGATGACCTCTCCCGGTCTAAGGCAGGCCAAATCTTTGTTACAGCCATTTTCATACAGTGGCATCCTGAATTTCAGCAGGAACGACTTACGGCTAGTTACTGGTTTCCTCTCCGGTCATTATGGACTGAACTACCATCTTTGGAAAAGTAATCTAGTTCGCTCACCCTTGTGCCGTTTATGCATGGAAAAGGATGAGACAACGGCCCACATTCTCTGTGAATGTATAGTCTTGTGTAATGATAGAAGGCGTGTTCTTCTTTCTGAATTTGTGTGATCGGATGATATTAGGCGGACTTCTCCAAGCTCTGTGCTGACTTTCATAAGGAGATTTATTCAGCGCTTGGTTTAATTTAGAGATCCATGGCACAAAAGATCCAATAGGTGTCGTAGTGCCGGTCCTTGGACCAGATCTTTCCGCTTATGTAATCTTATCTAATGTTAAGTTATCGTTTTATATACAACACGAATGTATGTGAAACCCTACATTTATCTTTTGTAACAAATGTCTTATAATGGACAAATATGATAAATAATTTCAAACTGTATTTTTAACTACATAAATGTACGGGGGTAACGCTGACATACAACATCTAACGACACAACTCTAGTTCAATAATAGACTTTGTATTTTATAAACCTTCTAGTAGGACATCACATAAAAATCATTCTTGAAAAATAAATTTTTATAATATTGGATTGATATAAAAATAAAGAACCTTTTTAATAAAACAATAAAAAGTAAAACAAAAGTGGCGACGAGATGAAGAAAATAACACAACAATGTCTGACAAAATATTGATTCAATTACTAGAAGGGCAACAAAACGCTATGCGACAACAAACAGTTCTCATTCAACAGATGACTCAGATGCTACAAGCAAATGGCACATCCACAATAGGTACACTGCAAACGCCCAGTACGTCAAAAGTCGCTCTGATGGAGTCACTAGCACACTCCATGGCAAACTTTGCGTACAAACCTGAAAGTGGATTAATATTTCAAGCATGGTACAGCAGGTATATACATTTCTTTGAAAAAGAAGCACATATGCTTGAGGACCATGACAAAGTAGCGTTGCTCTGGCGGAAAATGCCTGGTCAAGTACATGAGAGGTTTTCTAACTACATACTGCCTGCCAAACCGGTAGATATGACTCTCAAAGATACTATCGAAAAATTGAACAAACTTTTTGGTAAAGCCGAGACACAGGTTTCGCAGCGGTACAAGTGCTTACAGATGACAAAAACCGAAGAAGAGGATTTCAAAGAATACGGCAGCAGGATAAACCTGCAATGCGAGTTATTTAAAATGCCAGAATTAAGAATAGATCAGTTCAAGTGCCTAACATTTGTGTTGGGCCTGAAGTCAGGCAAGGACAACGATATTCGAGTCCAATTATTGAGGATACTAGACGAATGCTCTAATACCGCAAATCTAGACAAGCTGCTGGATGAGACCCAGCGTATCCTAGATTTGAAATCAGATAACACAATGATTGAACACCAACAAAAACACACATACTCGGTCAACAAATTAAACAACAATTGCAACAACAACAATAGCAAGTACAGCACCAACCAGAAAATCAAAATACCAAAAACTCCATGCTGGCTCTGCGGAAAATTACACTATGTAAAATTTTGTCCATACGGCAAACATAAATGTACCAAGTGTCATCAAGTTGGACACAAGGACAACTACTGCTCTAATGCTAGTTTCAGTAACAAAAGTACACTGGCTTCAGTAACAAACGGCAATAAAAACAATATCCGAAAAAATTCAAAGTTTCACACAAACGCAGTATATTCAACAAACAAAATGCAATTTCAGAAATTTCGTAAATATATTACAGTGGAAATTAACAGCAAATCTATTCAACTACAAATATACACCGCATCAGATATTTCCATTATTTCTGTCAAAACGTGGGAATCCATTGGCAAGCCACAAGCGTTTACAACAAACGACAGTGCAAGTGACGCCAACAAAAATAAGCTTAATCTTCTTGCAACCTTCAAATGTAAAGTTACAATAAACAATGTTGCACATAGCCTAAACTGCTATATCACAGATATAGATCAGCTAAACATATTAGGTATTGACTGGATATAAGCATTTAATCTGTGGGACAAACCCATATCGCACTGGTGTCGACAAATATCCTTTGACGACGACATAACCATGCTCAAGGAAACCTACAAAAACGTTTTTGACAATAGCAAATTGGGACTCTGTACCAAAACAAAAGTACGTATACAGCTGCTACCAAATGCAAAGAAAATTTTCATCCCTAAACGTCCAGTCCCTTATGCAGAAAGAGATGAAATCGAAACAGAACTTCAAAGACTTGAAAAGGCAGGAATAATTTCACCTGTAGACTCATCAACTTATGCTGCACCAATAGTAGTCAGTAGAAGAAATGGAAAAAATTCGTATTTGCGCAGATTACTCTACTGGACTCAACTCAATGGTAGAACCGAATTTATATCCACTACCAACCCCAGAGGAAATTATTTATGACAGCAATAATTGCATTATCCTTAGCCATCTAGACTTATCAGATGCTTACCTTCAAGTTGAAGTAGATGATGACAGTAAGAAACTACTAACAATAAACAGAGGTTTATTTAATTTCAACCGACTAACACCGGGCATTAAATCAGCTCCAGGAGCTTTCCAAAGAATTATGGACGAATTGTGCTCAGGCGTAGATGGTGCTAGGGCATATATAGATGACATTATGCTCGCAAGTAAGTCGATAACTGAACACAAAACTAATCTTAACCTACTTTTACAGAAAATTTAAAATTTCGGATTCCGACTCAAGTTTGAAAAATGTAATTTCTTCAAAAACGAAATTAAATATCTCGGGCTGATCATAGACAAAAATGGTATTCGACCCTACCCAATCACAATCATGGCCATTCAAAAGCTAAAAACCCCACAAAATATTTCTGAAGTACGTTCGTTACTCGGTTCCATCAACTACTATGGCAAATTCATTAACAACATGAGAAATCTTCGTAAGCCCCTCGATGATTTGCTAAAAAGGAAAATAAATTTAACTGGACTTCAGAATGTGACGCAGCACTAAAAAAGTTCAAACAAATTTTAACTTCTGATTTGGTACTTACGCACTACAACCCCAAATTACCGATACATGTTGCTGCAGATGCATCTTCTCACGGCATAGGCGCAGTAACATAAAACACATTTCCTAACAAAGGTATGAAAGCAATTCATCATATATCAAGATCTCTCACACCTGCCGGACACAATTATAGCCAAATTGAGAAGGAGGGTTTGGCACTGATTTTTGTGGTACAACGCTTCCACAGGATGCTTTTTGGACGTAAATTTACGTTACACACCGACCACAAACCATTACTCACAATTTTCGGTTTAAAGAAACGAATACCAACTTACACAGCCAATCGTTTACAACGTTGGGCTTAGATACTATTAAATTACAACTTCGAAGTAAAATATTTAAACACGAATGATTTTGGCCACGCAGATGTGTTATCCAGACTCATAAATGATCATCAGAAACCAGGTGACGAATACATTGTTGCTTCCGTATCACTAGAAGAAGACATTCGCAAAGAGCTACATGAAACAGCATCAGTACTGCCACTATCATTCAACATGATAGTCAATACTAGCAAAAACGACGTTATTTTACAGAAAATTATTCAAAATTTAAACACTGGTTGGCCAAATAGTAGCAAAAAGATAGACCCCTCCATTTTACCATATTTTAACCCTAGAGAATCATTATCAACAGCAGATGCAGTTGTTATGTTTAACAATCGAATCGTTATTCCAGATATATATCGTCAAAAGATTCTTAAACAGCTACATAGAGGACATCTATCAACAGAACGATGTAAATCTATAGCTCGAAGCCAGTAGACTGGCCCAGTATTGACAAGCAAATCGAAGACTACATCAGAAAGTGTCACAACGGCCAGAAAGCTGCAAAGAATCCCGTAAAAACTAACCTTTGCTCTTGGCCAATAACAACAAGACCACTTGAAAGAATACATATTGACTACGCTGGACCCATTAAGAGTAAATATTATCTCGTAGTAATTGATTCATTTTCAAAATACCCTGAAATTTATGAAACACATACAATGACATCTCTTGCAACTATAAAAATAATGGACGAATAATGCGGACAATTTGGAAACCCCGAACAAATAGTCACAGACAATGGTACGCAATTCTGTTCAGCCTTATTTCAAAGTTGGTGCAAGAAAAGAGCCATAGAACACACAAGAACAGTACGGTTCCATCCCAGCTCAAACGGACAAGCCGAAAGGTTTGTAGACACTTTGAAGCGAGCGCTAAGAAAATCTAAAGGGGAAGATACGCCTACAGCATCACAAACATTTCTAGAAGTGTATAGATCAACACCTAATCCGAACTCCCCAAATGGTAACACACCCGCAGAGTCATTCATCGGTCGAAAAATGAGAACAATATTCGACATCATTCCAAAACCTAAACCTGCTTCTGGTAAAACAAATCTAAAAATGGAAAAACAATATAACACCAAACACGGAACACGCAAAAGATCATTTTCACATGGTGAACAGGTTTATGCATTAAACTTTAAAGGAAAAAAACAACAATGGGTGCCAGGAAAAATAATCGAGAGAATTGGTAATGTAATATACAATACCCTACTCGATGTTGGCAACAGAAAAATACTCGTACGAGCACACACGAACCAGCTGAGACCAAGACTTACAGAAACCAGCACTTCATCTGAAGAACCAAAATGGCCTCTGGAATTACTATTAGAGGAATTCAAAATATCTGCTCCAGTTCAAGAAGAAGGTTTCTCAACTCCAACAGCTTCTCCACAGTGGATTCAACAACGTATAACTAGCAGAAGACATCCTGTCGAAACAATTTCTAGGTCACCGCAATCATTTTAAGAAGGGAGATGTTAGGGGGTAATCCTGACATACAACATCTAACGACACAACTCTAGTTCAATAAAAGACTTTTTATTTTATCAACCTTCTAGTACGACATCACATAAAAATCATTCTTGAAAAATAAATTTTTATAATATTGGATTGATATAAAAATAAAGAACCTTTTTAATAAACAATAAAAAGTACAACAATAAATGTACAAATATATAAGTGTAAATAATTACGTTTGAATACTTTTTTAGTACTGATTTATTTCTATTAAAATGTTTCCTTATATACTAGAAATCTTAAAACTATTTTAGCTATTATAACAATAAATGTTTACAAGCATAGATCACTAATGATATTTTCAAAGATAAAAGACATGTGTGTAAACACAGACAACTATCGATATTTCTAATTACTTAGGTCTAACAACTTATATTGAATCTTTATTAAAATGAACCAATAAACTAAGATAATTATAAATCCTAAATAAACACACAACTAAGTCTAGACCGTTAATATTTTGTAACTAAGATAATTATTAATCTATATATATAAAATACAAAAAATGTTTGTACCCATGTTCGCTATAGACTCGGAAACTATCCAACCGATTTGGTCCAAACTGGTGTCATTCAAAAGGGAATTTATAGAGGATGGTTTTAGGCTTTTAATATTTCAAGTGGGCGTAGCCCCTCCCACATAAATTGAATAACATCATATATCTTGACTATTGTGATAGCAAGAGTTTTGAAACATTGCAATAGTTCATATGTTACTAATGTGAGTAATCAGGACAAAAATGGGCGTTATCGGACAAGTGGGCGTGGCAGCTCTGATATAACCCAAAAATTGAAATCGCCATATTTTCGGCATTTTTTGACCTACGCCGATGATATTTGGTACATATAGTATTGACATAATTTGGAATACGTACCAGGAGAAAAGTGGGTGGGACCATGCCCCTTTTTTAAGGAAAATTAAAAATTGTAATATAGTCTTAACTACTGGACCGATCGTCATTAAATATTCACAATAGGATATATAAATTCTCTTAATTTTATTTTATAACGAGGGGGTAGCAAAGCACACCGGGATAGGCTAGTCCTAGATAAACATACAACTAAGTCTAGACCGTTAGTCTAGACCGTTAATATTTTGTAACTATATGTTCATATTTGAACATTCTGCCGGCCGGAACGTGTTGAAGGAGCTGTGAAGTCTATTTGTATTGTTGTCCTTTTCTTGCAGTACCTAATTTTAATGAAAATGATTAACGCAATAATTAATATTACCACTGTCCACTGATAGTATTGAAACGCAATTGTCTTAGCTCGACCTTCGATGATTGTAGCATTTCCAGCTGTTTAGATAAGTCGTTGAATTGAGTAAAGTTAGAACTGTGAACTTTTAGTGGTTTAGTGTGCCAAGAGGTAAGTTCACTTATATTTTTGCGCCACATGATGAATTTGGGTATAAAGTCAGTGTTTGAATTTAATTGTTTTGAAGATTCTAAGAAGATTTGTGGGGAGCTCGCTTTGCATCCAGATTTGAGTATCAAAATGCCTTGTTTTGGTAAATTTAGCCAGTTTATTAGACCCTTTCCACAATTAATCTCTATGTCCATGTCTGCATTCAATTTATAGAGCCATTTGTTTTCTTCCTAGAGTTTATACCAAAGATTTTGATTCTCAATCTGCTTAAATTTACAGTCGGCCTTACGTATATCCTTTAAAGCTGCTATTTCACATCCCTTATTTGTAGCGGGTATCCATGCCCAGTTTTTGTTGCACATGTATTTCTCATAAATTTGTTTACAGCTGCTTAAATCCGTCTGAGACATCATTGTATAGACACTATTTCCATTATTGTATATAATGTAGTCAGCTTCAATTATCGGTATCATCGTCGCTTTCTCTTTACTTACTGGAATAGGTATTATTCTATATATATCTGATGATTCAGAATTCAACAGAGGAATTTCCGCTTTGATTATTAATTTGGCGTCTAGTATCATTCCTTTAGCCATCAATGCATTGTATACTTCTTTTAGGGGAATTCCTGAAGTTCCTCCTGGAAGAGTAAGTTTTTCTGGTAACTGCTCTTGCATTTTGACTAATTCGTGCTGTAACTGAGCGGGCCGAAGAAGTTGTGGATTGATATGTCCATGATTAATATCGATAAGTAAATTAATAATAGACATTTGTGTGGTTTCGGAATCTTCAATCATCATGTACAGCCTTGTTACGAGTATTTGGAACGTAGATGTTTGTCTTTCGGTATCTTGCGTTTCTGCTGTTTTATCATAAAATTGTTGTAGCTGTCTTGACATAATTTGAAAGTTATTATATACTTCATCTTTTGTTTTCTTCACTATATTTACTGTTGTTTCGCTAGTTTCACCAAATCTTCCTGGTTATCCAAAAGGTTTCTCATGTTCTCCTCCATTTTTGCTCTATCCTCGGCATCCATCATTCCAAAAAATATATGGTAGATAGATCCAACAAATTCAAATGGAGCTCTTTTTGTTCTTTCACGGCTGATTAGCAAGTCATTATTACCTTTTAAAGTATTATATCTTTGATTCATCGCGTTTGTCATTTGTTTACATATTTCTTAATAATAGTTTAGTTTTAGACAGATCTTCTCCAATTCTTTTAATGAAGTTTGAATTCTAATGACTTCTTCAAAGTATGAATTTAAGTTGTAGTATATAACTAGATTCCATTTGGAAATCACCATGTCTAGTTTTCCGATGTGATCAAAATATATTGCTGATTTACTGTCAATTGTAGACACCGTTGCTCCAATGGTTCCATACAGTTTTTGTGGCGCCGTTTGTACTTGTGCCATTATCATAAGCAATAGTAGGAAAAACCACTGTTTAATTGGTAATCTGTTTTTTTATGCACAATATTCATTGCCTTGAGTTTCGTAATATTGTTTTTAGGATTTGCATACTCCACAGAATCATACATATTGGAAGTCATGAGCGGGCACAACTTGTTTATAGGACGTTTGATACTTCCATTTTGAACCTTTAATGTTACTACCCGTGACTTACCATCTTCTCCTTTGTTTACCTTTATTATTCTTCCCAAAGGCCATTTACAAGGATGAGTCACCTCATTTTTTATTAATACTACCATATTTTCTTCTAAATTTTCTTGTGGGTGTTTCCATTTATACCGCTGTTGTAATGTTGTCAGATATTCTTCCTTCCATCGTTTCCAAAAATCCTTTTTAATTTTTAGGATCAGCTTCCATTTATTGAGAGAAGATACTGTTGACTCGCATGCTGGCTCAGCGATGTCGATAATCTGATGTCCAATTAGAAAATGTCCTGGAGTTAATGTATCGATTTCTTCTGGGCTGCTACCAATGGCGTATAATGGTCTTGAATTCAGGACCGCTTCAACTTGTGCTAACAATGTACTTATTTCTTCGTACGTTAGCTTTACGTCACCAATTACTCTGTTCAAATGATATTTCAAATTCCTCCAAAGTGAGGAGCTGCCGGTGGAATAAATTTCCATTCTATTTTTTCCGTTGCTAATATTGGTGCTACTTCTGCATTATTCTGCATTATTATTTTGAAGTCTTTGTCAAGCTTTCTTGATACTCCAACGAAATTAGTACCATTATCAGAGTACATGATTTTACATTTACCTCTTCTGCTGAAAAATCGTCTTAACGCCGCCAGGAAACAATCCGTAGTCATATCTGATACTGCTTCTAAGTGAATAGCCTTTGTAGACATACAGACGAATATAGCAACGTATCCTTTGAACGTCTTTTGATCTCATCCTCTGGAACACCTTATTTGATAGGGCCCTGCGTAGTCAACTCCAGTATAAGTAAACGGATGGGATTCTGCTACGCGACATCTTGGTAAGATACCCATTATTTGATTTCTCGTATGTTGATTGTATCGTGTACATTGGGTACAATATCTTATACATTTCTTGATGATATGTTTTGCTCCAATAATCCAGTAAAGTCTTCTTAATGTGCATTCCATTACTCGAATACTTCCATGTAATGTTATTCTGTGGATGTGTTCAACCAATAGTTGAACTAATTTTGATTTATGAAGAATTATTGGATGTTTTTGATTGTAGGTTAAAGCAGATCGCTCTAATCTTCCTCCAACTCTTAGGATACCATAGTTGTCTAAAAATGCGTTTAGCGTTGACAATTTACTTTTCATATTAATTTGTTTGTTGTTTTTAATATTATTAATTTCTTCAGCAAACTCTAGGTATTGTTGATATTTGATGATGGTTTTATGAGCTAACTCTAATTCTTTCACTGTTAGGTAAGGTTTTTTATCGAATTCCTTTTATTTTATAGCGAACCGCTGCACATATGCTACTATTCTTTCTAATTTTTTATAGCTTGAAATTTTAACTAGTAATGGCATCATGAAATGGTCTAGTTTTTGCATTGTTGTAGCAGTAATAATTATGTTTTCTGATGATGTTTCTTCCATAGTTTGAAAACTACTTTTAGATAGCCATAATGGCCCGTTCCACCACATCTTATGTTGTAATAGTTTTTCTGGAGCAACTCCTCTTGATGCCACATCTGCGGGATTATCTTTGCTGCTTATATGATTCCATGACGTTTTAGGTAAGATTGCATTTATTTCGTTTACCTTGTTTCTCACAAATTTGTCTTTATTTTTGTTGTTCTGTATCCAACTTAAGGTTATAGTTGAATCACTCCATGCATATATTCTACATTGTCGATTTAAAATACACCTTATTTTTTGCAGCAGCTTGCTTAGCAGATGAGCAGCACATAGCTCTAACTTGGGTAGAGTTTTTCTGTTTTTGATCGGATTTATTTTAGTTTTAGCCGCTAGTAGCTTAATAGATGTATTTTGTTTTATATACACTACCGCCGCATATTCTTTTTCAGAAGCATCTGAAAATCCGTGAATTTCTAATTCATCTCCTTTTGTTGTTTCTACCCATCTTGGAATACGTTTTTTTTTGAAGATCGATTATACTTTGGCAAAATTTACGCCATTCGTCCTGAAATTCGTCTGGTAATGCTTCGTCCCAAGTATCGAAAATTTTTGCTACATCTGACAGGGCTTGCCTCTTGGTTATTACATTAGTTTGTTTAAAGTTTACCTTAAATTGGAAATCATCAGTTGCTGGATCCCATTGCAGACCCAAGGTGTTTATAGTTTCGTTATCTTTAAATTGAATTATCATATTATCAATTGCTTCTCGCTCATTGTTTACAATTTCTTTTTCATTTGATACCCATTTGCGTTAGTTAAAACCAAAATTATTTAGCTGGGATTGTATTTCGTGCTGAATGTTTTTACATTTTTGAATAGTATCTGCTCCTGTTATTAGGTCAGCCATATAGAAATCATCTTTTATTATTTCCTTGATTGATTCGTATTTAATTGAACCGTGATCACTAATGTAGAACAGAGATTTTACTGCTAAAAATGGTGCTGATGACATGCCGTATGTAACTGTTGTTAATTTATATTCTGTTACAGGGTTGTTTTTATTTGTTCTCCATAATATATATTGATATGCTTGATCGCTTTCTTCCAGTTTTATCTGGCGGTACATTTTCTCAATATCGGCTGTTATTACATATTTCCATAATCTTCATTTAATGATGATATAAAAAAGATCTTTTTGGAGTTTGGGTCCTACGAACATGACATCGTTAAAACTACTGCTATTTGTTGTTTTAGCAGAAGCGTCAAACACTACACGCAATTTTGTTGTAAAGCTGTTATCTCTTATTACAGGGTGATGTGGCAAATAATACTTTCCGGTGTTATTGCCCTTCACCTTTTCCATATGGCCGAGATTTAGATACTCATTCATAAATTGTTTGTAGCCTTCTTTAAGCTTTGGGTCTTGATCTAATTTTTTCTCAAGCGATAGAAACCTTGCCATTGCTTGGTTTCTGGAATTTTCCAATTCATGGTCTTCTTTAAATGGCAATTTAACTTCAATTCGACCGTTTTTATCTACTGTGGTTGTTTGTTCATAGTATTCTTCGCAATACTTATCATCATGACATTCTTCTATATTTGAAACCTCCTCAAGCTCCCAAAATCTTTCAAGATTTGTTGTCATAGCTGTGAAAACTTTATTTTTGCGCGGGCATGTTCTTAATATTCCTGATAATATCCATCCCAGTTTTGTAGCCTGAGCTAAAATGTTATCAATTTTATGGATTCCTTCTTCCAAAATAGTTGAATAGATATCACTGCCTAGCACTATATCAATTCTATCCGATCTGTTGAAACTCGGATCAGCTAGCGTTAAATTTTTCCAGTCATTATTATTATATTTAAATGATTTGTCTGGAATTGCTGATGATAATTTGTTCAGGACCACAGCTTCATCATAAACTTTTCATTACTAAGAAATCTGGGTCGCATTTCCAAATATATTTTTGTGTTTTTTCTTTTATTCTTGGTAGTTGTAATATTTGAGCTGCTTCTTCAGAAATTGTAGTTTTTTGTGATCATTGATCTATTAGCGCCCTTAATGTAATTAGGCTACCATCTGCAGCTTTTACTCTTATTTGTGCTGTTGCTAGCAACACTGTTGAATTTTTCTCTTGTTCGGTCATCATATTTATACCTGTTTCTGGATTTTTTGATTCTTTCTTAAATTCTTCAATATGAAGAACAGTATGATGATATCTACCACATTTTTTACAGTTATCAGTGTTATTTGCACATTTTTTATCTAATTTATGGCTCATAAACTATGTTAGTTTATTTTTCTAATGAAATTTCTTTTTTCTTCAATTGTTATTGCTTGAAACCTTTTGCAATTTACCAGCTCATGATTTGTTAGTTTACAATAATCACAACACTTTTGTGATATGAGGAATGAATTTGCCTGCTTCTGATTTGTTTTAAGGTTGTTGCATTTTTTTCCTTTAAATGCTTCCAGAGGCTGATACTGTTGTTCCAAGAAGAGACATACGTCTTCTAGTGTTTGTATTTCTTTTGTTTTCTTTACATTTCGTTCATACATACACAGCCCATCTTTATCTAATTTGCGGACGACAATTCTTGCTATCCAAGGTTCAGCATCATCTATTTTCATGTTCAGCCCTTTCACTGCTTTTCGTTGTATCCAGTAATTGTTTTACACTGAAGGCTGATTAAGTGTTTACCATCGGATGATCCAAGATCTTATCTACTTGTGTTGTAAATAGTAATCTTTTATTTTCGTATCTTGCATTTAAAATATTCCTTGCTGCTTCATAAGTGGCGTCCGTCACTTTTAAATGTTGAATAAGTCTTCCAGCTTCTCCTCTGACGTAATTTTTTAGTCGATACATTTTTTCTGCGTTAGAGAAACTATGTTGAGTATGCACGAGATTTTTAAAAAGGTCATGGAAGGACGGCCAATCAGCTACATTTCCAAAAAACACTGGAATTTTTATGTCTTCCAGTTTAATGGAATTAACAACTGGTTTAGTTTCATTTTCTTCTAATGTAACCATTATTTGTTTTAGAATCATTCTGTACTCATGAGCAATGCATTCATATTTGTCTTCTTCTGCTTCATCGATTTCAATTTTTTCACATAATCTTTCATATTCTTTTTTAAGATCGTGGAAATTCTCTTCCATTACTGCCTTTGTTATTGCTAATTCAGTTTTTTTACTATTGTTGATTTCATCATGTGCCTCGTCGATTATTTCTCGTAGACTACATATTTTTTTTTTAATTTTTTATTGATGTTTGATATCTTGGTTTTAGGTTGCCTTCTATATTATCATGCGAAGTTGACGCTTTTTCAAGATGTTGCTCGCCAGATTCTTTTTGATGCATGCTCGAATACGCTTCCTCTATTATTGTATTTATGGCTACAAAATAATTATTTTTAAAATATTGGTCGCCATCTGATTGAAATTCAATTAATTTGTTGTTATTTGATTCAAACTCCGCTTGTATTTTTTTTAATCGTTTCTTTAATTCGTTAATTTGCGTTGATCTAATTTTCCCTTCGATAATTTTGTCTCGAATAATTATGGACTCTTCGCCAAGCTCCTCTTGTTTTTCAAATAGTCTTTCTTTTGACATATTGATTATTGTTATATATTATTTTTTTTATTTATTTCCGATGTCTAAGCCTCAGATACGCTTTTTAATTATTTTTCCGATGTTTAAGCCTCAGATACGCTTTTTAATTATTTTTCCGATGTTTAAGCCTCGGATACGCTTTTTAATTATTTTTCCGATGTTTAAGCCTCGGATAAGCTTTTTAATTATTTTTCCGATGTTTAAGCCTCGGATACGCTTTTAAATTATTTTTCCGATGTTTCAGCCTCGGATACGCTTTTAATTATTAATGGTTGATTCAATTTCTCAGAGTCTCATACCACTGGTGGGGGAAAACACTGAGAGTAACTCGAAGGACCAAATGTAAATAATTACGTTTGAATACTTTTTTAGTACTGATTTATTTCTATTAAATGTTTCCTTATATACTAGAAATCTTAAAACTATTTTAGCTATTATAACAATAAATGTTTACAAGCATATATCACTAATGATATTTTCAAAGATAAAAGACATGTGTGTAAACACAGACAACTATCGATATTTCTAATTACTTAGGTCTAACAACTTATATTGAATCTTTATTAAAATGAACCAATAAACTAAGATAATTATAAATCCTAAATAAACACACAACTAAGTCTAGACCGTTAGTCTCAATGTGCTGGACCGAAAATCGTATACAGGCTTCGCATACATGTTGGCTGGATGTGTTTTTATTTGGGGGTCTAAGAAGCAAGGGTGTGTAGCATTGAGTAGTACTGAAGCTGAGTATGTAGCATTGGCAACAGCAGCCAAAGAGGCGGTTTATTTGAAAACACTTACTCGTACATCAGAAATTGCTTTGATGAATGTTACAAGTCCAACTATTATAAACAGCGACATCTTAAGTGCCCAACAGATTGCAAAAAACCCCTAACATCATTCAGCTAGCAAGCATATTGACATTAAACATCATTTTGTAAGAAATTTATTGCACGATAAAATAATTGAATTAAACTATGTAAATACAAATGATATGGTAGCAGACATACTAACAAAAAATTTGGTTAAATTAAAGCATTTACACTTTATTAATCTAATGGGGTTTTTGGTAAACAATATATTCATGTTGAGCGTAGGTTGAGTTATCGTTTTATATACAACACGAATGTATTGGAAACCCTACATTTATCTTTTGTAACAAATGTCATATAATGGACAAATATGATAAATAATTTCAAGCTGTATTTTTAACTACATAAATGTACTAGTATATAAGTATACATCTTTTTATAAAAATGGAATCTTAATAAATTAACCGTTGAATTAAAAACATGGTAACAATTACACATAACACTGTTGTTACCTGTTTAAAAAAAAGAAATGCGTAATGCGAAACAGTAATTTTTAACCCACCCCTGTAGCGGTTTTTAGCTACCTGTGCAACTGCGTTGTAAATGACGTTATTTGATGGAGCAAAATAAATCTACCTGTTTTAATTGACTTTTTTTATTATTACATATTAAAAACAAAAATATATAAAAAATAAACATATCTGGCCTGCCGGGTACTCAGATTTTTGCTATACTCGTATATTGTAGATATTGCACAAAATTATTATCAGAACCATTTTGAAGCTTCGAGAGTAAAATGGAAAAAGTGTATACAAGATTAGAGTTAATCCAAATATTACAGTTTCCATCATCATCTTAGTGCAAAATATAAGTTATTTTTAATAAACTAATTCTTATTTGATAGGCATTGGGAAGTCACCTTTCCTCGACATAAAACTTTAAAAATTAATATTTTGTGGAAACTAGAAAAATATTTTTTTTTTTACAGGGACGTTTTTTTGGGGGGCGTTGGATACCTCCCCCTTCCTATAAAAGCTCAAAAATTAAATTTTTATAGTATTTAAGCGTAAGTAATTCATTTCTTTTAATATAAGCATTACTTTTGCAAATAATATTTTATGTCATCGCCCACAAAAAGGGGCAGGGAAATATGGCATTTTACGATCTCCTGGGTTAAGGTTTTTGAACTTTCGCCGATTTTAACAGTTCCATTTTCTAAGCAAAAGTACGGGAAAACTTAAAACAACATTTCATTATTCGGGGGTAGGATTTGTTCTTCTAAGGGGAACTTTTTTCCGATTTTTCTTATTTTCATACATAAATAGCCTGTGACCATATCATATATTTGTGCCAAGTTTCATCAACTTAGGGGCTCCCAATAAGTTTTGAGAAGCAATATAAAAAAAGAATGTCCTTCTAGAATGGCCAAATACCCCTATGTGGGGCGTTTAGCACGTTGGAGCCTTCAACTCCAGCGATATGATTTTTTTATTCAGCATAGAAAAGGGAAATTAAATATAGTAACAGATTGCCTTTCTCGTTTGAAAAAGTTAAGTTAGGGGTGTCCTATGATGTAGATTTGTTTTCTCCTGAATATAATTGCTGCGAATATGAAGAGCTTAGAAAGACTGTTTTGGAAAACAAAGAACGCTTGCGAGATCTGCGCGTTTCCGATAATCAGGTATTGAAACGAGTAAGGTTTAGAAAAATGGAAGAAGAATACGATGAATGCTTTTAGCGTCTTTGGATTCTAAAGTCTCTCTCTCAAATTGTTATTAAGTCAAGTCATGACTCCAATACATCATATCATGGAGGCTTACACAGAATTATCGAGAAATATTTTTGCCCGTCAATGGTAGAGGACGTTAAGTCATATGTAAAAAATTGCATATCCATTGACAAAAGCGAAGAATACTTTGATTTTCATATTAGATCATATGACTAAGATTTTATTCCTCAAACCATTTAAATTAGCCACATCAGCTAATGTGTTCCAAGAGTAATTCGCAAAGACAATGGAAAACAATTTGTTTCGAAAGAAATGAGCAAGTTTTCTAAGTCATATGATATAAACCATATCACAACGGGTTCTTATGCACCCCATTCTAACGCATCTGAGTGAGCTAATCGCGAAATTATTAAAAAAATTTAGATGTTTTCTGAAAGACAAGAAAGAACATGGGGACTGGGATTTGTTTATTTCTCAAACATTAACCACGTTAAGAAGCGATTATCATGCCTCCATAAAATGTTCACCCTATTACGCGGCAGTCGGTTAAAATATGATTTTGCAGGGCTCCACATATAGAATATTAGAAAAACTTTTTAGCATGTCTGGTGAAGATTTGCAAATACAAAACCATGCTAACAAAATAAGTAGCAGTCGAGAGAATTTGAGACAAAATTTGACATCAGCACACGAAAAGGCAACAAGAATTTACAATTTAGGAAGCAGACTTAAAGAAAAATCATATCCTTAGTAATATGCCAAAACACATCAATAGAAAATTTATGCCGAAGTTCACAAAATGCAAAATTAAAGAAAAAAATTTGATATAATTTGTATAGAGTTGATATAAATGGGAAGTTTCTTGGAAAATATCATTCTCACGACTTGAAAGTTTAGAAATGTGCCTGGCTTTCGTGGGTCGAGCCACACGTTTAAACAAAACAATAAAAAGAATTTTGTTTTCTATTTTTTTCCAATACATAGGATATGCATGCATTATAGCCTTAAATTTTCGTTAAGTGAACAGTTACATTTCTATTTGGATGGAAAATTACAAACTGGTCATTAGGATAAATAAAACTTCAAGCTTGCTATCAGGATTCGTTCCCAAACAAGTGGTACATAGATTTTCCCCTTACATTACATATATACTTCATTAAATACTTAATTATATACTCGTATTTATTACATTGTGTACCCCGCGTATAACTATTGCAAAAAGCAGAGATAATTTGTCTTCTTTAATATGTATATTAACATACGATCGTTTTATATACATAAGTATATACTAGTTCTCATTGGAAAGCAATAATTATTGATGCGCAATTTCGTTGTTTTCACTTATGTAGCAACCGATCTGTTTAAAAAGTTAAGCTGTGTCATAAAGACTTGAGGCAAAGCAGGAATTTATAAATATAAAGAAATACAACATACATGTTGCATTGCATATAAAAAAACTGGGAGAATCCAACAAGAATAAGGCTGGTCAAGCAACTTAAGAACTTTCTCCAGGAGTTCAACTTTATAAAAAGTATTTCGTATGAATCAACAAAAAAAAAATAACAATTACAGCATCCGCTGTATTTGGGGATGTTTTTCTGGAGCTTGGGTAAAACCTAATCTTAAAGCTGACGCATCACACATGGACAGATCTGCTGCAAATCTTAATATTATGCAGCAAACTACAAGTTGTAAATAATTCAAGGAAGCTAAGTACATATGTATGTATATTAATTAAAGTTTGGGCTACGCAAGATGTTAAAGTTTATTTACTTAAAACTACTTTAACTATTTTACTTCAAGCTAAACTTTACTAAACATAATTGTAGTAAGAAATAACAAATTGAAAGAAAAAGTATAAATAGCAAAAATTATATGAAGCATAGTTGTTGTATAAGAAAATAAATGTTCCAATATTAAACATAATTGTTGTAAATAAAAATAAGAATTGAAATAAAGGTACGTGTAATAAGTAAACTAACATATTAAATAATAATAATTATAATTCAAGATACACTACACCCCACCCCTTAAGATAATTTTTAAGTTATTGTTGTGGTATCCTTTGAGTCCACTTCCTGTATCTAAAATCGAGTTTACGCCTTTTCTTTCAATTATTTTATAAGGACCGTGATACCGAGCTTGAAAATATATTTTTGGAACGCAAACGGCTTCTGCCAACAAAAGAATGAAATAGAATAGTTTTTGTTTGTATTGTTATTAATACGGTAGCCCAATAGCTAAATTTATAAATAAAAATAACAAAATAGAATATATTCTTCTGGATAAACAAATCGATGTTATGCTTATCTCAGAAACCCATTTGACGTCTCGAAGCTATTTTAAAATTAGTGGATATAATTTCTACGACACCTAGGATCCTCGATGTAGAGCTTGTGGTGGCTCGGGAATTCTAATAAAAACTCGAATAGAACACTTCTTGTTAAATGACCTTCGTGAAGAATATCTTCAAGCAACAAATATCTGAAAATTTTTATCAAAAGCTTGTGATATCATCTGTTTATTCTCCTCCCAGGTTTTCAATTTCAGAGAGTCAATATACCGCATTTTATGCAACACTGGGGTACCGTTTTCTAGCAGCTGGCGACTACAATGCTAAGCACACATTTTTAAGGTTCACATTTTATCAGTCCTAAGGGTCGTGTTTTGTTTGACACAATTTCAAAATTGGGTTTGAATGTAGTGTCAAGTGGCCAGCCAACATATTGGCCAACGGGTCTATGAAGTAATTCCCACGAAATAAATCCCACTTTTAAAAACGAAATAAGTCCCACCAAAAATTGTTGTTTTGAAAGTGGGAGTTATTTCTTTTTTAAAAGTGGGACTTATTTCGTCAATTGATGGGACTTATTTCGTTACGCTTTTTTTTTTTAAGTGGGACTTATTTCGTTTTAAGTGGGAATAAATTCGTTTTGTAAAGTGGGAGTTATTTCATACCCCTAAATTTATATTTTTGTGGGATTTATTTCGTTTTAAGTGGGACTTATTTCTTTTTCATTATTTTGCATTTTAAGTGAATGGTTAATAATTTTTGCCGTTATTTGTTGCTCTTCACGTTGTTTCTCATTGAATTTCTTGTAGAATATGCTTTCGAAAAGTTCCGTTATTTCTTGCTCTTTACGAAATGAATGGTATTGTTTCAAATTTGTTGTTAAATGTGCTAGTTTACAAGACCTTATCATTATATTGATTAGTTAAGCTTGTGAATTTCAATAGTGAACATGAGTGTGACATACGAAATAATTGCAGGGAAGAGAAATAACAGCAAGCTTCTTTGTATTTTTTTTGAGAAACAATTATATATTAAAAAGTGCACTAAATTAGAAAAACATTTTTATGTTTGTTATGTAAAGGATTGTCCATCACGAATAATGTTATTTGGCAGCGAGAGCATAAAAGCAAAAAATTATAAAGCGCACAATCACGATAATCAAGAGGCTCTGTACAAAGAACTAAAATTTTTAAATAATGTAAAAACAAAATGCGCACGTCTTAATGAAAAGCCAACTGAAAACAATTGCGCTGGAAGTATTCGCAATATTTTTGTGAATACTAGCATGGAGTAAGTACCACCCACATGATAATTATTATTTATTAAGTAAGTACTTAATAAAGTCTTTGCAGAAATCAAAACGAAAGCAAAAATATTGTCTTTGATAAAATACAGCGGAGTTTGCAATACATTGCGAATAAAAATTTTAAAAATTCTCCCAAAACACCGGCAGAAGTGCAGGAAGTTTTCCAAGACGCAGCAGTTTATAATAAATTCGGTTATTCTAAATTAAATGGAAATAAACAATGGCAGTTTTTCAACATATGCTACCAAGAAAAACACTTTGCATATTGGGTTTTTTTTCCGAAAGAACTGTTGAACTGATGAAAGAATGCTTTCCTGTTAATTCGAAAAGAAACATTTTAATTGATGGTACTTTTTCTGTACTTCCTCTAGGAAGCTTTAAACAACTATTAATCTTACATTGTGAATACTTTGGTTCGGTAATTAATTTCATTCATAACTATATAGATTTATATTATGTATACATATGTATATATTTATTATTTTTTCTATTTCAGGTATTCCCCTTTCTTTTCGTACTGATGACCACAAAGTCTCTAAAAGCATATCAGCATTTATTTAGTTATATACAAAGGAGCATTATTCATCTGTCACAAGCAACTTTTATAACAGATTATGAAACAGGATTGAGAAGCGCAATTGAAAAAAGTTTCCCTGATTCAAAAATATTTGGTTGCTGGTTTCATTATTGCCAGGCATTGCGTCGATTCATAACCATGAAGGACAAAAGGCTCGCTCAATATATTCGGCAAAATAAAGAAGCGTCTAGAATTTATCACAAATTTCTATCTCTTCCATTATTACCTGGAATGCACATTTCGGATAGCTTCCAACTACTAACCGAAGATTTAGCAAAATTGAACGCTTTAGATAGATTCAAATCATTTATAAAATATTTTGAGAATCAATGGATGCAAAAGGTACAATATTCCCTTTTACATAAAAGGTGTTATAATGATTTCATTATTACAGATCGGTCCACATAACTTTTCAGTTTTCGATTCTGAAATCCGCACTACGTCTGCAATAGAAGCTTACAATAGCGTTATAGGAAAAATCATTCCAAAGAAGGCTACTTTTTTCAAATTTGTAGCATTTTTACAGATGCAAGAATTTGAAAAAGTAAGAAAATTTGAACTATTGATGAATACCAATGGTAGTGTGGGAAAAAAGCGTATTAAAAAGTCCTGTGTTTTAAAAGCAGATATGATTTCGAAATTCAAGAATGATCTCTTACAAGGTACTATAACTCCTTCTAAATTCCTTGACCAACTGGTGTTATCAAAAAATACTTTAATTGTACAAATGGAGCCTGATGAAGATCTTTTTGAAGAATTATCATATTTGGAAGAGGACATTAAAGACGAGTCTTTAAACCATACTGAGACCAACCAGAATACAATTAATAATAATATGTGCGTTGTTTGTTTCATAAAGCAGCCAAATATCTTATTTTTTCCTTGTAAGCACTTGAAAATTTGCAGTGAATGCTGTCTTACAATGCAAACTCACAAAATTGATAAAACCAGTAAACTAGTATGTCCATTCTGTCGTGCAGAAGTTCATGAAACCCTTCAAATATTTATCTGATAAATAAATGATTTTTTTATGGAGGGGTGCGATAGAGCCATGAAATATAAGGCCATTATGGCTTTATTTCTCATTTTTTTCTTATGCAAAAAATTATATATTGGACATTTCGTAAAAGGGACAACTATAATTTTTTGTCCTTGTCTCCCATGGCTCTCCTTTTTTTGTTATTAATTACTTTATACTTGCTATAATAAAAAAACTTTAAAGAAATGTGTACAAATATGTACCGAACTTAACTACTGGAAAAACAATATTAAAAAAAATTGTTGACGTAATTACGTATGTATGTGTTTTATTATACTTTTAGTAAGAAATTGGAATTCGTGTTCCATGTTTTCTAATATCACCATTACAAAATACAACTAATCCCAATGCCACGTTAAAACTATAATACCGTCTACCATGCACTGGATCTTCAAGCCATTTATAAAGGTCGATAATTTTAATCTGATGGTCCTTCCGAAAGGGTTTCCATCTTAATAATAAGAACAATTGATCTGTACTTAATCCATTTACGAATCCAAACGTTGTTACTTGTAGGCGTTCTCTATACGTTCCTTGACCGAAAAAAGAATTAATAATAAATTCTGGAACTCTATCAAAATTCGTAATATCCATTCCATTAAGAAGCCTTCTGCAAGCTTGCATACGATTTTTCTTTATTATTCCTCTGCTTTGATTATTCATATTATTCGACGTGTGTTTTTTTCGAAGAGCCAAATACTTCTTATTTGAAATCGCATTAAACAGTGAAAAAGTGGGACTTATTTCGTTTGTGAAAGTGGGACTTAATTCATTTAAGACATATATTATTCGAGGGGGAGTTATTTCATTTTGAGTGGGAGTTATTTCATTTCAAGTAAATTTTAAAATAATTTCATTTTGGTGGGACTTATTTCGCTTTCAAAAGTGGGACTTATTTCGTGGGAGTTATTTCATTTTTTTAAGCAATTTTTGGTGGGACTTATTTCGTTTTTAAAAGTGGGACTTATTTCGCTGGAGTTACTTCATAGACCCTGGCCAACGGATCGACAAAAAATTCCTGATGTTATCGACTTCGGAATTATGAAAGGTGTGCCCAGCGAAATGATTGAAGTAGAAGCATCTTTGGATTTGTCCTCAGATCACTCGCCTACTATTATCACTATTAACTCACACACAACTGCAACACCCACATGTGATTTACCGTTGACAACTGCACGTATTAACTGGATGAAGTACAAAAAATATTTAAGTGGTCATTGCACGGAAAATATGCCGTTGAGAACACCTACTGACATAGAAAATTCTATTAGGTTGTTTGAAGCATATGTTAAACAAGCTGCTCTAAATGTTTCTTCCAATCAACCAAATCAACAAGTGAGATTAAACAATATTTTTTGTGTGGATATAGAAAAGCTATTGACTGAAAAACGGAGAGCACGACGAGAATGGCAATGTTACAGATCGCCTCAGCTAAAAATAACACTTAAGGAATTTACCAAACAGCTCAGGAAACTTTTTGAAACACAAAAAACAGCTTTGCTGCAAAAATTTCTTCAGGAACTTGATGCAACACCACAAACACATTATTCACTGTTGCGTGCAGCCAGAGGACTTGCGATCTGTGAATGGTGACTGGGCAAGAGCTGATGACGAAAAAGGTGCTCTTTTTGTTAAACACTTGGAAAAAGTATTTACTCCAAATATTTATGCTGATATTGTTGAACTGCCACCAGTCGTCTGTTTTCCAGAAATACCGCTGAGATTTAACATTGTGGAGATTGAAGAGGCCATTTCTAGTCTTAACACCAAAAAAGCCCCAGGTGTCGACAAAATAAGCAACAAAATGCTTCAAGAACTAGCCTTCATTGCAAAAAGAATAATACTATTCGTTTTTAACAGTATTCTACGCCTAGAACACTATCCAAAAGAATGGAAGGTGTCGCTAATTATTATGATACCAAAGCCTGGCAAGGATCACACAAAGGTTGAATCCTACCGGCCTATTAGTTTATTGTCGAACATTTCATAACTGTTTGAAAAGCTGTACATGAGCAAGGTGATGCCTATAGTGACTAGTAATGGATTCATTCCAGATCATCAATTCGGTTTTCGCAGGGAACATAACACTATCGAAAAAGCTCACAGGCTCGAGAATATTGTTAGAGACACTTTTGAAAAAAATAAATATTGCTCTGCCCTCTTTAAAGTTGTTTCTCAAGCCATCGATAAAGTATGGTACGAAGGTCTTATACACCGTCGAAAGTAAAAATTTTGTTTAGCATTGGCTAAACATATATTTAACATTTTTAGATTAAGATTTGAATAACTTATTGATGTTTCAATTTATTATTGAAAATTCAATATATAAAAATATTATCAAAAAAAAGTTATGAGTTGGTGTATGCAAATATTTATCTGTGTATTTACACCCAAGCAAAAAATAAAATAAAACTAGTAAAATAACTGTTTAATAAATGTTTAGTTTTTGTATAAAGTTATCTTAAATTCCTCAACCGTAATTCTAAAAATTTTGTTCTCATTGCTCAAAGCTAATTCTTATGTTTAGTGATGACATTTTTGGTAATAGTTTCTCCAAAGACGACTGTGAGTGCTTCGGATTATCACTAAACCTTATGAGTATCTCTACATCTGAAATCATTATCTGATATTCTCTTAACTCAGCATCTATTTCGAAACGTATTTTTTTTTATATTTTTAATGTCTGAAATTGACGTACATTCCCATGAAAAAATTTGTTTTTGTTTCATTTTGTATATATAAATTATTTTTCATACTCCTTGTTATGGCCAGTATGCTTCCTGTTCCTTGTTGTACTTCTGTCGGTACCATTGCTTTCAATGTGTCGCTATTTACAATAATGCCTGATAAAGCATCTTTTGTATTCATTTTTCCTTTTTTGTAAAATATCTCAAAATAGTAATCGCATAAATCAAGTCTAATCCGGGTCATTTTAGTAGATTGGTTCCTATGGGAAAATAAGGAAATGAGTGGTCTATGGTTTGTTGCAACATAGAATTTCATGCCGTAAAAGTATGGTCTAAAAAAATTAATTGGCCTCTGTATTGCTAAGAGTTCTTTCTCTATAAAAGGTTTGTTTAGATCATGTTTTGAAAGCGTTTTGCTTTGCTCCTAAAGCAAAGTTAGATGCATCTGTATTTAATACAAACGGTTTCTTGAAATTAGGGTATTGTAAAATAGGCGGTTCAATTTATGCAAAATCTTTTACAAACGGTCTGTAATAATTGCAGAAAGCTACGAACCTTCGTACTTCATCTGCATTCTTTGGAATAGGATAATTCTTAATAATGTCGTGTTTGTTGGGGTCTGTACGTATCATTTATTTGTAAAAAGGGTGACCTAAGTAAACTACCTCAGTTTTTAAAAAACAACATTTGTTTGTATTTAGTTTTAGGTTATATTTCCTCAATCTCTCAAAAACTTTTGACAGATTGTCGTGGTGATGTTGTACACTGCAACCAAAGACGATGATGTCATCGACATATAAAAATACTTCCGCACTTAAGCCACTCAACGCGATCGTTATCATTCGGTTGAATTGAAAATGTCCGTCTTTTGCCGAAAATTCTGTTAGTGGTCTAGATTCTTCGTCTAAGTCAATCTGATGGAAAGAACTTGTCATGTCTAACGTAGAAAAATATTTTGCTCTTCCTAGCTTATCCAATACGTCCTCCAGTCTTGTTAGTGGAAACCGATCATTAACTATTTTTTCATTCAGTTTGCAAAAATCTACTACCAATCGCCATTTCTTATTGTCAGCTGATGACTTTTTCGGAACTACCAGTAACGGTGAATTATATGGGCTTACAGACAGTTCAATAATGTCATCGTCTAATAGTTTATTTACCTGCTTGCTAACTTCTTCCGTCTGTGTTTCTTGCAACCTATATGGCTTTATCAATATTGGTGTAGAGTCCGTAGTATCTATATGATGCGTATAAAAATTATTAACGGTAAGTCTATCTCATTCTATGTGAAAAGTGTCACTGTATTCACTAATAATATTTATTAGGGATTGTTTTGCGACTGGGTCAATTGATTCGACATTCAAGTTTTCTAAAATGTACATATGAAAAGTAATAAAAGTAAAAAAAAGTTTTCTAAAATTTTTTCTGCCTACAATTATTGTTGGAACTGTTATTGCTGTTGTAGGTATAAATGTGGTATTTTGTATATCTTTCTTTTCTACTTCTATCTTATCAAAAGAAACGTTTTTATTAGTTGTGTTCAAAATTTTTATATGTTTTTTACCTACTGCTGGTATAATGCTATTTGATACAAATACTCCTGGTGGTATTTCTTTATTTAAAATTATGCAATCTTTGCTTGTGTTTACATTGACTGCTATTATCGCTTCTGAGCATTTCGGCACGCAGATGTCAGTAATACAAATGAGTTTATGATTCATTGGTAGGATGAATTCCTCACACTTAACATAGTGTTGTTGTGTAATCATTAAAGTCGATTTTGCATCTATGCATATTTTTCTATTATATCTCGTCCAATGATTCCAACGGTGCGAATCAGAAAATCATTGGGTACTACATGAAACTTGCGTTTAATGTGCTTGTTTTCAAAGTGCAGATTAAAATGTGTTGTACCGATGTTTTGTAACGTTTCTAACGTGATACCACTTATGCTTGAAGTCTCGTTTCTATTTATTCCACGAGTATTTATTTTTTTGCAAATAGAAATGTCTGCTCCCATATCTAATAAAAATTCAAGGTTTCTTTTCGTACTTTTGCAATCTATTGTTAATGCGTTGTTTACTGTTGACGAAAAAGTGAAAATTTTTGGCTCTGGATAACAATCTTTGTTACCCTGCCTCTCTAGTTTCCCTGCATGTTCTGTTGATTAATATTTCTATTTAAGTTTCTGTTGTTATTCTGGGAGTAGTTACTAATGTTTCTATTTGTGTTTTGTGAGCGTTACGTAATATGTGCACAGCCCCTTATTCGGATATCTATCCCTATTATTGTGGTTATATCTGTTACTGCTGTTGTATGATTAGGGATGAAACGATACGAGTAAATACAAGTAAGTACTCGATACTTTTCTTTAGAAACCAAGTACTTTTGGTATCGATACTTTACTACCGAGTACCAAGTAGGTATCGGTAAAAAGTACTCGCATCGGTCAAAAATACTCGTTTCTTACTGGCTACAAAAACGACGCCAGATTAACACAATATCTTTGTTTTTTTAAAGTTAAATAAATTTGTGAAAATGGGACCTTGCAAATCAAGCGTATGGTTACACTTTATAAAAATAGACGATAAAATTGCGAGCTGCAAAAAATGTTTTAAGATCGTTCGTTATTGCGGCAACACATCAAATTTGCACGAGCACCTTAAATGCCATCCCGGCTATACTGCTCCTGTCGAGGAAAATATTTCAAAGTAAGTACATATTATATGTATACATATGTAATTCTTACTAATAAAAAAAGTCAATGGATTTTCCATTTAAGGAGAAAGCAAAAGGAAAATGATTCTGATGTCCCAACAGTTAGCTCATGTACTACAATAAAATCTGCGTTCGAAAGCATATCTTCACAGAAAGGTAAGTACCACTATACTTAACAAGTAATATGTGCTATATATCATTCTTATTATTGCAGAAGGTGGTGTAAAATAATAAGATAAATATGTGCGTTTTATATTTTATACGCAGAGACATGAAGGGGAAGGTTTTTTGAAATTGATGAAGGAATTAGCGCCCTATTATAAAGTTCCTTCTTCGACGCATTTTAAAAAGTTGCTCTGTAACAAGTACGACAGCATGAAAATAGAGTACGCTAAAAGAATTACAGATGCAACTGCGTTTTGTGTCACGCTTGACATATGGACTGAGACCATGAATTAAAAAAGCTTTGTGGGAGTTACAATACATTTTTTAGAAAAAACAACATTCACGAGCGCCAATATTGCAACTAGAGAACTGGCATCTAATCATACAGCCGAGTATGTTTCCACCATATTTGGTGGTATTTTAAAAGATTGGGGAATCCCACTGATTAAAGTAACATGTGCAGTGATAGACAACGGCGCAAATATGGTTGCAGCGGTAAAAAAAACTCTAGGCGATACGAAGCATTTGCCATGTTTTGCTCACACTATTAATTTAATAGTTGAATCAGCAATAAATAATTCTTCGTCTTCAGTCACTGATGTTATCAAAAAAGTAAGAGAAATTGTTACATTTATTAAAAACAGTGTAATTCAATCGGACAAGCTTAGAAAAATTCAGATAGATATGGGGGTACCAGCAGGATGCACAAAAAAATTTATTTTGGACATTAAGACGCGCTGGAACTCACTATATTACATGTTGGATAGATTTATAGACATGTCCAAAATTGGTTCCGAAATTCTGCTGGAAGGTAGCACAGGTAGTCCTGAAATGGTGACTGGCCACGAGCTCGAAATACTAAAGCAAATAGTCCGCTTGTTAAAGGAATTCGAGTATGTCACTAAAGAGTCTTCAGGCCAATATTATGTGACTTTATCGAAGATTATACCAATGATAAGTTGTCTCACGTCAAAATTACAAAATTTTTCTTCATCAATAGAATGTGTCGCACAGTTACAAAACAAACTATTGGGTGAATGCAGCAGACGCTTTGGTATGATGGAATTCAATATATACGCAGCGTTTGGGACCATTTTGGATCCGCGCTTTCAAAATCTACATTTTCGGGATCCTAATGCATGTGGAAGAGCTATACAAAAATTTAAAAAAAATATTAAGGAAGATACTTCATTGTTAACAAGTGAATCAGAAGAAGAAGTCCCTAACGAAGATTTTGATTTTTGGTTACACCACAAAAATCTTGCAACTGGCCAAAAGCGGCATCGCGCTAATTCCAAAGCCGATGAGGTGTCAATATATTTGTCTAATCCTGTTTGCGCACCTAAAACAAATCCTCTAGAAGAATGGGAAGATTTGAAATCTGCTTTTCCAACGTTATATAAACGGGCACGTTTGTATTTACACATTGTTGGCACCTCCGAAAGCTGGTGCAACAGTTACAGCTTCCAGAAACCGTTTGTCTGGAAAACATCTCGACAAACTATTATTTTTGGGAAGTACATCAAAAACTGATTTTTTTTCTTGAATGTCATACATACATACATATGTACCTTATTACCATGATCTCATTACATGAAATCAATTGCCGTGTTCCTTAAGGCTATTTTAGATAGTATGAAAAAATTGTTAGTTTTACCTTAATTTTTGTAAATTGAATTAAAAGTATATACATATTTACATACATATGTATATATGTGCCTATTTTATAGAATATACTTGTACATACAGATGTGTGTTGTTGTGTATTTACTTCTGTTTTTAGTATTTAAAATCATATGAAGAAGTTGACCGATACAAGTAAGCATCGATGCTTTTTATTCGATACTGAGTAGGTATCGATACTTTTGAACTGATACCGTATCGAGTAAAAGTATCGATACCTTAGTGGTATCGTTTCATCCCTACGTATGATCTGTCATACTGGCTGTTGCTTCTGTAGTTGTTATTATTGTGGTGAAAGTTACGGTTTTCGTATCTACTATTGCTACGATCAGTGTAGCCAGGTGTAGGGATTTCTCCCCAAATTGGAGATTTGAACTGGTTTTTGGCGGACAGATTATCGTAGGGAGGGATTTGGGGATTTTTCATTTTCAGTATACCTATTATCAATTTTGCTTTATTTTACCATTATCTTTCATACATATATGTTTATGTTTCTTGGCGTTTTTCTTCTCCATATTTCGATTATTTCAAGGCGATTGGTATTGGTATTGTTGGTTTTTTAACAATTTTTTCAAAATTTTTAAAACCAGAATTTATTGAATTTGATATTGCCAAAATGTACTAATTGACGATAAGGAAAGTAATTTGGTTGTTGCTAAAATTTATGTTTTCATAGAATGTTCAAAGGAATTAGAAGCAAATGGAGCTCAAAAAAATTCTTTTATATTACACTGTGATAGTCGAAAAAATTAACTTCGATGAATCCTTTTCGAACTATTAATTTAAGCATTTATTTTGCTAGTACAGTTAAATAACACTGTGATAGTTTTTGACCCGAAACAAATGAACATCGATGAATCCTTTTCGAACTATTAGGGCGGAGTCCCCTGAGTGCGAAAGTACATTTGGAAGTGTCAGATGCTGCCTTGGGGAACTCCGGCTTCGATCGACTGCGGAGGAAAATTGCCTTCCCTAACTACAAATTTTCGTTCCATTAAGTAGCTTTTTAAAAGCTTGACGATGTTTGCGGGTAGATTTCGTGTTAATTTGGGTATTATACCTCGGTGCCATACTTTATCGAAAGCTTGTGAAACATCTATAAAGAGCGCAGAGCAATATTTCTTTTTTTCAAAGGTCTCTCTAACTACGTTCACAAGTCTGTGAGTTTTTTCACTAGTGCTATGTGTACTGCGTAAACCGAATTGATGATCTGGAATGTATCCCCTTCTAGTCACTATAGGCATCAGCTAGCTCATGTAGTTTTGAAATGTTGGGCAATAAACTAATAGGCCGATAGCATTCAACCTTCGTCTGATCCTTGCCGGACTTTGGTATCATAATAATCATCGAAACCTTCCATTCTGCCGAATAGTATTGCAGCCGTAAAATACCATTAAAATGAATAGTAATATTCTTTTTGCAATATATGGCAATTCTTGAAGCATTTTGTTTCTTATTTAGTCGACACCTGGGGCTTTTTTGGTGTAAAGACTAGCAATAGCATTTTCAATCTCCAAAATATTAAATTTTAGCGGTGCTTCTGGTAAAGAGACGACTGGTAACAGTTCAGCAATATTGACAGAAATATTTGGACTAAACACTTTTTCTAAGTGTTTAACGTAAAGAGCACCTTTATCAGCATCAGTTCTTGCCCAGTCACCATTAGAGGCTCGTAATGGAGGTTTGCATATCACTGGCCTTGTAAGTCCTCTGGCTGCACGCCAAAGCGAATAATCTATTGATGGTGTTCCATCGAGTTCTTGTATAACTTTTTGCAGCGAAGCTGTTTTTTGTGTTTGCAAAGCTTTTCTAAGCTGCTTGGTACATTTCTTAGCCTTAATTTTAGCTGAGACGATCTGTAACGTTGCCATTCTCGTCGAGCTCTCCGTTTTTCAGTCAATAGCCTTTCTATATCTGCACAAAAAATATTGTTAAATCTCGCTTGTTGATTTGGTTAAATTGTAGAAGCATTAAGAGCAGCTTATTTAGCATGTGCTTCAAACAACCTAATAGAATTTTCTATGTCAGTAGGTGTTCTCAATGGCATATTTTCCGTGCAATGAGAACTCAAATATTTTTTGTATTACAGCCAGTTCATACGTGCAGATTTCAGCGGTAAATCACATGTTGGTGTTGCAGTTGTGTGTGAGTTAATAGTGATAATAGTAGGCGAGTGATCTGAGGACAAATCCAAAGATGCTTCTACTTCAATCATTTCGCTGGGCACACCTTTCATAATTCCAAAGTCGATAACATCAGGAATTTTTTGTCGATCCGTTGGCCAGTATGTTGGCTGACCACTTGAAACTACATTCAAACCCATTTTTGAAATTGTGTTAAACAAGACACGACCCTTAGGACTGATTATACGTGAACCCCAAAAAGTGTGTTTAGCATTGTAGTCGCCAGCTGCTAGAAAACGGGACCCCACTGTTGTATAAAATGCGGTATATTGACTCTCTGAAATTGAAAACCTGGGAGGAGAATAAACAGATGATATCACAAGCATTTGATAAAACTTTTCAATACAGATTATTGTTGCTTGATGATATTCTTCACGAAGGTCATTTAGCAGGTAGTGTTTTATTCGAATTTTTATTAGGATTCCAGAGCCACCACAATCTTTTCCTCGAGGATCCTTGGTGTCGTAGAAATTATATCCACTAATTCTAAAATAACTTCGAGACGTCAAATGAGTTTCTGAGATAAGCATAACATTGATTATCCAGAAGAAAATATTATATTTCATTTTTATGTTGGCAGATGGTTTCTTCAATACAGCCTGCAACAAGGTAGACTGCATTTTCAAAATTTCCTGCATCATACAGGACATGTTGAGAGTAAAAGTATTTATTGTTTGTTTAAGGCTCTCTATCGATGCTTCAATACGACTAAAATTAGGCCCTGATTCTTCATTTGCTGGTACATGTTTTTGCGCCGTAGTCTTGTTACTTTTTAAAATATTAGCGTATGAAAATTGACTATTAGGTTTTTGATGAGTAAGAGTCGTATTAGACTTTAAAACATTAGAGTATACATGATGGCTAGACGACGGTTGACTGTGGGTAGTTTAAAGGAGTGTTGGGCTGAGCGTGAGTAGCATTTGTTTTTCTGTTCGACGAATTTTTAAAAAAGGAGTAAAGAGGGCAGCCTCTATAGTTAGCAGTGTGGTTTCTACCGCAATTGCCACATTTTATTCCTTGGTATCACCTTTTATTTTGTCACAGTTAGCGGTACTGTGCAACTCACCACATACAACTCAAACGGTAGGCAACTTGCAATAAGTTTTGGTATGGCCAAATTTTTGACAGTTCATACTCCTTAATTGGTATGTATAAAAATTTTTCGTTTTTTGACTCAAGGGCAGAAACTATTTTTCGAAAATTATTTTCTTGCACTACCTGGAATTTTGTTTCGTTAATATTTCCGCGCTTACTTGGAGTTACATAGAACTCATTTTCTCCAATTAAGAAGATAAGGCTTTTTTACCAAATAACTAGAGTTCTGCTCTCTTAAATATATCGGTGGAGGTTTACTCGACCGTGTTGTAGTTGTGTCTTCATTGTCTTATTGAGATAAAATCGCCAAACGATTTTCGGAATTTTTTATTTTGTTTTTTCCATCTCTGGAAACTTTCGCTGTTGAAGCTATTTGAGCTGATTTTGGACTTCCCCTTTTTAACACGGTTATGTATCTGTCCATACTTGTTTGAATTTTATTATCATTTATTGTACTCACCGCATCTACCATTTTGTGCACGTTGGTCACCTTGTTACTTATTGTTTGGTTGTACTAAAGGGCTGCAACGAGTAACGTTTTTCTTCATATGTGAAACTCGCTGTCGAATACAGTAGATATTTGCTCTGTCGCTCAGAGCACAAGCAGTGAAGAGAGGAGATTGTTTGTTTGACAAATACTAACCAGTAGCAACCGCAAATTAAATGAGTACCGAAAAATATGAACATACAAAACCGTAGCCAACAAAAAAGAATTACCTTAAAAACCATGTTCACTTCATGTGGTACTTCAAGAATTTTTCATGCAATGCTGAAAATTAAAAATTTTCAATTTTAGCCTATATATATCCACATTGGCTAGGCTAATATGCCGGCGTTTTAAGTCTTCAAAATCAATAATGGAAAAATTATTCATACATATGCATGATTTTTTTTCATAAATTCAATTAACATTTTTTGATTAGTAACTAAGTAACAAAAATCTAAATAAATAATATTCTGTATAAACTTGCCTCACTTAATTCCATTTTTTTTTTACTACACTCAACAGAAAGAATTTTTTTTTATTTGCCAAACTTCACATAGTACTGCAAGTACCAAGTGAAGTTTGGCTGTCGCATTATGTTCACTTCGTTCTGTTCATACATGTTGCGAGTATGATAGCAAAACACACAAGCAGTGAACTTACACACGCTAAGTCGAGTAACAACAAGAAGTGACAACAAGTTTTTGGTGTTCTCAAAAATATGAACATTGTTTCTGTAATTCATTTCGAGTAAGTGTTCATGTTTTGTCAGCTTAGCTGTACAAACTAGAATGCTGCATAAATAGATGTGTAGCTAAGAAGTTCACGTGTTGTTCCAATAGTTGTTGCTTATTGATCACTATTTAACATGTTCAGAGATAATGATCGTACACGAGTATTTGTGTTTTCTGTTAAATTCAGGATTGTGTTTAATTCATTTTTTTTATTGTCGTCATCAGCAACTTAAATAAGCATTTCTACTGCTTGTAAGTTTATTGTTGTTTTTGTCAGAAGATCAACTCATTAGAGTTCTCTTTTTCTTATTTTCACTTATATGAGTTTGTGTATGCAAATATTTATGTATATTGCAAACAAGCAAAAAAAAAAAAAATATAAAATAAAATAAAACCAGTAAAATAACTGTTTAAAAAATGTTTTTTTTTTTTAATTTTTTGTCACTTGAAATTTTTTTTTTTTTATATATTTTTTTTATATTCAGTTGGGACGATTATAAAAACGCGTCTGTACTCTACGAGAGTTGAAACTGAATGCTTTTGACATTCCATGTCATCATTATTTATTTTCGCTTTTGCAAATTTTTAAATGTGTAAAATAATAAAATGTAGAAATGTGCCATAAAATTTGTACACTTCTTTTATAAAAAATATATATGTATGTATATAAAAATTTAGTTCTTTAAATAAATATAACAAAATTTATTTTCTTTTGTGTTGATCCATGTTGGCTTCAATTAGAGTGGCTGTATATTCGGCTGCTCCCTCTTCTCTGTTTGTGCATACGAATTCCTCGACAGGAATGTTGTGGTCGCCAATATTTGGCAGGATCGCTAAGAAATGTTAGGTTTGAGTAGAAAATTTATATATTTATATTGCCGGCGCTAATGAACGCCACTGGCAAGAAAAATTAAAAGGCAGATGAATGCCAGTATTGGTATGCCGATTTGAGGCAAAGATAAAATTTATATATTTTGAATTAGTAATGCCGATTCAAGACAAAGTATTTATTAAATTTATTTTCAAAAATTCGCCTCTTATATTTTAAAATAACGGTATTCTAAAACTACGAAAATTCCTTATTTACTAACCATAATTGTAGTAAGAAATAACAAATTGAAAGAAAAAGTATAAGTATGTGTAATAAGTAAACTAACATATTAAATAATAATAATAATAAAAGTAAGTGTAATAAGTATACTAACATATTAAATAATGATAATTATAATAATTCAAGATACTCGTACACTACAATGCATAAGCTAGCTTAAAGGCCTCATTAGTCTTGACTTTTACTTTCTGTTCTGTTCTGTGCCGTTCTGTTGTTGAATTTTTTTAGTTAGAAGTTATGTAAAAAACGTATCAGCTGTTTCTTGCAGAATATACATAGCCGAATATACTACCTATATCATCGGCGGCAGCGGCAGTGTTCACAAATTTAAAACGGCGCTTCGTCTTAATTATCAGGTTGAATAATTTTAAAGAAAATAAGGTAAAAAGAAAATAAGGTAAAAAGGTAAAAACGTTGTTTGATTAAAAAAACTCTACTCACTACAAATTTTTCATCAATATAATATTTTTTTTATTAAAAATCGTTTTGTTTTTAATGTGCTTAAATTCGATGGCGGCGGTCATAATAAAAATTTATCAGCTATTACGCGGCAATTTTGTTCCGATCGGCTTGGTTTACTGAAACAAGCAGCTGTCTCTTGCTGTCACTTAGAAATTACACCGTCAGATAAACCGTAATGGTAGGCGCTGACGTATACTCATTCACAATCTGTCACTTAGAAATGTAAGTAAAATTCAGTTTTCAACAGAATGGTATGTAACAGAACAGGACAACTAATTGAAAATACATGTTTTGCATACACAAAAAATGAACATCTGATCCGGAACAGAACAGAAAGTCAAGACTAATTCTACCTTAAGTCAGCTTAAGCAAGTGTGCTGATATGTACATGTAAAACGTGTGCTGCCAACTATAATGATCTTAAGGAAACTAATTTAGGTTGTAACTATTCTTATAAATTATTAAAAATAATTATATATGTACATACGTATGTTTTAGCATAATTTTTTTTAATTACAATAGTTTTATATATTACTGAACAAGACTCAATTTATTTAAGGAAAATAAGAAGATAAAAATTTTTCAAAAATATATGTATGCTACATATGTATGTATTGTAATAAAATAGTTTTTATTTAATTTATTTTTGTCTTAGAGCTTGTATATTTGGAGCTCCTAAGACTGTTGATTTATTAATTGTATTATAAACTAAATGACATTGGCTTATATACTAATTATGAGAATAATTCTTAGGGGTACCTTAACATAAGAGTAAAAGAATAGAAATATATATTATTGTTGGGTAAGCATATTTAGCTTTCAACTATTTATGTATGGCATGTGTTCAACAGTTTTAAAGTTCAACGAGTGCATACTTAAAAGCAACAGATACAAACAAATACAGTTAATAAATGTGATTCATTTAAGTGCATTGTGCTGCTGCACTTGATTAACTGTACAAGTGTCAACTTACCGACACACACAAAATATCTTGCTCGCAGTTTGTCAATGCTTGCATGTTGCGGTATTATTGAATCGCAATGCATACCACACACTGTTGGCCACATGCTACACCTCCACCTTTTACAAGAATGTTCATATAACGTTAGTTTTATGGACATTCTTTTACAATTAGTTTTTAATTAGTCTAAGTATAAGTGTAATATAATATTTATTTTGTTTTTAAAGAAAAGAAAAAAAAAATATTATAATATTTAGATGTACTTATATTCTAATTTTATAGTAGTTCGGCGCCGATCAATAATATTAAATGTTAGTTATTATTATATATCTTAAGTATATTTTTATGAACTGCTTGTTGTTTATTTGTTCTCTTATCTACTATAGTAACATTATTTCTTAAATCTATTTTCTTAATTTTATACGGACCAATAAAACTAAACCCAGTATAAAGGGTTTTCTGATTAATTTTCTTCTATTATATTTTTACCTTAAAATCTTGTTTTAGTTTTTCTTTATTTTTGGGGGTTTTTTTTTTGTTGAATAATAAAATTTTTATTAGAAAAATATATGTATGTATATATTCATAAATTTAATGAAATTAAACTAGTTTGAAAATCAAATAACTTTTCACTCTGTAGCTTTGATTAAATTGAACGTCTTCTTTAGACTTTTAGGCAAGAATAAAACAGTTTTAAATGATTCTTACTTAAAAATTATTTAGTGGACCAAAAATTATTTTTTCTGTTTTTATATTGTCAACCTTTAACCCTATTTTGAATTTTATGGCAGTAATAAAATGTGTCTCAATAGACTTTTCTAAGCTATTCTGAGAGTTTTCTATTGGCATTTTTGACATAATTTAACATATTGCGTTATGTCTTTTATCATATTTTTCCAATAGTAATCACTCTTTATTTTTTCTATTGTTCGATATATTCCACAATGTCCTCCCTCTATCGGATGATCGTGGTATTTCAGCATTAGATCAAGAATTGCCTGAGCATTCTTATCATTTATATTGGTCACCTCATTAAGTAGTAGCGCTACTTTTATGCCCTTTTATTTATAAATTATTTAATTGAGATAAATTCTAAAATTTTCTCATTAGGTGCCTATTTGTTCACCGGCCACTTTCTCAAGCCTTGGGAAAAATTGTACTAGGTCAATATTCCCATTAATGAACATTATATATAATTTACCGGCCACTTTTTCAAGCCTAGGGAAAACTTGTCCTAAGTCAAGATTCCCTTTAGTAAATAGTTTTCTTCTGACGTCATATTGGGCTTTTTATCATTATTTTAAATTTGATGCTGAATATTTTCGATATTACTTTGTTGTTTACATGCCATAGATTTTGTTGTGATTTTTAATACTGTATTAATTTTTTTTATCTTTTACTGCCACAAAAATGGGTTGTATGTTTATTTATGGTGACTTTTTATTTATAATATTATTATTTGATGAATAACAGATTTTAGCATTAGGCGATTAATGCCTTCGCTGTATAATTGTGACTTATATCTTAATTTTGGCATATTTAATATATATAGGTCGTCTACACTAATACATTTTTATATTATGTCAAATTATTTTTATTATTATTTTCGAAAACTACTAGCAATATTTCGTCAATACATGTATTAAACTTTATCCAAATCATTTGCTTTACTAACATATTTTTTCCGTAGAGCTCTTTTATGCAACAGATATATCTTAAGTAATAGATTTATTGCTGATATTATCACCAATATCAGCATTAGTAGCCATAATGAATTTATTTCTGACTTATGGTCTATGATTTCCAAATTGGTAACCACGTTTGCACTGGGCTTTTCTAATTTTGATTCTGTTTTGCCCATCTTTTAATTTTATAATATTATTTTTATGTATATTATTTTGTCTTAAAACATTAAAAAGTTAAATTAACTTTAATTATTTTATTCTAATTGTTAAAATTTAATTCAATTTTATCATATTTAATCCATTATAAAGTTATAATTTTTTTGAAAAATTTAAAAATATTCTTTAAGTGTTACTTTTTGTCTTATTTAATTTTTATTTAAGTAACATTTTATTTATTTTAATATTATGAGGCTCTTTTAATAAAAGATTTTAGCCACGAGTTATGTAGAAATCCACAATAATGAAAAAAAATGTTTGCCACGAGCGGTTAACGCTTACTGGCTCTAGTGTGCGACTTAAGCGCACCACTTTTAATATAAAGGTCATATATATAAAAAAAATATCAATTGTTTTTGTTATTTTTTCTTTTGTTGTATTGTTGTCTGTAGTGGAAGTCTTCCTTTTGTTATTTTTGGTGGTGGTATTTTAGTGGATGATGTTGACTATCTTAAAGCCCCTTAGCTAGGCGGTCATGTTTCTTTAGTAGCCTCTTGGCCAGGACGACCTTTATTTTCTTCCACAGTCCAATGTTGGGGTGCCTTTTGGCTAGGCGGACCCTCTCCTTCTTCTGCTCATTCCAAGGTGCTTAGTATTTTACAGCACTCTTGGAACTGGCAGGCTGCTCTTGCTTCTTCAGGGTGCAGTTTAGTAGCACTCGCTGAAGAAGACTGGCAGGATGGCCATGTAATAAAATAGTTTTTATGTATTTGCCTGTAGTTTATAACAAGTCTCCATCTTTTCTTATCAGAATTGGGCAGTGATTTCTTTGGTACGAGTAATATTGGACTGTTGTACTCAGAGTACGAAGGCTCTACAATTTGATCATCTATTAGCTTTTTGACCTGTTTATCCACTTCTTCTTTATGTGTATTTGGTATACGAAAATTTTTAATGTATACCGGTTCTTTATCTTTTACCCTCAACTTTTGTTCATAAAAATTATTTATTGTTATTTTTTTTTATTCTAAACCGAAAATATCACTGTATGTTGAGCATAACTCTGTTAATGTATTTTTAAATTGTTCCGGGAAATTTTCCCTCAAAATTTTTAGTATTTTTGATTTTCTTGATATATTTTTGCTAAAATTTTTTAATGTTATATTTTTTAATTTTGGTATTAGTGTTATTAGTGTTTAAAAAACGAACGTATGCTTTATTAGTGTTAACTATTGTGTTTGGAATGAAGACGCCTGGTGCAATTTCTTGATTAGGAATTAGAATTTCACTGTTTAAATTATTAAATTTTATAATGTAAAATTTAATCCACAATTAATGACCCACCTCAATAACAACACAGGTTTTTCCGGAAGCTTTTCGGGAAATTACTTTATTCCCATCTTCAAGCGGCAAACTTAAAAAATTTTTATTTTACATTTATGTATGTATAATTAAATATCAATGATTTAAAAATTAATAAAACTTCATTAACAAAATTTTTTTTTTTAACAAAAGACAGAAAATTTAAAAAAAGATAAAAAAATTTTGTTAAATTTTGTTTTTGAAGATGGGAATAAAGTAATTTCCCGAAAAGCTTCCAAAAAAAAACCTGTGTTGTTATTGAGGTGGGTCATTAATTGTGGATTAAATTTTACATTATATTAACTTGACACCACGGAGTTCAAAAAAATTTTTTTTCTAAAAATGAATAACGTTTATAATATTAAATTTTATTTGATGTATTATTTCACATCTTGGTGGTAAAGTTATTTCGCTACTGTTATTTGTAATTGGTATATTGATTGTGTGTGGCATATTAAATGGTCTTAGGATAAGGCAATCATTGTTTTTGTTAAAATCCAACATGCAATTATACTTTTTCATGAAATCCATTCCAATGATTCCATCGCATGGTATTGGAAAGTTATTGTATACCACTTGGAATTTATGTGGTATTAAAAATTTTTCGAATTTTAGATCAAAAAATATACTGCCCATTGATTTTATATTGCCCTGTCCTATTCCACTAAAAACTGTAGTGTCATTAGTATTTATTTTGTTTAATCTGAAAAATTTTGATTTTATTCGAGAAATAGCAGCACCAGTGTCTACCAAAAGTATGAGTGTAGTGTCGGTATTATTTAGTTGAACATTTATAAAGAAACTTAAGTTGAGGTTTAGATGATAGATATTTATTGAATTGGTCTTAGGGGAAATTCGGAGTTTTCCGAATCATTTTGATTTGATTCTGTTGCTCTTACGTAATTGTTGGTCCTACGGTTATTGGTGTATCTTTGGCGGTAATTGTCGTTATTGTTGTTATAGCTGTTATTGCTATTATTGTTACGTGGGAAATTATTTCTTCCACGCAACCGTGTATTATTGCCACGATAATTGTTATTGGGTCTATGTTTTTGCCCATAATATAGTATGTCATTCTGTTGGCCTGTGGCTTCGGTACAGCTATTGACAAATTTACTTATAGCATCATTCATGCTATTGAATTGGCCTGCCTCCATGATAAGCTTTACTTTATCAATGTTGCAGTTTTTGGTAAGTGCTTTAACAGCCACTTGTGTTGAATATTTGGTTGCTTATTCTGATGTTAATCCATCTGTTATATATGCACTTTCTAATGATTTTGCTAAACTTTCAATTTCATTGCAGTAGGCATTCGCCGTTTTACTGCTTTGCTTAATGTTCATTATTTTCGCAGATATTACTTCTACTGATTCACCTTTAACGGTTTGTTGCAACTGATTTATAATGTTTGTTATTGTCGCTTCATCGTTGATAAGATTTCTTGCAGTACCCTTTAATTTTGTTTTTATGAGGGATACTGCTGTGGATTCGTGTTCTCCTTTTATTGAATTTAGTAACGATAATGAATCTATGAAAGAGCGTAAATTTTCTGCTCTGCCATCAAAGTCTGGAATTAGCTGTATTTAAAAATTCCACTATTGTTTGGCCCATTGTAGTATTTATTGGTTTAGTTCTGAATTTATGAGTTGAATTTTCGTGGATGGATGTTGGTCAAGCTCTACCCCTTTCTTAGCTGCCAATTTGAAAATTTGTTCTTTTAAATCTGCAAAGAATGCATCTGCTGCTGTTTTGTGTGAAATTGTAAGTCTATTGTAGTGCACATTAAATAAAGTTCTTATTCTTTCTAAGCAACCTAAAAGTTTATCGAAATGTATTTTTATTGTTTCTTCTTTTGTAGGTCTGTCAATGTTTAGGCATTTATGTATAAGAACGGTCAAAATCTTCCTTTATTAATCTGGCTTTGTTAAGTATTTCTTGCCATTCCATAAGTATAATTTAATTTAATGTCTTTAATTAGTTTTTCTATTTTTATTTACCTGCCCTCTTTTTCTGTTTTCTATTCATTATAAAGGACCGTGTAAAAATTTATCTATATACATATGTATATAAAATTGTAACGTTACTGACTGACTGATTCATCATCGCACAGCCTAAACGCCTGAAGGCAAAAACTTGAAATTTGGACCAGGGCTTGGTCTCTCCTCAAATCGATCCACTAAGAGGGGATTTTTGGAAATCCGAATGTTTAGGGGGTAAAAAAGGGCAAAAACGAGTAAATTCGGTAACCTTATATCTCTAAAACTAAATGAGATACAAAAAAAATTTAATGCTTATCGTTGTTCTTTAGAAAAATAAGCGGACAGGTGTTTGGTACTTTTTGGAAATTCAGACTTTTAACGCAGTAAACGGGTAAATCTTTCATTTTCGTACTTTTTTGTCAACCCATCTATCTTTTAAACCCATAAACATAGAAATAAGGGTTATATCGCATTTGAAACTTATCTAAAAAATCCAAATACAAATTTGGTACTTTTTCGAAATTCGGACGTTTAAGGGGTAAAAAGCGTAACTATTTTTGGTACTTTTTTATAAAACATTTTTTTATTTATTGACATAAACGTATTAAATTATGGGCTCCCACTACAATAATGAAATTTTTCATGCTTCAATGGGGAGAAAAATAGTACCAAAAATGGGAAATACGGGAAATTTAATATCTTAGTTTAGCTTTTTGGTTCTACAACTGACAATTTTTTTAATTATCGTTAATATTGGACCTAGAAACATAAACTTCAACATGCAATGTCCTAAGAACCTATGAGGGTACTTTTTGCTCTTCAACTGATACTTTTTGAATTTCCGTTAGTTTTAATACTAGAAACATAAAACTAAACATGCATGGTCCTGAGTAAATGAGAATTTGTTAGAGGGATCTTTTTGGTACTTTTTCGTTCTTTAACTGGTACTTTTCTCATTTTCGTTAATATTGTACCTATGAACATAAAACTAAACATGCCTGGTCCTGAGTACACTAAGACGGGATTTTTGGAAATTCGAATGTTTAGGGTTTTAGGGTTTTGATCACACACAAGAAACTTTAAACAAAACACTATTGACTTTCAATCAAATACAATTACCATTAATCAAAACCATGTGTTTGAAATCGTAGCAAGTCACACCCTCAGTTAAATTTACTTACAATAGTCTTTTTTCAAAATCAATTCAATTCAAATAAATTGGAAATGAATAACAAATTTATTTGCCGAGTTCATTTGAATTAATTCAAATGAATTTGAAATGAATTGCAATTCATTTGTCTGACACGTTTAAGCGTTTAATTTTTCTCAGCTTTTTAGTTTTTCAAAATGAGATATTAGTCGTTTAAACGGGGATCATTTAACCGATCTTTTTTGTACATATTTATATTAAAAACTTTTGGTACCTCCAAATTTTGCTCATTAAGGAGGGGAAATCATTAAAGCATTGGAAATGAATTGCAATTCATTTTTTCTAACTCATTTGAATTAATTCAAAGTCAATTCAATTCAAATGAATTGGGCAAAATTTCATTCAATTCTTTTTTTTTGTGAAAATAATTAATTCAAAATTTAGCTAATTCGTAATGAATTGAAATCAAAAAGAATGATTCATTTATAACTCTGATTTTAACCGACAAAAAATCAAACTACATACCACTCAAAAAAATCTATGCTACATTTCACGAAAATATTTTTCGTAGCTTCTCTTTGTTGTACTATTTACAAAAGTTTCATATACAATACGAAATTTTACTCTAGCATTTTTTAATTCTACGAAGCTGACAAATTCTTTCGTAGTACTGTCTTCGATAATATTACAACATTTTTTATGTTTTCCAAAATAACTTTCCCAAAATATATACATACCGCATATGTCTGTTTTGTTTTACGAAACTAAAGAAAATATTTTCTATCAAATTTATTTTGTAAAGTACAACAAATTTCTTGTATATTACGAAATAATTTAGTTTCCATAAAATAACGACAGAAAACTCCCATTCCGTTCATGAAAACAAATATGGTTTCATTCCGCAAAATTTTTTTGCCGTTTCCAAAATTACAAAAATACGGAATGAATTCCGTTTCCGAACGGAACTGTACTCTGTGACATGGCTGATAAAATTGTTTTGCACTTTCTTTCATTTCTTTAACAATATCAATATTAATGTTATTTGTAGAGAAATATAAATCAACTTCTTTTTCGCAATTAATGTGATTTTTGTAAATGTCTACGATAGAGATATCACATTCAACCAAAACATTTTAATTCATGAAATTACGTGAAATTTTTATTCATGAAATGACGTGCTATTTGGCGGAACAAAAAAGTTAGACTTTGTAAAAATACATTCATTTGAGCATCATCTGATTGCATTTTTAAATTAACCATGTTAATAATTTTAAGTGCGCATTGCATAAATAAAAATTGCAATTTAAAAGAAGGATTTTTAAATTCTGATGAAAGAAATAATAATTAAAAAAATAAATGTAATGAAAAGGACTCAATAATTTGTTTGCTATACTAAAAATTCAAAAAGGGGGAACTATGAAAAATTTTTAAATTGTACCAAATGAGTCACGGTAGTACCACGGTACTTTAGAAGGTAAAAATGTACCAAAAAAAGTACAATTGTACCAACTTTAACATCCCTGCTCTATAGAATTCCTTTTATTACAACCTGCGATATTTTTTCCAAAAAGTTCATAAAAATATTTCCATTAACTGAGTCCTACTGCCTGTTTTAAGAAAATTAAATGAAAATTTCGTGTGAGATATTATAATGACAACAAAAACAAATTTTCATATTTATTGTAGTTTTCAATATAATTTCTCAAACGAAATTTTGTTTCCATTTTCTAAAAACCTAAGCAGTGTTTAAAAAACTGCAATAACTTTAATTTATTTTTATTTCACTTCTGCTCGTGCTTCTGAAATTAGCGAAAGTTTTATTCGAAGCAAAATCACAAAAATACGCAAAAATACGAATAAGCAACAGTTGAGGGATGCTTTTGCCAGCAGTTGTTTTAAAAATTTTGATTTTTATTTTCTTTTGAACGGTATCACAAGTAAAAGTACAATCGCAAGTCGCAAACAGTCGCAGAAGCAAAAACTATTTTTTGGATTTTACTTCTCGTGTTTTAGACGAATGATTTTTTTTCCAAATAATTCATTCTGCTTTTTTAAACATAACGGTTAACAATGAACTTTTAGTTTGATTTGGGATATCAATATATGTACATATGTATGTACAAATGTATGTATGTATGTATGTATGTACATAGTTATACTATGGCGGCTAAAAATCAGATTTGGAAATATTTTGAAAAAATTAAAAACGAAGGTTTAGCAATTTTTAAAATATGCAAAAATAAATTTAAAAGTAATAGAGTTTCCAATTTAAAGACGCATTTATTTAAATTGAATAAAATTAATTTAAATGAAGAGCGCTCTCAATCAGAGTCATCGATTTTCTCAAATAATGCAGCGAAAACAATTAGAAAGAAAAAAAAATTAAAATTGAAATAGGTAAATAAAAAACATTGTTTAAGGCCATATGTATGTATGTATATCGGATTTGTAAATTTTAACATGACATATATATGTATGTATGTATGTATATACTTTGTGCATATGTATGTATGTACATATGTACTTACATAAATATTTCATGAAAATAAAAATTTTGTTCCTTTAACTATTTTTGCGTTTTCGAAAAGTAAATTTAATAAAATAAACATATGTATGTATGTATGTATATGAGTAAGTATAACAGAAAAAAAATTAAAGAAGAGAATATTTTTTTGCTAAAAATGAACAAAACAAAAAAACGCTTGCTTTTAAGACTGCGACTGCTGACAACTTTTAAATTAATTCAAACATAATCATATAGGAAAGTGTATATTTAGTTTATAAGCTTTGCGTATGTATGTATGTATATAACACTCATACCGATTCAATGCTTTTGTGAATGGTAAGAGCTTACAGAATAAGCAAGCAATTACATTCATTTTGTAACAAACCACTTGCTGCGATGAATCATGCAATGACAGCTTTCGTTTAGTTTATGTATAGTGATAACTCAGTCTTCACTTTTAAAAAATAATAAATATGTCATTTGAATGGTATACATGGACATCTCTGGTGTGCAATAATCTCCATTGTGTGCCACTGGCGTACGGGGTTCCCACTGTTGCAGCATAGTTTAAGAAGGAGCTACCAATATATGTCACCATTGAGACTTCCTGTTGGGGACTAGATAAGTTGGCAAGGTAATTTAAAGAGTATGGGTGACAGTACTCCTCCTTGTGGCACGCCCATTTTTATCTTGCCGTTACTTGATGTTTGGCCTGTAAACTCCCCGAACGCTTGCCGTCAATTAAAAAAGCTTGCAATTCAACGTTTTATGTCGTTGAGAAGCCTGGAGTTCATTATTTCATATATCGGCATCGTGTGATCGACAGTGTCAAAAGCCTTGGACAAGTGCAATGCAGTGCAACTGTCCCAAGTTTTTTCAACATCAGCATTGAGATGCCCAGCCACGTTTTAGGCTCTTGGTTCTGCGTATGAAAGACCTTTTGGACCGGTTCTACAAGGTGTGATGTTCGGTAAATTGCCGGCAGAACATTGCATCGTATTTTTTGGCATCTGAATATTTTGCATTGTTGAAGCCTCATCTACTGGGTTGTAGACACGTAGGAAATCGCTTTATTTTGCCATGCGCGCTGCACTATTTGGGAAGCGTGATCGTATGTTTCGTATACTTACTGCGTTTAACCGCTCTGAGTATGTTTTTTTTTTTTGGAGTAGTCTTATTGTTTATTGAATTGATTTGGGTGCAATGCGAGTTTTTTACTATATTTTGCAACATATTTGGAGAACACAGTCTTCCCCAACGGAACATCTAGATCTTCGCGAATTCGCTAATTTCGGATATACGAGGAGGCTGTTATGTCGCCTCTGATTTTGTTTTATATTCGATGCTAAGGCAGTGTCCTGTAACTGGATTCCATAGTACCATATTGATTTTGGGATCGCGTTCTATAATAGAAGTTTATCTACAGTCTAGTATAGAGCTTAGAATAGAGATTCTTCTAATAAGCCAATTCATATGGGTTGCATTTATTTTCATTTGTGTCAACTTTGCGTCTATATGCGATTTCCATGTTAAACGATGATCAAGATGAACGAGTAGATATTTGACTTCTGTGTGCTGCAATATATTCTCGCTTTTGATATGAATACGCGGGCATGTTTCTCTGCATAATGTAAAAGTGATATGTACACATGTCAGCTCATTAACTTTAACGCGCCATGGTTTTAACCATTTTTCCAATTTGGATATGTACCCTTGTAAAATTCGGGAAGCTTTTACTGGATTTTTATGAACTCTTAGAAAAGCTGTGTCTTCAGGAAATGTTGACGTGTGAATGTTATTGCTTAAAAACAATAAAGGACTGTAGATGCTACCTTGAGGGACTCCGGCTTCAATCGACAGCGGAGGGCTTATAAAATTGCCTTTCCTAATTACAAAGTTTCGTTCTATTAAATAGCTTTTTGAGTAGACGATGTTTGAGAGTAGATTTTGTGTTAATTTGTAGATAAGATCTTCGTGCCATACTCAGCCTGATTACGGGTGGCGTATTTCGACTACAAAGCTTGCGAAACATCAATACAAAGCGCGGAGCAATATTTCTTTTCTTCAAAAGTGTCTCTAACAGTATTCACAAGCCTGTGAGTTTGTTCAATAGTGTTATGCTGTCTGCGAAATCCGAATTGATAATCAGGAATACATCTTTTCCTGGTCACTATAATGGTCAGCTTGCTCATATAAAGCTGTTCGAATAGTAGTAGTGACACATAAGGTATACTATTCTGCCTTCCTGTGATCCTTGCAGAGCTTTGAAATAGTAATCAGAGAAACCTTCCATTCTGTTGGATAGTGTCCTAGGCGTAAAATACTATTAAAAATTATTAGTGTCATTATATTTGCAATAGAAGGCAGTTCTTGAAGTATTTCGTTGCTTATTTTATCGACTTTTTTGGTGTTTAGACTAGTAATAGCCTTTTAAATCTGGTGGCAGTTCAACATTATCAGCAGAAATATTTGGAATAAATACTTTTTCTATGTGCTAAACTAAAAGAGCACCTTTTTCAGCATCAGTTCTGGCCCAGTCACCATTCGATGCTCGCAATGGAGGTTTGCATATCACTTTAGCAATGAGAACTCAAATATTTCTTGTATTTCAGCCAGTTAATATCTGCAGGTGTCATCGGTAAATCACATGTTTGTGTTGAATTATTGTATTAGTATATAGTGACAATAGTAGGCGAGTAGTCTGAAGAAAAATCCAAAGATGCTGTAACTTCAATCATTTCACTGGGCACACCCTTCACTATTCCAAAGTCGATAAAATCAGGAATTTTTTGTCGATCTGTTGGCCAATATGTTGGCTGACCACTTGAAACTAAATTCAAACTCATTTTAGAAATTGTGTCAATTAACACAGAATGTGTGTTTAGCATTGTAGTCTCCAGCGTGTAGAAAACGAAACTGTAGCATGTGGCCAATAGTGTGTAGTATGCATTGCGATTCAATAGTACCGCAACATGCAAGCATTGACAAACTGCAAGCAAGATATTTTGTGTGTGTCGGTAATTTGACACTTGTACGGTTAATCAAGTGTAGCAGCACAATGCACTTAAATGAATCACATTTATTAACTGCATTTGTTTGATTGTAAATATAAGCAACACAAAGTATCTGTTACTTTTAAGTATGCACTCGTTGAACTTTAAAACTGTTGAACACATGCCATACATAAATACTTGGAAGGTAAATATGCTTACTCAACAATAATATATACATATTTCTATTCTTTTACTCTTATGTTAAGGTACCCCTAAGAATTATTCTCATAATTAGTATATAAGCCAATGTCATTTAGTTTATAATTCAATTAATAAATCATCAGTCTTAGGAGCTCCAACTATACAAGTTCTAAGACAAATATAAAATAAATAAAAACTATTTTATTACATGGCGATCCTGCCAGTCTTCTTCAGCGAGTGCTACTAAACTGCACCCTGAAGAAGCAAGAGCAGCCTGCCAGTTCCAAGAGTGCTGTAAAATACTAAGCACCTTGGAATGAGCAGACGAAGGAGAGGGTCCGCCTAGCCAAAATGCACCCCAACAAAGATACATTAGAGAGATGGTCCGCCTAGCCAAAAGGCACCCCAACATTGGACTGTGAAAGAAAATAAAGGTCGTCCTGACCAAGAGGCTACTAAAGAAAGATGACCGCCTAGCTAAGGGGCTTTAAGATAGCCAACATCATCCACTAAAATGCCACCACCAAAAATAACAGAAGGAAGACTGCCACTACAGACAACAATACAACAAAAGAAAAAATAACAAAAACAATAGATATTTTTTTTATATATATGACCTTTATATTAAAAGTGGTGCGCTAAAGTCGCACACTAGGGCCAGTAAGCGTTAACCGCTCGTGGCAAACACTTTTTTTTCATTATTATGGATTTCTACATAATTCGTGGCTAAAATCTTTTATTAAAAGAGCCCCATAATATTAAAATAATTAAAATGTTACTTAAATAAAAATTAAATAAGACAAAAAGTAACACTTAAAGAATAATTTTAAATTTTTCAAGAAAATTATAACTTTATAATGGATTAAAGATAATAAAATTAAATTAAATTTTAACAATTAGAATAAAATAATTAAAGTTAATTTAACTTTTTAATGTTTTAAGACAAGATAATATACATAAAAATAATATTATAAAATTAAAAGATTGGCAAAACAGAATCAAAATTAGAAAAGCCCAGTGCAAACGTGGTTACCAATTTGGAAATCATAGACCATAAGTCAGAAATAAATTCATTATGGCTACTAATGCTGATATTGGTGATAATATCAGCAATAAATCTATTACTTAAGATATATCTGTTGCATAAAAGAGCTCTACGGAAAAAATATGTTAGTAAAGCAAATGATTTGGATAAAGTTTAATACATGTATTGACGAAATATTGCTAGTAGTTTTCGAAAATAATAATAAAAATAATTTGACATAATATAAAAATGTATTAGTGTAGACGACCTATATATATTAAATATGCCAAAATTAAGATATAAGTCACAATTATACAGCGAAGGCATTAATCGCCTAATGCTAAAATCTGTTATTCATCAAATAATAATATTAGAAATAAAAAGTCACCATAAATAACAATACAACCCATTTTTGTGGCAGTAAAAGATAAAAAAAATTAATACAGGATTAAAAATCACAACAAAATCTATGGCATATAAACAACAAAGTAATATCGAAAATATTCAGCATCAAATTTAAAATAATGATAAAAAGCCCAATATGACGTCAGAAGAAAACTATTAAATAAAGGAAATCTTGACTTAGGACAATTTTTCCCAAGGCTTGAGAAAGTGGCCGGTGAACAAATAGGCACCTAATGAGAAAATTTTAGAATTTATCTCAATTAAATAATTTAAAAATAAAAGGGCAAAAAGGTAGCGCTACTACTTAATGAGGTGACCAATATAAATGATAAGAATGCTCAGGCAATTCTTGACCTAATGCTGAAATACCACGATGATCCGATAAAGGGAGGACATTGTGGAATATATCGAACAATAGAAAAAATAAAGAGGTATTACTATTGGAAAAATATGATAAAAGACATAACGAAATATGTTTAATCATGTCAAAAATGCCAAAAATCAAAAACACTAAACCATAATAAAAGTCCTATGACTATAACAAAAACACCAGAAAAAGCACACGGTGTATGTAGACACAATAGGGCCATTTCCGAAATCGATTAATGGAAATGAATATGCAATCACTTTAATATGTGATCTTACTAAATATTTGGTGACAATACCAACACCAGATAAATTTGCAAAAACAATCGCTAAAGCGGTATTTGAAAATTTTGTATTGACTTATGGACCAATGAAGACGTTCATCTCGGACATGGGAACAGAGTACAAAAATTCTATACTGACGGAACTATGCACACTACTAAAAATTTAAAATATAACTTCCACAGCGAATCACCATCAGACATTAGGAACAATAGAAAGAAGTCATAGAACTTTTAACGAATACGTTCGTTCTTATATATCTGTGGACAAAAAGGACTGGGACGAATGGTTAAAATATTTCACTTACTGCTTTAATATGACGCCATCAACGGCACATAACTACTGTCCTTATGAGTTAGTATTTTCAAGATTACCAAACAATTTTAGACAATTTGCTAAAGTAGATAGTGTGACACCCACTATACACGCAACATTGTATAAACAAGTTATATTTACATACTTTGATATCATGCACAAACAACGTGATCGAAAGTTATCGATCACATGTAAAATTTTTGATTGTCTGCATATGCGCAGTAAAAATAATAAAACATTTTGACGACGACGACGACAATGGGGGCAGCGCAGCAATTTTCTATTCATGGCTTAGCTTAATCATGGCCTACGGCCGATAGGAATATTTTAGAACATAATTTTAAAATAGGAGATTTAGTTCTACTTAGGAATAATTCAGGCCATAAGTTGGAAAACCAGTATAAATGTCCGTATAAAATTAAGAAAATAGATTTAAGAAATAATGTTACCATAGTTGATAAGAAAACTAATAAACAACAAGTAGTTCATAAAAATAGACTTAAGATATATAATAATAACTAACAATTAATATTATTGTTCGGACGAACTACTATAAAATTAGAATATAAGTACATCTAAATAGTATAATTTTTTTTTTTTTCTTTAAAAACAAAATAAATATTGTATTACACTTATACTTAGACTAATTAAAAACTAATTGTAAAAGAATGTCCATAAAACTAACGTTATATGAACATTCTTGTAAAAGGTGGAGGTGTAGCATGTGGCCAACAGTGTGTAGTATGCATTGCGATTCAATAGTAGCGCAACATGCAAGCATTGACAAACTGCAAGCAAGATATTTTGTGTGTGTCGGTAATTTGACACTTGTACGGTTAATCAAGTGCAGCAGCACAATGCACTTAAATGAATCCCATTTATTAACTGCATTTGTTTGATTGTAAATATAAGCTTTTAAGTATGCACTCGTTGAACTTTAAAACTGTTGAACACATGCCATACATAAATACTTGGAAGGTAAATATGCTTACCCAACAATAATATATATTTCTATTCTTTTACTCTTATGTTAAGGTACCCCTAAGAATTATTTTCATAATTAGTATATAAGCCAATGTCATTTAGTTTATAATTCAATTAATAAAGCATCAGTCTAAGGAGCTCCAACTATACAAGCTCTAAGACAAAAATAAAATAATTAAAAATTATTTTATTACAGAACCTTACTGTTGCGTAAGATTCAGTATATTGGCTCTCTGTAATTGAAAACCTGGGAGGAAAATAGACAGATGAGATCACAAGCTTTTGATAAAAATTTTCAATACAGATAATTGTTGCTTGAAAATATTCTGAAATAGCTTCGACACGTCAAATGAGTTTCTGAGATAAGCATAACTTCGATTTGTTTATCCAGAAAAAAATATTCTACTTCATTTTTATATTGCCAGATGCCGTTTGTATTCCAAAAACAGATTTTTAAGTTCATAGTTTGTTTAATACAGCCTGCAACAGGGTAGACTGCTTTTTCAACAATTCCTGCTTCAAAAAGGACATGTTGAGTCTAAAACAATTTACTGTTTGTATTAAACTCCCTATTGATGCTTCAATACGACTTAAATTAGACTCAGGAACTTCGTTTGACTATTAGGCTATTGTTGAGCAACAGTCCTGTTAGATTTTATCACGTTTGAATATTGTTTCTGACTGGTAGACGACAGAGACGGTTGGTGACAGAGTGATTTGTCAATGGCGTTTGTTGTAGTTTACAAATTTGCGTTTAACAGATTCCACGAAGTCGCTAGACTTTTCTATTTCGACCAAGATAGGAATATGGTCTGAGTTGAAAGCGGTGTGTGTTTTCAAGGTGGTGTGGGCAATTAGCGACGAGTGGACAATAGAGATGTCTGGAGAGGTTGAGCATCTAGCTGTTACTCTCGTAGCGGAGTCTTCATTGATGGCAGCGAAGTCAGCTTTGTATATCTGCTTGGCAATGAGTATGCCGCGGGGGTCGTCTTGGGCAGAGAGAACCATCTCTCGTAACGCGCGGTGGCTGGTGATACCCGAGCAATTTTTCAGGTGACACTAGCAATTTCAAACGGTACATCTCACTAAGGTTACATTTCGCATTAAGTGATTATGACACACCATGGTTAATAAAATCTTGAGAAAGCTCGCTGGTATGAGTTGCTCACCTGCGGAAAAAACTTCCGCATATTTATACAGGCTAAAGATCGTAAATTTAATAATCAGAGATATATTAGAAAGATATTGTTAACATATTTCAAGCAAGAAATCAAAAATTTAATATCTAAACATCCCTTTAGATTTTCACTACACGGCCGAATAGGACAAATGTTGTTTTCGGTAGAAGCCACTAAACCACATCAGTATTCATGTGTAAATGCTTTTACTACTTGCTAGGTAGCTCTGTTGAACGTGATTACATATCCTATTTAAACACATTTCGAATACGCGACTTATCACTACTAACTGGTGACCTTTTATTTTTTCACCATATGTTAAATATGACAGTGTCGCCAATGAATTATATCCTACAATGCCCAACCTCCTGGTTCTTTGTTCTACTTAAGAATAATCAATTTAAGCAGTTTGTAGTTATTTAAAAAAATTACAGTTAATATACATATACAAAATAAGCAAGAGCCTGTGCAAATTATATCTTCAAAAAACGAATATTAATTAAAAAAATTATGGTAAATTGTAGGTAAGTTCTCAACTTTTATTATTATTTGCACTATATATTTATGATCTAGTTATATTTCAGATTAAAATATGGATACTGACAAAAAGCTTATTGAAATAGTGCGCAACCGTGCAATTCTATATGTTCTCTCACAGTCAGAGTACCAGAATGTAAAAAAGAAGGAGCATACGTGGAGGGAAGTTGGTGCCTGTATGAAATTGAATGGTAAGGCAGATAGGAATAAGGTTCCTATTTAAATCTTAACTCTTCTTACAGGTGTGGAATGTAAGAGAAGGTGGAAGGTGGCGATATTTTCATGCCAGGTCATTTTTAGATGGTGTCACAAGCTCCAGAAGGTAAGTATTATTTTGTTAAATATATAGATGAACATACATACATACACACATACATACGTAAGTACATATTTAATTCATATAGTGTTTAGCTTTTTAGCACTATTGGTAATGTATACAGTGACGACGATCTTGTCGAAATTATTGGGAGGAAGCTGAGTAATTTTGCCAAGTACTGAAATTATTGTAAAATCTGGTGATTCAGAAAAACGACAGAGACGAATTTCAACAGTTTCTTGGTTTGGCTGCATCGAACATAGCTGATACTTGCGGTACTGTTGTAAGCCAAAGACAGGAGCAGGATTCCACTGCACTTCACTTTGCGGGCTTGGCAGTTTTTAATGAAATTCACATTTTTTATGTCACAATGGGAAAATTAAATATCAAGTGACTGATACCTATTGAATTGATCTCAATTCTAATGAGGAAATTCTAATTAAATTTTTAAAATAATTTAATTTATAACACTCATGATTATTTATGTATTGATTTTAATTAATTTTGAGTTGGTTTTGCTTTATATACATACATATGTACATTGTACATACATAAAGGCTTGGCTAATCCGCCCTTAAATTGCGATAAAAAGACAACCTATGTATATTAAATTTTCACATGTGTAATTTTGAGTTAACCTAATTCAATACACTTTCCTTTTTCAAAGTAAATCATAATATTGTAGGACTCCGATTTCCTTAAATGGATCCGACGCGGCTCAAAGAGTGATGGGTTCTTTTTATTTACTCCTCGCACCAAAAAGTAAGCTCTATTGTTGTCTTTAGAATTGCCGAAAGAACAATTTGAAACTTGATTTAATAGGCTATTAACCCGGTACTCCCTCAATTAATTACAATGTCCCCTTTTGAAAATTAAGGTGAGTACGCATCTGATTAGATTATTTTAACACATCAAATGGTTTTTAACAGTTTAATTTATTTTAAAGAAATAAAGTTATTATTTTACCATGGTATAATATAAAGTACTGCATGATTCGTTAACTCGTAGACACTCACGCAACCTTCTTATTATTTATTTTACGGTATACATAGAAATAAATATATTGACCGACAAACCAAAAAAGAACTACAAATCTATGTCTAGAAAACAGTTAAAAAATAAAAATATATAAACTAATTCTGGGAACTCCGAAAATATATTTCTTAGCTACATAAAAATGGAACTGACATAAGTATGTATTTTATTCTCCGATATGAATTAAAATTGTGTCAGAAATTTATGTTAACAGTCGAAATACATTGTAAAAGTAAAGTTAGTAGTGAATATAACATTTTATTCGAGCATATAGTCAAAAATTTATGTTTTTAAATAGTTTTTATTTGTTATGGGTTTAACTAACCTATGTATGTATGTATATGCATTTATTTGATAACTAAATACTAACTCAAATGACGAATCAATAACTTCTCCTTATTTAACTTCATAAAACTTGCATTGAACGACTTAAGTGTTTGAGTGATTTAATTTTCCAATTCTTCATTATACATATGTATGTTTTTTTTAAATGTCGGGTGTTTTATTAGCTGCATGAGATATATTCATAACTTCGTTTTGACAGCTGGGAATGTGAAACTGTGTTAACATTTCTGTTCAGTAAGACAAGAACAACACTTTTTTTTCTGATAATTTTATTATATATTAAATCTTCAATTATAAATTGAAACATCAATAAGTTGTTCAAATCAAATCTAAAAATGTTAAATATATGTTTTAAATTTGATTTATTTGTTACGGGTTAGCAATATCTAAATATATATTTTGTTGGTACCCATACCAACTCATCAGTAGATGTTTTACCCTTTATGTTTAAAAAATTTTAAAGCTATTTTAATTAAATTTAATTTTAATGTTAAATATATGTTTAGTTAATGCTAAACAAAATGTTTAGTTTCAACGGTTGTAGATTTGCTGAACCCTGAGGAAGCTGGTCTTCTATATAGAGATGCAGACCTCCTGTTTTACCATAGAAGGCTTCATAGTTTAGATGTAGAAAATACTGTATATATTACTTCTCAATAAGCTCTATTGTATAAAATTTCTTTCCTTCTGTAAATATTTTCTATCCCTAGCTTATAAGTTTTTATGTTTTTATTTTATAACTGTGAATTTGTGTTTTTTGTTATGTTATTAGTTATAAGTGTTTTCTTTAGTATATATGATAAACAAAGGCCTCCCCTTTTTAATCCCTTTTATGGGGAATATATAAAAAATTAAATTAAAAGCAAAATATAAAAATGTGGTGGCTCTGCTGCTCTTGATAATAAATGGATTGGAAGTCCTTGAAAAATATGTAATAATATGTAAGGAATAGCTTAAGAAATACTAGTTTAATTAAGATTTATGGGTAAATAAATATGAAATAAATGAAATGAATATATACTTTATTTTTTAATACATATTAATAGTTGTAATATAATCTATGTAAGTATGTGTCTCATACGATTCTTAGCATGTTTTATGAAAATATTATATATTGTGAATTTTTTTTTATTCGAACTGAGTGATGTTTAATCAAAGAAATTTTAATTTTTCAGTCTTAAGTTCGTTTTCTCTAAATTTAATTTTGTTATAAATTAAATTATTATTTAAATTAGTAAGAAAAATCTAGTGGCTCTTAATACTTGAACAGATAAAGAAAAATTAGACTGCTCGGAGAGTTGAACTGAGACCGATGTTTCGAGGCTAACCACAGTCTCATCATTAGAGTTGTCTACCGCTTAGACCTCACTGCCACCACGGCAGCTACAATCGCAATAATTAAAGATCCTCTATCATTAATTGAAACTGCTGAATTACATGTAAGTTTTTACACTACAGCTTTTATCATTTTTAATGGGTTGGAACTTTACTAAACTTTTTCAAAGTCTATCTTGTTCAAGTTGAGCTTTATTTTAGTGTTTATTAATTCATTCCTAGGTGGCAGCCTACGGCTACCAATACTCTACGTGTTTTGGAATGTGCTACGTTATATATACATCTGTTTTTAATTGTATAAACAACTGTGATGTACAATCACATTCTTAGCTACGTGCCTTTAGTTTTATAATTAAGTTGTGAATTTTTTTAATTCGAACTGAGTGATGTTTAATCAAAGACATTTTAATTTTTCAGGCTTAAGTTCGTTTTGTCTTAATTTAATTTTGTTATAAATTTAATTATTATTTAAATTAGAAAGAAAAATCTAGTGGCTCTTATTACTTGAACAGATAAAGAAAAATTAGACTGCGCGGAGGGTTAAAATGACATCGATTTTTCGAGACTAACCACAGTCTCATCGCTTAAGCCTGAAAAATTTAAATTTCTTTGATTAATATTAAATATTGAAATAATCTCCACACAATTCCAAGACGATTATCTCTTTGATTATTATAAGCAAAATATGCTTTTTAAAAGAATCTCACAATGAATCAGCTCATATAACAGTTCCTCTCGTTTGCGATTAAAAAATGCGCTCGTCGAAGATAAAAATAGTCGTCATGAGATTCGCAGTAGACTCTTTCACGATCGAAAATGCTACCTGGGTACAATTATATATAAGTATGTACATATGTATATAATCCCAGCGGCGGAAAGAAGCATTAAGCAGGTCTTCTGGAAGGCCTTTTTTGGCAGACACAAAGCCTTTTTGCCGCATTCCATACTCATACATTTTTTACACTGATGTCTTACCCAGCCAAGGCCTTCTTACACACCACTGGTAGAAGGCTTTATTCAGCAGGCTGTGTTAGATGCCTACCTTAGTACGCCTGACTGAAGGTATTCTTTATTGAAATGACTCAAGACCTGTTACAAATTTATTTTTATATTACCTTAAGAAATGCAAAAACGTATTAAAAACCCATGAAAATGCCAAAATATCAACTCTACAAAATACTGATTATTCTATTATATTCAATTTCAGGGTTTTCTTTACATATATGACATGTTGTTGTTAATTATTTATTTATTTATTGATGTATAAATATACATAATAAAAACCACATTTGTAGAAGCGAGTAGATAAGCATTCCATAAGATCTTCCTGAGAAGGCAAGCGAGCATGAGTACTGGATCTAAAAGAAGCTCTAGAAAGGCCTTATATATGAAGGCCTCCAAAAGTTCGGCGCTGGGATATTGTTTTTTCAGAGTTTGAGTTACAAAATAAACAACACAGAGTAAAGTATATTGTATAAGTTTAACTCAAAATTACACCTGTGAAAATTGAATATAGGTTGTCATTTTATCGCAATTTAAGGGCGGATAAGCCACACTTACCCCATATGATCAATCTAATTTTTTGCGGAACATATTTTTTTGATGGGAAGAACATTTCTAGGGGGAGTTACGGTAGTATTTCGCAAGTTGGTAAATAAGGAGAACCATAATACACATAAACATGATTAAGAAAGGAGGGAATACTTCGTTACTCTGTTTTTTTTTTATATGCATGGTGCAAAAGGTCAAAGGTTATTTTATTCGGAACAAAAACTAATAATATTACTGAAATATTTTTTATAATTAGTGATCCTACAATAATAAATACATAAAAATATTCTAGCTAAAGTAAACTGCAAAACGTAAATTTAAATATTAAATATTATATATTTGTTCATAATTTAGTAAAATGTTATATTTTGGAATTGCCTCTTTGAGACACCATTTTTATATCAGTGGATAGTTTTAATTTTAAATCCGTGTATGCTAATTTTAAATAACTAATAATTCTTCGGCTGCCTTCCTAAGCGCATGTTGCTTTGCAGTGCAACAATATCACATATTCCCAAATTCAACTGCGTAAACTCTGACAAAGTATGGCATTCCTAAACTCATCTGTTTCGCTTCTGATATTTCTTTTTTTTTTAACTAGGACCAGCACTCAGGGATGACCCCTACGTATGCAGTGCTATGTGCCAGAACTCAGGGACAGGTTAAAGAAGATATATGTTGAAAATTTAGAATGCTTAACTCTTTTACAATTCTTCTTTGCGCGTTATTTATTTTATTTTTTTTTTTGATAATTTTATTATTTATTGAATCTTCAATATATATTGTAATATCAATAACTTTTTGAAATCTTAAATCTAAATAAGTTTAGCCAATGCTAAACCAAATTTTTAATTTCAACGGTTAATTTATGTTGTTTTACATCTCTCGTGAACGGCTGTGAAAAGGAGTATTCCTTCTTTTCAGCCGAGTGTGGCCTCTATAATGAAGAATATTGCGCGCAAGTGGACTTGGGTGCAACTCAAGTATTTTTATATATTTTTTCGCGTGTTTTGAAAATACTGTCTTCACCAACGGAACGTCTAGATCTTTATGAATTCGATGGTTTCTGACATACCAGGGGGCTGCTGTTATTGTACGTAAAATTTTATTCTGTCGCCTTTGAATTTTTTCGACATTCGATGCTGAGGCAGTGCCCCATAACTGGATTCCTTAGGACCATATTGCTTTCAGGATCGCGTTGTATAATAGAAGTTTGCTGTCAAGGCTTAGTATAGAATTTCTTCCAATAAGCCAATTCATTTGGGCTGCTTTTAATTTTATTTGTGTTAACTTTGAGTCTACAACTATAAATTTTCGTTCCTCTAGGTAGCTTTTTAAGAGCCTGACGATGTTTGCGGGTAGATTTTGTGTTAATTTGTGGACAAGACCTTCGTGCCATACTTTATCAAAAGCCTATGCGACATCAATAAAAAGCGCTAAACAGTATTTCTTTTTTTTTTAAAGCGTCTCTAACAACATTCACAAGTCTGTGAGTTTGTTCAATAGTGTTATGCTGCCTGCGAAAGCCGCATTGATGATCTGGAATGCATCCATTACTAGTCACTATAGGCATCAGCTTGCTCATATACAGCTTTTCAAATAGCTTAGATATATTGGGCAATAAACTAATAGGCCGATAGGATTCAACCTTCGTATGATCCTTGCCGGGCTTTAGTATCATAGTAATCATCGAAACCTTCCATTCTGCCGGATAGTATTGCAGGCGTAAAACACCATTAAAAATGAATAGTTTTATTCGTTTTGCAACATAAGGCAATTCTTGAAGCATTTTGTTGCTTATTTTGTCGACACCTGGTGTTAAGACTAGAAATAGTATTTGCAATCTCCGTCATGTTAAATCACAGCGGTATTTCTGGTATAGAGACGACTGGTGGCAGTTCAACAATATCAGCAGAAATATGCAGGGTAAATACTTTTTCTAATTGCTTAACAAATAGATCACCTTCTTCAGCATCAGTTCTTGCCCAGTCACCATTCGAATCTCGTAACGGAGATTTGCAAATCACTGGCCTTTTAAGTCCTCTGGATGCACGCCACAGCGAATAGTCTGTTTGTGGTGTTGCATCGAGTTCTTGAAGAAATTTTTGCAGCGAAGCTATTTTTTGTGTTTGTAAAACTTTTCTGAGCTGTTTGGTAAATTCTTTCAGCCTTTACTTTAACTGAGGGGATTTGTAACGTTGCCATTCTCGTCGAGTTCTCCGTTTTTCAGTGAATAGCCTTTCTATATCTACAGAAAAAATATTGCTAAATCTCACTTCTTAATTTGTTTTATTTGTAGTAGCATTAAAAGCAGCTTGTTTAACGTGCGCTTCAAACAACCTGAGGGAATCGTCTATGTCAGAAGGTGTTCTTAGCGGCATTTTTTCCGAGCAATGAGCATTCAGATATTTTCTGTATTTCAACCAGTTAACACGTGCAGATTTCATCGGTAAGTCACATGTTGGTGTTACAGTTGTGAGTGAGTATATAGTGACAATTGTAGGTGAGTGATCTGAAGATAAATCCAAAGATGATTCAACTTCAACCGTTTCTTTTTATTTGCGCATTATGTTAATCTTTATAACAGTGTTGAGGCGCCTCCGGTGTGTTAAGTAGACGCATTAACTTTGTTAAGCTGTATTAGCAGAATTTTGTTAGCTATTGCATAGATTTTATCGCGGGCTTTGAGCGCGGCGACCGAATCAAGAAATTCCGTAACGAAAAAAACCTAACACAAAAAACCTAACACTAAGTTTGTTTCTTAAGTCTTCTTTCTTAAGTTTCTTTTTTTAAGTATTTGAATCGCCCAATGTATGTTAACCCCTAAAGTATGCTGTTGATTTCATAAACATACAGTATTGCCAGAACAGATTTTTACATGTAGGAAAACACAAAATGGCAATCGTGGCTGACAAAAAATGATATACACAAACAAACAGACAATTCGTAGGTTTATAAGCTATTGCAAAGCTTTTATCATGCAGCCACTAGCAGGGAGACGCCAAAGGCGTCGATATGTATGAAGGAGAAACCTTGTTTTTTTTTAATTTTACCATGTTTTTAACACAAAAAGACTGATTTTAATCCACTTTTTGAGAATTTTTCAAGGTCGGAAATATTGAAATTATTAATTTGGCTGTAACTCCGTAAATAGAAGCCGTAGTGCAGTCAAAGTTGCAGCATTCGAAAAATCGAAAAATTTTGTAATTTGCCCAAATTATCTCCAATAACAACCGAGTTATTAAACAAAACGTAATAATATAACTGCATAAGTTGATAAAAAATGCTATGCAATAGCTTTACCGCGGCAGTCCCTGAGTGCCACACGTCTATTTTTTTTAATTTTTTACTTCGAAGATGTTTCTGCGAACCGACGAAGGAGGGCGATATTCTGTACATTAGCTTGGCGCTGCATCAATCGCTGTCTGAACTGTTTTTTAGTAACCAGTGCTATGCCTTCATAACATAAATAGCCCGACAATAATTAATAGAATGTCTCACTAATATACATTAGAGAAATTAATGATGTTGATTGATTTGCTCTGGCCAGGGTTTGAACCCAGGCCCCAAGTCATTGCATAAATCCAAAAAATTTTAAAAATAATTTGTCTCGGTGCCATCGTTATTTTAATTTTGCAAAGCAAAGAAGTGTTACTAAACGTCAACAGAGTTGCAAAGTTTACAATGATAACGCATTTGTTTTGCAGAGCTGTAAAATAAAATTGTTTGATTTAAACACTGCTTTGACGTTTCATAAAGACGTTTAGGAATTCAGCCAATATTATATATATTTATTACATAATATATTTTGAATAAATTAATTTTGTTTTGTGTATAATCAGAATCGTGCAAAATGTATGTACATAAGTTTAAGTTTCTGGTATGAAAATCATGCAAAACATATGTATGTAAATAGGCTAAAGCTAAATATTTAATTGACAACGAAATAAAAAAGTTTTTATTAAAAATTGGAATACATTGATATTTCTTTGTTAAGTTTTTATTTAAATAAAAATAACTTTTAAACATAAAGAACGCATCTAGTTTAAATAAGCAGAATCTATAAATTTTTTAAAGTTTATTTGCAACATTTTACTTTTCAAGCCTTACCTCTATATTTTAAGATTTTTTTATGTTCTGTGTTATTATTATTATTATTTTAATTTAGTTATAAGTGATTGTTAGTTAAAAGTTAGATATTTTTTAACTACGGACACTCACACATACGCTCACAGGTTTAATAGAACGTTACAATACAAGTGAAACAAACACAGTAGTTGTAGTAGTAATAATAATGTTTAGTACTTTTAGTAGTAGTAGTGGCATTAATTGTTGAAGTAGCTAGCTAAATGCTGTAGATTTAGATAAAAGATGAAGTACGACAGTTACAATGTTTTAGACTTATTTAATTTTAAATAAATTGTTTGCTGTTTAAATTTTACTAGATTAATGTTGTTTTATGGAGTTGATTGAATAGTTGTTCATGTTGATTAATTTTTGTTTCTCTATTTAGCTCTTTAACTTGAGAGACCATCAAACATCTTTTTGCTTTTTAATTAGCTTTTTTCAATTTAAAATTATTGATTGCATTTGACTTTTGAGAGGTCTTGTGTAAAATACAAAGAAAAAAAGAAAATAAAATTTTTAAAAATTAATTTGATTTTTGGAAAATCCATTTTAATTTTAAGAATAGTTTTTATTTGCTTAGGTACAGTTTCCACAATACAGTCAAATGACATGTGTAGAAATTTTGAATGAGAATCAATTGCTCAAAAAAATTAGAGGTTTTCATACAAAATTTCTGCTCAAACCAATTGTCTGTGTTATAAAAATCGCACATTAATCTTTAAAAATAAATTTTATACTCAAATTGAATTCAAAAAAAGCATTCACATATTAACAAAATTTTTAACACAATTATATAATTTTTTATATTAATTAGGAAATACTACTGAACATATTTATTTATACTGGGTAAGGATTGAATTTTAACTTGTATGCAAATGCTGTGAAATTAAAATAAAGTCTAATAAACACACAACAAAATAATTCAGATAACACAGTGGATATCGTTGTTTAAGTATACGTTTTCTTGCTCTTTTGTGCAACGGCCTACTAGTGTGGGAAATGTAAATAGAATTTTTAGCAAAGGCTTCAGAGCACTTCTTCACTATAAAAGAGTAAAAATCAACCATAATATACACCATCTCCTTCGAGATGTGATTTAAAAAATTTCACTGACTTATCATAGTGAAAAAATCCTCATATTATTATAATATTTTTGAAAGAACAAAAATTTGCAGTTAAAGCAGGTAGTTTTATAACCCCCTTAAAATAGCATATAAATATACATTCTCAAGGTAACATATTTTGCTATATGTAATATATAATATCTGTCCCTGACATACCGACATCATTCTCTAATGACACATGAATACTATCCGAATACTACAATTATATATATGTATCTTAGGCGAAACAAATAATTGGCCAGGAATTTGCTTAATTTTAGCATAGTGTAGTGAATCTTACTTTGATTATTACATTTGTAATTTTAGAACTGCCCTCGTAACCTTAGTTTTAAGTAAATTCCTTTATTAACAATACACAACAACAATGCTATTGTAATGTGTGGATGTATATTTAATAGGTTATTCAGGGGTTTTTAAAATAGACCTGCCTATTAGGGTGCCGGCGCTTAAGAACGCCACTGGCCTAAATATATTTAAGGCAGTTGGATGTCTGTTTAGAAAGAAGCAGTTTAATGCTCCCAGAGATAAAGCCGATTTTAAGGCTAAATAATGATTGATTTATTTTATTAAAATTTGTTCCTTATATACTAAAATAACAGTACCTTAAAACTACAAAAATTCCTTATTCAATAATATAATTTGTAGCAAAAGTTGTTGTGTAAAATAACAATTAAAATAAGGTATACTAGTTGTTGTATTTTTACATTACAGGAATTTGCTTAATTTTAGCATAGCATTGTTGTTGTGTATTGTTAATAAAGGAATTTACTTAAAACTAAGGTTACGAGGGCAGTTCTAAAATTACAAATGTAATAATCAAAGTAAGATTCACTACACCCTACCCCTTAAGAAAAATTTTACAATTTTTAGGATTAAAATTTTAAAATTTCTAACTAATATTTTAACAATTAATATTTTTTTAAATTATTATTATGTATGTAGTTCTTTTGTTTTGCCTCTTATATCTATGACAGAGTTTACCCCTTTCGTTTCAACAATTTTATACGGGCCATGGTAAGGTGGCTGATTCTTTTTTCTATTAAAGTTTTTTACTAAGACCATGTCTCCTATATTTAAATTTAATTTATTGAACTTTACACACTGGTCGACGCGTTTGATTTTAGATATTTCTAATAACTCTTTTGCTTTTTGCAATGAAAATTTTAACCTTGCTTTTAGTTCTTTCGAATAATTATCAATATTATATACCGGTTCGAAAGTTAATATTTTGTCATTAGGCAAATTTGGTAATCTACCAAATATTAATTCATATGGAGTGTAATTAGTATCCATATGTGGTGTTGTGTTGTACGCGAAACAAAAATAAGGTATCCAATGGTACCATTCATTATCTTTACAGAAGCCTAAAAGAAATTCATTCAGCACTCTATGACTCCTTTCAACTGAACCAAGAGTTTCATGGTGGTATGGTGTACTAAAAACTTGTTTTATTTCTAATAATTGGCATACTTCCGACATCAACTCGTTTACGAATTCAGTACCTTTGTCTGATTTGAGAACTTTGAAGTGCCCGTACCTTAAAATCAAATTTTCTACTAGAGCCTTTGCAATAGTCTTAGCTTCTTTCGTTTCAATGGGGCATGCTATAATATATTTTGTTAAATCGCACTGTATAGTTAGCACGTATCTATAGTTATTCGAAAATCTAAGCGGGCCTACTGTGTCTATTGACACTGTTTCAAAACTTGTCCCTGGCGTATCTGTTATGGTTAATTTCTCTTTAATGTGCTTTGTTTGTTTATTGATTTTGCACTCTTTACAATTTAATATATATTGTTTAGTCATCCTATTCATATTCTTCCATACATATTTTTGTTTAAGCTTTAATGTTGTTTTTCTGACACCTAAATGTCCTCCTATCGTTGAACTATGGTACTCACTAATGAGACTATTCTGTACTTCTCTATTTGTTATTCTTTCAGGTTCTTTATATATCAGAATTTTCAAAATTGATTTACTTTTACTTCTTACTTCTTTAAATATTCCTTTAAACTGTTCTTTTGACATTACTTTAAAAATTTCATCATTAGCATTTAATGCTAATTCTTTCACGTTCTTTAATAGTATTTTTGATAATAGCTTCTCCAAATACATCTGTGTGTTAGTTGGATTATCACCACATCTCACTACTATTTCCAAATCGTCTATTTCTACTTGTATTAATTTACATTTTTTTATTATTTCAAATCTAAGTTTCTTCATCCCTTTAATATCAGAGATTGAAGTGCATTCCCAAATATAATCTTCATCAGTCTCTTTACTGGAAGTATTAACTATATGTTTTTTATCTTTTCGCGCATTTAATTTATTCTTCATGTTTCTGGTTATGACTAATATGTCTTTACGTGTATGTTCATTTTCACTTTCGGTAGGAATTAACGTTTTCAACGATTCGCTGTTTATAACTATTCTAGATAATGCATCGGCATTGGTATTCATTTTACCTTTTTTATACGATATTTCGAAATCGTAGTCACATAAATCCAATCTTATTCTAGTCATCTTCGATGATGGATTTCTGTGAGAAAATAATGATACTAAGGGTCTATGATCAGTAATTACGTAGAACTTTCTACCGTAGAGGTATGGCCGGAAAAAATTTATTGCCCAATGTATGGCTAGCAATTCTTTTTCTATAACAGGTTTATTTATATCGTGTTTATTTAACGATTTGCTCGCATATGATATTGGTAAATCTGTCCCAATTTCACCTTGCGACAATACTGCTCCTAGTGCAAAATTGGATGCATCTGTAGTTAATATAAAAGGTTTCCTAAAATCAGGATATTGGAGTATTGGTGGTTTAATTAATTTTGATTTTAATGTCTCAAAAGACTTTTGACAATTTTCATCCCACTTAAAAATTTTATCTTTTTTTAACAAAGTATTCAAATCTTTAGCTATTTCTGCAAAATTTTTAACAAAACGTCTGTAGTAATTACAGAACGCAACAAAACGTCTGACTTCATCAACATTCTTAGGAACTGGATAGTTTTTTATTACATCATGCTTTGCAGGGTCTGTACATATTCCCTTATCAGTTATCAGGTGACCTAGATAGACTACTTCTGTCTTTAAGAAACAACATTTATTTGTATTTAATTTTAAATTATATTTTCTCAACTTTTCAAAAACTTTTACTAAATTATCATGATGGTGTTGTATACTACAACCAAACACAATAATGTCATCGACATATAAAAATGCTTCGGCATCTAATCCACTCAATGCAATTGTGAGCATTCTCTGAAAACTATTGGATGATATTTTTAATCCAAAGGGTAAACGAGTAAATTGAAAATGACCATTTCTAGTAGAAAATGATGTTACTGGTCTAGAATCTTTATCTAAACTGATTTGATGGAAAGAACTAGTCATGTCTAGCGTAGAAAAATATTTAGCTCTACCTAGCTTGTCCAATACGTCTTCAATTCTAGTTAATGGAAACTTATCACTTATGATTTTTTCATTTATCTTTCGAAAATCAACTACTAATCTCCATCTCTTCGTGTCATCTGTTGATTTTTTTGGTACTACCAACAATGGAGAGTTGTACGGACTCACGGACGGTTCAATTATGCCATCTTCTAGCAATGTATTTACTTGTTTGTTTATCTCGCTCATTTGTGACTCAGCGAGCCTATATGGTTTTATATAAACCGGTGCCGAATCGGCCATCTCAATTTTTTGACTATAAAAATTATTAACAGTTAACTTGTCACCCTCAAGGTGGAAGACATCGCTATATTTTGCAATTATATCTTTCAAAGATTGTCTTGCTGACAGATCTATTGATTCTATTTTTAAATCTTGCAAAACTTTATGTACTCGCTCTTTGTTTTTATCAGCTATTTTGTTGAAACTATATATCTTGTACTTCGACAACGGTTTAGTTTCTAATTTTAACTGATTCAAAACTACATCTTTGTCAGTAGTATTTAATAATTTCACGTGTTTTATTCCCACGGCTGGTATCACACTATTTCCTATGAAAATTCCAGGACTTATTTCCTGATTTAAAACGATGCTTTCCTCATCGGTACATATATTAACTGGTGCTATTAGTTCTGATCGCGCTGGTATACAGATTTCAGTTTTATAAACGCGTATAGGCGTTATCGGTAGAATAACTTCTTCATTATCTATATTGAAAGACGTTGTATAAGTTTCGAAATCAATTTTACATCCATATTTTTCTAAAATATCCCTACCAATAATTCCATTAGTATTAATTGGAAAATTATCTTCAACTATGTGAAATTTGTGTATAATACTTTTGTTATCTAATTTTAGAGTTAATCTTGCAGTACCAAGACTTTCTATAGTACCTGCAGTAATACCACTCAGTGATGATATATCACGTACATCTATATTATCTATATTATCTTGTTTGCAAATTGAAATATCGGCTCCAGTATCTATTAAAAATTTGAGCTCTTTATTAATTGTGTTACAATTAATTGCTATATAATTATCTGTATTGTTTGAAATTTTGAAACATTTTTGCCCTTCTGGATAACAAACTTTGTTATCCGGGTTTGTTAGTTTCCCTGATTATTTCTATTGTTGCCAGATCTATTCGAGAAGCTGTTTCTATTGCTATTATTAAATGGATTATTACTTCTTGCTGCACTACTTCTATTTGCACCATTGTTATTATTTCTATGTCTATCAGGGTTATTGTTATTATTGTTATTTCCGTATCCATTACGATTGTAATAGTTTGTTTCAGCATGATTAAAATTATTATTATGGTTATTATAATTTCTATTATTATTTTGATTATAATACCCTTGATTTCTGTACCCTTTGTAATTTCTATTATTTCTCTGTGAATTGTAGTTATTAATGCGTTCATTTTCACGCCTGTTTATTCTGAAAATGTTATTATTATTATTATCTATTTGTAACGATCTCTCTATAGTTACACATTTTTCTACTGCTTCGCTAAGTGTTTTGGGACTACTTGCCACTAATACGTTTTGGTATTATATATTAACACCTTTGTAAATACATTTAACGCCATATTTTCGCTCATTTTATAAATCGCGTTTTTAGTCTCTGTTGACGGATTTTCTATCGCTTTTATTTCAAAACTACTCAATTGCTCTGACAGTAATGCAACTTTTTCACTGTAAGCTAAAATACTCATGTTTCCTTGTTTCATTGTGCCTAACTCATTTAAGACTTGTTGCAAAGTTCTAGGGTTTGGGTACGCATCAATTAACAACTTCTTCAACTCCGCAAACGTAGTTGGTCTGTTGGAACGCCCTAAGACACCTCGGACATGCGCAGCTAGTTTGAAGTTATAGACGTACTTAATGAATATCTCTCGGTCTTCTGTTCTCAAAATATCATGTAACAATTCTGTTTGCACTATAAAATCTTCCAACACCTCATATGAACCCTTAAAAACATGTAGGTTTTTACCTACGACATTTATGTCAAAATGTGCCATATTGACAATTTTTTCTTTAAGTGTATCTCTTGGTAATTCTTTAGTTTCTTTTATGACCATACAATTGATCAATTTCTCAACCTTTGTGTATAATTCTCTAAATATTAATATAACTGACTTAGTCTCTTTTTCTTCAAAATGTTCACTAATACCCTCTACTTCTTCTTTAATATGCGACAAGCGCGATAATTTTTCTAATTTATACGCAGAGGTGTAAATTCTGTCTTTACTCTTTTTTAAATTTTTCTCTAGTTTATCTAATTCAATACAATATTCGTGTACTATTTCCATTTAAAATTTAATATATATAATTAAAATTTTATTTTTATATTTTAAAATGCTGGCAACTCTTTTTAATTTATTTTTCTAACATTTTATATTTCTTTGTGAAATTCTTATTTCATTTCTATTTCTTTTAGTGTTTTTTTTTTTTTTTTAAATTCTCATGTTTATAAATTTTTGTTCTTTTTTCATCATAAAAGTGATAATAAATTTGTTTAATTTGTGCAAAAAAAATTTTGTGCTTCTTGCATTTAAAAGAAAATTTAAAAATAATGTAAAAAATGCTTTTTATTTGTGTTTGGGGCCTTCATTTATTGGAGTGGCCATTTATTTCGGTGCTTCTTTTTGGCTGCCAGTTGGGATGTATTCTTCCATATGCCTGGTTTATTTTTCTTTTGTTCGTTGGGCAGGATCGCCATGTAATGTGTGGATGTATATTTAATAGGTTATTCAGGGGTTTTTAAAATAGACCTGCCTATTAGGGTGCCGGCGCTTAAGAACGCCACTGGCCTAAATATATTTAAGGCAGTTGGATGCCTGTTTAGAAAGAAGCAGTTTAATGCTCCCAGAGATAAAGCCGATTTTAAGGCTAAATAATGATTGATTTATTTTATGAAAATTTGTTCCTTATATACTAAAATAACAGTACCTTAAAACTACAAAAATTCCTTATTCAATAATATAATTTGTGGTATACACCAACAATGTAATGTATAATAAAAGTAGCAAAAGTTGTTGTGTAAAATAACAATTAAAATAAGGTATACTAGTTGTTGTATTTTTACATTACAGGAATTTGCTTAATTTTAGCATAGCATTGTTGTTGTGTATTGTTAATAAAGAAATTTACTTAAAACTAAGGTTACGAGGGCAGTCCTAAAATTACAAATATAATAATCAAAGTAAGATTCACTACACTTGTTTACGGCTGAGATTAAGAGTATCCCGCCTTATCAGCCGAGTATGGCCTCCATAATTTAATATATTGCGCTCAATTGGATTTGGGACCAACTCCAGTTTTTTTATTCTTTACGTTGTCACGTGTTTTCAAAATACAGTCTACACTAGCGGAACATCTAAGTATTTATGATTTGTGACATACCAGGGGCTGCTGTAATTGTGAGGAGAATTATTCGTGAATCAAATCCAAAGGCAAGGCAATTCTATGAAAATGATAATGCAAAACATCCAACAAAAGAACAGAGATCAGGGATTTCTGTAACAAAAAGCTAATGTGACGCATATTTAGGCCTACTTTTGCTAAGTGGGGTAGCACATTCTGGTTACGTGCATACGAAACATTTGAGGAAAACTACATCACAACAATTATATCGTGCTGCAATGAGTGTCCGACGATATTGGGAAATAAGCCGCTTTATACGTTTTGATAATGGAAACTCACGCCAGCAACGCAAACAAACTGACAAAGCCGTTCCCCCGACAATCAGATCTTCGCGCCGGAACGACCCGAATCCAATTCCGCCAAGGATTTTCAACTCAGCGACAGCTGTATCAGACGGAAGTTTTTTTTCCACAGGTGAGCAACTCATGGCAGTTAGCTTGCTCAGTACTGGCTGGTTTCACCTGAAGAATTGTTCGGGTCTCACCAGCTTCCACGAATGGTCACCAAGCTTTGTAGCGAGTTGCTGCAATCCACACAATACAAATCCTAGCACTCCCCCTCCTACTACAATCCCACATACTCACCCCCTTGTAACTCCACCTCAACATAGGGCCATGCTATCCCCTAAGATTTGTGCAATATGTAGGGACAACATTAGGGGAAACGCAATTCCAGAAAGATGCAATGGATACAATAGTTGGTGCCACATGAGACGGTGGACATCCCTGCGCTGCCGCAGAGACTGGAACACAAGTTTCATAGCTACCTGCTGCCTGAATCCACCAAGCACAGGTAGCCCCCGAAACTCTGCCACACGTAAGACACCTGCCGTCGGGAACTCCATCACCCATCAACCAACACCATACCCTGACGGCCACCTAGAAATATCCCACGGCGCGTGCATAACGCAAACCCTCTACTTTAATTCCGAGTCATGCAACTAAATTGTAATGGAATACAAATTGTAAAGGAAACAAAGCTACATAATCGCAGCATCCTCTCGTCATTCGAGAACTATAATATAATTCGGAGAGATAGAAAAAGACATCAAGTTGGGGGTTTCGTGTTCATAATTCAACGTAATGTTAACTACAGACTCATCGCCCCACCAGCCTCCAACGAACCCGACTCGCGCTTAGAAGTAATGAGCATTTCAATAAATACTCGTCAACGTTTACCTGAATTACAACAAAGCCAACTGAAGAGGCCTCAAAAAGACATTGACGAGTCACTCCGTCACCTACCCCTTCTCACTTGTGCCAGGAAGGGGGAGAAAGCCCTTAGACCGACTATCCTCAGGGCGGCCAAGCGTTTTATCTCGGCAGAAAGAATCCCAAACATCCGACCACACTTTCCATCTAGTGGAGCGCGTCTGGCACAAGAACGCGAGCTCCTACGAGCCTTCAACCCAACTGATGAACGCATAGAACAACACGCGGCACAGATAACTACCCAAGTAAACGCACATCGCCGATTAGCCCACCTTAACCAATGTTCTATAGACTCAAAAAAGCTATGGTCAACAATTAAAAGTCTACCTGGCTCACGCAAACAGAAAAATCTCGCTGCTACAGGTTTCAACAACGCACAGTATTCAGATGCCAAAAAATGCGCTACAATGTTCTGCAGACAATTTATTGAACATCCCTCCCTACAGAACCCGTCCAAAAGGTCTGCCATATGGAGAAAAAAGATCCTAAAATGGGACTTGGAATGCCCCTCCGTTTATATCAGCTGAAGTTGAGAGAATGATCTCCAAAGCGAAACCCTCCAAGGCCCTTGGACCTGATGGCATCTCAATGCTGATGTTGAAAAAACTTGGAACAGTAGCACTGGATTTCCTAGCATGGATCCTAAATCTATCAATGGAAAGTTGCTAAAATAATTCCGATCCTAAAACCTGATAAACAGTCAAGGAGATTCATATCGCCCAATCTCCCTTTTATCACCAATAGCAAAGGTTTTGGAAGTCTTACTGTTACAATCCACTTCCCGCTCGCCACTCACCAACATGGTTTCATGGAAGCCCATAGCACCACGACGGCATTGAATTTGCTAACTACCCAGATCGCTAATGGCCTAAATCAGCACAGACCATGCCAATGCACAATTGTCACTGCATTGGACCTCTCCAAGGCTTTTGACACGGTCGATCACACGATGCTGACTGACGACATCATGAAATCCAGGCTTCCCATCGACATTAAGCGTTGGATCGCCAACAATCTCAATGGACGGCAAGCGTTCATGGAGTTCAGAGGCTAAAACTCAAGATAAAAATGGGCGGTCCACAAGGAGGAGTACTGTAACCTTTACTCTTCAACATTTATCTTACGAACATCCCAACCCCCTCACAGGATGTCTCACACAAGGCTTAAATTGTAAGCTTATGTCATAGAACAGCATGAATTAAGTTCCCAGGCAATAAGTCATCGGAAAAAAAGTAAAATAGCTCCCCAATTTTTGGGATCTTATTTCATATAAAATAATTCATCAATTTTTAAAACAAGGTCTTACAAAAACTAATTTCTTTACTAAAAATTGCTCCCATACTTCATAATTTTATGTGAAAACTAGAAACATATTTCCCTGAAAACAAATACATTTAGAGTTTTATAAGTACAATTTTATACTTCTAAGCTAAATAATATATTATGTAGCTTACACCGTAGAAATATCTCCATAGTAAAATTTTTTAATAACACACAAAATGAAAATAAATTCTTGGAAGGTGCAATTTTCAACACATAATTTTTTTGGCGTTCAGAAATAATTTGTTTATGCAAAGAGAAAAATTTTTATATATTATTCATTTTAAGATCGATATTTTTGTAACAATAGACGAAGTTGTGTTTGGTTAGAATGACATATATTTTGTTGTGTGGTATCTTTAATAGCGGAATATTTTTTGAAAGAATAATTTTGTGTATGTTTTTTTTACATTTTTGAGTGGATAAATATTTTTCATTGACAGAAAAATTTTTGCTGAGCAATATATTACAGAAAGTTTATTTTCATTTTATGTGCTATTAAAAAATTTACTATGGAGATATCTAATATATTATCTAGGCGCACAGAGTGTATATACATTAAACCATTCGAGCTGTTTTTACTCCCCTCATAACTTTCCTCCTCTTGATCATAATAAAATGAAACTTGAAACATAAGGTCTCCCACAGAGGTGACCTCACAGGTTAAATTTCTACCGTAAACCTTCCCGAGATATGTAAAAAGTCCATATTTTAGTTCATATTCAGTATTGCTAGAGAGCTGAAACTCGGTACACAGGTAGGTCTTGGTGAGAAATTAACCAGAAAAATCTGAAAACGGGCACTTTCCACCAGGGGGACTAGGGTGCCTCTTCTTTGCATGGGGCACTCCTGATGAGAAATTAACAAAAACGATTTTTAAACTGGTCTTTTCCACCCCTTCTTTGTATGGGGCACTTCCCGTATAGCTAGGAAGCTGAAATTTCGTACACAGATAGGCCCTGATAAGCAATTAACGAAAATGGTTTTCAAACGGACACTTTCCACTTGGGGGGACTAGGGTGCCCCTTCTTTGTATGGAGCACATTCAGTATAGCTGAAATTTGGTACACAGGTAGATCGTGATAAGCAATACATACATATTAATATTTATACAAAAGCAACTTAGAAAAAAGAAGTGAGATCCGCACAAAAACTTAAATGTGAAAATAAGCCCAAGTTTCCATCCAAAAAATTTCGGCCGTAAAAAGTACTGAAATCAAAATAAGGACCAAGCTTTTCTTAGGTACAATACCATCTCATTTCTAGGCAACCTATAAGCTTGCCAATATTTTTCAAAGAATTCTTTCCCATATTAGAAAGGCAAAAAAAATATTGCCAAGCTTACAGGTTGCCTAGAAATGAGATGGTATTGTACCTATGAAAAACTTGGACTTATTTCATGCCGCCTCATATAACTCGATTATAAAACCACAGCCACAACATAAAATGCAGACGAAATTCAAAGGTGAAAAAAGAGCAGTAACCGCTGTGAAAGATGCCAGCGTATTCTGAAAGATCTAGTTGTGCCAATGGTGAATATGGAATTTTAATAACATGTTAAATATACGTACAAGTCACACATTCCGAAAAAGGTTTCCATTTCGTAAATTTAATCCGATCTTTTTTGACTTACAGTTTTCATATTCTGTTTCGATTTTACAGTGATAAAATTTGTATACCCGAAATGAAACCAATTTTGATCGAGTGATAATTGAAAAAAAAAACTTATACTTATACTCAAATGCATAATACCGTAATATATTAAATTATAGACGTCACAAACGATTCAGAAGACGCGACGTAATGTAACCGAAGAAGCAACCTGTTGACACAAATATTTTCTTCTAGCATTTATATTTCTAGAGTTAAAACTTGAATTATTATCTTAGTTTAGTTTCTTATTAAGGAACTAATAAATAAGTAAAGTAAAAAATGTTGAAAAACATTAACGCATCTTTAAAAAAGTGTTAATAGCAAATATTTTCTCCTTATACGACACACTGAGTGCCAGAGTAGTTCAACCCAAGAAATGTGGAAATTTCCATACATGTCAATTTAACATTGTAACAGCTCATGTTGAAATGTATTTCTCTTTCCCGTTTCCCAATAATATACATAAGTAATATCAAAAAACAAAAATTTTTTGCAGTGCCACTCTTTGTGGTTTACACAACCTGTGCACTAACAAAATTATTTGTCTTTTCATTATACAAAAAACATTAACAAAAACAAATATAAGTATCAATAAATTTTTTTCGTCTAAGTTTATGTTTAAATTAACTAAATGTTTTTTATATATTTATTTCTAATGTATGAATGAATTTTTTTTTATTTTATATATATTTTAACAATAAAAAGCCAAAACAAACATCAATAATTTTATAATAAAGTGAAATTGATTGAAAATGATACAAATTAAAAAAAAATTAAGTACGCACACACACGCTCACACATAAAAAAATCTCCTAAATATTGAAACTTAAAGATCTAAAATATAATTGATAGCATAAATTTAAAAATCTGAAGAACGTAATTTCACAAAATAAAATATTAAAAATATATCGTTTAGCTAAAAAAAATTAACTTACTTGACGAACCACCGCCAGCGCCAGGTGGCGGATATGAAAACCAAAATTGGTGTGCCAGTTTGGTAGGCCCTAACGGGCTATCTAGAATCAAAATAAACAAAACTTTTTTTACTAATGAATGTTTAATTTTTAAACTAATTATTATAGGCTTGTATTCATAGTCGCACACTAAAGTCGACACTTACTAAAGTTAATCTTTAAGTTAAAAGCTCTTACTATCTTTTTGGTATTCATAGCCAAAAAAAAGTATACTTTAGGTTCAGCTGGCTTTAAATGGGTGTCAACTCTTATTTGCTTAACTCTGGCATACAATTTCTTTTTAAAAAACAAAAATTTGCAACTTGATCACCTGCTTTTCTTTTGCTTACTTTTGTTGAAACAAACAATAAAAAAATAAAAACTTGTAAAACTTTTTGCGTTTATAAAATCAAAATTTATTAGAATAATGGAAAAAACAGAAATGGTAAATTTCAAGAACATATTTATGTATGTACATACACATGTTCATATGTGTGATATATTTTTAGTTTTGCATTTAATAAATGTTTTACTTTCAGAAACTGAAGAAGCCAAGAGAGGCAAATTGGAGTGCCTCTGAAAAAGAATGCCTCCGGGAGTGTGGTGGAAAACAGAGGAAATGATATTTCATTAATACAGGAAAAAAAAGAATGCGTGGAAAGCTATAAGGGAAAAGATGCTTTCATCAGGTTATGACCGCCAGATTTGTAAGCTAAAGGCTCAATAGGTACGGATGAAAGTAAGTACCAAAAAATCTGTTGCTAACATTAAAAGAGCAACTATTGCAACGGGTAATTCTGTCACGATTCCCGAAGTAAGTGCGGAAGAAACGCTCATTGAAGGAATGATTGCGCATGAGCTAGAGGAGGACACAATTTTAATTGACAACTCCTGCTTTAATGAAATTTCACATGAAGAAAGTAATTTACATTTTGATTTAATTGAAGAAGAAGATTTGGCATCCTTTAACAACCCACCAAAAAATACCGCTAAGGGAATAAAAGAAGATAAAAAATGTTCGTCGGCAATAAAGGAATTAAGAAGTCTTCCCAATGCATCGTCCAAAAACGGTGTTCTTATTGATCGACAACACCAAATTTCACGAATATTGTCCTTTAAAGCGTCAATTGTCTCTGGCTTGTCGGCGTAACACTTATCTTTGACGGCATCCCACAAATAATAGTCCAACGGTGTCAAATCGCAGCTCCGATGTGGCCAAAACGAGAATGGACCAGGCAGCAGTTAAAAAAAATTGGATATGGTTTCTACAAGGTACGAATTATTGTATACATTTTATTACAGCTTATTTAGTGGAGCATTATTTAACTACTAGGCCAAGGAAAAGCCTCTGTTAACTGCGGTGCAGAAGAAAAAACGACTGGCCTGGGCGAAGGCTAGGAGCTCTTGGACTCAACGACAATGGGATTCAGTTATTTTTAGCGATGAATCGAAATTTGACGTTTGTGTTGGTGATACCAGGAAACGGGTTATTCGTAAGAAAGATGAAGCATATCACAAGGACTGCCTTAAGCGGACAGTAAAGTTTCCAGCAAGTGTTATGGTGTGGGGATGTTTTTCGGCAAAGGGTGTAGGGAAGCTGCATTTTATAGAGGGTACAGTAAATGCACCAAAATACATTAAAATTTTGGAGGAACACCTGCTAACATCGGTACCCATGTTAACCACTTTTGATGAATTCATTTTTCAGCAGGACGGAGCTTCGTGCCGTACTGCAAAAATAACAAAAAAATGGCTTCAAGATAACGAGATTGATGTTTTGGACTGGCCTTCTTCAAGTCCCGACCTCAATCCAATAGAAAACCTTTGGGCACTTATGAAAAGACGGTTGCGTAATGAACCCCAACGAACTTTACAGGGTTTAAAAGATAAAATACATGATATTTGGTCCTCAATAACACCAGAAGAGTGCCAAAACTTAATAAATACCCTGAACAAGCATTTAACTGCTGTTATAAAGAACAAAGGAGATGTAACACAGTATTAAAGTGTACAGAAATGAATTTATTTAAACTGTATGAATTAATAGTGGTCTTATTTACCTTCACTGAAGAAATAATATCTACACTAAGTTAAGAATTTCTCTAACTACATTGAATCAATTTTTGATTTTTTACCAAATATCAATAAGGCAACGAAGTACCTTTAAAAAAATGTGAATTAGTATTTAGTTATTGTTAAAGGAAAGATCCAAAAATAAATATATAAATCACATATACGAAAATGGCTTAGTGTATGAATTAATAGTGGTTAGGGCTCGTAATATATTGGTACACCAAGTAGGTACTGTCAATTGTGAGTGACGAATTTATTACAGAAAATACGTCAATAGCAGTTTTGCCGAACAAGAGGGGATACATTTAGAATGTGTAGGTTTAAGAATTTGTGCATATAAATTTTGAAGTGCTCATAAGTATATGTATATATATATACACGTATGTATGTTTGTATTAATGTTAATTTCATTAATGGGTCGATTATGGATGGCAACCGAACCACAGTTGCTTTGCCGGTTGCTGAGAAATGTATTACGGATGGCAACTGGCAACTGAGAGCTGCCAGTTTCAGTTGCTATTTAGTGTTTTTCTGGCAACCACAAATTTGCAGTTGCCGGCTGGCAACGCAACTGAAGTTCGGTTGCTATCCATAATCGAGCCATAAAGTTTTGTACATTTTGCACATACATATGTATGTGATACATGTATGTATGTACATAAAAGTGTGATTTGAATTAAATAACTAACTCTTATGAATATAATATGAATTTAATATGTATGTATATATGAAAAGTAATATTATCAGGCTCAAGTTCAGTTTTTATTGAATTAATGAAAATTCAAAATTACTAAGAGTTTTTTTATACGTTCTGCTAAAAACTGATTGGATATGAATAATAATATTTTCCAACATAAAAAAAACTCTTAGTAATTTTGAATTTTCATTAATTCAATAAAAACTGAACTTGAGCCTGATAATATTACTTTTCATATATACATCAATATAAAGTTAAAATAATAATTACGTTTATTCGTAATAATAATAATATAAAAATATGAATTTAATATTTTATGTTTATTGTTTATTATATTTATTTTTATATTTAATTAACTGCAAAAGTATTAAATTTGACAAGATTAGCATTAAGTTTAAAAAGTTCCTTTATTATTAATTTAAACTGAAATATAATTTTTCTTAATGTTTGAAGAAAAAATATTTATTTTTATTGAATAAACAAATTAAATTTTCAATACAACTATGTATGTATGTAATTATTTTGTTTAAAAGTGAGCATTAATAAAAGCAGTCCGATATACTTTTCCGGAATTTATTCCATTGATAGCTTGGTTTGTGTCCAAATCCAATGTGTGTGACTTTCGTCGCTCGGGAGAAAGGGACATCCAAAACTAAAAACAAAAATGTTTTCTTAATGTTTAATTTGAACATAATGTTTTTGTATACTTTTTTATTCAAAATTGTTTGGTAAATTTATCAAATATTTAGAGATAAATATATGTTAATATGTATGTACGTACATGAAGATTTGCGTTCCTTTGCAATATTGTGAAGCACGGCAACTGCTACCACTATATTTTTTGCAGTATCTTGGTCATTGATCGTCAAACTAGCCCCTAGGGGCCAAGCACCAATCGTCATTTTCACATACACAACACGAACCAAACTGAAAAGACAAACTAAAATACGAAACATACTCATTTGTATGGTAGCAGTCAATGAATGAAGCTCTTTGTCGCTTTATTTTAGAATTTGCAACAACAAAACACATGCGAAAGAGGGCAAGAAAATATTTATTTTTTTTAGTCTCTTTATTTGTTATTCATAGTACACTGTGAATATTTTAATGTAGGTATTTTTTTAATTATGTAAATTCATTCATTGGTTCATTCTTTCGTCCAATCCAGTGTGTATGCATACAAACTTTTAATATGATAATAGGCTACAGTAAAAAAATAAATGTAACAATCAATTTCTTCAAGTGTAAAAAACACTAATACATTGATATTTCCTACATGTTCTCTTTGTGACAAAGGCTGACCTAGGTCAACGCGAAGTCTTTCGAATATAGAGCGGATTTGGATTTTAACTGGCCGTTTAAACACTCTACTTTACTGCGTGTTGCAATATGACTTTTATTGTATCTATAAAGTAATAATACTGTGATAGTTTTTGACCCGAAAAAAAGTAAACTTCGATGAATCCTTTTCGAACTACTAGGGGGGAATCCCCTGAGTACGAAAGTACATTTGGAAACGTCACATTGGCTCCAGTTTTTGAGAAATCGGTATATATCCATGAAAAATGGAGTTAATAGAATTGGTGATAAAGGGTAACCCGCATCTCCAAGTAACACTCCATTGTGTACACCTTTGCTCACCTCCAACTTTCGTTTCAGTGCGCAATCTGCCGAAATTCTGGAGTCGTGCCTGGTCCCACGAGATCTTGCAACAATATCTCCTATTCTGCAATCTGCATCACATACGAGGGCGGTTCGGAAACTTCTTACCCTATCAATGAAAGAGAATAGTTAGTTTTTCAAAAATATTTTTATTTTTCAATATAATCTCTGGAACTTCAATGCACTTAGTCCAACGCTTTTCTAGCAATTCTATCCCTTGATTAAAATTGTTTTCCTCAAAATAGTGGTTTACAACTGTAATTGCATCTTCATTTGAGGTAAAACGCTTGCCAGCAAGGAATTTTTTTACATTTGGGAACAGGTAAAAGTCACTGGGAGCTAAATCAGGAGAATAAGGTCGGTGGTCAAGCAACTCGTACTTTAATTCGTTGATTTTAGCCATTGTTAAAACACTATTGTGCGGTGGTGCGTTGTCTTGATGAAAAATAATTTTTTTGTGTTGTAAGCCAGGACGTTTCTCTCGAATTTGTACATTTAATTAATCCAAAAGGTTGCAATAGTAGTACACTTTGGCTACAATTTCTGTTGTTGTTGCTGTTTTTGGACGTCCACTACGTGGTTCATCTTCAATGCTTGTACGACCACGTTTAAATTCAGCATCCCAATTTTTTACTGTTGCATATGAAGGAGCACTTTCACCTAACACATTCACCATATCATTATGAATTACTTGTCCCGATAAACCTTTTTTATGTAAATATTTAATGACACCACGCATTTCTAATTTTTCTTTTGTGAACACCTGTTTCTATATGAAGGAGTTGCCAGATCGAAACAAAATTTAACATGTGTTCATAGCAGAGATGGAAGTTTCCAAAACACTTTTTTCTGTATATACCGCGATTTTTGTGCTAGGCTAAGAAGTTTCCGAACCGCCCTCGTACAATCTAGAATGTAAAGCTTTAGAAAAAGCTGCAGATGAGATGACATTAACCTACTTGAACACTTAAGGAATAAAATCCTTTTCGGTTGAGGTAAAATCCTGCATTTTCTCGTCCAACTATTTTTGCAGGACATTTAATACGTACGTGCGTACAATCAATAGCTCCTATTACATTTGGAAATTGAGCCAACTGGTAAAATTTGCTTTTTACATCTCTAAGTTCAGAATTGCTGTGGAATTTAATAAACTCCGGGAGCAACAAAGCAATTTTTCTGCAAATATTTTTTATTATTCTGCTGACTGTGGGTTGAGACAAGCCATGAAGATCTCCTAAAAAATTATTTTAAAAATATATTTGTAACATTTTATAGTACAATACCGATGTCACTTTTATGGACATTTCTTCCCAGAAACCGCAAAGTTGTTAACACCTGTAAGGTTGTTGAAATAGGGATACCTCGATTGTTTTTTGGTTCAACAATATTCAACAAGTTTACCAAAAAACGAGTTGTAATTTTGTCAAATCTGTAGCGGGAATAAAAATCCTCATCGATTAGGTCGAAAGGATTAAATCTATTTTTGTAATTTTTAGGCTTCCTTACACAAAAATCATCCTCACAATCACCAATTATTGTAAAATCTCTTTAGATATCTTGAAATCGTACCATTTTTGTAATTTTCAATAAATCTTCTAACTTTTATTTATTTGTTGCGGGTTAGCAATATCTAGATATATATTTCGTTGGTAGCTATACCAATTCATCAGTAGATGTTTTACCCTTTATGTTTAAAAAATTCCAAAGCTCATCTATTTATACAAAAACTCACAAATATATTTTTGTGAATTACAAAGCATAAAAATAGCCTTTAAAAAATTTTTTCAAACACACACAACAATAATTTTTCATTATGAATGTGTTTACTTTTCTACACCTATACAATTAAAATAAAATAAAATACACCTATACAAATAAAACATCTACTGATGAATTGGTACAGCTACCAACGAAATATATATCTAGATATTGCTAACCCGCAACAAATAAATAAAATTTAAAACATAAATACTTGAGTACATGCTCAAATAAATGTAAAATTTTTTAAATCTTCTAACTTTACAATGAACAGTTGATGTTATTGTAAACTGAGTTAACAACAGGATCAGCTGGTTTAAAATTTAGAGCCGACTTGAACGTCAAAAACCAACTTTAAGTTGTCTATGAATGAATTAGAGTAGACTTTTTTAAGAAATTGACTTAAGTACTGTAAAAGTCGACTTTATTTTTGTCTATGAATATAACCCATAATCTCTAGAGAAATGGCGGATAAAAGTTAATGAACAAGTTGACAAAATGATCTAGTTAGTGCATTGTCATTCGTATGTAATGGTTGGTGTAATGTGTTAAAGTTTTGCCCTATAGCACTTTAGTTTATTTATAGCTCAAGTGTGTTCTGAGCTAGTTAGTAGGCTGCTACTAGTGGTTTACTAGGTGCCTGAATCTGAGAGTCAAAAGCAGTGTATAATTGCCAGTATGATTCTGTCTTTATATGCAATTAGCTTTTCTAACCAAACCTAACCTAAAATGAAAAGTTGTAATCAAACTTAAAATAATTAAAAAAAACCAAATAAACGTTTTAAAACAACAAAACAAACAAAGATATTCTAACAGCTAAAGCTAAGAAAATTAAAAAAAAAAAACTAACAACCAAATTAAATTGTTTCCTTTTTAATGACAATGATATATTAAAATAAAACAAACAACTACAAAATTTAAAACAAAAAAAAAAAGAAAATTTTTAAACAAAACCAGAAAATCAAAAAAATTCAGCATTAAAACAACAATTAACAGCAATAACAACAATTTCAACGTTTTCTAAGAAATCTAGTCAAGCAAACAAAGAGGAAGCAAGCAGGTCATAAGAACGAGAAGTAAAATCAAAGTCCCAGTGTTGGTGAATTTTCCTATTTAACCAATTTAGAAGATTGTGCTGAATTTGGAAGTCATCATTGGTGCAACTTAGTTAAGTATTTCAATATACATAAGTACTTAATTATATTTTTTTACATAAAATGGTACATTAACTTACATAAATAAGGATAGCTTTTGAAAAAATAGAATAAAAAAAAAAAATATGGGTAAGGCCACCGTCAGTAGCGTCACGCTCGTATATATATTTTAGACAATATCTTTAAAAAATATAATTAATTCTCCCAACTTGAGAGCGGCATAGGAAAGTTCTCGTCATAACTGTTGTTTCATATGCAGAAAATTTTGCTGTATCTCGTTTTGTTATGAAGTTATGACCATTTTAACCCGTCAGTAACGTCACCCGATTTTGAAAGTGTATTTTGAGGTTACTGAACGTTTGTGTAAAAATGAGCGAATTGAAAAGAGTTCATGTTTATTATTGCCCAGTATGTTAAAAAGGAGGGATGAAAGATGATTCTTATCCAAAAGGAGGGCTTAATATTTTATGTTTTAATCACGTAAATGACATAAAAGCAGTGTCAGTAACGTGACGCAAAATGTCAGTAACGTCACACGTACGAATTTTGTTAGGATTTTCGGTTTTTTTATCTTGGGTTAATAGAGAGACCCCAAACGGCCAAAAAAGTCATAGTAGAAAAGTTTTAAGATGCAACCCTGGGGAGATATTAAGACAAAACCACTTTCCCCACTAATCTCATAAAAAAATTGTAGTAAATAGGGCTTGCCCTTCAGAGCGGATTTTTGTATGATAGAGTGTTAGTTAATTAAATTATCTCTTCAATCATGTATAGCTTGAGGGTTGAAATTGGTTTTTCACCAGTTTTGCATCATTAAAATGAAAATTTGTAATTTTTCCCTACTTTTCAGCTTTAGCGGCTATTTAATACGAAAAATGTCGAATTGACTTCTGTTTTTCTTTTTTTTTTTGCGAAATATTTGTGAAATTTCTTTCTAAATGGTGATAAAAATTTTGTGTCAGTATTTTGAACTAAAGCCAGGACACTGTAAAATAAAAACACATTATTATCGGAAAATAAAAAAATCTTTATTAATTTCAGTCTTCTTAATTGTTGCAAAATTAAAGCATCACTTCAGTTGTAGTTTTTTTTTAACATAAATAAAAATATGTTAATATTTTGTACAGGCTAAAGTTCGTAAATGTTTCTAATCAGAGAAATATTAGGAAAAAAGGAAAAATTTAATATTTATGCATCCCTTTTGTAGGTTTTTTAACAGCACAGGCTGCATAGAAACAAACGTTGATTTCGCCACTAAACCTCGTCAGTATTCATGTGCAAATGCTTTCACTACTTGTGAGGTAGCTTCGTTGAACGTCATTAAATACTCTATTTATACACAATTACAAATACAAATAGAATACGCGACTTATTTCTACTGGATGTTGCTTTCTTTTAGCTTTTCAACATAACGCTTGTCTCTTTGTGCACCAGGAATCGGAGTCTTTGCTAGACTTAAAAACCAAATTATTAAGCAAAAAAGTAAAAAAAAAAATAAAAATAAAAAAAAAATCCGTCAGTAAAGTCACGCAATCTTTTTTTGCAAAAATACCCTGTTATATGCAAATAGGGCTTCATTTAAGCATTGGTTATGAAAGTACTTCAAAAATACTAAAAAAAACTCAGCTCTTCCAACGTCTTTTCTAATTAGTTACTGCATAAAAAACGTATTGTAAAAATTTGTCAGTAACGTCACCATTTATTTGCGGCTGATTACTTTAAGCCCTAATTGGTCCAAAAGCCAAGCTTTGTGCACAAATTTGCTTGCTAATCAATAGTTTGATTTATATTCTATCCAAAAAAAAGTAATCATTTGCCTAAAGTACAAAAAAATAACAACAAAATTTACCTTTTTCGCCGACATTGCTATATTTTCCATCTACACCTTGCACGTGCCACTTATGAAAACAATGTAAAATGTCAAAGAAGACACAAATTTTGCACTGGCATATAGTGCAGCCATACTCTATACATATTTGACATTTCAAATGTAAAAAAAATTGGGCTTTGTGACAGAAAAAAAATCTATGCGGTTTCAATTTTCGTGGCCTTGCCCATATATGTATGTATACAAGTCTATTTTCTTTAACAATTATAAATTTATTGTATAAATTTTATTGTAGTTTTTATACATTTTTAAAAAAAGTGTTTCCAAAAATGAAATTTAAAATGCATATTGATTTTATTGTGAATTCCTATTGAAGTATCTGATTTCTGTATTTAAAAGAATGCTGTTTTATTGATAAGATTTGTTGATTAAAGAGTTTTGTTAAAATATGTTTTGTTGGTAAAAAAGCGGTTTTTTTTCATTTGACGATTTCAATAAGCTATATTGACGATAATGACGATTTTTGCCCAAAAATATGACGTTATTACCTAAAAAAATCTGGCAGCTTTGGATGTGTGTTGACAAAGCTGATGTAGTTTACGAATTACAATGTAAGGGAAACAACGAATAACAATGCAACCTTATATTGTCACAACTAAAAGAAATTTAGAGAACAGAATGGCAGAACACAGAAGTGTTATTGAAAAAAAAAAACCTCAACATCTTTGTCAACACACATCATCAACAACAAGCATACGGTTGATTTTGATAATGTGAGAATTGTAGACAGAGAAAATATAGAGAGAAAAAGATACACAATCGAAATCTTGCGCATACAAAAGAACATAGAGAGAGAACGATGAACAGAGAGGACACCAATAATATCAGCGCTAGTTATATTCAGCGTTGTCAACTTGGTGCGTTTCGCACCTTTTTTGGTGCTTTTCTAAATTTTTTGTGCGAAAAATATCCGAGTTGGTGCGTGGTGCGCTTTTTTTTTAATTTTGGTGCGTTTTTTTAATTTTGGGTGGCTTTTGTTTCAGTATGAGAAAAAGAATTTTGTACAAAATATACAACTGGTTCAATACCATTTCATTCAATTGTGTACAATTTTTACATTCAATTTTACAGACCATAATAATAGCAACCATTAATGATGTTTAAGAGGTACCAAAACATTGTACAAAATGTTTTATCCCATTACAAATATGATGTCATACTATTAGAAGTACAATTGGAATCCGATGTCGAAACATTATCTAGTATTGAAAAAGGGTGGAGAATGATTCACTTCATGCAATGGCACAATATTGTATCAACATTAGAATTTTGGACTAAAGTTAAATGTTATAAAGACGCATAATTAATTCAATAAAAATTTTCAATAAAAAACAAATTCTGAACTTGGTGCGTTTTTTGTTAAATGGCGCGTTTTTTTCTCCATTTTGGTGCCTTTTGAAATTTCAAAGTTGACAACGCTGGTTATATCGTTGCAATCAAATAACAGCAGCAACTGTGTTTTTACAGTATATTTTTATTAAAAAAAACATTTTATGTTGCAATCCTTTTTAATTGAACATTTGTATTATTGTAAGTAAATAACGTACGGTGAAAAAACTATTCAAAATATACTATAATGTTTTTAAAAATTTTTAAATAGACGAAACCCCTGAAGAAGTCAACAAACAATTGACGAAACGTTGGGTAAAAAATGTAATAAAGGGCTGACTTCCAAAACGTTCGTATACAAAGTTTGTATACAGTATTGCTACTGTATTTAAATCACATACATATGCAAAGTTCCGAAGCAATGCAACAACTATAAAACCGATGCCGTGTTTTCTTTCTTACTGCGTTAAAAATACTTGGCGGCGGCGTTTTGAAATGGTATACATTGTACAATTATTGTACTGCGGCGTTATGAAATGTGATGCTTTGTTCAAACACAAAGCAATTGACGTTTTGGAAGTCAGCCAAGCTGTTTTATTAACATTAACTACGTTAGGCCTTATTAGCTTAAAGCATTGGTGCCCAGGCCCTATGCTGTTCATGCTCATTTGTTTTTGTAATACTCTTAGCTATAGTCTGTGTGTTTTAATGTACTCATACAGCACTCAGCAACCTCAATGCGAAATACACAAGCAACTTTGACTTATTAGTTTTTGATGTGTAAACATCTATACGCTAGGGGGTAAAATTGATTTTCGCAATCCAATCACAAATTTTTGTTGATATGTGAGATTTTGATAACACGGTGTAAGCTGTGTATGAGTGTATTAGTGTAATCATACGGACAACAAGAAGTACCGAGAAACTTAACAGCTGCATAGAAATACACTAACACCATCTAGTGCGCAATAATATAAACACTAGATGGCGCCATAGGAGCTACTAATTATCACTAACATATAATTATGCTAGCGCTGTACAGTTCGAAAGCCATTGCTGTAAAATAACTACATGCTCTACAGTTTAGTAAACAGCTGAAAAAATGTTTCATTACTACATGTTTACACATGTCCCCTGTGATCGGACTCACATAATTTTTTTTTGTCGTTCTTCACTGTATACACGCAAGAGCAAAGCAACAACACTTTCGTATGCTTTGCTGGTAAACATTGACGACAGCGATCATCAATGTACATTTTGTTTTTGTTTAACGTATGATATGAAATAAATATATGAAACATATTTTATATGTTTTCTTTGCATGTATTTGTTTTTACAACAAAAAATTTTGAATAAAAATTTTTTTTTCTTTTCTTTCTCTTCCATAAGGAACTTATGGGCACCGCGGGCTTAAAGAATAAAAACATCATTATCAACAAAAATTGCATCATTGGCCAAATAATTCCTACACCACTTATACAACTTTCATATTAGCTCTATTCGCACTCTCGTGCAAATGGTGTTACATCATTGCATATGCAAAATGGTGTAGTATATTTTTATTCTACACTAATAAAATATAGAGAAATTCACCCGCTACATCTTTGCAAATAAGCAACAATCAGTTGTGATTTTTGGTTTACAATAAGCCTTGCAAACTTACCCAAAGATAACATTCACAATTCATAGATTAAATTTGCAATCTCAAATGCACAAGATTGTGAATATGGCTATTATTTTTAATGTAAAACTTAAAGCTTAATTTAGTAGAATTTTTGTTAAATATTTTTATACATATGTATGTACATATTTTTATGTTTTTCTTGTATGAATTTTTGTTTTGCATACATTTACGCATTATTTTATCTTCCGTTCAGTTTCAACTCTCGTAGTGAACAGACGCGTTTTTATAATCGTCGCAACTGAATATAAAAAATAAATAAAAAAAAAAATATTTTCAAGTCACAAAAAATATAAAAAAAACAAAACATTTATTGAACAGTTATTTTACTGGTTTATTTTATTTTTTGCTTGTGTGCAATATACATAAATATTTGCATACACAAACTAATATAAGTGAAAATAAAAAAGAGAACTCTGATGAGTTCATCTTCTGAAAAAAACAACAATAATCCTACAAGCAGTAGGAATGTACAATATATAACTTTAGTTGCTGATGACGACAATACAAAAATTAATTAAACAAAAACCTGAATTTAACAGTAAACACAAATACTCGTGCGCGATCATTATCTCTGAACATGTTAAATAGTGATCAAGAAGCAACAACAATTGCACCCATCAGCAAACTTGTCAGCTTAGCTGTACAAACAAACAAACAAACAATAAGTAACAAGGTGACCAACGTGCACAAAATGGTAGATGCGGTGAGTACAATAAATGATAATAAAATTCAAACAGGAATGGACAGATACATAACCGTGTTAAAAAGGGGAAGAAGTCCAAAATCAGCTCAAATTGCTTCAACATCGAAAGTTCCCAGAGATGGAAAAAACAATTTAATAAATTTCGAAAATCGTTTCGCGATTTTATCTGAACAAGGCGATGAAGACACAACTACAATAAGTTCGAGTAAGCCCCCACCCATATATTTAAGAGAGCAGAATTCCAGTTTGCTGGTTAAAAGTCTTATCTCATTAATTGGAGAAAATGAGTTTTATGTAACTCCAATTAAGCGCGGAAACATCAATGAAACATAAATTCAGGTAGCTCATGAAAATAATTACCGAAAAATTGTTTCAGATTTAGAATCTAAAAATAAAAACTTCTACACGTACCAATTAAAAAGTGCTAAAGGTCTAACAGTCGTAATAAAAGGTATAGACTCTAGCGTGGATCCAGAAGAGGTCAAGTCTGGCCTTGAAAATAGTGGCTACAAGGTAAAAAATTTCTCAAACATTAAAAATAGAGAACGAAGACTTATTGCAAGTTGCCTACAGTCTGCGTTGTATGTGGTGAGTTACACAGTACTGCTAACTGTGATAAAATAAAAGGTGATACCAAGGCGAAAAAATGTGGCAATTGCGGCGGAAATCACACTGCCAACTATAGAGGCTGCCCCCTTTACTCGTTTTTTAAGAATTCATCAACCAAAAAAACCAATGCTACTCCCGCTCAACCTAAAACCCCTGCTAACTATCCACAGTTACCTCAACCGTCCACCAGCCAAAATCAATTTTCAAACATTTTCAAGTCTAACGCGACTAGTGCTCAACAACAATCTAACAATAAATTTTCATACGCTAGTATTTTAAAAAGCAATCAGAGTACGGCGCAAAAAACCGTAAATGTAAATGAAGATTCGGGGTATAATTTTAGTCGTATTGAAGCCTCAATTGAGAGCTTAATACAAACTGTAAATACATTTACTCTCAACATGTCCTGTATGATGCAGGAAATGTTGAAAATGCAGTCTACCTTGTTGCAGGCTGTACTAAGCAAACCATGAACTTAAAAATCTGTTTTTAGAACGCAAACGGCATCTGCCAACATAAAAACGAAATAGAATATTTTCTTCAGGATAAACAAATCGATGTTATGCTTATCTCAGAAACTCATTTGACAACTCGAAGCTATTTCAGAATTAGTGGATATAATTTTTACGACACCAAGGATCCCCGTGGCAGAGCTTGTGGAGGTTCGGGAATCCTAATAAAAACGCGAATAAAACACCACCTTTTGAATGATTTTTGCGAAGATTATCTTCAAGCAACGAACATCTGCATCGAAACTTACTATCAAAAACTTGTAATATCATCTGTCTATTCGCCCCCCAGATTCACAATTACCGAGAGTCAATATACGGCTTTTTATAAATCACTGGGCCTCCGTTTTCTAGCAGCTGGCGACTACAATGCTAAACACACATTTTGGGGTTCACGTTTAATCACACCTAAGGGACGAATTTTATTCGACACAATATCTAAAATGGGTTTGAATGTAGTTTCAAGTAGACAGCCAACATATTGGCCAACAGATCGACAAAAAATTCCTGATGTTATCGACTTTGGAAGAACACTCGCCTACAATTGTCACTATTTACTCACACACAACATGTGATTTAGCGACGACATCTGCACGTATTAACTGGCTGAAATACAGAAAATATCTGAGTGCTCATTGCTCGGAAAAAATGCCGCTGAGAACACCTTCAGACATAGACGATTCTCTCAGGTTGTTTGAAGCGCATGTTAAACAAGCTGCTTTTAATGCTACTTCAAATGAAATAAACCAACCAGTGAGATTTAACAATATTTTTTCTGTAGATATAGAAAGGCTATTGACTGAAAAACGGAGAGCTCGGCGAGAATGGCAGCGCTACAGATCGCCCCAGCTAAAATTAAGGCTTAAGGAGTGCACCAAGCAGCTTAGGAAAGTTTTGCAAACTCAAAAAACAGCTTCCCTTCAAAAATTCATTCAAGAGCTAGATGCAACACCACAAACAGATTATTCACTGTGGCGTGCAGCCAGAGGACTAAAAAGGCCAGTGATATGCAAATCCCCATTACGAGCCCCAAATGGTGACTGGGCAAAAACTGATGCTGAAAAAGGTGCACTTTTTGTTAAACACTTAGAAAAAGTTTTCACTCCGAATATTTCTGCTGATATTGTTGAACTGCCACCAGTCGTCTCTTTACCAGAAATACCGATGAGATTTAACATGACGGAGATTGAAAACTCTATTACTAGTCTTAACACCAGAAAAGCCCCAGGTGTCGACAAAATAAGCAACAAAATGCTTCAAGAATTGCCTTACACTGCAAAAGAATAATACTATTCATTTTTAACAGTATTCTACGCCTAGAACACAATCCTAAAGAATGGAAGGTTTCGCTAATTACTATGATACCAAAGCCCGGCAAGGATCATACAAAAGTTGAATCCTATCGGCTATTAGTTTACTGCCTAACATTTCAAAACTATTTGAAAAGCTGTATATGAGCAAGCTGATGCCTATAGTGACTAGTAATGGATGTATTCCAGATCATCAATTCGGTTTTCGCAGACAACATAACACAATTGAACGAACTCACAGACTTGTGAATGTCGTTAGAGACACTTTTGAAAAAAAGAAATACTGCTCTGCGCTCTTTATTGATGTCTCACAAGCTTTCGATAAAGTATGGCACGAAGGTCTTTTCAATAAATTAACACAAAATCTACCAGCAAACATCGTAAAGCTTTTAAAAAGCTATTTGATGGAACGTAAATTTGTAGTTAGGGAAGGCAATTTTTTAAACCCTCCGCAGTCGATTGAAGCCGGAGTCCCTCAAGGCAGTATCTTCGGTCCCTTACTTTATTTAATATATGCCTCTGACTTACCGTTAAGCAGTAACATTCATACATCAACATTTGCGGATGATACAGCCTTTCTAAGCGTTCACGAAAATCCTGTAGAAGCTTCCCGCAACTTACAAGAATATATATCCAAACTGGAAAAATGGCTCAAACAATGGCGTATAAAAGTTAACGAGCAGAAATGTGCACACGTCACTTTTACGTTGCGCAGGGAAACATGCCCGCCCATAAATATAAACACCGAGACTATACCACAACACACTGTAGTCAAATATCTAGGCGTTCATCTTGATCGTCGTTTAACATGGAAATCGCATATAGACGCAAAGTTGACTCAAATGAAATCCTATGGAATCCAGTTATGGGGCACTGCCTCAGCATCGAATGTCGAAAGAATTCAAAGGCGACAGAATAAAATCCTACGTACAATAACAGCAACCCCCTGGTATGTCAGAAACCATCGAATTCATAAAGACCTAGACGTTCCGTTGGTGAAGACAGTATTTTCAAAACATGCGAAAAAATATATAAAAAAACTTGAGTTGCACCCAAATCCACTTGCGCGCAATATTCTTCATTATAGAGGCCACACCCGGCTGAAAAGAAGGGATACTCTTTCTCTCAGCCGTTCACGAGAGATGTAAAACAACAAAAATCAACCGTTGAAATTAAAAATTTTGTTTAGCATTGGCTAAACTTATATTTAATATTTTTTAGATTTAAGATTTGAAAAACTTATTGATAATTCAATTTAAATAATTAAAGATTCAATAAATAATAAAATTATCAAAAAAAAAAAAATTTATCTTCAATTTCACTCAAGCACAAAATAATAAATATACCTTGTAAAAACTCCTGATGTGCTTGAATTTGTGGCTGTTGATTCTGCCACTGCGGATTAAGTGCAACGCCTAATGATTCCAGTTGAATAGACGGCTGTTCTTGCTGTTGCTGTAGTTGCTGCTGCAACACAATATCCTGTTCCTGTTGTTCAGAATCGTACATATTGCATAAGTTGGCGCAACCTGGACACACTCACAGAATAATATAGAACATGCTTTTATTTGATATTGTACTCGTGTTATTTGCAGTTGATTTGGTTAATTGAATTGATGTTATTTTGAAAGTTTAAGCTTGTACACCAGCTTTGCCCAAGCCCTATGCGATTGGTGCTCATTTGTTTGTGTAAAATAACTTAGCTATAAGCTGTGTGTTTTAAAGGTTAAATTAGTCGTGACTTAACCATAATGCCATAGAACCATAGAAAACAGCAGCTCAAACCAAACTTATAAAAAACAATGTATTTGGTTAAATTTAACTTACCATAACGCCATAGCAGTAACCATAGAAACCAATCGAATTTTGGTTTTTCGCCATAACCGTAAACAGCTGTTTGGCTATGGCATTATGGTTAAGTCACTACTAATTTAACCATTAAAACACACAGCCTATAGTTTAGCTAAGTGCTTTTACACGAACAAATGAGCACCTTAATTGTACCTTAATACACACATACAGCAAACAGCGCTCAGCTCTAGCAATACGAAATACATTAGTTTTTTTTTCACTGCCTACATGCAATTCAAAGCAACAATACTTTCATATGCTTTGCTGGTAAACATTGATAACAGCGAACATCAATGTAGATTTTGTTTTTGGCTAACGTATGATATGAAATAAATATATGAAATATTTGTTTTCTTTTTTCTTTGTATGTATTGATTTTTAGAACAAAAAATATTGATTAAAAATTAGTTTATCTATAAATGTGTTGGTGTTTGCTTTTCCATAAAGCACTTTTGGGCAGCCCTGTTGTACACACTTTTCGTGTTGCCATAAATTTTATTTATTATACACACATACATACATATTAGTGATGGTACAAATACTCGCATTCGTATTCTATTATTGGCACGCTAGTTATATCTTAAACAAAATTAAGTTTAAAAAAGTAAATAAAATGTACAAAAATATATTATTTTTTAATAATTTTTATTTAAAAAATCCCTTTGTGTTTGACGTAGATAACCTTAAAAAACAAACAAAAATATATATTTTCCCAATAGTATTTAAAATATAACAGAGTGAGAAAATCGAAATGTGAAAGTGGATATATTCATGAGTAAAATAATTTAAAAATGTTCAGTAGTGATCTTTAAATTCGACATGTAGTAATAACTTTAAATACCTATAGCAGTGTGACAAAAGTAGCACAGAGGAGAGATTTTTTCCAATTAAATTTTAGATATTAAATTTCAAAATTTATATTCGTATTCACCAAATATTGTTGCAGATATTCGTAATCGCGAATACTAAAAGTAAATATTCGTATATCTGTGGCCATAAATAATAATGGCTTAATTTGACATTAGTGGGTTTTCATTTTATTACATATTATTAGGCCCTAATTTTGTAAACCACATCACCAAATGACTTTAATATGGAAAGCAAAAACAAAAATTCAACTATTTTAAAATTTTGTTTTTGTTTTTCATACCATATCATCACCGAACAAACGCATGCAAGGCGTTGCTTTGCCTTCAAAAATTTCAAAAATTTAATGAAAACAATGAACAAAATTTTTAAATATTTGAATTTTTGTTTTTGCTTTCCATATAAAAGTCACTTCTGTGATGCGTTTTACAAAATTAGGGTCTTAATCTCTTCTTCAAGATCTAAGACTCAGCTAAATTTCAAGTATAAAAAATCGTTTATATTTTAACTTAATTCTTTTTGGAAAATAAAACATAAGCCATAACATCTAAACTCAACTTAATTTTTTTTTAAGGTACCCACATAAATATTAAACTATATGAGCTTTAAAACTTGTATACACTTACTGCCTGGTCCACGATGTCGATCGACAACTTAAGCGAGCGACAGCAAGTCACTCACAATCGATCGCTTAAGCGCCCCACTAAATATCGACTTGTCGGTCGTCTGGCTTTACGTGTTTAACGTAATCATTGTCAAATGACTATATTGCCACATCAAATATTCCATGTTAGTTGAGCCATAAATATGGCCATTTGAGCGTGGCACAACTACCAGGTATGCACACTTCCATAACAAGTACAACAAACAAAAAACAACTAGTATATTGTTGGTATAAAATACTCGCTTTTTTATTGAAACAATCAAATAAATTTAACAATTTCTTAAGAATGCTTTAAAAACTGTAACAATTATTTGTGTATGCTATAAAACTGTATCAGTTAGTATGCAAATTTGATCTAAAGCTATCTGAGTCAGCTGTGCTAGTCAGCTCACCTCTTGAATATGCCTTGCTTCAAATGTAAACACAAAACATATGTTTTCAATAAATCAATTTTGTGAAAAATAACTTATAGCAAAATAATTTTTTGATATTGTGTATATTTTACAAATTCAACTAGAATTTTGCTTCAGATTTGCCTTTAAGGCTGAAAAATATTGTTGGTAATAAATAATTATTAGCTGTACAAGAATATTTTTATCAAAATACATATTTATATACATGAATACCTACATATCAATTTTCCATCATGAAATTTCTAAAATTATTTATAAAATAACCAATTTTTTATATATTTTGTCAAATTAATTTCTGAGTCGACAACCAAAAAGCAAGTGACTGATTTTGACAGTTGTTGTCGTACAATATTTCTTAGTGGGACTCAAATTTGTACAAGAATGCTTACGTTATCGCTCGCTTTGATTGTCGATCGACTTGTCGTGCTGAAAACTCTTAGTGGGGCGCAAATCAGCTGTTTGTCGTCATAAAAGCAAGCGAGCGATAGCGGTCGACATCGTGGACCAGGCAGTTAAGTTCAATAACTAACAGTTCCCTAAAATTATTCCTCATAAAAAAAAACTTATATACATATATTAGAATGTTCATTTAAGCAATAGGTTTTTTGATTTAATATATATATTGTTGTTGTTTATATTTATATTCGATATTTCGCTAACAATTTGTTAGCATCTTCAGGAAAATTTTATAAATTATTTGAAATTTTTATATTATTATTATTACGAATAAACGTAATTATTATTTGAACTTATATTGATTTACATATAAAAGTAACTACCCAGCACAGTTTCAAGGTAGAATAAAAAAAATGAATTAAAAATTAATTCTCCTATTCTATTTCTCTTGAAAACTGGTTAAATAGTTGATATTCTTCTCAATTAGTATCCACTTTACGAAAATTGTAAAGATGGACAATTGAACGCTGATGAGAGGTGTAGCGGCCTTGAAATCAGTACTGATACGTTCTGCTAAAAACTGATTGGATATAAATAATAATATTTTCCAACATAAAAAAACTCTTAGTAATTTTGAATTTTCATTAATTCAATAAAACTGAACTTGAGCCTGATAATGTTACTTTTCATTATTTGAAATTCTAATATTGATTTGTGTATTGGATGTCATACAATTTTTTCAATAATTTTTTATGGAAAAAGTCTAGGAAAATTTAACTATAGTATATAAAATGGTTTTTGTATGAAATGTCACAAAAATTGTTTCCAAATTTTAACATAAAAAAATTATTGAAAATGAGTTAAGTATTGGATAGATATAATTTTTTAACATAGAAAAAATTTTAAATTTTATTTATTTGTTGCGGGTTAGCAATATCTAAATATATATTTCGTTGGTAGCCATACCAACTCATCAGTAGATGTTTTACCCTTTATGTTTAAAAAGTTTTAAAGTTCATCTATTTATACAAAAACTCACATATATATTTGTGAATTACAAAGCATAAAAACAGCTTCCAAATTTGTTTAAACACATACAACAAATAATTTTCCATTATGAATGTGTTTACTTTTCTACACCTATAAAATATAATAAAATTTAAAACATAAATACTTGAGTACACGCTCAAATAAATGTACAATTATATATATATTGTTATAAAAATAATTTTTTTTTTTAAATTAACATTGAATTCAATATATCAACACAATTAACATTAACATGTATAGTATGTATCTAGGCTAAGTTGTAGATCGGATTAAAAGTAAAATATGAAAATAAAAAAAAAAAAAGGAATTATGCTTTAGATAGAAAGTAACACCCAATTTACACGGTGATTTTTAGTCATAACTAAATATCATGACATTTTTTTCGGTTGGGAGCAGGGTAAGGAAGAAAGAGGGGTAGAAAAATAATCACATTTTCCGTTTTCCATGCATTTTTTTGTATTTCCTTTTACTTTTGTTTCGGTTTTTGTTATTATGTTTTATTCTTTTTCTACTTTCAAAGAAGATTGAGCGATTATACGCTAAAAATTCAACACTTCAAGAGAAATTAAGCATGCTTAAAAATCATAGTATAAATGCAAGAGGATTTACGAAGATACTTTCAAAGATAAGATGAAAAAATTCATGAATTTTTAATCACAGTGTAAATTGGGCGTAAGTTTATAAAACGAGTAGTGGATCAGAAGCACCCTCAAACGTAAGTAATTTGGATAACCAAATAATTGAAATGCTAGAAACTAAGCAAGTCGAGAGACTACCTTCAGTATATGACGACAATAGTAAGTACTAGAGTTGTCAACCGATTAAGAATAATTCGATTAATCGATCAAACAAAACTAAATTCTTGTTCGAATAATTTTAAAAAGCCGAATTTCGAATAACGAATAAATCGATTAATTTATGCCAATTAATCGAACATAATTTTGCATACGTAAAAAATGAGTTAAATTTGTTTGTATGATTTGAAACAAAGCGAGTACTTTATATCAAGCAGTACATGTTATTTTGGATGTTTGTAGTTGTTGTCGAACTGCGTTTACCTAGTAGTCGTGCTATGTTTTAAATGAAACGTTAAACAATTTTCAAGAAATGGGTTTGTTTTACTGTCAGGTGAATAAGTTAGAAATACACTAAAATCTAAAAAAGAAACAATTGCTTTATATAAATCTTATCATATAAGTAGAAAATGTTGGTATTGTATTCTATTTTTTTTTAATTATATAATTATCTTTCAGAATGAGCTCGGTTTGGAAGTATTTTACCAAGAACAAAATTGAAAAAAAAAAACAAAGTCACATGTAACAAGTGTCCTAAAGTGTACAAAATTGTTGGATCAACAACAAAAAGAGAAAAATTAATAATTATTATGCAACAGACTTACTAAAACGCATTAAAATAAGAATAAATAAGAGGCGTATAAAACTTTAAAATACGTTAATAATAATTTTTAAATTCTGGAAATTTTCCGTGCATTGAAAGTTTTTCAAATATTCTTCAAAAATTAAACTAAAGAATATGCTAATGCATTATACTCTAGATTATTTTATGTTGAAAGTAACCACAATAATATAATAATAAAGTAATGATATAGAAGATGTTATGAATGAAAATAACAATCTTTTACACGAATTAAATAATTCTATTCAAAGTATTAAAAATTCAGTTAATAAAAAAGAATTCAGCGATATATTAAACGATATAGTATATTTGGAAAAATCTAAAAAAGAGCAGAAAAATTAGATATTTAAACTATTTTATGCTTTTCTCACTATATCACTTACCTCGACAATTAGCGAGAGTTTTTTCAAAATCTAATTTAATAAAAACAAAACCCAAAAATCGCTTGAAAGCAAAAAAATTGTTTTAAAAAGATTATTTCTTAAAACATCCTACATTGTCTAATTAAAAAAAAAATAATCATTTGAGATATTTTGACTGAATAAAACATGTGTGTTTGAAGTATTAAAATCGAAGTAATCTCAGTTATTACATTTTTAAGTTTTTTTTTTGTGTATTATTAATTTTATGTGTATTTTTTTTGTTGATCAAAATAAAATTTTACATTTATTTGAGCATGTACTCAAGTATTTATGTTTTAAATTTTATTAATTTGTTGCGGGTTAGCAATATCTAAATATATATTTCGTTGGTAGCCATACCAACTCTTCAGTATATGTTTTACCCTTTATTTTAAAAAAATTTTAAAGCTTTGTAATGCACAAATTTATTTGTGAGTTTTCGTATAAACGATTGAGCTTTAAAATTTTTTAAACATAAAGGGTAAAACATCTACTGATGAGTTGGTATAGCTACCAAAGATTTATATATTTAGATATTGCTAACCCGCAACAAATAAATAAAAGTTGATAAAAATATTATATATTTAATATTTAATTTATTTTGATTATATACTTATGCATTTTTGTGTTAATGACAAACATTTTTTTTTTTTTCAATAAATTATTTATAAGCATTTTTTTATTCGTTGTTCTCATCGATTAATCGAATAAATTTTTAGCTTTAATCGTTTGATCGAACGAACAAAAACTATTATTTGAATTATTCGAACAAAGTTGAAAGGCGATTAATCACAGTGTTATTTATGAAAGTTGTCTGTAAAGTGTTATAAAATTTTAAGGAATACACACAAGTTTTTCTTTTTTGGTTTTATGACATAAAAAAGTTAATTAACACTGTAATAGTTTTTGATCCGAAAAAAATGAACTTCGATGAATCCTTTCGAACTATTAGGGGGGAGTCCCCTGAGTGCGAAAGTACATTTGGAAGTGTCAGATTGGCTCCAGCTTTTGAGAAATCGGTATATATCCTTGAAAAATGTATTAATAATAATACTAAAAATTGCTATTCGTAACATCACTAGTATATACTATTAAACAATTTTACTATTGAGATATGTAAGTATCTCCAGCGTGTAAGCTGCTTAATTAATTATTTAGTTTGCAGGTATAAATTTTTTTTAGAACAATGTATGTATGTATGTATGTGTGTATATATATGTATATATGTTATCAGCTTAATATTTTTAGTTTATTTACTATCAAAAATGGAAAGTAATCATATTTTCTCAGTAGTAGTATAATAAATAAAAATAAAAAAAATTATTTTAAACCCTGCATACAGATTTGATTTATTCACACTATTAACCTTTTAAAATCTTTCTTATAAGTATTTTATTTTGAATAATTTTGGTTCGACCGCTAATGCAAATCACCATATACATACATACATATGTATTATGTAAAACAAAATCACTTTAAATCTTTTTTAATTTGAACTTAAGGTCATGCATTTGAGTTAATTACATACATACATATGTATGTACTTAAGTAGATAAATTTATTTATAAAATTATATTTATTTTCTTTTGGAGTTTATTTGAAAATGGGTTGTTTTAAAAATATTATACGGTGTTTTTAAAGATAAATTGCGATTTTGATTAGTTTTTCCAACTGACCGACTACACACGTTCATTCGTTCATTTTGTTTAAAAGAAAAACAACGTCTGTTTTCTCTTGGCTCTTTATTTAAAATTTGTGTGAAAATTTAAAGTTTTTGTTAGTTAAAAATAGATTTTTGTTTAGTAATCTTGTTTTTGTATCATGCGAAAATATTAAATTGCCAATATGTATGTATATAAATACATCATTATATCTATTTATGTTTGTACATATGTACATACATACATACATACACACATATACATATATATATATATATATATATATAAAAGAGGCAGAGTTTTTAGGCGATTAAAACTTTTTATGAAAGATATATAACCATGACATTTATTCTTTCTAATTATAAATTATTAAATTTATAAAATAATTTAAATTATTTGTTGTGTTGTTTTTAAAGTTTTCAAAACTCTTTTTCTTGTGCTTTAGTAATTCCCAGATATTATTTGGGAGTTCAAGTAGATGAAAAAATAAGTTAACCACTTGTGACAGCACGCCTCCAAAGCCATAGCCTCACGCATTGCTATCTCGGTCAATTTTTTCTCCAGTGATTTATTTTTCAGCTCATATAACACGATGGCCCAAGATTTCAACTTATCTCTGGAACAATGCACATTTCCTTGCGCTAAGTTTTAATCCGGCAGATGATATCGGTTTGAGAACTTATACTAGGCTTTTGAGGTGTTTAAAGCATATTTAGCCTTATTTTACACAAAATGTGAATTGATATAATACACGTGTTAGCAGTTTTTTGAGCTATGTTTTGTTGTTGTAGTGTTTTTGGTGTCATTAGTAGTATTCACAGAATGTGCTAACTGATTCGAAGTATTCACAGAAGTTGCTAACTTGCATTCCTCATAAATTAAAATTCTTGCATGCATTCACATAACTAAAAAATTAATTGAATTAAATTTTGAATGAATTCCTTGGTGATTTAAAGAAAAAAATTTAATTCAGTTTTAACTTGGATTATTGTTTAAAAAAGGAATCATTCCTTTACAGCTCTGCTACTGAGATATTTTGGATATATGTATGTACATATGTAACTTATTTTACACAAACAAAAGGCCTGTTATTTTTTTTTTAATTTTCGGTTGTTGTAGAGTTGCATATACTTGATATTCATACATACTTATGTATATATACTTTGAGTGGGACAATTTATTATTTTTCTTGAAAATATTCGAAAGCTAATAATTATGTATGTTTTATTAAATTACATTAATATTTTATCGAATTTTTTCTTTCGTGTGTTTTTATTTTGAAGAATTTTTGTATTGAGCGATCTTATTATAAAGCAGATTCTGCACTATTAAATTTATTTTAATCAATGCATTTGATAGCTTATTTAGCCCTTCAGTTAGATAGGCCGACTTCCTAAACGCATGTTGCATAGCATAATTTGAAAAGCAAGGTATGTTGTAGCAGCAATTGCAGAGAAATGCTTTGCATAAAAACTGCGTTAAGGAACGCTACTATGCATTCATAAAAATAGAAAATTAAATAAAAGTTCTTTATAAAAATATAAAATAAAAAATTAAAAAAACAATATAATTATTTTCTATATACTCGTATGTATATAAAACCGAATGTGTGTTTGTTTATTTGTTTGTTTGTTCCTCATAGGAGGCCAAACCCTTGGACCGATCTTCCTGAAATTTTCACAGTATTTAACTGGAACTCTCGGATGAATTATAGGCTATAAGAAATATTGATTGGACAAAGAGGCGTGGCACCACCCATATAACCTAAAAATTTAAATCGCCATATATTGGGCATTTTTTGACCTACGTCGATGATATTTGGTACATATGGTATTGGCATAATTTGGAATACGTACCAGGAGAAGAGTGGGTTGGACCACGCCCCTTTTAAATGGAAATAGGCACGGGTGCTGGCGTCTATTTTTTAGGAACGGACATTCGTAGGTCTTTTAGGCTACCGAACGAATGTAGTATATTTCAGGCTGAGATCCTAGCGATCCTCATGGCCACGGAAATAGTGAAAGAACTTGTAACTGAAGGCATGGAGGTAACATTCTATGTTGACAGTCAGGCGGCACTGAAAGCTTTGAACGGGTATAGTGTCAAATCGAAGCTGGTCAGCAAGTGTAGGCTATCTCTCAACTTGCTTCTGGACAAATTTAGCGTTAGGCTATGTTGGGTACCAGGACATTGCAATATTGAGGGAAACGAAATTGCTGATGAGCTGGCAAGAATAGGATCAGCATTAGATGTGGCAGTTAGTGACAGGTTGGTTAAACCTCCAATCGGTCACTACTATAGGGAACTCAGTAATTGGGTAATTAGCAGAACTAACCATTTCTGGAGGAATAATGAAGACTGTAGAGTCTCGAGGTCCATATGGACAGAACTAGATTCAGGTAAATCTGATCTACTGCTGAGTATGAATATAAAGGTTTTGAGAGTCTTAGTAGGCGCCTTGACTGGCCATTGCTCGGTTAGAGCGAGGACCAGCATATGGGAAAATGGCACTCCGGATTTCTGTAGGATGTGTGGGGATGAAGAGGAGCCAGAAACAATAGAGCATATCATTTGTCATTGCCCAAGGCTGCAACGCCATAGGCAAAGATGGCTGAGCAGACGTTTCCATGAGAGCATTATTGATATCGCGAAGTGCAAGCTTGAGGATATCAGGGGCTTTATCATGGGAATTAAATGGCTGAATGATGGATAATAACGGCTCTTTCTTTCTCCTTGGACAGTAAGGAGACTAATTAGTCAATAAATTATAAATGAAGGGAATCACAATGGATCCAATTGGGTCTCCGATTGGATGTGTAGTTCACACTACCCTTCCTAACCTAACCTTATAAAAGTGAAACAAAAAATAAAAAAATTATAAATTTAAAACAAAAATTAAAAAAAAAGTTTATATAAAAAAATATGGATTTAAAGCATCAGCTACCTTCACGTGGTGAAATCTGGATGATCACAATATTTTAGATAAGCTGAATGCTGTTATATTTATATTGCTTATTGTTTAGTGATTTACTTCGTAATTTTTGAACGAGAAATGGAATCCTAAGATCTTACCCGATTGGCCTGAAACTTTTCAGAAATACTTTTTAGACCCACTAACAACTTTAAGCCCTAGTCATTCACAAAAGTTAAATAAAAATAATGTGCACAGCCCCTTATAAATACTTTTATTGGCAACCAAGGGTTGTCTAATTTTATAAAAGTTTGCAGAAAAGAAAACAGATTCATGTCGAATGAAGAAAATTATTGTTGTGATGTTTGCAAAGTTTTTTAAAAAAAATATTTTGCTTGTGCTTCAGTAATTCGCACATTTTATTTGCGAGCTCATGTATTAGTAGATGAGTTATGGATATTTTCAAAAATAAATGGGAAAGATCTACGGATGAGTTGGTATTTACCTACCAACGAAATTCATATACATACGTATGTAAATAGGTTAGCTAACCCATAACAAATAATAATTTTTGAATACATAAATTCATGAGAATTTCCTGGAATAAATGTTATGATTTGTATTTTCTCTTTCTTTCTTCAATATGTGCGAATAGTAAAATTTTTTTAACGTTTAGTTTAAACTATTTGCTAATAATTTCCATAAAGCAATACCTTCGTGTATTTGATCAGCCAATTAAGATGTCAACGTACTTTAAAAATAGGAATACAATGCCCCAACCAATATTTAAGAGTCGAGCTACAGCCAGGTGACTTAAAAACAAAAAAGTTCTTGTTGCACCGAAGAGTTACCGTTGAGCTGCCACATAAAAGAGCTAGACCAGTTCAATGTCTGAACTGTTAAGAATTTGGCTACACCAAAGCTTATTGCAAGTTGCCTACCGTTTGCGTTGTATATAGTGAGTTACACAGTACCGCTAACTGTGACGAATTAAAAGGTGATACCAAGGCCAAAAATGTGGCAATTGCGGTGGAAACCACACTGCTAACTATAGGGGCTGCCTTCTTTATTCTTTTTTAGGAGTTCTTCGAACAAAAAACTAATTCTACTCCAGGTCAGCCTACTATACTACCCATAGTTACCTCAACCGTCTACCAGACGGAATCAATATTCAAAAGTTTTGAAGTCTAACACGGCTATTGCTCAACAACAACTTAATAATCAATTTTCATTCGCTATTATTTTAAAAAGTAACCAGACTACGGCGCAAAAAAACCGTACCAGTAAATGAAGATTCAGGGTATAATTTTAGTCGTACTGAATCCTAAATAGAGAGCTTAATACAAACAGTAAATATATTTACTCTCAACATGTCCTGTATGAAGCAGGAAATGTTGAAAATGCAGTCTACCTTGTTGCAGGCTGTATTAAACAAATTATGAACTTAAAAATATGTTTTTGGAACGCAAACGGCATCTGCCAACATAAAAACGAAATCGAATATTTCCTTATGCTTATCTCAGAAACTCATTTGACGTCTCGAAACTGTTTTAGAATTAGTGGATATAATGTCTACGACACCAAGGATCCTCGAGGTAGAGCTTGAGGTGGCTCTGGAATTCTAATAAAAACGCGAATAAAACTCCACCTGTTAAATGATCTTCGTGAAGAATATTTTTAAGAAACTAAATATCTGTATTGAAAATATCAAAAGAGTTGTGATCTGATCCGTTTATTCTCCTCCCAGGTTTTCAATTTCGAGAGCCAATATACCGCATTTTATACTAAATTGGGGTCCCATTTTCCAGCAGCTGGCGACTACAATGCTAAACGCACATTCTAGGGTTCACGTTTAATAACTCTTAAGGGACGCGTTTTGTTCGATACAATTTTCAAAATACGTTTGAACGTAGTTTCAAGTGGTCAGCCAACAGATCGACAAAATTTCCTGATGTTATCGACTTTGGAATTGTAAAAGGTGTGCCCATCGAAATGATTGCTGTTGAATCATCTTTAGATATATCTTCAGACCACTCGCCTACAATTGTCACTTTATACTCGTATAAAAATTCCTCACCCACATTTGACTTACCGATGACATCTGCACGTATTAACTGGTTAAAATACAAAAAATACCTGAGTACTCATTGTCCGGAACATATTCCGTTGAGAACACCTTCTGAAAAAGATGACTTCATTAGGTTGCTTGAAGCACACGTTAAACAAGCTGTTCTTAATGATACCTTAAATAAACTAAATCAACCAGTGAGGTTTAACAATAGAGGCTTTTACTATCTGAAAAAAGGAGAGCTCGACGAGAATGGCAACGCGTCAGATCCCCTCAGTTAAAATTAAGGCTGAAGGAATGTACCAAACATCATAGAAAAGTTTTACAAACAAAAAGCAGTTTTCATGCAAAAATTTCTTCAAGAACTCGATGCAACACAAACAGATGCACCACAAACAGATTATTCGCAACCGCGTACTGCAAGAGGACTTAAAAGGCCGGTGATTTGCAAACCTCCATCACGAGCTTCGAATGGTGACTGGGCAAGAACTGATGCTGAAAAAGGTGTCCTTTTGTTAAACACTTAGAAAAAGTATTTATACCAAATATTTCTGCTGATATTGTTAACCCAGAAATACCCCTAAGATTTAATATTATGATGAATGAAAAGGCTATTAGTAGTCTATATACAAAAAGAGCCTCAGGTATCGATAAAAAAAACAACAAAATGCTCTAAGAATTACCTTATGTTGCAAAAATAATAACACAAAATTTGATTTATTTTATAAATCATCATGTAATTAATTCAGTCAACTTCTAATTATTGACTTGTATACATATAATGATCAACAATCAAGGAACTACTGTAGCTGTGAATAGTAGCATAAACAAATTTGTACAACAGAAAGCAAGACTTGTTTTTTAACGTCGTATGAAAATTATCCAAAATTTTATTAAGATTAAAACACAAAAACTATCAAAAATTTTTGCGTCGCAATGTGAAAAGGCAGTTAAAACAATCAATAATGAAGTAAATGATATAAATATACGAATGCTAAACGCAGAAATCCATGATTTTAATTTCTTAATTAAGCATATTACAATGGAACTTAATAAACAATCAATTGACATACATAAATAATAATAGTGAATACCAGCAACTATTAAAAATAAACAATCAAAGATTATATTCGAAACTAGTGGCATGGCAAGATCAAACTACAATTCAAGATATTAAATACGATGAATCATTAATTAAAAATATATCTGGTATTGATTTACCAAAACATATGATGATTTTGTTGGGACTAGGTCCAAAATTTGCATTACCAGTTGAAGAAATACCTGTTCTGGATTTAATAGCTGATATTGAATTTATTATAACACGTTTTACAAATGAACATATAAGACAAGCCATGCGATCTAATCTTACATATTTAATTACGCATCATTCAAAGAATAAAAAACAGCCTAATCGAATTTAAAGATTCTTAATTACAGCATCAAAAATTACGTCTAAATTTTTAAAAGAACACCCTGAAATATATGTGTCACATAGTGATAAAGGTAATATTACAATTGTTGCAAAATATTCAGAATATCAGCAGAAAATGGAAGAATTTCTTAATAATACAGAAGTTTTTGAACAATTAAATTCTGATCCAACATCATCTTTGCAATTGAAGCATAATAAATTACTTAAACGTTTATATGAAAGAAATAACCCGCAAATTGAAATTAACGCGGTAAGACAAAAACTAATTGTAGGGTGGTGTTGGCTGAAGTGGTTACCGCGTTGACTACTAAGCATATAATGACTTGGGGCCTGGGTTCAAACCCTGGCCAGAACAAGTCAATCAACATCATTAATTTCTCTAATGTACATTAAGACATTGTATTAATTGTTGTCAGACTATTTAAGTGATGAAGTCCTAGCACTGGTCACTAAAAAACTGTCCCGACAGCGATTGATGCTATCCAAGCTAATGTACACAACATCGCCCTCCTTCGTCGGTTAGCAGAAACATCCTCGAAGTAAAACAATTAATAGAATGCCTGCTAATACAGCTTAACAAAGTTAATGCGTCTACTTAACACCGGAGGAGCAGAGTTGTGAAAGAGTTAAGTCTTATAAATTTTCAACATCTATCTTGTGTACTCTATCCCTCTCCCTGAGTTCCGGCACAGTGCACTGCATACGTAGGGGTCATCCCCTGATTGCTGGTCCTATTAAAAAAAAAAAAAATTACACATAAATTCCGCCACGGATTTATGGACAGCTAAAAATACATAAGGTGTAGCATGTGACCAACAGTGTGTAGTGTGCATTGCGATTTAATAGTACCGCAACATGCAAGCATTGACAAACTGCAAGCAAGATATTTTGTGTGTCGGTAATTTGACACTTGTACGGTTAATCAAGTGCAGCAGCACAATGCACTTAAACGAATTACATTTATTAACTGCATTTGTTTGATTGTAAATATAAGCAACACAAAGTATATGTTGCTTTTAGGTATGCACTCGTTGGACTTTAAAACTGTTGAACACATGCCATAAATAAATAGTGGAAGCTAAATATGCTTACCCAACAATAATATTTATTTCTATTCTTTTACTCTTATAATAAGGTACCCCTAAGAATTATTCTCATAATTAGTATATAAGCCAATGTCATTTAGTTTATAATTCAATTAATAAATCAACAGTCTTAGGAGCTCCAATATACAAGCTCTAAGACAAAAATAAAATAAATAAAAACTATTTTATTACAAAGGATAATAGACTAATTCGTCCTATTGAATGAACAATTAAATCAGTTGCATATAATTTATCTCGTTTCTTGCCATCAATTTTAAAAAAATCTTTTAAACCTAGGTTCTCGGTTAAAAACTCTAAACAATTTGTGAAAATAGTAATGATAAATATTCCAGTAAGGCTTTCATTAGTATCTCTTGATGTAGTGAATTTTTTTACAAATATTTCTACTGATATTGCATTAGAAATTATAATTTATAATTATAGAAAGAGACTTCAGCACATATGTACATATGTATATAAGTAAAACTACAAACATTCCAAAGGATTCATTTATGGGCTTCTAATGGGTATACATACAAGTCAAAAAGGCGTAGCAGCATCGACTAACGTTTGCACATGAATTTCTTTGTTGCTATTGCCAAAAAATACAACAATAAAACCAGGCGCAGATACAAGGGGGAAATAGGGATATTTTCCCCTCATAACTCAACGCACACATATTATTTTAGAAAATATATTGGAAATATATTATATTCGATAATTTTTGATGAAATCACGGACTTATCAGAAAAAGCCAAATTTCTTTAGCTCTAAAATAATTTATTGCCCACGAAAATAAAGTGAAAGAAAGTTTGATTGGCTTTGTAGACGCATTTGAAGAAGATTCAAATAATATCGAAGTTGACGTTGAAATGTCAACTAATTCAAACACGCTATCCACCCTTGTAGTAAGAACTCTAAAAAGTTGTGTTTTGAATATAAAAGCTTGCGTGGAAATTGGTACAGATGAATGTACTGCGTTGGTTATGGAAAATGGAGCTGTAAAAATTAACTTGAATCTACAATGAATGCAAAACAAACGCAGTACCAATTCTACAATCTTAATAATTCCAATTCTAATTGCCATAAAGTATAATTGAAGAGATTGTTTCGTTTGGAAAAGAAACAAACAAAATTTTCAAAAATCACCAAGCTAATAGAAACGCTGTTTTAATGGAGTATTTTGGAGCCAGACTATCGTTATTATTATGCAAAACGTGATGAGTTGATCGACACGATTCAATTTTGAAATATTTACGAATCTAGAGCAAATAATAGAGGTTTTGGAAAATATATTATTGGAGAGATAGAGATACGGCGTGCAAACCTCTTTTATTACCCCTTTTATCCGCAGTTTTGAATTTATTTGTCGCCTTCACGTTTTAAGCGATTACGCAGCGGTTGATTTTTGTAGTTTACGGCTGAGAGAAAGAGTATCCCTCCTCCTCAGCCGGGTGTGGCCACTATACTCTAGAATAGTGCGCGCAAGTGGATTTGAGTGCAACACAAAGTTTTTTTTTTTTAAAAACAGTCTTCACCAACGGAACATATATGATTCGAAGATTTCTAAAATACCAGGGAGCTGCTGTTATTGTGCGTAGAATTTTTTTATCGCCTTTGAATTTTTTTCTACGTTCGATGCGGCGATCCAGGTGAACGCCTAGGTATTTGACTTCAGTGTGTTGGGGTATAGTCTCGGTGTTTATTTGTATAAGTAGGCATGGTTCTCTGCGCAACGTAAAAGTGATGTGTACAAATTTCTGCTCATTAAATTTTATCCGCCATTATTTTAACCATGTATCCAGTTTTGATATATACCCTTGTTAATGACGGGATGCTTCTACAGGATTTTGAAACATTAGAAAAGCTGTAGCATCAGCATATGTTGAAGTGTGAATGTTACTGCTTAACGGTAAGTCGGAGGCATATATTAAATAAAGTAAAGGACCGAAGATGCTGCCTTGAGTGACTCTGGCTTCAATCGACTGCGGAGGGTTTAAAAATTGCATTCCCTAACTAAAACTTTTCGTCCCTTTAAATAGCTTTTTAAGAGCCTGACGATGTTTGCGGGTAGATTTTGTATTAATTTGTCGATAAAACCTTCATGCCATACTTTATCAAAAGCCTGTGCGACATCAATAAAGAGCGCTGAGAAATATTTCTTTTTGTAAAAAGTGTCTCTAACTGCATTCACAAGTCTGTTAGTTCGTTCAACAGTGCTATGCTGTCTGCAAAAACCAAGTCGATGATCTGGAATATGTACATACACCCATTTCTAGTCACTATAAGAGCTTGCTCAAAACAGATTTTCAAAAAATTTTGACATACATATGTATTAGGCAATAAACTAATATCCCGATAGGATTTAACCTTTATATGACCCTTGCCGGGCTTTGGTATCTGTTGTTGTCGTTAGGCGAAAATAAAAATTGCTTCAGATTTCTCTCTAAGTTTTGCAAAGTTTTTATTCTATAAAAAAGTTACATTATTAGTTAAAAGAAATATTTTAACAAAAAATCTTACAAATAATGTTTGGTTTTTCAATGACAATTATAATAATAAGTTTTCAAATATAAAAAAAAAAATATTTAATAAAACTAATATCAATTCAAGTAAATACCAAATTAAGTAAATATCAAAACAGTAGTAAAATTTAACAGCCTATCCTGCGTAAATCACCTAAGATTTACTGAGTATCAAGAACCACTAGTTTTGTTAGAGGACGATTTAAAATATTGTGTAAAGTTGGAACGTCGGCTGAGCGAGCTATTCCATCTATTCCATAACAAAGTTCATTTAATCTTCCAATTTTCCACTTAGATCTTGCTAAATTGCTGTCAAATATGTATATACACTACACTTCCAATAGCAACTGGAGTTGAAGGAAGGCACCATTTTGTTAATAATGTTAATAAATACTCTTGGATCCACCTTTTCCACCAAAAATTTCTTAAAATCCTTAAAATTTTCCATTGTTTTTGAACACATATATTTTTTTGTGATCGAATGGGAAAGGAGTTTGTGTGGAGTTAGTACATCCCAACAAGAAATGGTTTGGAGTAATAGGTTCAGGGTCATCAATAGTAATTGGTATATGTGTTAGTGGTCTACTGTTATCAACCCTTGGAATGGTTCTAGTTGTAGTATTTTTTCTTTCATTGTTAAACTTAACACCTTCTTAACGGACTGCGTCAGTCTCTCCTATGCTCCACCTTCACTTGGATTAAAAGGCGTATTGGAAATCCACTTGATGCCAAGGGTTACAAGCTTGGACGACGCTTCGACCTTCGCCCTTCCAATTTTTATCAAATTTTGTACAAGTCATTCCTTGTAGAAAGTAGGAATTCATGCAAAATTTTGGTCGATTATCACGGCTCAATCGCGAGATACACGCCTGTGTTCTACATTCGTGAAATGAAATGAAAGTGAAAAATCCACTAATTTTGTGTTCTTAAATTCGTTAAAATGAAATGAAAAGTAAAATTTCATTTTCAGCTTGTTTCAAGTGAAATTGATGTGTTCTACAAATCATTTTCACTACAAAAAAAGTAATTTGAAATCGAAAGCAAACAGCCTCGTGAAAGAAAATACTTTTTGGTAAAAATAATATTTCTAGCTTTATTTTACATACATACATATATTTTTTGTTGCAAAAATAATAAAATGTAAGTACATAAATACTCAAATAAAATTGTATACATAAATTTCTTCATCGTGAGTTTATTGCTGTTTTTAAGGGGCAAGCACAAAAATCCGGAGCAAGAGGAGGCATTGCTAAGATTTATGGAAAAAAACCCTGGAGTAGCCAAAGGATTTTATAAGGGTGATAGGGTAGCGGGCGATCAGCTATGGAAGGAATTAGCCAGAGAGCTCAACTCCATAGGTCCTCCAGAAAAAGATTCTTCTGGCTGGAAAAAGGTTTGGGCTGACTGGAAAGCCCAAATCCGCAAAAAATTGTCCGAGAATAGAGCGGAAACAACAGCGACTGGTGGAGGTCCTAACAATATTCAGCACATATCATCCAAAGATGATGCAGTTGCAAAACTCTGTGGTCTTTATACGGCTGTCGAAGGTATAAAAGGTGTGCAATCGTTTGGTGTTTGTAGAAAACAACAGAAAAATCAATCAATTGAGGTGGAAAACATAGACGCCAATAGTATCGAAGGTACATTTTTAAATGAAACGCCGGATGAAGTTGCAGAGCCGATGCGAAAAGTGAGAAGAGTGGACTCAACACAAAACAATTTGCATGATTTTATGAAGAACCAAATTACAACAAACGAAAAAATTTGTACAATATTGCAAGACGTCAGTAATACATCCAAAAATATTTTAAAAGAGCAGAAAGAAATTTCCAAAAATATGTACAAAATGAGGAAGGCGTTAGAAAACTTAACAGAGGCTATAAAAGACAAAAAAGAGGAAGAACAACTTTACCACAATGAAAAAATGATGGAGACAAAACGCCATAATTATGAGGTAGAAAAATGTTTAGAAAAAAAGCAAGAAATGAAAATTAAAGAGCTGGAACTTAAATTAGAAAAAAGCAGTTTTTTGAAAAAGCAGTAAGTTATTTATTTTATATATTAGCATTTAGTTTTGTTTCATGAATTGCGATATCTTTAGCTTTAATTTTTTTTTATACTTTATGAATTGTTGTACCTTATAAGTATAAGCCGTATGAGCTCACGAGTTGTGATACCTTTAATTTTTATTTAAATACTTTATTTGTTTGTGAATTGATGAACTTTATTTAATAAAAATAAAAAAATGCATTTTTAAATAATATTTCTAGAAATTTCATTACGTATTCTAACAGCGTCATTCAGCAACCTTAAATCGTTTGCTTCGCTGTCGTGCGATGTAGTTTCTTCGTTTATCTCTTCTACAAGAAAACTATTACAGTCTGGATCAGGTACATTGTATGATCTGCAAATATTGTGGAGTGCGCAGCAAACATTAATAATTTGTACTGCTTTTCGTGGCTCATACGACATTGTATCTAGCAGACACCTGAATCTGCTCTTTAACACTCCAATAACACGCTCCACAATATTCCTAGCTGAAGCATGTTTTTTGTTGAACAAGTGCTCTGGCGTGTTTATTTCTGGACATCTATAAGGTGTGAGTAAAAATGGCTCCAAAGAATAACCCCCGTCACCCAAGAGCCATGACCTTCTAGCGCCATCGTTGTAACTTGTCGTCAGATGTCGTCTTTCATCACTGATCTTAAATATAAATGCGTCATGACATGCTCCAGGGTGGCATGCGTTTACGGCAATGATGTTCATTAAATAATCGCATATCTAAAAATATAATTTGTCAGAGTTTTTTATTATTATGTATTTTAAAGTTTTTCATACTTACTATCATTGCGTTCAAACTAAAATAACCCTTTCTATTGTAAAACAGATGGCTTTCCTTAGATGGTGCCTTAATTTTGACATGAGTGCCATCTACACAACCAATGATACCAGGCAATCCGAATTTATCGTAAAAGTGCCTTTTTGATTGTAGAAGTTCTTCACTGCTTCTTTCAAATTGTATCCATTTTGGGCATAGTGTGGATTCCAAAACATTACACATACGTGTTATAACTTTGGATACTGTACTCCTTCCTAAAGCCAAGTTTGAGTCTTTTCCAATCATTTGTTGAGCACTACCTTGGCCGAAGTAACGAAGTGCAGTGGCCAACTGCAAAATTGTTGGAATACTAGTGTTGTTGGCAATGGGTGATATATCTTCTAATACCATTCTGAAGGTGTCCTTATTTAGTCTGTAGTATGCAATAAATCTAAAATATTTAATTAATTTTAAATCAAACACAATTATTACAAACATTTATGGAAATATGTTTACTTACGACTGTTCGGGCAATTCCAAAGGGTTTGAACAGTCACGAAGTTTTCTCCTGCTTATACGTTCTGCATTCATTTTTTTCTTTTCCATAAACAATGGAATTATTACTACACCACTCATTTTTAATTATTTTATAACAAATTTTACCGCACAAACCAATATTTCAATTATTTTTATTTATCTTTACTAATTAGTGACATAAAAATATTGTGTTTACTGACTATGAGTTCGTAAAAGTAGTTCTTGTGTTGAGTACTCGATTAAAAAAATTATCGCTCAATACTTTTGAGATGTATTTCTATATAATTTAAAAAATTTAAAACAAATATTTTTATAAGTTATTATAAGAAAATTTTTATTTTTATTTTTCTTTTAAAAAATACAATTTCAAATGCATTTTTAAATATTGCAGGAACATTTTAATAGTATCGGGTAGTCAACTGATTCTACAGTTTGTATCACTAATTCACATTGACATGTAAACCATTCACTTAAGCATGACAATTTTGTTTTTTCTCACATTCCTTTAAATAGTTGTTAAAAACAAAATAAAAATGAAATCGTCATGAAAATAAAATTTCATTACTTTTCTAGAACACAGTGAAATTGCAAATGTGAAATTCAAAAGTATTTCACTTTCATTTTGTAGTGAAATACAGAACACAGGCGATAGCGTCTTGAAAATTTAAAAATTCAACAAAAATTCACTTATGGACTTAGAAATTTATTTTTATTTATGGAACTTTTTAAGCAATATTCTTCGATGTGGGACGAAATCAAAGGGGAGCAAATAAGCTTTTAAGGGGTTTAAATTGTAGATTTGAAATTCAAAGTTCAAAGGTAAAATTTTGATCAAATATTTTTGTTGGTAATTTTTCTCAAAAAATGGTATTTTTAAAATTCTAAAAAAAATATATGTTAAAGAACAACGACTTATCAACAATCCTGTAAGTTTTATTTTGCGATCGCAATGGTTTATGAGATATAAATAAAACTAATGTACAAAGCGATTTTTTCAACTAACTTTTTATTCCAATTTTTTTTCATCGATTTTGTTTTGAAAATTTATTATACCATGACTCATAGAAACCTTTATAATCAGTGTTTATTTCGAAAATAATTTAACAGTGCTCGGTTAATGCCGGAGTACACTATAATCACAAAAAAAATTATAAGAAACGTGCAGAAGTGGATGATAAGATATATTGATATTGAAAATATTTCTACTTCGAGCAAAACTTGTGATAAATGCAGGAAAAAAGTTTATTAAAAGCCATTAAAAGCCATTTATTAGAAATGAATGATATAGAAACCATTACATATAGAAAGTGGATCAGTGTGGACAGGGATTCATTGGAAATATTAATTAAACCTGCTGACGAGTTTTTGGAATCATTGTGTGAGAAATTAATTCAACTTGTTCCATATTCTTTTATTGCAAAACAGCAAGCTGTATTTTTAGTAGAAAGCAAAACGAAACTAACGGAAGACGAGTATTTAGCCGTATGCGATTTTTCCGAGAATGCTTCCTTCGTTATACAGGTCTCAACACAAGGTTTCCACTGGAATAACACTCAGGCCACTATTTATCCAATTGCAGTTTATTACAAAAGCAATGGTAAACTTTGTCATACAAATTTTATAATTATTTCGGAATGTCTTAAGCACAACACCATTGCAGTTCATCTATTTTCAAAATGTTTCAAAGAGTTTTTGAAGAAAAGATTTAATAAGATACCAAAAAAGATTGTTTATTTCTCAGATGGGTCAGCTGCACAATTCAAAAATAAAAAAAAACTTTTCAAATTTGTGTTATCACAAAGACGATTTTTCATGTGATGCTGAGTGGCACTTTTTTGCTACAAGCCATGGAAAAAGCCCTAGCGATGGGCTTGGAGGCACCGTTAAGAGGGAAGATAGACGAGCAAGTTTGCAGCGCCCGCTTGATCAACAAATTACTAAGCCACGCGAGCTATATGACTGGTGGCGTATAAACCTTATAAATTGTAATTTCGTATTTTTAACAGATGTAGATCACCAAAAAGAAGAAAATTTATTAAACCTAAGATATTAGAAATTGCTGACGGTACCTGGAACTCAAAAAATGCATTGTTTTATTCCGGTAGGCATCGATAAAATTAAAATCAAACACAATTCTACCGGCGATGAATTTATCATTGAACATCTTTATAATTATAAAGTTTAATGTTTATTCTTTAATGATAACGTATAAACCATGATCGGATGGATTATATAAATATACAACTATATTTTTTCCAGCAACTTATTAATACATATATATGTACATACTCGTATATCTATATGTTACATGCCTAAAATTAATAAATTAAATTCCTTTTATGGAATTTGTGAAATTTGATAATACAGTATTTTTATTTTATTTTTTAAACTTTGCATGATGTTTTTTAATATCTCATAAACCATTTCGTATCCTAAAATAAAACTTACGTCAATTGTACATAAGACGTTGATCTTTACCATATATTTTTTTTAGAAATTTAAAAATACCATTTTTTGAGAAAAATTACCAACAAAAATATTTGATCAAAATTTGACCTTTGAACTTTGAATTTCAAATCTACAATTTAAACCCCTTAAAAGCTTATTTTCTTGCCTTTGATTTCATCCCACAACGAAGAATATTGCTTAAAAAGTTCCGAAAATAAAAATAAATTTCTAAGTCCATAATAGTGAATTTTTGTTGAATTTTTAAATTTTCAAGTCGCTATATCTCGCGATGGAGCCGCGATAATGAGCTTAGGTTCTACATCCGTACTAACTCTATCATGTGCTTAGATTTCAGAAAGTCTCAGCCGATTCGGAGAGGGTCGGGTCCAAAATGATATAATTTTAAGTTGATTATAAATGGAATTACTCTTATCGCTTCTAATTTGTTTTGGAACTCCACGTCGATTAATGAAATTACAAAGAGCAATTAAAAAGGCATCAGTTGAGAAATTCGAAACAATCTCTAAATGAATTGCATTCGTTGATAAACATGTAAACGGAGCCATACAACGTTTTTTTATTTTCTTCTGTTAGCTATGGGCCAAAAAAATCGACTCCACTGTATGTAATAGTTCAAACGAAAGGAGTGAGGCGATCAAGTGGTAAAAGCCCCTTTAGAGGTGGAATTGGACACACTTTTCTATTTTTGCAGAACTGATAACTCTTTTCGACAGATATCAGTAAAATTCTTAGGGAGATAATCCAAAACCGTTGTCTTATTTCACTAATAACAGCAGCACTATTAATGTGGTGAAGTTTACAGTGGAAATAATTTACAATTAATCTTGATAATAAATTACCTTTACTCAGAATTATGGGACGTCGTACAGAAACAGCTGAAAATTTTGGGTTTTCGATACGTCCTAAAACCTTTATGATTCCATTATCCAAAAAGGGATTTAGTGATCTTAAAGGACTTTGCTTTGAAACTGATTTGCCAATTTTTAGGTTTTCTCTATTTGCAATAAGAACATTTCGGCCTTTTATTCCTCATGTTGTGTTAGCTTTCCAATAAATATTTACTCTAAACGCATAGTAGCCATAGTTGTTTTATACTTAATTCAGTCAGAAAATTTTTTAATGTCTGGATATATGTACTAAACTAGTAGGCATTATTGTAGTTATAATATATTTTGAGCGTAGCCTCGTTACCTTCAACATTAATGACAATATTTGTATCAGTATCGTTATAATTTTGCATAACCTTTCCAGAGTTCGATACTATTTTTCTCAACTCAAATCCGCCATTATTATGAATATTTATTACGTCATTTATTACTTTCAGAGCTTTACCTTCACAATTAAAACAGACGAAATAGTCATCGATATAATGACGACTTACAATACCTTCTACAGCTCGAGGTAAAGAATCTTTAACTGACTGGCTCATTATGTCGAACGATGTCAATCGCTTCATTTTTAGACGTAAAAAATTTAGCTAGCGTTCCACTACTAACCGATTTTATTTAACTTATTAATTGTTTACTGGAAGAAAAGCTAAACATATATAAAATGGATGGTTTGAAGGTCACAAATCATTTGTTTTTAGTTTACAATTTCAGCATTATCGATCGGTCGACATCGTGAGACAGGCAGTAAATATTTCGGCATTAAAATTGTTCACGAATTGTTCAATTGTTGGAGAGCAGGTTGCTCCAAAAATGAGTCTCTGCATTTCATAGGTATCTACAGCATTAGATTTGTCTCCATTTCGCCACAAAAATCTTTAAAACTGTTGATCTGCTTCGGTTTCATGAATCTAATGAAAAATTTATTTCATGTCTCCTGTAACAGCGTACGACGATTGTCGAAATTTCATTAAAATAGATATTAATGTATTATTAATATATGGACCCGATAAAAGAGCATCGTTAAAACAAATATTATTGACTTTTGCTGCAGCATCAAATACGAGTCTAATACGAGTTGTTATATTTGCTTCTTCTGCCGTTAATTTACGAGCATACTGTTTTTTAATCTTCAATTTTATTACAATATTCCATTGCGTATTCTGGGTCACTTTCCATTTTTCTTTTAACATTAAGGAGTCGCTTATACGCTAAGGGAAAGCTATTAGGAAATGACACAAAATTTTCTTCCCATAGTAAACCAAATTCGAACCTCTGTCCTTTCTTTTTAATTGTACTATTCATAATTTTTCTTGATCTCTCAAATTCCGTACTCATTAAGGGCTGAACTTCAATTTTAACACCAAACGTTTCTATATCAAAATACTTTCTCATCATATGTACCATAGTTTCTTTATCTCGTTTTATTTTATTTGTCATCATTATATGTTTCTGATCATATCAAATTTTAATGGTAATTTTTTTTATTGTTTGCATATAAATTCACTGGAGCAACTAGAAATAAGATATTATCGCAGAACGTTTCTAAAAAAACAGCTTTGAAGATTATTATTGCAAAAATTGTTGCGAGAATATTGATGAATTAAGGAGTGATGCTTTCTAACACATATATTGCAAGTTTTTTTTGAAAAATATTTTGCTACTTGATGCACCCTTTTTAAGCAACAGAAGCAGAGTCTTGACGCTTTTATTCGATCAATCCGACAGTCTATCGGCAATTTTAAAAACGTGGAGCATTCTTTAAGCTGCTTACAGTCACCTTCACATACAATGCATTTTGAAACATTCATATCCATTTGGTGAATGCTTTGCATCTTGATGCATTAATTTGTTCGATCCTCTCGACAGGAAGAGTATCAGTAACAATATCTGCTGCCTTACGAACAGAATTTATCCATGAACTAAAATCCAAAACTGTTGGTGAATACCTTAATGACAAACATTTTTCCGCCGAGAGAACTAGGCAATTTACTTATGAGTTCACTTATAAGAGAAGGATTTGATATACATATGTATAATTATATGCATTTACATTTTTGAAAAATGTTGACATATTAATAACATTATTTGCAAAATAGATCAAACTGTTTAAGTCATTTTTCGGAATGGGTAATATATATCGATTTTTTTGAATTTGGCTCCTTATAAGCTGCTCAGGACCACCAAAAGTTTCTCTCAGTATTTCAATAATATCTTGATAATTTGCGGAATTATACAGCAATGCCTCTACAGTTTCTTTTGCACGTCCTTTCAACGATTCGCGAAGTCTTAATATGTTTTGTTAATCTGAATATCGGAACTCTCTTGTTGTATATTGAAAATCTTCAATAAAAATTGCCAACTCTTCTGGAGTACCATTGATATATACTTTTTGGTTATAAGGATATATACTTTTTGATTTAGAAAATTCTGAACTTGGCTGTCGAAGTTCAACTGTTGGTTCATTATTCCGAAACGTATTATTATTTTTAAGTGGTTCGATATTACTCGTTGTCATATTTCCAGAAGAGCCAGATGCTCCTATAATTTGTGATGTAAATATTTGCTGCATTTCAAACATTTGATGTTGAAACTCTCTCAATATCTTGTGAAAACTTATCTAATGATACTCTTGACTGCTGATCAAGACTATTAAATATACAGATGGCGATGTAAGTTCAGCACAATCGTCTAATTTCACTTCCTGGAATGTTTCATTTTGTGAAACTTTTTCTTGAACTACGCTGGTTGTCTCCTCTAATGGAATTGTCTTAGTCCCTTTGCCGTTCTTCGGTGTACGGTGCGTTGTCATTATATCAGCTGTGTTTTTTACAAATTTTTACGCAATCTTCACTATTTAAAGAAATATTTGTTGTCGTCGTTTTTCACGCAATCTCCACTCTTTAATAAAAAAATTTGTTGTCGTCGTTAAGTGAAAATAAAAACTCCTGCAGATTTCTCTCTAAGTTTTGCAACGTTTTTATTCTATAAAAAAGCTACTTTAATTTTTAAAAGAAATATTTAAACAAAAAATTTTACTTCAACGACAAAAAAAGCTTCTTCAACGACAATTATAATAAAAATAATTGACAAAGAAAAATATGAGCTATTATAAGCTATATCTAACTCACAAATAAATTTGTGAATTACAAAGCATAAAAATAGTCTTCAAAAACTTTTCAAACATACATAACAAATAATTTTCCATTATGAATGTGTTTACTTTTCTACAACTATACAATTAGACAACCGCTGGTTGCCATTAAAAGTATTTATAAGGCAAAAAATTAAAAGTAAATCTTTCCTTTACAAAATTTTTTATTTTACATTACATAAAACTTATTTAAAATTAAATTTATAAATACCTACATATGTAGTTTGACTGTTAATGCTAAACAATAAAAATTTTTTCAAGACTTTCAAAATAATTTATGAATCAAATTAATATGAATAATATAATCAATCAATATTAGGTATTAAATTACAATAAGTATTAATATAATTTTTCTTATCACTTTTCATTGCATGTACATTTTTTATACTTGACAATTTGGTTAACTTCATGTACTTGCAATTTAAATTTGTTCTGTTCAGTTTTAAGTATTTTAGCATTTTCAAAAGCAAACTGATGTGCATTTGATTTTGCATGTTTGGCCAATGCTGATAAATTAATCTTTGTATTAGAAGTTTTGCAATCTATTTATGTTGTTTAAGTCTTTTAGCAAGGCTTTGTGCTGTTTCACCAATATAAAGTGCACTACAATCTTTACAATCAACTTTATAAACAACATCAGATTTTTGTCGTTTTCTTAATTGTTGTTTTAGATTTTCCAAAAAATTATTACTGGACCTTAGCGTTGGTCTCATTGCTAGTTTAACATTCGGTGTGAAATATTGACAAGGTTTAGATAATTTTTCAGATAATTCAGGAACATAAGTCATAGATGATTAATTTCTGATGTTATTATCGAATTATTATTTGCTGTAGTTGACGAAACAGGATAACTCAACTGTGTTACATTCATATCTTAATCTTAATTTTTTTGTCGTTTAACAGAAAAAATAAGGCGTTTGATTACATATTTTGGAAAATTATTCTTTTCAAGAATTTGTATAATACTTTCCAAATTTCTAGACCAAAATATTTAATGTGACTCACTAAAAACTTTATTGACGAAATTATTTGCTGTGTTTTCTTTCATGTGCGAAGGATGTGCAGAATAATAATTTAAAATTCGGTTAGATGATATTTCTTTATGGTACCAATTAGTTATTACGTTTCCATTATCTTTGCGATAAATAGTTGTATCTAAAGCTACGTTCACATTTATCAAATATTTGCCCAAAAACACGTAACCAATAGTTTTGCTTAGGGATAGTGTCATTTAACACGATTTTTATATTCCAAAATAAAATTAATTCTTCTCCAAAAGAGTATTTTTATACAGTTTTTAAAAAATTCGAACCCAAAATTAAAAAAATATTGGAATTAATGGAAATAACTTATTAGTTTTTTTCTTGGTTACGTTTTTTTCGACAAATATTTGATAAATGTGAACGTAGTTTAAGTAATTCAATTGTTTATTTTATTCAATTTCTAATGTGAATTTAATTTTCGCATCATACTCATTTACAGCCTTATGCAAAAAAATCTTAATTGAGGTTTGAAGTTCGTGTTAGTTACCATCGACTTTAACGCAAACAAACCTATGTTAAAAAATAGTATGCAAAAACACCATGTTAACTAATGTAAGCTTTAATAAATTTAACATGTTGTTACTGGCAATACCATCATTCTCTCTTGTCTCTTTATAGTTAACGATGTAAAAAAACGATTCTTAATTCATCCGGATATTCGGGTGTATTAATACATTTTTGCATAGTTTTAATATAAAATTAAATATTTTCTTATTAAAGCTGTAAATTAATATTTATATTACATAACAACATAAATTAAATACATTTATAGTAATGTAAAATATATAAATACGGCTATTTTTTGTAAAGGATTTAAATTACTTCATATAATCGGCTAAAAATTTTAATCCGATTATTTGAAGTACGAGCTTTGTTTACTTGAGTTTGTTGTATGTACATCACTAAAATGTTCTGTAGATTTCCATTACTTTGCTAAGTAATTTTTGGTAAATATTTTGAAAATTTAATAAAGAAGTGGATAGCAGAGGATATTAAAAGAAAAAGATCCAAAAATTTAAACGAGGAGGACAAAGTAAATAAAGCTATTGTTATAATTGAGTAAAAGTTTTTGTTGAAAATACTTGCGAATTCTTTGGATGATATATAAATCCCCCGGTTTTTTTAATTTTTATATGGGTCAATGTCATCGATAACAGTAGATATTCTTACTTCTTCTTCTATAGATGCGAGCATTTTGATTTTGTCTTTTGCAAGTTTCGCAATGGCGCGGGAGACTTTAGCACAAATTCTGCTTAACGTGGCTTGGGAGAGGCCATGAATATCTCCTGCATCATCCTGCATCTTAAAGAACAATTTTGTCTTTTATGTATCAAGTACATATGTACATGTATGTACATATATATGCATCTAGAATATGAGACCTACCTCTCTTCTTCCCCAAGTGCGCAAAGCTACTAAAAGTTGCAATTCCGCTGATGTGCCGCATCCTCTACTGGCCAACAATATATCTTTTTTTTATTAAATTTGATTATTTTTTTACAGTTTCTTTGCTGAATCGGTATTTTTTTTTTAAATTCCGTGTTAGGAAGAAAGAATGGGTCAACCCTCTCCTTGTATATTCTCGGTTGACTGGAGTTGGAAATTTCTGTGATGTATTCTGTTTAAGTGCAACAGAATTAAAAAAATTCTTGTAATAAAATTTATTGTTTCCATATTTTACACAATTAACCACAAAAATTTATTATTTTTTAACAAATTTTTATAAAAATGCGCACATTTAAACAACTGAATGTCAGCAGCACAGAAATCTCATTTTACTTTAATTTAGGTTTAAAGTAGGGGTCCACGTACTTTAAAATTTCAACATTTAATATGGCGTTAAATTCTGTAAATTAAGCTAATAATCGTTTGTGAATAATACTGTAAGGAATTTTACTTAATAGTGGATATTAAACATACTTTAACTTTTTCTGAATAACACTGTAATTCTTGAGCATTTACTCGAATAAAACATTATATTTCGGCGATTTACATCTTTATCGGAAGGTTACTGTGTATAAGATCTAGCCAACATGAAAACGGGAAAAATTGATTGCTATCGCTGGTTAAGAGGTTGAAGGTCTAAACTTTATCCTGCGATATATAACCACAATAAGTTTTTACGGTGGGACATTATGTCAAATGTCAAAAGACATTATGGCTCGACCAAATATAGAATTTTATATATCTTAGTTTTATTAAAAAAAAAGAAAAATTAAATATTCAAAGCTTATAACTAAAAGAAAAAAAAATAGTAAAATGGCACTTTACAAATTCATGGTATAAATACTAAAATGGAATTTATTGGTGGAATGGTGAAAACATTAGAAACATAAAGCATTGTTGCAACCTGAGCATTCGAATTCTTGTCTCCTATTTCATCGAAATGCATCGAACGCAGCGATGTCGTGATACAGGTAAATACTCGCCAATATTCAAAAGATCGTCCTTAGTCCGCTTCAGCCAATGGAACTATAAAATGAATTAGTGGAATATTTCGGGAATGATGCTCCACATATACATATATTATCCATGCGTTTACAACACAAAGCTTAAGTATTTTTAAAATACTTTCATCCAGCACTTTCTCGATTTTCTGTTCATATAGTAAGCAGCTGTTTTTAATCGGGGAATCGACCCCTCGGATCATCCTCTTGCAGTCGCTTGTGATCAACGGGCAGTTAACATTCTTCCTGGTGCCATCCTTATACTCTATCAGTACTTCAACTAACTCTCGCTTGTGGCAATTTGACATGCACAGTACTTCCTTAGCGTGAAGAAGCAGTCGCTTCACCTCGAGCAACACCAGTACCAAGTGGAACAGCATCATCATGTAAAGTAGGGACACTTAGTCACCAAAAATTGAGAACAAATTTAACAGAAAGCAATGCGGACTGGTGTTTTTCAATCCTTTAAAAGTTGACTGAGTTGATAAATATTTTATTAAAACAATATTTTCACAAAAATTTAATTTTGAACCATTTTGGTGATTTTAATTGAATTTACATTTTTCTTAGTTGTTTCTAATCATCACTTTTTTTCTGTGAAGTATAAACCTAAAGAAATTGCAAAGAAAACGAAAAATTTTTTGCATAGGTATCCAGAAAATATATAATTACGAATAGTTTTTTTAATGAAAGGAACCCTGTTAGCGAAGAATAAATAAAAAAAATTATATATTATCGTGAACTCAACTAAGCTAAGAAATATTATATCAAGCAAGCTGACGAGGATTATTACTATGTCAGATCCAGAAATTCGTAGTTATGTTCAAGTAAACGGGCAATGTGTACATTTGCTAATGTATGTAGAAATAATCAATCCCAATAAAACAAATACGACACTTAATGTAGTAAATTAGCAAAATTCATTTCACAAAATAACTTTCTTAATTCTCCCTCACTTCGCGGTCAGTGTCTGCTTCTAAACTCTACTCTTCTCTCAACACTGTTTTCTTGCAAAGCTAAAAATGTGTTGTGCTTGCTGTCTGTTCTATTATGTATGGTTCGGTCAGGTCAACTTTGATAGGTATCCTACATTCGGCCCCCCTGACGGCAGTAAAGCTCGGATTGACACCTTTTCATGTACTCGGCGACGGCAGTGGTTCTGTAAGATCCTGCATGATTTACAAACTTCTCCACACTACCTACCACTTTATAACGACCAATGAACTTTCCCCTCAATTTAAGTCCAGTACCATACGGAGTGAGCTTGGTGGCGACTACCTCGATTATTTCATACTCAGTTTCGTGTTTGCTATTACGGTTTTCGTTTGCGTACGCTATGATATCTTTAGCTTCATTTCAAAGTTGACGAGGTGTTTGCAATTACATTAAAAACTTTACCATTAATCACTGTATTAAAAAATTTATGACTCGCAGTAATATTTTTCCCATTCCTTATTTTAAAACCAGAAGGATTATGTTTATCACTTAAATTTTTAATACGGCTCACTGTAGATTTGATTACTTCTGAAGATTGCCTTGTATATTGAAATAATGTTTTCCCGCAAAAATGAACTGATGATCGGCGATGATTTTTCTCAAATTACTTATTTACAAATGATACTGATATTAAATTTTTTTTCTGAATAACACTGTAAATCTTTATTGTTTTCGTTCTGCAGAATGAAAGATTTTTAAACATTCAATAGCCATCATGGCCTTATTTCGCATGATTTTAAAGCACCCCCCTTCGAATTTCGTTTTCATCTCTCTTTTTTCCTGCTACATTGATATTTAGTTTCAACTACTCTTATAAATAATAAGAAAATCTCCATTGATGTTTTATAGATCACACCTTGCGGATTTTCTGTTCATTTGGAGCCCATTAGAACCACAAGTGCTTTAGAAGGCTTTAATTCAGAACTTTCCCGGAACATTGAAAAGCATGGGCAATTTCATAAATTCTTCGACGCTATCCGTAATGAAGATTTCCATCAGTCAGTTTCTTTAAGTAAAATAGTTGCGGGTGCTTTATCTGTTTTGCCCAAAAAACGTAAAAAGCAAACGGATAAGGATAGCAAAATTCGACACCTAACCCAGCAATTACACAGGGGAGAAATCTCTTTATGCGATTTTTTTAATTTCGTTACAAATAAAGAAAACCACATTGTAGAATGTGATGAACTTCTGGAGGAAAATGGAGAAGAAGAAACAGAGTCAGATGATAATGTGGAAAGCCAAGTCAATTTCAGCCAAATGACGGAAGTTTTAAAATGCATTATTTGCTTTGCAGAACCAAGAAATATTTTATTGATGCCATGCAAGCACTTTAAAATCTGTTCCAGCTGCTTCCAGCATTTAGATAAAAAATCTAAAGAAAACAGTTCACCTTTGCTTTGTCCTTATTGTAGACAAATCGTAGAAAGTAATTTAAATATATTTCAATAAAGAGTATTTGAAAAAACTATATGAGTATATTTATTTATTTTTTTATTTTCAAAAGTCTGGACGATATGACATATTTTAAAGTGACATAATATCCAAAAAAATTGTGGCGTATCGTCCATGGACTTTATGTCATTTTGAAATAGTCATAAAGTCCATGGAAGTTATGACACCTTTTGGTGTGTCATAACGTCCATGGACATTATGACATTGGACGTTATGACATGCCACCTTTTTAAAGCCATGCGACTTTTGCTGCGACTTTTTCACAAATCCCCTTTTTGCGACTTTTTTTAAATTTGTGCAATTTGATTGGTGAGAGCATACTTTTTATGTTTTTTTAAACCCCTTACGTATCGCGCTCGGGGTACGCAACGTATTAGGTAAGGTATTATCATTCGTTTTACTGCCAGAGCAGGCAGCTTTGATATACATATGTACATACATTACTATTGCAAATGTCAAATTTAACACTTGTCTTTACTATTGTTCAGTAAACAAAGCACAAAGAGCAAAATGGATAAGTAAGTAAATCTTTATTTTGTAAATATTCGAATACTAATTAAACAATTTCAGGTTCGTTGTTAAATCCAAAAAGACAAGCAGTCAGGCACTACAATCGAATATCCATGATTTAAATTCTAGCTCTGAAACAGACGATGAACCAACCACATCAAAAAAGGCAAAAATTTCCCGGTACTACTGCAACGAGTGGGAGTTGCAATATAAATGGGTTAAGCAGGACGAAGATTCGAAACAGGCAATATGCACGGTGTGCAAACAACTCCTGGTAAACCAGAAAAACCATCTGCGGAGACACGCAACCACCAAAAAACATTTGGAGAGCATGAAACGATGCACAGAAATTTCGAAAATACAATTGAATGATTTTCTACCAAAGGTAAACTCAGAATTTCGCCAAAATGTCGCTACAGCCGAAATTAAACTGGTGTTGCGCATGCTAGATACCAATCAGTCATTTAAATCTATGGACAGTATTGCAAAATTCAACTCATCAATATTTCCAGACTCAAAAATTGCTAAGTCGGTAAGTAAAATATGCTTCAAATGTATGTACCATACAGTGGAAGGAAAACATAAGTTGTGCCAGTTTTAAGGTTTAGGTGGGGACAATTTTAGGAGTCCATCATTTTTTCCGGTGTCAAACCAGCTTCCTTTTTGGAAATGCTGGTTGGAATTATTTTTCCACCTAAATTAGAGGGTGATTGCGGCAACTTGATAATTTTTTTGTGTCACCATATGTAACGAGATTTTTTTTTATTTAACAGGTATCTTGCGGCCGTTCAAAATGTAAAGAAATAGCCCAATTTTTGGGAAAAGAAGGCAATTGCAAAGTAGTGTCGAAAATGCAACAACAAAAGTTTAGCCTCATCATCGACGAAACCACAGATATATCTACCCAAAAGTGTTTGGTGATCGTGGTGAGGCAATTCGTCATGGCCGAAGGAAAGACTGAGGACAATTTCTTTAGGTTACTGCAACCAGATGATGGCTCCGGAGAAAGTATTGCACGTGCTGTTTTGGACTCTTTAGAGAAGGCAAAGATCCCGTTCACTCCATAAACTTAATGAACAGCTCAGCATTGGCTTGCATTCCAGATGAAGTGGAGCAGCTGCCCAAAAATATTTACAATTTTTTTAATAAGAGTTCAAAACGGCAAATGGAGTTGAATGAGTTGCAGAATATCTTTAAGCTGCCGGAACATAAGCTTTTGAGACTAAGTGACACCAGATGGCTTTCTTTTGAGTCTGTTGCAAGCAGAATAATAGAGCAATGGCCAGCATTACACCAGTTTTTTGTTCAAGCGCAACTTGAGCAAAAATGTAAGAAAACTCTGCAAAAAATGAAAGAGATTCAATATGGTATGTCCGTTAAAAACCAAATTTATTTAAAATTTTTAGCTTATATTTTAAATATTATGAATAAACTTAATTTAAAATTTCAAAGCGAGTCATCTCAAATTATATATCTAATAACTTGCACAAAGGAGGTTATACTTCAAGTGTATACAAATTTTTTAAAAAAAGAATATTTATCAGTTACAGATCTGGAATCTGTAGACTATAAAACCGTGATTAACGTCAAAGACGTTAGTAATATATACATAGGCCACGATGCCGAAATTACAATTATTAATCACAAAATTTCAGATACGGAAGTTACAGCTATTAAATCAAATATATTAAATTATTATCAAACCATATGTGATCAAATATTATATAGAATTAATATAAATGATAAACGGCTGAAAATGCTAAGATAGTTTGACCCTATGTTTATAAAATCCACAGAAGATATAAATTATATTAATCTGCTAACAGAATTTTCTAATTTAATGCGTCAGCCTGAGGCAGTCGTAAATGAATTTAAATTATTAGAATCTAAGGCTTTATATAAAAATTACGAGTACCTGTTCGATATAAGGAATGCAGAAACCTTTTGGTACAAAGTAGGAACATTAAAAAATCATTTTAATGAATATTTATATAAGAATTTGTACGAATTTGTGGCTAACATAATGACTTTTCCCCATAGTAGTGCTAGCGCTGAGAGAGTGTTCTCTAAATTAGCACTAATGAAAAATAAACTAACTAACCGGCTAAAGGTTACCACTTGCGAGTCTATGCTTTCAGCTCTAAATTTGGTTGAAAATGAGCTTGAAAATTGGACTCCAAGTGCTGAACTTATTCATAAATATAGAAATGAAGTGTCAAAAAAATAACATTATTTTAATGTCCAACAGCGTTATGATCTCAAACTTGCTATACCAAATTGTACATGAACGGTTTGTTTTTATGTTTTATTTATTTACCTGAATTGTTAATTTTTTTTCTTAAATGAATTGTTTGTTTTTATGTTTTATTTTAATTGTTAATTTTTTTCTTGCTTGTTTTTACGTTTTATTTGAATAATAAATTTTTTTTCTTACATGTATTGTTTGTTTTTGTGTTTTATTTACTTATTTGAATTGTTAATTTTTTTGCGACTTTTTTTTTCAAATCCTCTTTTCTTGCGACTTTTTTTTTTTAAATCCACTTTTTGAGCGACTTTTTGAAATTTCTCAGCGGTAACGCTGAAACCAACCTGCCGCCGTGTTGCCTTGCTGTCTTCAATATAATCTTTCTCATATACACACATGTTTTAAGTAATCTATTTTCAATAACTGCGTAGGCTGCTACCTAGATAGAAAAAGGGTTTTTTGTTTTATATTTTAATATCTCTCAAATGGTGGAGCCTTTTATAGCTTTGCTATTTATGGCGCGGTAGGGGTTGAATTTTATTTTTCGTAAGATAAATAATCGACACTATTCCCGTTATGTTTTTCTTTTTTTGTTTTGATTAACTCATCCTTTAAAAGCGACTTTGTTGTTGTTTTTTAAAATCAAGACGAGAAAATATGTATGTACATATATAGTGTGTTACTCACATTCAACCGCAATAACAAAAACAAAACAATAAATATACTCATATGAATACATATGTATGTATGTTTGTTTTCAGTGATCGTTTGTATTTTATCACTATAATATCTGCAATATATCAGAATTTATCAAGTATGTATATATATGTATGTATATGTACATATGTATGTGTGTATGCAAGTAAAAAACCACCACAATTTGGCAAATTTACATCATATTCGCCTTGCAAGAAACGAAATTGCTTTTTTTTATTTTGATTTCAACTTTAACAAAAAACCGAAAATATTATGTGTACATACATATGTACATACATACTTACTTCTTCTTATTCGCCTTCGTTCCTTATAAAAAAAAATGAGCAAAGCTATAACCGGGTGTCCTAAGACACCTCTCTTCTTTTTTTATCTTCTCCTGGACGTCCACTATCACGGTTGTTTGCCGATGGGTCCACCAGATGAAGGCTGGTATTGCCACCGCACCGGCCGTCCAACGGCCTTCCAGATCGAGAGAATACAGTATGCTGCAACAGCCATCTGTATTGCGTAATCCTAGCTCACACTATTGTACTGGAGGGACGAGTGGCCGGGAAAACGCAACGAATTGCCGACAGCACCCGTAGTTTCAGCTTAACTGTAGGGAGCAGGATTCGAGGCCCACAGCTGGGGTCTATCCCAGAAAGCCGAAGTTGCAACTGGCAGGCTACCAACCAAAGGAAAGGTCTTCCGACAGATTAAAAATCGGCTGTCTAACGTTTTCCCCCTCCCGGCGGGGATGGTATCTTTCTAGCACTTATACAAGGGTGCATTGATACACTGCTTTGTGCCCTCGCCGCCCTATTTAGAACCAGTTTTGTCATCGGACACATCCCCCAACTGTGGAGGAAAGTTAACGTGGTTTTTATAGCTAAAGTGGGCAACAGGCCAAGTAACCTGGCCAAATCATACAGACCAATTAGCTTAACATCCTTTCTACTGAAAACGATGGAGAGACTAATTGATCTGCACATTAGACTGACGATTTTGAAAACCCTCCCCTTGCATGTGAACCAATATGCTTATGCTAAGGGAAAATCGACTGGGCATGCTTTGCATTATCTTGCTACTAAGATTGAGAAGGCTCATAGGTCAGGTGAAATCGCGTTGTGCGCCTTCTAGGACATTAATGGCGCTTTCGTTAACACCAATTATGATTCGATAGAATGCTCTCAGGCAAAATGGCCTTGACGTCAATTCTGTGAGATGGATCAGGTCAATGGCCGCTTATCGGATGGGTATCGGTTACTCTGCTCGCGGTGCTGGCAACGAGCATTCATCGATCCTGAATACATTATCATGCAGAAAGCGACAGGATAATCTGTGAACTAAGATTCAACAGAAGATTCAATGTCACAATTCCGCTTAGGGCCACGTGGGAGGGTAATGGCCCCTTTGTGGATTCCAGAAGTTTATGTTAGTATACGGATGGATCCAAAACTTTAGATGGAGTAGGCGCTGGAGTCTGTGGACCCAACGTGAAAATCTCAGTCCCCATGGGCAAATGGCCCACGGTATTTCAGGCGGAAATACAAGCAATTACCAAATGTGTTCATTTTAATTTGAGCAGAGGCTTAAAGGCCCGCATATAGCTATCTTCTCCTATAGTCAGGCTGCCCTTAAGTCCTTAGTTTCATGGGAATTCCGGTCTAAGCTTATTTTAGAGTGCTTTGACTCACTACAGAAGCTATCGGTACGGAACAAGTTTTCCATTAACTGGATACCTGGCCATAGCGGTCACCCGGGTAACGAGGTAGCGGATGAACTGGCCAAGAGGGCCTCTGCCGCTCCTCTCATAGGCCCAGAGCCCTTTTGTGCCATAAATTGGTCGACTGTAACTACCCTAATCAGGGAGAACGACATTTCGACCGCTAAGGAAATTTGGATGACCTCTCCCGGTCTAAGGCAGGCCAAATCATTGTTACAGCCCTTGTACCGTTTATGCATGGAAGAGGATGAGACAACAGCACACATTCTCTGTGAATGTATAGTCTTATGTAATAATAGAAGGCGTGTTTTTCTTTCTGAACTTGAGTGCTCGGATGATATTAGGCGGGCTTCTCCAAGCTCTGTGCTGACTTTCATAAGGAGAGTCATTCAGCGCTTTGTTTAATTTAGAGATCCATGGCACGAAAGATCCAATAGGTGCCGCAGTGGCGGTCCTTGGACTAGATCTATCCACTTATCTATCTATCTAACGTTTTTCCCGATCAGTTCAATACAGTAGGATGCAACAGCCTGGTGTAATTTTTATTAAACCACAAATAAAAGTAGTTTGAAAAACGCAACGAATTTCAAACTATGATCTTTTTTTTGGTTTTTTTTTTTTTTTAATTAGGACCAGCACTCAGGGGATGACCCCTACGTATGCAGTGGATTGTGCCGGAACTCAGAGAGAGGTATAGAGTAGAGAAGATAGATGTTGAAAATGTAGAAGGCTTAACTCTTTTACAACTCTGCTTTGCGCGTTATGTTAATTTTTATAGCAGGGTTGAGGCGACTCCGGTGTTAGGTAGACACATTAACTTTGTAAAGCTGTATTGGCAGGCATTTTATTAATTGTTTTACTTCGCCGATGTTTCTGCTAACCGACGAAGGCGGGCGATGTTGTGTACATTAGCTTGGAACATCATCAATAGTTGTCGGAACAGTTTTTTAATGACCAGTGCTATGCCTTCATCACTTAAATAGTCCGACAACAATTAATTCAATGTCTCACTTATGTACATTACAGAAATTAATGATGTTGATTGACTTGCCCTGACCAGGGTTTGAACGCAGGCCTCACGTCATTGTTTGCTTAGTAGTCAACGCGCTAAGCACTTTAGCCAACCACCACCTGTAGCTCGGCTAAAAAGCAACTCATAAAAATATGAAAACTAATTAATATATTCATTCGAAAATACATACAAACAAAATCAATGATCATAAGTGCAAAACACATTCAGTTTAAAATCTCGCGGTGTACAGACGCGTTTTATAATCGTCGCAACTGAATATTAAAATTATCAAAAATTTAAAGTCACAAAAAATACAAAAACAAAACATTTATTAAACAGTTATTATACTGGTTTGATTTTATTTCTTTTTGCTTGTGTATACATAAATATTTGCATACACAAACTCTTATAAGTGAAAAAAAACAAGAGAACTCTAAATGAGTTCATCTTCTGGCAACAACAACAACAATAAACCCACAAGCAGTAGAAATGCTTATTTAACTTTTGTTGCTGATGACGACAATAAAAAAATTGAATTAAGCACAAACCTGAATTCTACACAAAACACAATTATTCGTGCGCGATCATGCTCTCCGTACATGTTAAATCGTGATCAAGAAGCAACAACAATTGCACCTATTAGCAAACTTGTCAGCTTAGCTGTACAAGCAAACAAACAAACATTAAATACCCAGGTGCCCAACGTGCACAAAATGAATAAAATTATGGATAAAGTAAGTAAAAATAGTGATAATTAAATTCAAACAGGTATGGATATATACATAACTGTGTTAAAAAGGGGAAGAAGTCCCAAATCTGCTCAAATTGCGTCAACGGCAAAAGTTCCCAAAGATGGGAAAAATATAAAAAATTCCGAATATCGTTTCGCGATTTTAACTGAACAAGGTGATGAAGACACAACTAATACAAGTTTGAGTAAACCACCACCGATTTATTTAAGAGAACAGAACTCCAGCTTTCTGGTAAAAAGCCTTATCTCGTTAATTGGAGAAAATGAGTTTTACGTAACTCCAATCAAGCGTGGGAAAATTAATGAAACAAAAAAGAAAATAATTACAGAAAAATAGTATCAGACTTTCAGACTAAAAATAAAAAATTTTATACATATAAGCTTAAGAGTGCTAAAGGTCTAACCGTTGTAATAAAAGGAATAGATTCTAGCGTGGATCCAGAAGAGGTCAAGTCTGGCCTTGAAAATAGTGGATTCAAGGTGAAAAATGTTTCAAACATCAAAAATTGAGAAAAAATCCCCCAACCAATATTTAGAGTCGAGTTACAGCCAGGTGACATAAAGATAAAAAAAAATGAGTCTCATTCAATTTATGATCTAAAGTATTTGTTGCACCGGGGAGTTACCGTTGAGCAGCCACATAAAAGAGCTGGACCTATCAAATGCCTGAACTGACAAGAATTTGGGCACACGAAAACTTATTGCAAGTTGCCTACAGTCTGCGTAGTATGTGGTGAGCTACACAGTACCGCTAACTGTGACAAAACAAAAGGTGATCCCAAGGCGAAAAAATGTGGCAATTGCGGCGGATATCACACTGCCAACTATAGAGGCTCGTTTTTTAAACGCTCCTCGCACAAAAAGGAAAATATTATCCCCGCTTATTCTATCACACTTTTAAGCTACCCTCAGTTACCTCAACCGTCTACCAGTCAGCAACAATATTCAAACGTATTGAAATCAAATGCGACTATTGCTCAGCAACAACCTAATAATAAATTTTCATACGCTAAAATTTTAAAAAGTAACCACAATACAGCGCAAAAACCGGTACCAGTAAACGAAGCTCCAGGGTCTAATTTTAGCCGTATTGAAGCCTCAATTGAGAGCTTAATACAAACAATAAATACTTTTACTCTCAACATGTCCTGTATGATGCAGGAAATGTTGAAAATGCAGTCTACTTTGTTGCAGGCTGTATTAAGCAAACCATGAACTTGAAAATATGTTTTTTGGAACGCAAACGGCATCTGCCAACATAAAAATTAAATAAAATATTTCCTTCTGGATAAACAAATCTATGTTATGCTTATCTCAGAAACTCATTTGACGTCTCGAAGTTATTTTAGAATTAGTGGATATAATTTCTACGACACCAAGGATCCTCGAGGTAGAGCTTGTGGTGGCTCGGGAATTCTAATAAAAACGCGAATAAAACACTACCTGTTAAATGAAGATCTGTTTGTGAAGATTATCTTCAAGCAACAAACATCTGCATTGAAAATTTTTATCAAAAGCTCTTGATATCATCTGTTTACTCTCCTCCCAGGTTTTCAATTTCAGAGAGTCAATATACCGCATTTTATACAACACTGGGGTCCCGTTTTCTAGCAGCTGGCGACTACAATGCTAAACACACATTTTGGGGTTCACGTTTAATCAGTCCCAAGGGTCGTGTTCTGTTTGACACAATTTCAAAAATGGGTTTGAATGTAGTTTCAAGTGGTCAGCCAACGTATTGGCCAACGGACTTTGGAGTTATGAAAGGTGTGCCCAGCGAAATGATTAAAGTTGAAGCATCATTGGATTTATCTTCAGATCACGCGTCTACTATTATCACTATTTACTCACACACAACTGCAACATCAACATTCTTCAAATCAACCATATCAACAAGTAAGATTCAACAACATTTCTTCTGTAGATATAGAAAGGCTATTGACTGAAAAATGGAGAGCGCGACGAGAATGGCAACGTTACAGATCCCCCCAGCTAAAGTTAAGGCTAAAGGAATGCACCAAACAGCTCAGAAAAGTTTTACAAAAACAAAAAACAGCTTCGCTGCAAAAATTTCTTCAAGAACTCGATGCAACACCATCAACAGATTATTCGCTATGGCGTGCAGCCAGAGGATTTAAAAGGCAAGTGATTTGCAAACCTCCGTTACGAGATTAGAATGGTGACTGGGCAAGAACTGATGCTGAAAAAGGTGCTCTTTTTGTTAAGCACTTAGAAAAAGTATTTACACCGAATATTTCTACTGATATTGTTGAACTGCCACCAGCCATCTCTTTACCAGAAATACCGTTAAGATTTAACATTGTGGAGATTGAAAAGGCCATCACTAGTCTTAACACCAAAAAAGCCCCAGGTGTCGAAAAAAAAGCAACAAAATGCTTCAACAACTGCCTTATATTGCAAAAAGAATTATACTATTCATTTTGAATAGTATTCTACGGCTGCAATACAATACGGCCTATTAGTTTATTGCCTAACATTTCAAAACTATTTGAAAAGCTGTATATGAGCAAGCTGATACCTATAGTGACTAGAAGTTGATGCATTCCAGATCATCAATTCGGTTTTCGCAGACAACATAGCACAATTGAACAAACTCACAGACTTGTGAATGTTATCAGAGACACTTTCGAAAAGAAGAAATATTGCTCTGCGCTCTTTATAGATGTTTCTCAAGCTTTCGATAAAGTATGGCACGAAGGTCTTATACATAAATTAACGCAAAATCTACCCGCAAACATTGTTAAGCTTTTAATAAGCTACCTACTTGAACGAAAATTTGTAGTTAGGCAAGGCAATTTTTTAAGCCCACCGCAGTCGATCGAAGCCGGAGTTCCCCAAGGCAGTATCTTCGGACCATTACTTTATTTAATATATGCCTCTGACTTACCGTTAAGCAGTAACATTCATACATCAACATTTGCCGATGATACAGCTTTTCTAAGCGTTCACGAAAACCCTGTAGAAGCTTCCTGCAATTTACAAGGGTATATATCCAAATTGCAAAATTGGCTCAAACAATGGCGTATTAAAGTTAACGAGCAGAAATGTGTGCACGTAACTTTTACGTTGCGCAAGGAAACAAGCCCGCCTATAAAAATTAACACCGAGACCACACCGCAACACACTGTTGTCAAATATCTAGGCGTTCATCTTGATCGTCGTTTAACATGGAAATCGCATATAGACGCAAAGTTAATACAAATGAAATTAAAAGCAGCCCAAATGAATTGGCTTATTGGAAAAAATTCTATACTAAGCCTAGACTGTAAACTACTATTATACAACGCGGTCCTGAAACCAATATGTTTCTATGGAATCCAGTTATGGGGCACTGCCTCAGCATCAAATGTCGAAAAAATTCAAAGGCGACAAAATAAAATTCTACGTACAATTACAGCAGCCCCCTGGTATGTCAGAAATCATCGGATTCATAAAGATCTAGATGTTCCGTTGGTGAAGACAGTATTTTCAATAAACGCTAAAAAATATATAAAAAAACTTGAGGTGCACCCAAATGTACTTGCGCGCAATATTTTAAATTATAGGGGCCAGACCCGGCTGAAAAGGAGGGATACTCTTTTTCTCAGCCGTACACGAGAGATGTAAAACACCATAAATTAACCGTTGAAATTAAAAATTTTGATTGGCATTGGCTAAACTTATATTTAATATTTTTTAGATTTAAGATTTGAAAAACTTATTGATAATTTAACTTATAATTGAAGATTCAATAAATAATAAAATTTATCAAAAAAAAAAAAAAAAAAAAAATAAGTGCAAAACTATAAATTCAAAATAAATACGTTTTAACATAAATTTGTATTTTGTAGGCCAAAAACGAGGGCTTCTGACTTTTGGCATCACATTTCCCCTTTTCGTCCCGATGTGCTTTCGGGAAAGCAAGTAACATGGAGTTGACCACTTCGACTTATGCGCTTAAGAGTGATACGGTGTGAGATCATTCAGATGGGCGGTACGCGTGTCCTTCAGCTGATCCCCACTAACTCGAACGATGACAGGAGAGAAGAATTCCCTATCTATATGCGGTCCCACATATTTTGGTGCGAGCATTGCGGCAAAGTTATCTACCGCCTTGGATAGTGGGATCGACGGGTAAAGATTTTTTTCCCCTACTTTCGGCATCCACTGGCGTCAACGTAAATCGTAATAGCGTTTCTGATTTTTGACGCTCTTTCTAGATTCTGGCGCATAAGTTGAAACACCTTTTGTAATTCCTATGTTCCTTTTTTGGGATCCAGTTTGCGTCCCCGTGTTACTCTGGTTACGTTGTCATATAGCGCACTCGGCAGATGTGGTTCTCAGCCCTGTGGCAGGTACGCCGGAGTATATTTTGTTGATTCAGATACGCTGGTGTTCATTGCTAACATTATTTCTGGCACAATTTCATTCGAAGTGTTATGATGTCGACCCGAAAATTTGACGAGATTAGTTTTAATTGTCCTATTAGCTCGCTTCGTTGGATTCTCCTGCGGTCCATTGTTGGCGTACCCCACATTTATGCAGCAACTATTTAAGTTCTCGGTACGTAAACTGCGTACCGTTGTCACTGATGATTTTTTTGGGCACTCCATATTGGGCAATTATGTGTTCACTGAAAGATTTCACCACGCCCTTACGCATTGATACGAGCTCGCACCATTTCGAGAATTGGTAGAAAAATACAAACAGCATTGTGTTGCCATGGTTTTTTCTTGGTAAAAGACTCACGAAGTCGGCACAGATAGTCGCCAACGGCTCGTTGGGAATTCAGGTGAGCATTTATCCCACAGGAGCCGCCTGAGTTATTTTGTACTTTTGGCAGGATGTATCGATTGATATCTCTTGCCACTCCCGGCCAGAAATATCGTGATGCTACCTTCATGAGCGTCTTTTTAACGCCGATATTTCCACCAGTAGACGGGTTGTCGTTCTCCTGGATGACCTGTTTTTTGAGTGTGGAGGCTACACACAACTTCTAGGGCGTACCGTCTTCAACGTTGCTCCCTTGGATTGAATATTTTTAGAGCTGATAACTTATTATTGTAAAGTTTTGGGTTTCAACTGGTTATCGTGGCAGTACATCAGCTACGACGTTTTGTTTGCCCTTTCGGTACTTTATAGAAAATTGGTATTGTTGTAGCTCCAGTGCCCTACAAGCTAGCCTACCAGTAGGATTATCGATGTTGTTCATCCACTGTCAGTGATCACCACAAACTGGTAACCTTCAACGTATGGTCTCATTTTGCGGACAATGGTTTGAGTGAAATCTGGGCACGCCAGCTGCGGGGCTTCAGTAAGCTTTTCTTTTAGTGTGAAAAACATGGTTTTTTGTGCTTCGCACCATTTCCAGTGCTTTCCCTTTTTCAGCAGTTGCGTTAAGGGTTAGGAAGTAGTAGTCGGATACAAAGCGGCGGTACCATGACTGATTCCCAGAAAACGACGTACTTTGGCGGCGACATCTTGGTAACGGCTGCTATTTGACTGGGATCGGTTTTCATGCGCACCTGACCGAAGTACTTAAACTCCGATTTAAAAAACTGACATTTGTCAGGATTAGTTTTTAACTTGGCCGATTGCAATCGCCGGAAAACCTCGTAAATTTGCTAGATTTTGTTCAAACGTCTCGCTAATGAGAAAATTGTTGTCTAGATAGTCCGAACGCATACGGTTCTATCTCTGGCCCAATTACGTGGTAAAGTGCCCGTTGAAAGGTCGCTGGGGCCGAGTGCAAACCGAATGGCATCACTTTTCATATATAAAGCCTTCGGACGGCAACAGCAAATGCGATAGATTTTCGGCTGTTAGCCTCTAGAGGAGTTTGCTAGTACCCGTCCTTGAAATCTAGACTGCTCACGAATTTGGAATTGCACAACCGAATCAAGATAGTATGAATCGGTGGCAGGGGGTATACATCCGGGACTGATCTTGCGTTTAGAAAGCAGAAATCTATGCACGTACGCCACGTGATATTTTTTTTTTTTACCAAGGTGATGGGGAAACTATATGGACAACGGGAAGGCTCAATACATCCACTGGCCATGAGATTATTTATCTCCTCGTCTCATATTGCCGGATTACTAGAGCTACAAAACAATCGATAGCAGTATCGATAGTTTTATTTTTGACTGACTATCGATAGTTTTATTTTGATATATCGTCAATTTTTTAAAGTAAATATGAAGCCGATTATATGTAGCCAGTATAACAGTTGTAACAAGTTATTCTGCGCAGGTTCTTAGCCGCCTCCAAAGTAATATACTTTTAAAAATAAAAACAAGTTATTTTAACTGCGCTACCTAAATCAGCGCGTTTAGCTATCTAAATCTACCTAAATTGTTATTTGATTTTAATTATAAAAATTTATTTAAACCCAAAAAATGTGTTGAACTATATATATTTACTTTCTTTTAATGTTTTCTTATTTTTCATACAATTATACATACATACATACATATATCGCACTTGATTAACAGAGGATATTAACTAACAATTTTTATACATCATTTTTTAAATAAATTGATGTACAGTGTTCATATTTACCCACTGTAAAAATTTTAAACCATTTTCTCCACTCTTTCACAAAAAAATACAGTTGTATCTCTCTTTGTGATTGAAGAGTAGTATTAAAAAGTAAAGTTTTTTGCATCTACTGAAAATTTTAAAATTTTCAGTTAATACCCTCTTGTTGATCAAGTGCGATATGTTTAGTTTTTAATTGTTTATATTATTCATGGCCAAAATAAAATTTTTGTTTTAACAATCAGTAACTTTCCTTTATTAAAATAAAATAATTTTTTCAACGAATAAATGTTGCGAAAATAAGTGACAAATATGGAAAACTTTAGCCAACACCTACATACATACGTATGTTTACTAAGGTATACCTTTCACTTGAATTTTTGTATTAATGACAGAAGTAGCACATAAAAAACCGATAGTATCGATAGTTTTTTTTTGTAAACTTTCGAAACTATCGATGGAAACGACTATCGATAGTTTGGAAGCTCGGACATTTACCGGTCGGTCATGTTTCATGACGATATTATATTAGGCTATGTTGGATCGTCCCTGGATAATCTGAAACTTTGGCAGTTCCTTTTCCAGAAAACGGTTTATTCTTTTTCTACAAATAGCAATCTCGCCCAACCCTTGTTTAATTATAAGAAGTCAACTCGCAGATGATGGACTCCTGAGCTTTGTTCATAATGAGAAAGTGTGAAGTTTAACTGGACCGCCTGTAGTGTGATTCACTATGCTTTTTTAACCACCATAATTGTGTTTAAAAAAGTTAGCACCGAAATTAACCCTTTTTGCTATTAAATAACTTTTTAAAACCACATCTGCAGGTGTTAGTCACTCGTTTCATGACAGCTGTTATTTTTAACCACACAAATTTGGGTTTATTAACACTAATATTTTTGGTGTGGTTTAATTTGTTTATAAAGTTGATTAGTTGCCGGAATATTAATTTTATTAAAGTTTTATGTTTTATTATTTCTGTACTAATGTATGAAATTAATAAGATTTGTATGTTATTTAAAAGTCTCAATATGCTTGCTGTATCGATATTTATTAGTTGTATTGGAAGAATACATTTTTAAATTGATAATATAAGAGCATAAAATTTCGAAAAGAGCATAGAGAAATTCATTGGAAATATATCAGATATGTTACCATATTAATATGCGTCTTGTGGCACCAATACAATGCTATATAATTGCGCACTTTTTCATCATATATGTACTTATGTATGTATGTCGATATTAATTTTATTTTGTATTTCATATTGGCTCAACCAAGATATGTATATATGTATGTCTTGGTTTTGTAATATACTATCGTATACCCGGCCTGTGACACTACGCTATAAAAGTAATAAAAAAATCATATTCAAATTTGAAATCAATATTAGATCAGGAATTATTTTGTTTAAAAAACTGCTGCACTACGCCTGATTTTCTGTAGTAATAAACCTATTTCTTATTAAAAGGCTTTTATAACAAATTTTTTTTATGCCATATTTGTGAATGTACAAAAAAATATCTTTTTGTTTGTTTATACTTTTCACCTATTTTGACATTTCATTTTGCCGAGTTGCCACGTAATATCAATTGCAACACAACACTCTTTACCGGGGTTAAAAATAAGTTAGTGAATAACACTTTTTTTGCCTTTCTAACAGCCATACCTAAACAAGAGCGGAAAGCGGAACGTTTTCTACCGCCTAGCGTTAACGCTGAAATACCATACCTAAACAAGAGCGTCAACGCTTTGTCATAAAAACAGGGTTATTACAAAATATATAACAACCCTGATTATAATAGTATACTCATAACCGAAGAATACATGCATCTCTACAACAAACACAACAAAAAAATTCCTCAGAAGTCAAAAGTATAAATGTGTATGTGTGTATGTTTCAACCTGTGACAAAAATATAAATGAAAATTATTCATTCAAATACGAAAAAATAAATACAAATCAAAATTTAACACTTGAAATAAAAAACAAGTAATTTACAAGAATTGTCAGCAGGGCTTGTAAGACTACCTTATAGTCATTGTATCATGAGTGCTTGTCTTTTGCAGCTAACTTCACTATTAAACGCGCTGTCAAAATCGGATTTTCCAATTGCAAAATTTTGCCGCCGCGTTACCGCCGCGTTATTTCGGGATGCTCCATACAAATTGTATGGGCATGAGAACTTTTGACAGCTAAAAAACGCTTGCCGCTCTTGTTTAGGTATGGCTGTAATATGGGAAAGAATTCTTGGAAAAATATTGCCATGCTTACAGGTTGCCTAGAAATGAGATGGAATTGTACCTATCAAGAACTTGGTCCTTATTTTGATCTCAGTACTTTTTACGGCCGAAATTTCTTGGATAGGAACTTGGCCTTATTTTGCCATTTATGTTTTTACGCGGATTTAATTTTACGTATGTATGTATGTACATACGAATACAGAAAGAAAAGAAGATTTTTAATGTTAAAATTGTCAAGGGCTGCAGTGAGAAAAAAAATGCATTTGATTTAAAAAAAGCTACGATTAACAAAACAAATACATAAGCAAGCATTAAAGACAAAAATAAAATTAAGTTGAACAGTGTATGTAGGTACATACATATGTACATATACATATATAAAAAAAAAAAACAACAAGTAAATATATGTATGTATAACACATTGAGTGCCACGTTTCCGTACGACAGGCATTGTTTTTACTTAGAGTCTGTAGTTTTTTTTATGTACGAAACTGAGTGGATTTAAATAAATAAATAAAGAATCCTTTACTGAACATTTATGCAAAATCATTCATGGTTTTAGGATGATTCTTATGAGGTTTTATTAAGTGCAAAATGTATGAAATGTATTGTTTTTAAACTTTTATTGAAAAAAAAAAGTAAGGAGTAGAACGGACAAAGGATATCTCAGAAATCGTTTTTTATCACTAACACACTCATTTAACAAAATAAATGTTTGGGCTCAATTTGTTAAAAGGTTAAAGGCAAAAGAAAAAGAAAATACATACAATAACAACAGCAAGAAATAATTGGATTTAAAAGCAGAAAAAAGAGCAACAAACAAACACCGCTTCATCATACGGCACAAACATATGAAGACATCATCATATATATTGTGTGTCAGAGGTTCCCTACCACAAAAACAGACGTTACCTTATAAGTAACGGTAAACGAAAACATATACAATTGTAATTTGAATATTGAATGCAAATCAGGTTGTTAGTTGAAAAATAAGATATTGAATACTTTCACAAGGATCTTATGGGCATTTTTCCCAAAATTGGTATAACAAATATACAATAAATTATTTCTGATGAAAATAAGATTACTCAAATTCATTTGCAAATAAAATTTTCCACCTGAAATTCTGCCGTAAAGCACACACGCAACAATTAACAAATTATAATTAAAACTTAAGGCTCGTAAAAATAAAAAAAAACTTTCAAATTACTAATTACACAGGTAGACAAGAAAAAAAATTTTTTTTGAGTCTTTTATTTAGTGATTATTTTCTGATTATATAAATGGAAAAGTAAACAGGAACTCCATTAATAATAAATAAAGCCGTTGCATTTATGATGCAAGAGAGGGGTGAGAGCGACTGTGGGTGTGAATTGAGAGGTAGCAGAGTGTCATGGCAGTATGCGAGTGCGCTTTCTAGAGGAATAACGTATTTTATGTGTCGCGAGGCCTAAATATGTCATCGAAAATGTGTAAAAACGACGTGGACTCTTTTTGCTATGTTTGTGGTGAGTTTATTAAAGTGAGAGCCAAAAAATTTTGTTTATCATCAAATAAGAAACTTTGTGAAACCTATGAAGCTTATTTTAACATGCCCGTACGAAGTCAGGATAAAATATGGGCGCCTCACTTCTCGTGTAATAACTGCAAAAACACTTTAGAAGGTAAGAAAATACACCTTATATTTAAAGTACATTTGTATACCTATTTACATATTTTTAAAATATACATTAAATGCGTCATTTGTTAATGAATGATATTAATTTTTTTTCCAGCCTGGTACCGAGGAGAAAAAAAAATGAAGTTTGCAGTACCAAGAATCTCTCCATATTCAACTGATCACACCAATGATTGCTATTTTTGTGTTGTTAATCCACGTAAGCGTCGTGCTGGAAAAAATGCCAAGAAGATCCTGTATCCAAACCTACCATCAACGTCTGCTCCAGTACCCCACAGTGAAATTTTTCTAGTTCCTTCTAGTCCAAACGTGAAGACTCAAGAGATGGTACCGCTATCACAATTATCTAGTAATAGCGAAGGCAGCGAGTTCGTAATCGCGACACCATCTGTTGAACCACATCTCATTGATGCAGAAAAGTTTAATGACTTAATAAGAGATTTAAACCTTCCTAAAATTAAAGCAGAAATATTAGCTTCACGGCTAAAACAGTGGAATTTGCTCAAGGACAACGTTAAAATAACTGACCAAAGAAAGCGTCATGAAATGTTTGCTGGGTTTTTCACGAAGGAAGACGGACTGTGTTACTGTAATGATGTGAAATGATGTAATGATGTGAACTGTAATGTTTGATGCAATCGAAATCCCTTGCATTTCTTCTGCGTCTTTTCATCGACAGCTCTATAAGACGCTTAAAAGCTGTTTTTCTTCATAATGGGAACAAATTTCCATCACTTCCTCTGGCTCATTCTGTAATGCTCAAAGAAAATTACGAAAGCGTTAAAATGGTTCTTCAAGTTTTAAAATATGAACAGTATGCCTGGCCCGTGATAGGGGATTTCAAAATGGTTGGTTTTCTGGTGGGAATGCAAAATGCACTAAATATCCGTGTTACCTTTGCTTATGGGACAGTAGAGCCGATGCACTTCACTACCAGCAGCATTCATGGCCTCAACGGAGCGAGTTTCAAATCGGACAACATAATGTAAAAAATAAACCAATTGTAGAGCCTGATCGTATTTTAATGCCTCCACTGCACATAAAATTAGGACTCATGAAGCAATTCGTAAAGGCTCTTCGTCAAGACTCCGAAGCCTTTCAATATTTAAAAACATTTTTCCCAAAACTGTCAGAGGCTAAAATTAAAGCTGGTATTTTCGTCGGTCCACAAATAAAGAAAATAATGGCGAGTGAACATTTTCTTCAGCTCCTGAGTACTCATGAAAAACAAGCGTGGCTCAGCCTTAAAGCAGTCATTCATGGCTTCCTTGGTAACAAGAAGGCCGAGAATTATGAAGAGCTTATTTCTAATATGCTTGACAGCTTCGAAGTCATGGGTTGCAGAATGCCGCTCAAAGTGCACATGCTACATGCGCACTTGGATAAATTCAAATATAACTTGGGTGAATATTCAGAAGAGCAAGGGGAACGCTTCTACCAGGATATAATGAACTTTGAACAAAGATATCAAGGACAATATAATGAGAACATTATGGGTGACTACATTTGGATGCTCATACGAGAAAGTTCTGACGATTACACTAGAAATACTAAAAGTATTCATTTTTAAAGCTTCTTTTGTATCATTTTTTTGTATTTTTATGTTTATTTGTGCTGTCTTTTATAATAAAAATTAATTAAAATATATAATTCATAACTTGTTTTAATTTTAAATATGATTAACATTGAAAAATATACCTTTTCCATAAATGTTGAAATTTCGTTCTGGTATCTACAACAGCAAACTTTATTAGATAAAAATATTTTTTCTTTCTTTAGTTTGGCATAAGTAATCAAAATCAGAGGTACAGAACTCAGACTCAAAAATCGGGTTGACCTGTGTTATCGGTATAATAAGGGTGATATTTTTGTTTGGGTAGAAAAATTACATCGTTCAAAAGAAAATGTAAATTTGAAGAAATTGTATATTTGGTTTGCTTTTTGTTGCTGAGTTGCCGAGCTACCCACCAAACAAAACATCAAGCGTTTGAACTATTATGCTTTGATGAATATAATACATATTAGGTCTACAAAATTAATTGAAAATATTTTTTTTTTGTTTTTTCTATTAAATAAACTTAACTAAAATTTTTAAAATATGGATTAAATTTCTTAAAACAATGTCATAAACTCAGAAAAATTATTAAATCTACGCACATTTTATGTAGCTATATACATATGTACCTAATGAGCATAGCTCTAACCGGGTGTCCTAAGGCACCTCTCTTCTTTTTTTTTAGGAGATGGGCTCAAAAGCAAGATTTTAAAGACGATTTTTCACCGAAATATTACGTTACGTTGTTGTTACGTTGTTTTATTTATGTCCTATATATATAAAAATGTTAGAAAAAACAAATCGCTTAACCAAGACTCCGACCAAACAGATAACAGCAAGTCAACACTTAAATTCCCATAATGTGAAATACAAACATTTAATGGTGGCTACTACATGTGGGCAGCCTTTACATATATGTTTCAGGCGTTCATAGGAAGAGACCCACCAGTAGCCCCAGCGCAAAAAACGGTGTATTGCGTTCTTAAAATTTTTTAAATAAAATTTTATTCATTGTAGTAATCTGGCTAGTCTGTTTATTGTTTGTAATAAATTATTTTTGGAATAAGTTTGGTAAACTGATAATAACGTTAAATTATATTTGTAAAGCGTTTCTTTTGTTAACATTGAAATTGCAGTGCTAAACGACTGAGTTAATTTTCTTTAAATTTTTATTTAAAAAAATACATATTTTTTAAGAAGAAAGTGAAAGTAAGTTAAATAATACCAATTTACAGTATATTTAATGTTAAATATATCTTTGCGACAATTTTTGTATTTAGTGGGTAGCGCTAAACACTGCACTATTAAGCAACGAAAATTAATTTTACAACTGAGGAAAGAAGGAAGATCTTATTCAGATATTCAAAGGCTTTTCTCATGTTCTGCAAAAAGGATATCAAACGCAACAAAAATTTAAAGATAAAGCAGAAAATAGAAGCGGTAAAAGAAAAACTTCACCCCATTACGATCGAAGTATTGTAAGGGCTGCCAAAAGCAATGCCTTTGAATCTGCAAGGCAAATAAAAACCGAACTGAATTTAGAGTTTAGGGATATGGACGGTCAGAAGACGACTACTAGATGCAAGTTTGTTTGCGCAAAGTCAAAAAAAAAAAAAAAAACAGAGATAACCGTTTTGAGTTCGCAAGAAATCACGTCGAGTGGCCTGCAAGCAAGTGGCGTAGTATTTTGCGAACTGGTGAGTCTAAAATTGTACTGTATGAAAATTCTGGCTGTAGACAATATGTTCGCCAATAATTTTCTTTAGTAATATGAATTAAAAATAAAATCTTTGTTCTCATGTATAACTTGAAAAATATTTACAAATTTAAAGGTACTGCTATTTTAATGTTCGCAACTGTACATAAGTACATCTGTATTTAAAATTACAAACTGAGCATATGTGCAAAAATTTCTGCAAGAACTCGATGCAACACCATCAACAGATTATTCGCTGAGGCGTGCAGCCAGAGGACTTAAAAGGCCAGTGATTTGCAAACCTCTATTACGAGCCTCTAATGGTGACTGGGCAAGAACTGATGCTGAAAAAGGTGATCTATTTGTTAAGCACCTAGAAAAAGTATTTACCCCGAATATTTCTGCTGATATTGTTGAACTGCCACCAGTCGTCTCTTTACCAGAAATACCGATGAGATTTAACATGACTGAGATTGAAAATACTATCACTAGTCTTAACACCAGAAAAGCCCCAGGTGTCGACAAAATAAGCAACAAAATGCTTCAAAAACTGCCTTATATTGCAAAAATAGTTATACTCTTCATTTTTAATAGTATTCTACGGCTGCAATACTATCCTGCAGAATGGAAGGTTTCGATGATTATTATGATAACAAAGCCCGGCAAGGATCATACGAAGGTTGAATCCTATCGGCCTATTAGCTTATTGCCCAACATTTCAAAACTATTTGAAAAGCTGTATATGAGCAAGCTGATGCCTATACTGACTAGAAGTGGATGCATTCCAGATCATCAATTCGGTTTTCGCAGACAACATAGCACAATTGAACAAACTCACAGACTTGTGAACGTAGTTAGAGACACCTTTGAAAAAAAGAAATATTGCTCTGCGCTCTTTATAGATGTTTCTCAAGCTTTCGATAAAGTATGGCACGAAGGTCTTATCCACAAATTAACACGAAATCTCCCCGCAAACATCGTCAAGCTTTTAAAAAGCTATCTAGAGGAACGAAAATTTGTTGTTAGGGAAGGCAATTTTTTAAGTCCACCGCAGTCGATCGAAGCCGGAGTTCCCCAAGGCAGCATCTTCGGTCCCTTACTTTATTTAGTTTATGCCTCTGACTTACCGTTAAGCAATAACATTCATACATCAACATTTGCCGATGATACAGCTTTTTTAAGCGTCCATGAAAATCCAGTAGAAGCCTCCATCAACTTACAAGGGTATATATCCAAATTGGAAAAATGGCTCAAACAATGGCGTATAAAAGTTAACGAGCAGAAATGTGTACACGTCACTTTTACGTTGCGAAGGGAAACATGCCCGCCTATACAAATCAACACCGAGACTATTCCGCAACATACTGTAGTCAAATATCTAGGCGTTCACCTTGACCGCCGTTTAACATGGAAATCGCATATAGACGCAAAGTTGATGCAAATGAAATTAAAAGCAGCCCAAATGAATTGGCTTATGGGTAGAAATTCAATACTGAGCCTAGACTGTAAACTTCTACTATACAACGCGATCCTGAAACCAATATGGTGCTATGGAATCCAGCTATGGGGCACTGCCTCAGCATCGAATGTAGAAAAAATTCAGAGGCGACAAATTAAAATTCTACGTACAATAACTGCAGCCCCCTGGTATGTCAGAAACCATCGGATTCATAAAGATCTAGACGTTCCGTTGGTAAAGACAGTATTTTCGAAACACGCGAAAAAATTCTTTAAAAAACTTGAGTTGCACCCAAACCCACTTGCGCGCAATATTCTAGAGTATAGAGGACACACCCGGCTTAGGAGGAGGGACACTCTTTCTATCAGCCGTACACAAGAGATGTAAAACAACAAAAATCAACCGTTGTAACTAAAAATTATGTTTAGCATTGGCTAAACTTATATTTATTATTTTTTTTTAGATTTAAGATTTGAAAAACTTATTGATGTTTCAATCTATTATTGAAGATTCAATAAATAATATACATATAAAAATAAAAAAAAAATCAATTTATGTATGTACGTACATACACACAAGCGTACAAATAAATCTTTTGATATAAGATGTAACACTAATAATAAAAATTATGATGTAAATATGTAAATATAAATGTTTAACTCTAATTAAACCCATTATCAAGTTCCTAACAATAATTGGTATAATAATATGTTTCGGTACTTTTTATATAATATCGTACTATTTGCTAATAACGTAAACACAATGGAACTCCCATCAACGTTTGGAACAGCTGTTTTGTATTTATTTGTGTTTTTCAAAGAGACGAAAAATTTAAATTATTCGTGTAAGAAAATGAATTCATTTATAAAAACTATTCTCCGGGCACAATATTTAGGAGAAGAGAAGAAAAATATGATGTTTAATAATAATTTTGTGTTTTATGTATTCATGTCAGTCTCGGGCACAAAGATAGTAAGAGAGAATCTAGGTAGTAGTAGTAGTGATGCCAACAATTCAGAGGCAAAACGGGCCAACCGACTAGTCAAAAAGAGCTAAAAAGTGCTAGATTCAAAAGCTGAAGATTTTGCAGTTTTTAATCTGTGAATGATTTTTTATTCAACTTGAACTTCAAGTTTTTCTTTACATTAATAAAAATAATAGAAAAAAAAATTTTTAAATAAAAGTATTTGACAGCAATTGATACAAATAATTATCAACATTAACAATATACACATTTACATATAAATACATTAAGTTAAAAATAAGAGCAATGATTTTCACAAAAGTGACATTTTCTTCTTCTGGCCATAAATTTGTTTTTATGTAATATGTATTTTGATTTTTGATATGTTTCAATTGAATTAATTTTTACAAATACGCTTGCTGGTAAGTCGTTGCTTGAATAGCATGTGCTACACCTTTGTAAACCATAGTTCTGTTTCTTTACTCAAAATTGGAATCCCGCGGGATCACAATTTGCGCGAAAAGCGTTCCCGTACTCTGAAATTGGGCAAATGAGAGCAATTTTGAGAGAGCAATGCGCTTCTTCTTCTTGCAAGAAACTGCCCGTACTTTTTCTTCGGGGTAGTTTGGGCAAGTAGTTAATCAATCAGCTGTTTGCGAAATAACCAATAACAAATACGAAAATTGAATTTTACCTAATAAGAATAATAAGGAAATAATTGTTACTTTTGCAAAATGCAAAGCAAAATATGTGTGTTTAGAGGTGCAAAGATATATATATGTATGTGTGTACTATCTATAATATCTAAAAATGAAATACTAATCAAAAACATTTTTTTTTTTTTGTTTAATTTCGCAGCAATTTCATACAAACTTTTGGGCTAAAAATTTGGTTTTGTGCGTTCCCGTACTTTTGTGCATTTTTGTCTGTTATTGAGAGGAATTATAGTTTACGCTCATTTTACCGAACTTTGCCCAAAGAGTAAAGAAAAAGATCATGCTTTTAACGAAGCAACAAGAATCTCTTGCAAACCTTCCATACAACGCAAAAATAGCAAGTCACCTTGGTGGTTTGCCAGCCTATAGGATTCTCGCAGGAGCTGCCGCAGACTCTTTAATGGGGCTAAAAGAACAGGAAACTCGGCTCTTTACAGAGCCTCATTGAATAAATTTAAAAATCAAGTTAGAAACGCAAAATGTAACTCCTGGAAAGAATCCCTTTCCGATAACAGGCTGCGTTAAATTCTAGCAAGCAACCGTCCGTACCTGGATTCATCCAGAAATCAGAAGGAAACTAGACTACAAACTCTTTGGAGTTCCTAGAAGCCCTAATGGAAACTCACTTTCCGGGCTGCTCTCCATACGTCGGACGTAGAAATAACTACTGACAAACTTCACTGGGCTATAAAAAGTTTCCATCCGTATAAATCACCCGGTCTAAATGGAATCATTCCCACAGAACTACAACACAATTTAGACCTTGTGACACCTTGGTTGTTCACAATATACAGAACATGTATTACCTGGTCCCACATTTCCCAACAGTAGACCAAATGCGAAGTAATTTTCATCCCAAAAGGGGGAAAAGTATCACATTCGCAGGCGAAGGACTTTAGACCTATCAGCCTTACATCTTTTCATTTAAAGACCTTAGAGAGACTGATCGGCGTTCACATTAGAACCAAGAAAATCGACAGTAATCTTTTATCAGTCAATCAACACGCCTACACCGAAGGCAAATCGGTTGAAACGGCACTACATTAGCTCGTAAGTCACATTGAAGGGTCACTTGAGCATAAGAATTATACTCACGTGGCCTTCATGGACATTGAGGGCGCCTTTAACAATATCAACTAGGTTGCTATTGTCCGAGCTCTCACAGAGCTAGGAATATACCAAGGGGGAAGCGCACATCACCAGGTATGCTCGCAGAGGTACGCCACAAGGTGGTGTTCTATCACATTTGTTATGGTATGTGGCAATCAACGTTTTGCTATAGAAACTGGAGTCCATGTGCGTCAATACTGTTGCATATGCAGATGATGTGGCAGTGGCAATATCGGTCTTCCATCTTGACACAATTACGCACAGGTTGGAGGATGCACTTAGCGCGGTAAGTAACTGGTGTTAACAGAATGGCCTCAGCTTCAACCAAAACGGAACTAGTACCTTTTTCTAGAAGATACAAAATTCCCAATTTCCCAAAATAAATGGCACTACACTAGTCCTATCGGATAAGGCCAAATTCTTAGGCATTATCCTTAATAACAAATTAACATGGAGAGAAAATCTTCATGCTTGTGCAACAAAAGTCTTAGCGGCATTATATGTTTGCAGGAAAGCCAATGGTTCCTCCTGGGGTATAAGTCCTAAAAGGATTAATTGGATATTTGAAACGGTTATCAAGCCAACACTATTCTACGGTATAGCAGTCTGTTTGCTAGGAAGTTATCACTACGCACTGCGGTACGACTGAGTCCAACTGACGCATGGAAACATCGACCATGGGGTCATGATAGCATTGTAGAGATCATTGGAATTGTCCCTGATCTCATTGACTATTGCATTCCAAAACCTTCCTTTAATAGAGTATTTAACGACAGCAAACCGGCAATAATTGCACTTTCGGGTGTGTATACTACATCCCTTCTTACCCTGGAATGTAGGAAGTCACTTAATACAGTGGATAATCATTCTAGTGTTACCCTTATATGGATACGGCTTGGCTTCTGAAAGCGAATTTATGAAGCTCTTATGCAGATGGCACAAACCAGATGGTTTAATGAGCCAACCTGCACCATAGCAAGGACACTATGGCCTCGCCAGAACCAAAAATCTGTTGAAATTCCCCAAAACGTAATTGCGCAATCTTGTGGCCACAATCACAGGATACTGAACCTTCGGTACCCATGCCAGACGCATGGTTCTACCATATAATGAATACTGCTCCAGCTGTAATGACGAGGGAGAAGAAGAAAGCATCTGCCCAGCTATGGAGTTTCACCGCCTTCGTACCCTCTCCGAGCTCTCAGTTGCGGATCTTGGTAGCCTTAGCTGCTTGATCAGGATCGGGCTTGAGATCCTGCCCGTTCCACTGCAAGACTCACCCCTTGCTTCAACTTTTCCCACCTGTTTTCTCTGTCCCTCTTTTACCTACTCTTCTTTAGACTCCTCTAATCTCCCTTTCTCTAATACTATCCTTCACTACAAACAACACAACGGGACCACATCAGGACCCAAATGAGCTGGATGCTAATCTTCCTCTTACCAGCAGCCTGCTAACAACCTCACCTAAAGAAAAAGAGAAATTTAGTTGCCAAACATGTATAATAGAATAAAAACGGGACAATTTCTATAAGATGCGAAAAGTGCCAAACGCGCCGTTTCGACTTTTTTTTTTTTAATTAGGACTAGCACTCAGGGGATGACCCCTAAGTATGCAGTGCCGGAACTCAGGAAGAGGGATAAGGTAGAGAAGATAGATGTTGAAAATTTAGAAGACTTAACTCTTTCACAACTCTGCTTTGCGCGTTATGTTAATTTTTAAGGCAGTGTTGAGGCGTCTCCGGTGTTAAGTAGACGCATTAACTTTGTTAAGCTGTATTAGCAAGCATTTTATTAAGTCTAAGGTCACACACGACGATTTTAATTGCCCAACTTTTTCAGAATTCTCTTTTAAACTTGCTTTTATGTTCACACACGACGATTTTTGTTGGGCAATTCTTCTGTTTTGTTTAACTTTTATTTTTTTACAATTTCACATTTGTGCTTTAGTCGTAAAGAACAATAACAAATATAAATACATACATAAATAAATTTAACTTCTTTGTTGAAAAATCAATTCAAAAGAAAACAATGAAATAATAAAATTCACATTTGAATTGATAGAAGAAGCAATTGATTTGGATTCTGAAGACAGTGACAAGGACGACATATTGATTGGTCTGTATAATGTGCTTTGAAGAAAACAATATTAATTTGAAACTTTTTCAAGGTTTATCTAATTTGTGTGAAACAGCATCAAATCTGCCTGTAAAAAAAACAAAGAAGCAATGGATAAAACCGTGGAGAAACGCAAGAGTAGATCACGGTTCATATTCCTTTTTAAGAAATGAATTAATGTTGACGGACGAAATGTCATACCTTAGAATGTCTGAGGAACAGTTTAATTTTGTACTGAACTTAGTGCAGCAGGATATAAGACGCGCTGACACTAAAATGAAAAATGCTATATCTCCTGCTGAACAATTGGCAATAACGCTGCGTTTTCTTGCCACCGGTATGTATTTGATGTTGAAAATTTATTTTATTTTATAAAACTATCAACATTTATTTTAGGTGAATCTTTTCGCAGCATAGACTACCAGACAAGAGTATCGAGGTCGAAAATTTCGGGTGTAGTTCCTGAGGTGTGCATATCAATTTGTAAGCATATGGCTCCAATATATTTGAAGGTATTGTAGCAGAAAAGTTATTCTATTTTAATTATATACGGAATAACATACATACATACATATGCATGCTTCCTTTCAGTTTCCTAAAACTCCGTTAGAATGGGAAAGTATAGCAAGAGAATTTGCAGTAAAGTGGCAATTTCCAAACTGTTTAGGCGCTTTGGATGGAAAGCATATAAGCTTTCGGCCTTTACGAAGTGACGAAGCCTTCTACCACAATTTTAAAAAGAACCAACAGTATAGTTTTAATGGCCTTAGCTGACGCCACCTGCAGATTTATATTTGTGGATATTGGTTGTAATGGCCGCAATAACGATGCTGGTGTGTTCCTTCATTTAAAAGCGGTTTTGGAAGACGAAAAGCAAATTCCAGCTAACACTGTTGTAGGAAATGGTCGAATGCTTCCACACGTTGTGGTTGGAGATGATGCGATTCCATTACAAACGCATTTAATGAAACCTTACCCTTACCAAAGCAATTTAAGAGAAAAACAGTTTTTCAACGCCAGGCTTTCCCGAGGATGGCACGTTGTAGAACACGCTTTTGGCATTTTGTCAAATAGATTTTGAGTTTTCTTAGCTCCAATGAATTTAAAAAATCCAGAAACTGTTTTAATAATAACATTAGCCAGCTGTGTTTTACACAATTTTTTGTTGGATCCTAATGACATATTATTAAACCAATCCGTAGATTCCCCGATGGAAAACGATGAAAACCCTGACAGTATACAATCCTAAAAAGGGACGTGCAGAACATTTTCGTCAACAATTTATGTCATATTTTAATAATGAAGGCAAAGTAAATTGGCTGTGAAATGTTTGTATTCATATGTACGTATATTTAGATTTTCAATGTTTTTCTAATTCAACAACTTTATGTAATAATAAATACTAAAAATGATGATTCCTTATTGTTAAAGAAAATGAATTCAACAAATTTTTATTTATTTTTTGCAAGTTAAAAAATTCAGGTAATTTATATCGTATACTATATGATAACGGAAAAGAATTAAATAGGTTATTACAATAAATACAAAATTAAGGATTTCTAACAAATCAAAATATAATGTAACTTGTGAACCCTGCTTTCCTGTACTTTAAATATAAGATTAAATCTTTTTGTAGAGGATTTGAATGCATAAATAATTAAAATAAAAAATATAAAGAAACAAAATATAAATGCAATAATCAATTTTACAAACAAGATTAAGATTAAATCTTGTTGTACAGAATTTGAATGAATAATTAAATAAAATAAAATAACAATTATAAAAAAAAAAAATATAAATCCAATAATCTATTTCACAAACAAATATGAATTCAACAGTAAAAATTTAAAAAGTATACACTTTAATGACAAAGTCACCTCTCAGTCTTTCTGTTTCTCAGTCTTTGCTTTTCAGGTATGGGTTTTGTGAAATCTGGAAAGAAAAATTGATTTTAATATAATGTATGTATGTTTATATGCAGGGCTAATTAACTACCTTTTAAAATTAATCGAAATCATCATTACTAAATACTCCCTGCATTGAAATTTCTAAAATGTCGCCGGGTTCTGGCGAAAAGAATACAAATTCATCTTCAATATTTCTATTTTGTGATGAACAAGATCGAGCTCCTACAAAAATCTCCGTGGACACAGAAGAGGTAGATTTCAGCCGCCTTTTTTCAGCGGATTCATTGCAAAGTTTTTGCATTAAGCATTGAACTTGCCAGGCTGCATCAGTTTGGTCTTCTGCGTGTATTTCTTCCATTTGAGCTGTGACAAGATTTCCCAGCCACGCAAACTTTTTTTCACTTTTTCTTCTGGTAATCATGGTCTTCAAGTCGTTCATCTCGTTCCGAAAAACATTTATTGAACTTGAGCCCTAATTAAATACATATATATAAAATAATATAAATATATACATACATACATATTTACATATATCAAACATTACAAACATACCGTTCTTCTTTTTGAAGGGGATTCATCATATGAACTTTCTTCTTGAGTGCTGCATATTTCACTTTGTACGTCCTTGGTTACGAGCTGATTATCACATACATATATATGTATGTATCTACATACAAATAAATGTCAAAATAAGTTAACTAAAAAAATTGTGTAATTTCAAACCTCTATATAATTTATTCTTTCCCTTATATCAATATGTGTTTGCAGAAAATTTAGTTGTTGGAAGCACCAAAGTTTGGGAGCGTATATATTGGCAGACCCAGCTCCGCTTTTTTTTCTGCTTTTTTCGCTGCTCTTGGCTAATTTGTGTTCTTAGGTCCTTACATTTTCTTTTTATGTCATCCATTGTAATTGAGCACGTCACTGTTTGCATCTCCTTCAAAATAGTGTTGTATGCTTGTGCATTCTTGTCCCTGTCCAAATATTCTTTACACTTAACATTATAAATGCAATACTTTTCCTCAACCAAAGTTATAAATTTTTCAATTAAGTCCCGATTCCATTTAAACGCCATTTCAATAAACACTATGTAGTACGCTTTTAATTAAAATTTTTACAGTAAAATAAGTATTTTAGTTTTAAATATTTAAAACGTTTTGCGTTTAACTGAAATTTATAAAGTATTTACAGACCAAGAAGCGAAACACAGAATGAAAAGAAATGTCAAATATTCAACTAAAAAAAACAATTAGAAAATTGCTTGAAATAGCCGGGTACCGGCGATTATTTTTCCCTTTTTATTCCCCTCACCGCAAACATCGATAAACTAAAGAATTGCCCAACTAAAATCGTCGTGTGTGAACATAGACTAATTTTTTTACTTCGCCGATGTGTCTGCTAACCGACGAAGGAGGGCGATGTTGTGTACATTAGCTTGGATAGCATCAATCGCTGTCGGAACAGTTTTTTAGTGACCAGTGCTAGGACTTCATCACTTAAATAGTCTGACAACAATTAATACAATGTCTCACTAATGTACATTAGAGAAATTTTAATGATGTTGATTGACTTGCTCTGGCCAGGGTTTGAACCCAGGCCCCAAGTCATTGTTTGCTTTGTAGTCAACGCGCTAACCACTTCAGCTAACACCACCCTTACTTTAGAAAAGAGCCACTAGATTTTTCTTTCTAATTTAAATAATAATTTAATTTATAACAAAAATTAAATTTAGAGAAAACGAACTTAAGACTGAAAAAATAAAATTTCTTTGATTAAACATCACTCAGTTCGAATAAAAAATTTACAACCTAATTATAACACAATATATATTTCATTGTCTTGCAGATGGCTTGCAGTCTCATATTTTAAATTTTTGTTATTAGACATATCTTCGTTACCTTCAGCTACAAGAAGCCAGTCCTTTAATTTTTGCAAAAAAGTATTTTTACTGTTTTTAAAAAGGTTTTCTTTATCTTTCATATTAAATTCATTTACATTAGAATGAAAGTTAAGAAAATGCCTTTTTTAAATAAATTCACTATTATGCTGGGAACACAATTGGGACGAACGCCGAATTTCGTTGCGTAAATTCGTCGTGTGGCGCACAACTAGGACGAACAAACAATTGCTGTTATAATAATTCCAAAAATTGTGTGTATTTTTTATTACAAATTTGTTTTTATATACTTACAAACATAACAACGATAGAGTTACCGTATAAAGAAAATAATTCCTTTATAAAATTAAACATTAAAAAAAAGAAATTAGAAGAAATATTAAAAAAAAACTATTAAAAAACAAATTTCATCATTAATAATTATGTATATTTAACTAAAATGCTCTATATCATTAAAAGAAGAACTTATTAAAGTAAAAATTAACATTATTTACTAATATATTTTAAAACAAAAAAAAACATGATAACGCTGTACTGATTTCTTCGTCGTTCTTCGGCGTATGAAATAGAAATAAATCTATCAGAGAATTCGTCACGTACGACGAATTTCGTCGACGTCGGTGCTGTGTTCACTTTCATATGAATGCATGTGTTCTATTTTTGACGACGAATATTCGCAACCAAAAATTCGTCGTTCGTCCCAATTAGGTTCCCAACATTATTTGTAAATGTTTAATAGCATAAGAGCATTGCATATTGCCAAAAACATTCACAAGCATGAAATATTTACCAACTTGCACCATTGTATTAAACCTGTAAATAAATGTTTGCTAGACAAATTGTCTAAAATAACGTGAAGACAAAACAACAACAAAAATGTAAAAAATTAATAAAAATATGTAAGCATCCGCCTCATGTGTACTCGTCACTTGATCATTGACGAAAGAAAGAGCATAAGAATATGTGTGCCAAACAGTGTAGCCAGGTAAATATTGCTTAATATCTCTAAATTAAAGAGTGTTGTCCCCAAAAATCCCCATTTTAAAACTGGAAATCCCCAATTTTGTCCCCAATAAAGATATGTATATTAAGCATCATAAAAAAATTTTTTTTTATTAATTTTATTACATACATTTATTTAATTTAATGCATTTGTATGTGCTCAATGGAACTTTTGAATCCATAGAATATTTTAAAATTCCATTCACGGAATCAAATTTATTCTTCTTGCTATGCTTTCGAGTTGTAAATTTATAATTAATTCAAAATTTTCCATACTGAATATTTTAAGCATTTTTTTTTTGCTAGTACAGTTAAATAATCTAAAAAAAAATGTTTGAACTCCTTTTGCTTCTAATTCCTTTGAACATTCTATGCCAACATCAACTTCAGCAACAACCAAATTACTTTCCTTATCGTCAATTTGAGGGTGGTGTTGGCTGAAGTGGTTAGCGCGTTGACTACTAAGCAAACAATGACGTGGGGCCTGGGTTCAAACCCTGGCCAGAGCAAGTCAATCAACATCATTAATTTCTCTAATGTATATTAGTGAGACATTGTATTAATTGTTGTCGGACTATTTAAGTGATGAAGGCATAGCACTGGTCACTAAAAAACTGTTCCGACAGCGATTGATGATGTTCTAAGCTAATGTACACAACATTGCCCTCCTTCGTCGGTTAGCAGAAACATCGGCGAAGTAAAACAATTAATAAAATGCCTGCCAATATAGCTTAACAAAGTTAATGCGTCTACCTAACACCGGAGACGCCACAACACTGCTATACAAATTAACATAACGCGCAAAGCAGAGTTGTAAAAGAGTTAAGCCTTCTACATTTTCAACATCTATCTTATCTACTCTATACCTCTCTCTGAGTTCCGGCACAATGCACTGCATACGTAGGGGTCATCCCCTGAGTGCTGGTCCTAAAAAAAAAAAAAAAAAAAAAATTAGTACATCCATTTTGGCAATATCGAATTCAATAAATTCTGGTTTTAAAAATTTTGAACAAATTGTTATAAAAACCAACATCCTCAATACCATCGCCTTGAAATAATAGAAATATGGAGAAGAAAAACGCCAAGATACTTAAACATATGTGTATGTAAATATATTGTTGAAAGAAAATCGTAAAATAAAGCAAAATTGATAATAGGTATACTGAAAATGAAAAATCCCCAAATCCCTCCCCACGATAATCTGTCCCAAAAAACCAGCTAAAATCCCCAATTTGGGGAGAAATCCCCACACCTGGCAGCAGTGGTGACAAATGCGGTTGAGTTCGTTTTGCACTTTTGTCTAAAGAATTTTGAATTTTCCGGAACGTTGGCATATGTAAATGCTGATATAAATCATTCAAAAATAGGTTTTATTGCTGTTTAATTAGTATTAGTGAGTATGCGAATTCACTTAGCAAACAATACTAAGCGTTACTTTCTTTAGGAAATTATTTAAAACTTTCACAAACAATTTAATTGTCTATTTCAAAAAATACATGGGTTTTTCTGATGGGCTGTTCAATAAAAATATTCCCCATAAAACTATATGAGCGCTAAATTATGGGGTTGCTTTTATAGAATTTATTTCACTAACAAGAGATACTGATGTCCAGCGTTTTGTTCAATTAGGGTCACGCACCGCATCTGCAATTACCGAAAAGCTGCGAAGTATTATTAATTCGTATTGAATTTCATACTCGCATTTCGAAATATCGCAGTGGAAAGGGTTTTGAAAAATATCCATCACTGGTTGTATTTCTCCAAGTTTTTGCAAAAAGGTATTTACTGTTATTTATTTACTGTTTTTAAAAAGGTTTTCTTTATCTTTCCTATTAAGTTCATTTACATCAGAATGAAAGTTAAGAAAATACCTTTTTAAAATATATTCACTTTTATTTGTTAATATTTGTACAGGCTAAGGTTCGTAAATGTTTATAATCAGAGAAATAGTAGGTAGACATTATTAACTTATTTTGAGCAACAAAGGAAAAATTTGATATTTATACATCCCTTTTGTAGATTTTTCAACAGCACTGGCTGAACGTTGTTTTTCGGTAAAAGCCACTAAACCTCGTCAGTATTCATGTGCAAATGCTTTTTCTCTACTTGTTAGGTAGCTTCTTTGAACGTCATTACATACTCTATTTATACACAATTACAAATATAAATAGAATACGGGACTTATTTCTACTGGATGCTAGATGGGGAATTTTTTATATTTTGTTTTTATTTGTTATTATATATTAAACATTACAGTGCTTCCAGCGAATTATATTCTACAATACCCAATCCCCTGATTTTTTGTTCTACTTAAGACAAACTTTTTTGGTTTGATTTTTAAACTTAAGTATATTTTTGATTAATTTTCGTTTTTTTAACATATAATTAGCACAGGCCCTTCCTTTTTTGTGTATGTATATTAATTGTCATTTTTTTTTAAATTACTACGAACATCTTTATTATTAATATTTGTACAGGCTAAAATTCGTAAATGTTTATAATCAGAGATATATTAGGTAGGCATTGTTAACATATTTCGAGCAAAAAAGGAAAAATGTAATATTTATACATTCCTTTTGTAGATTTTTCAACAGCACTGGCTGAATAGAAACAAACTAAAATAACAACAAAAATGTAAAAAATGAATAAAATATGTATGCATCCGCCTTATGTATACTCGTCGCTTGATCATCGACGACTGAATGAAAGAGCATAAGAATATGTGTGACAAATGCGTGTGAGTTCGTTTTGCACTTTTGTGCAAAGAATTTTGAATTTGGCGCAACAATAATATAAATGCAAACATTTTTAAGTTAATAAATTGCATCAGACAAGTATTTATTCAGAAACAATTTAAAAATGACAAAACTTAAAAAATTTCGCTATTAAAGATTGGTATGGTCGCAGAAATTAAAAAAAAAATATATCATTGAACAAAAGAAAAAATTACTTTCATCAAGCATCTACGATTAAATTGAAAGCTTAATATTTTATTCAGTAATTAATAACGGCCTGTTTCACACTGTCGAGAAGTCGATGTCGTTCTCTTATTTATATTGAAAACAAAAACAAAATATTTGAATTTGTTTTTAATATAAATAAGAGAACGGCATCGACTTGTCGACAGTGTGAAACTGGCCGTAGTAATTGTGCGTTCTTGCAAATATTCGCTGTGTATCCAATAAAAAAATAAAGAGAAATATTAAAATGCAATGAGACATAAACCTTCTTGTGCAAAAGCTATCATTCAACTGAATAAAATTAGGGAACTGAATAAATAATCGATTTCAATTTTTATCGATTATTTTCTTTTCATTGTCGAATTTTTGTAATCGATTTTATTAATAGTAAACATCGATTTTTAATAAATCGATTATTAGATTTACACATTTTAAATAGATTTTTGTAAATAGAGCCGTCTGTGCGACGGATGAAAAAATAGGTAAGTAAGTTTACTGAACAAGTCGATAAAAATTCAGTGCCAATATACTTACATATATGTAATAATTATTTAATTAAGGTTCATTATTTAAACTCAAAGTTTAAGGAAAAGCTTATTGTATTTTTTAGTTTTAAGACTAAACGATTTCCGCTTTATTTATTATTAACATTCACCAGTTAATTTCATTTTTAATTTAGTACAATGTTAAACTATGTACTGATCATTTTATTCGTTTTTCTCATTGTCTAAACTTAAATTATAGTGAGTGATGTAGTATGTATTTTAGTTTTGAGACTAAAAAATGTTATTTTTTACTCTTATTGTTTTGTACTATTTTGACTTATATGGTTGATACTGAGATTACCGGCTAATTTGGACATAATTTTTCGGCATTTAAGTTTTTCGGAATTTAGTATTTCAAAGTATGTAGCTTTAATACTTCAAGGAATAGCTACTTAATTATCGTAGGTACACTTTCTTAAAGATTAACCGAATAATATGCAATTGCAAAATATGTCCCCCAGGTAATATATACGAAACTACAAGTGAAAGAATCTATTAAAATATTCAAAAAATAAATTAAATATTTCTCCTTTAAAGGGTGATAAAAAACATTAAAAATATATTAGATTTTCTTAAAAACAAAATATTTAAAACTTAATAATACAACTACCGATTAATTAAATAAATAAATACATTATCTCAAGAGAAAAATAAAAACCAACAAAATGAGTAATGTATGCGACCAATGCAAGAACCCTCTCCCAACTTCTGGTGATTTTGTAAAGTGTCTCAATTGTAAAGCATCCCAGCGGTAAATTGAACGAAGTACCTAGATAATAATCAATGACATCAGGATGACATTTTAAGCGAACGATATAAGTACTTAAAATGTTATCTATGTGTAATCTAATTAATTTTATCCACTCATTATAACTTCAATTACAATATAGTCGAAGAGTTGGTTGAGTATATTTGCAAAAATGTTTAGGAATTTTTTTGTCTTCTTTTAGTACACAAAAAATGCAAAAAAATATCCACTCATTATAACTTCCATTACAAAATAAGCGAAGGTTTGGTTAATGTATGTTTCTACTCTTAATACACAAAAAATGCAAAAACAAAAATGCCGTAATAGTGGCATTAAAAAAATACAAAAATTGTTTCAATTCTTTTTCTGTTTGTTAGTTTATCGTTGATCGCAGAACATAAAGCTTACACCACAAGTAAATTTCTAAAAAGGTATTTACATACATACATATAAAATCATTGGGATTAGTGGTACTATGTTCTAGCCTTCGCTTACAAATGCAAATTAAACCGTAATGAACGTGCATTACACCATAACTTGCTAAGATTTATTGATGTATCATTAACGTTGCTTAAGACTTCGCTTATGAAGTAAACGCAATTGAAATGCGAATCACCGACATCGCTGGTTACTCTTTAAGCGAAAGCGCACCGATTAAACGACCTATGACACTCCTATGCTAAATATAAGTAGTAATATAAGCGACAGAATCATCACTGATAGCTACTAAATATTGCTTACATCAGCGATTAAATAATGACTATTTTTACCGCTGGGATGTTACCATTACGCCCCTTGCACCACCGTCACCAAAAGGACTTATGATGGTATGCATGCTGATAGAAAACTTGAGTGGAAATGCCAAAAATGCCGAAAAAATAAATCTACAATACCAAATATTGCATATACGAATGAACAAATTAGAGCAAAGAGCCATCAACAAAAACATTGAAATAAATAATGTACAAAAACAAAATTTGAGTGCATTGGAAGTCGTGAGAAAAGTTGCCTCTTCTTTAATTGATTTAGCTGATATTAGCGATGCCTACAGATTAAAAAATAAAAACAAAATTATAATTGAATTCTCATCTCTCCATAAGAAAAAAGAAATAATGGATAAAGCTAAAGGTCATAGAATCGATGCTGATGTACTAAACGATGATGTAGAAAATAAAACAACAACTAATAAAAATAAAGTCTACGTTTACATACATAAATGACGAGCTGACTGCATACAATCGACGGCTCCTATGGTTAGCAAAAAGTAGAGCTAAGGAATGTAAGTGGAAGTTCGTTTGGATCAAGAATGGAAACATCTTTGTACGTAAAATGGAAAACTCTCCAGCCATCATCATCAACAATACATCAGATATTGAATTAATAAATACAACAATATCACTTTTTTAATACAACAATGTCAATTATTTTTATTATTTAAAATAACCATTTGTGAACCTTTTTCTCGATAATCATAAAATGAATAGCACAAATAAACAAACTTTGAAAAACTTTAGTGAAATAAATAAAACTTTAGTAAGTTATCCCCTTTCGTTAATCTTTATGAACATTAGATCGCTTCGCAAAAATTTTGTAACCTTTTTAGTTGATGTACAAAACGTATTAAATGAAATTAAAATTATTATTCTTGTTGAAACAAACATAACCGACGATGAAAACGACCTCTATAATATCAACGGTTTTAACTCTTTTTTCCATAATAGAAAAGATAAAAGGGGTGGTGGTATTGCTGTTTACACCAAACAGAACATAAATATTGCTGAAATAACCATGAATACAATCTCGTTTGAGTCAATTCAACTAGAAGTAAATATAAACAACACAACTTTTACCATTCTCCCAATTTACCGACCACCTTCCCTTAATGTAAACAATTTTATAGCTGAACTGGACGAAATACATAATAAGCAAAACAAAGAAGAAACAAGAAATGATCGTTGTTGGAGACATGAATATTGATATTCAAAAATTAAATTTAACAACAACAAAGTACTTAGAAATGTTCTCATCGAATGGTTTACATTGTATGATAACTGAAAGCACAAGAATTGATTTGAATAAAAATACAAACACATGCATTGATCATCTCTTTCATGGTGGAATTAATAAGGTGCGCGCAAGAAGGAATATGGTTTTTTGTAGGGTTGTGTTTTGACCGTTAAATAATCTGCAAAAATATGGTAAGTTAATTCGGTCTTGTCAAAAGTTGTTTACATTTTTGGCCGCCATCATGAATATTTTTGTTTACGTTATGCTTTTTGTTTTTGCGTAACCACTATGTATGTTATGTATACAGCTTTTTTTTGACAACATTGGCTAATTTTTACACAAACAAAATGCATATCGTTTTTTTTTTTGTTGCGTTGATAAGCGCACCTTATTAATTCCACCATGATCTCTTTGTTAAATGCAATCAAACAAACACACAAACCTACGCAGCAATAATAACAACAACCGCAACAGATCACTACTCTCTTTTCTACTCTGCTTATAAAGAAATTCAGAGTAAGAAATACGACGACCATCAGGGTACAAAAATAATTGCTAACAATAAGGTAAATCATATGATAAGAAGTATAAAATGGAATGACCTCAGTCGTCAAAATGATAGCCCAAACGACATATATAATCAAATTCATGAAAAATTCAGCGAAATATACAAAAACTCAACAAGAAATATAATTCAAAACAAATCGAGATCTAATAATCCGTGGATAAGTGAGATAATTATTAAAGAATGTACAATCAGGGATAAACTTTTTAAAATTTGGAAAAATAACCCAAAAAATAAAACATTTGAAATGAATTACAAAAAGTTTAGAAATTTGTAGAATAAGAAAATATATAATGCTAAAAATAATTATTATAAACATAAATTTATAGAAAATAGAAACAATATGCGTATTACTTGGCAACTAATAAACGAAATAGTCGGCAAAAAAACAAATAATTTAGACAATACAATTCTGCAAAACTTTAAACATATTAATTTAAAAGCTATATTAGATAATTTTGCCACCAGCTTCAATGAAAATGTACAGAAAATATTGCATAGTTGCAGTATCAATACACTAAACAGCATAACTACAACAGTAAGTACATCGATGTATCTCAGTCCCACAAGCAAAGAAGAAGTTTATAATATACTAAACCACCTTAATATTAAAAAGAGTGCAGGTATCGACGGAATTAGACCAAAAGACCTAAAAAGTGGCGCCAGCTTTGTTACACCGGTTCTGACAGCGCTCATTAATTCCTGCTTAAATAACGCAAATATACCAGATACTCTTAAAGTGTCACTTATACGACCAATATACAAACAGGGCTCCAAATCAGACTATAATAACTACAGGCCCATATCCATTTTACCAGCTATAGAGAAAATTATTGAAGAAATAGTTGTCAGAAGGCTCACCGAATTTCTTGAAAAATATAAAATTATAAACAAAAACCAATTTGGTTTTCAAAAGAAAAAAATATAAATATGCTACTTGGAAACTTTGCAACATACATTAACGATTGCTTAAGCAATAACCAGCACTGTTTAGCGCTATTTATCGATTTTAGCAAAGCATTCGACACTCTATCACATGACAAACTAATAACTATACTAGAAAGAAATGGAATAAGAGGAAACTGTTTGAATTGGTTTAAGAACTACTTGAGTTTCAGAAGATATAGAGTTAAAATAAATAGCAACCTTAGCGAAGAAATAGCAACAACTCATGGAGTACCTCAAGGTTCAAAACTGGGTCCACTATTATATATCGTATATGCAAATGATATGATCAATCAATTAAAAAACTGCACCACCTTTGCCTATGCAGATGATACTGCAATCATTGTATCACACAAAAATGTTAACACTGCTAGTAGAATTTTACAAAGTCAACTAGACAATGTCTCGAAATGGTGCCACGATAATTGTCTTGTCATAAATGCTACGAAAACTAATACTATGATCACACGAGAAGATGAAGCACTTGCTTCGCCTCTGAAGCATGTTTATGAATCTAGCTGTTCACACGACTCATGTACTTGCTTCGATTTGACAGTTCTCTTTTTAATAACAAATATAATCTAAAATAGATAAAAAAATGAGTTAAAATTATTACGCATTTTTAAAAATGCACAAACATATTTTTTGTTTCCATTATTGTTTTATATTTATAGTTTTAATTTAATTTTTCACTTTTAATTAAAGTTTTTGTTGTGTTTTTTGCATCTAGTTCAGATAAACTACCGATAAATTACGATAAAATTTAGAGAAGACAGCAATTTTTCATGCTTCGCAAGTAGATTCAATATGAATCTACATGCTTCGCTCTCAAAATTTTGTATGGCGAAGCATGTTGCTTCGCTTATGATTGGGATGTGAAGCATGAATAGAGAGCGAAGCATGTTCCGTGTGAACGTAGTATAAACTCATGCACATCAAACCACGACATATTTTACACACAAATATTAAAATAAAATTCCATGATATCGATTGCTTACATAAAAACAACAAAAACAACAACATTGACCCAAACGATAGCTGCAACCTTTACATAGACATGGTTAATACATACAAGTATCTGGGTGTTTTCATTGACGAGAATTTTAAGTGGAAAAGGCACATAACGCACATTCAAAAAAAACTCCGTACATCAGCTTTCATGCTTTTCCATTTAAGTAATTGTACATCCACTGTAGTGCTAAGACAAGCATATTACTCTCTGGCCGAATCCTATCTAAGACATGGCATAACAGGGTGGGGAATGCAACATATGTAAGACAATTACAAAATACACAAAATAGGTTACTGAAAATTCTAAAGCTAAGATCCCACTATCGGCGCAATGCACCAATTTTCGTCGCAATTCATGTGCCGATAGTGTGACCGCACACAATTTTTCAAAATGCGACAATCTGCGCCGAAATTGTGCTGAGTATGGACAATCCAAATCAACCTTGATGCGCCGATAATGTGAACCCACTATTGCTCAATGTTAAGCAATCAATTTGTAAAAAATGCGCCGATTTTTGTCGGCCACTCGTGCGCCGATCACAGTCGACAACCAGTGCCGATACACGGGCTGGAAAACCGAATTTTGAAATTGCACACCTTGTAAAACTATTTTTTTTAAGCTTAGTTGTACCAAAATTAATTTTTTATTATCTTTTATGCATTTAAATTTTATTTATTTGTTGTGGGTTAGCAAATCTACATATACGCAAAAAATTAATAAAAATTTTAAAATCAAATTCTTGAGTATTTGCTCGAATAAATGTTATATTTTATTCATATATTGTTAAAAAATTGTTATTGGTTGGTAATCTATGTATATGCATTTCGTTGTTAGCTTAATACCAACTCATCAGTAGATATTTACTATTCATGTTTAAAAAGTTACAAAACTCATCTTCCCATACATAAACTCGCAATAATAAGTTTGCGAATTACTAAAGCATACGCAAAATTGCTTTTAAAAAACTTTAAAAACATCACACAAATAATTTTTTTTCATTCGATATAAATCTGTTTACTTTTGTTATAACTTTTATACAGTTACACAACCTTTTGTTGGCAATAAAAGTTTTTATAAGGCAAAATAAAAACAAACTTCCCTTTTACAAAATATAACCTTTTACTCAAGTATTCATGTTTTTAGTAAAGATCAACTGATGAGTTGATATTTAACTACCAACGAAATGCACATATGTAAATTAGCTAACCCATAACAAGTAATAATATTTTAAAAACATATATTCCTAAGTATTTGTGCGAATAAAATGTTATATTTTATATATATATTAAAACATTTAATATAACATTTGTACTGTTGAACAGAAAAAAAAAACGATTTTACCATCCCTGAAAACATCTGTTTACAAAATAACAAGAATAGAAGTACGTGCTGGGTAGTAGTATATTCAATTAAAATTCATTAATTTTTTATTATTATATACATATTAATACTCCTATATTAATTATATACACAATATATACGGCCAAAGCAGTTTTCTCTTTTTCATTGTAATAAATGCCGAAAATTAAACTGTATCTGCCAACAAGCAAATAAACAAACGCATATACATATACGTACATACATACTCGTACATACAATACATACATGAGCAAACGATAACCTAGCTAAAAGCCTAAGGGCCATTATTACAACTAAAAATAGTTATTTTTAGGATTATATCTGCCACATAATTGGTTTTTGATTATAACAAGTTAAAATTAACCTAAAAAGCTAACATGAGGTTAATCTTCATGCTAACTTTACAAGTGAACATTAGGAATTTGAAGCTGCCATATTTTGTGCTGCAAATATGGTAACTTCAATGTAAAATTAATTATTGAATGACAGTTATATGTATGTAAAATTAAATTATTCTAACTTCTAAAATAAAAATGGAAAATATACAACGTTTATTTTATTTGAATGAGTTAGCTGATATTTTTGAAAACTCTCAGACTCGAAGTAAAAGACCAAAAACATTCAAAAAAAAGTAGATTATTTTGTGCACTATATTGAAATGGAATTTATGAAAAGATTTGAGAAAAAATACATGCAAATTCATTTTAGAAAAAATTGGAAAACGCTTAGAATCAAGCAGTCAGAGGTCTGTATCCGCACATAAATATTTACATACATACATTTTTATGTACGTGCAAAAATTAAAACGATATTGTTCCAGACATTATTCTGTATCACCTAAGACAAAATTACTATTAACGCTCAGATTTTATGCAAGTGGCAATTTTCTAATAACTGTTGGTGACTTCTGCGGCGTAAGTGTTTCCACGGCAAGCTGAGTAGTTAAAGAAACATCGAATGCTTTGGCTGCTTTATCGAAAGATTTTAGTATGTTTCCATCAAATGCAAAGGAAACGCAGGAAGTGGTGTCAGATTTTTTTAGAATCGCAAAATTTCCAAAAGTTATTGGAGCTATAGATTGCACTCACGTACGCATTCAATCACCAGGTGGAAATAACGCAGAAATATTTCGTAATAGAAAAGGATATTTCTCTTTTAACATTCAAGCTGTGTGCAATGCTAAGCTTCAGTTTCAGGATTTGGTTGTGAGATGGCCTCGCTCGGCACATGACAGCAACATATTTAAAAACATCCGCTTAAAATTCCGTTTCGAAAATGGGAATTTTAAAAACTATACTCTTCTAGGTGACTCAGGATACAAACAATGTAGGTATATGATGACACCGTTATTAAATACAATAACTAGACCACAAAACCTTTACAATGAATCGCAAATTCGCACTCGCAACCCAATTGAGAGATGTTTTGGGGTTTGGAATAGACGTTTTCCAATATTGTCAATGGGGTTGAGATTGGCTACAGAAACCAAAATGGCTGTCATTGTAGCTTGTGGCGTTCTACACAATATTGCAATTACTTCAAACGATCCACTTCCACCAACAAATGAAACATTACCACTAGAACCCCCTGAAGCAAACATCTCCGAAAGCCTGGAAGAACAGACTCATATTTTTAGCAATGAAAACTCAACGGCCAGAACTATTTTAATAGACAACTATTTTACAAAGTGAGTTTTCAATTATGTATAAGTTTCTTTATTTAAAAATTTCGTACATTAAAATGTTTTTATTTTTAGTCTTTTATAACATTCACAGCAATGTACCATTAAAAAACATAAAACAAGAAATTCCCACAAAAAAATTGGCATAAAAGCAAAATCAGCTGCATATTTGTGATAGTGGGGTACATCGTGTTCAAGTTCACATGTGATAAAATAACGTTTACCGAAGAAATTTAACAAAATATAAAGTAGTTTCAAATCTTTTATTATCAAAAATTAAAGTAAAGGAAATTATAAGGAATGATGAAAATAAATAATAAAATATGAGTAAAATATGAAAAACGTTTATTTTTTTTTCCTGCCAACTCCAAACTCAAAATTTCATTTTTTAATTTAAGGGAAATCATCTCCTGCTCATGCTTCTCATTAGCTCTAATACTTTCTTCCCTATAAAATTTTTGCTGTAGCAGCACTAGCTCCATTTTTTTCTTCCTCAATACTTCTCTTCCGTTTTGCAGCGAAAACTAACTCCTTTGATTTTGGTTCTCTCAACAAAGCTGGCTTCCAGCTTGACCAATCCACACTTTTCTCTGGAGAGGAATTTTCGTCACTGTGAAAAAAACAAACATACGCTGCATTTCAAGATAAATTAAAGAATATATTCTGGTTTATTACGGTTCTCGATTCGACTTCGACTGCTGTAATAGATTAAAGAAAAATGTTTTGTTGTATTTTAGCAGATACTTCACTGACTTTTGCCGTTGAAACTCCACCGCCTGTACGGTATGTTTCCGCTTTCTGCTCTGCCATTTCCGATCGCGATTTCTTTTTCAGCAAAACATACTTGTCACGCAATGCCTTCCACTGACGGTGTACTCCCATTGTTGCTCCAAATTTTTCTCCAATTTTTTTCCATGCCTCTTCTTTTTCCTTCCATACTACTGCATCTGATTTTTTGTTTTCTAGCACACTTTTGTGGCTTTCGACCAAATCTACCAACAGTGTCTCTTCTTCCGTCGTATAGTTTTTTGCTCTTTTCTTTGCAGATTCACTATCATTAAGTACTTTTGACATATTTTTTGTTTTTAACACTAATTAAAACAAAACACAAAAATAACGGCACGAAAAAATTTCCTCTGATTTCAGTTAAGGAAAAAAGCAAAAGTAAGTCGTTGCCACTATGTAGTTTTAACAACCAAAAGTAGTCGGTGTCTACTGCAATGTTGCCACAGTATATAAATCACGTTTTTTATTTTATCAGACAGTTGTAATAATGGAGAAAACTTAATGTTCACTTTATCGTTCACGTTAGCTAATCTTCATGTTAACTATTGTGAACTTTAATATTAAGTTGTAATAATGGCCGTAAATGTACTCGATGTTAAAGGTATATACTACACAACTTTAGTTAATGAATTTTTTAATGATCCTCGCTTCTTGCATGTAATTGATCACACACACAACACAAGGTGTCGATCTGCAGGCAAATTTTATTGTTAATTTTATTTTATTGCTAATTTTATTATTATCTAATTTATTATTATTTAATTTTTTATTATTATTTCATTTTTAATTTTTTTTTATTTTTTATTTGTAAATGCTATGTATTATAATGAAATAAATAAAAAAAAAAAAAAAAAAAAAAAAAAAAAATTTATAGGGCAGACAAAATACGATAACAAACACAATCATTTTATTTCATTTAAAAACAATTATTTTAATTCAGTTCGTTTATTTATTCGTTTAGGCTTATTCTAAGCAATTATGTTATAAGCTATTAATAATTATTAGTTGTATTTAACGCCACATTCGTGCACAATAACGATTGGTGTTGGCAATATACCCTGAACTTGATAAACAGAAATGTAAGATATATCACTTTTATTATATTTTTGACAGGGGAATGATGGCAGGGGAATGACGAATATGTAAAAAAAAAAATTCTCTGCTGGTAATTGAAGTACTTACCTGTAAATAAATTTGGCTGACCTGGAAGCTGATAATTAAAATGAACTACAAAAACATAAAATATTCAGAATTTTTTTTATTCCCCGGTATGAATGACCAACGTAAGTGTGAATGCTCGATACGTAAGGCAAAATAGCACTGACCTCTCTTTATTAATATTGTTGGTGAAAATGCTGCAACATATACATATACGCAGAAAACATAATGTTCTTTCAAATTTATATTATTGCAAATCACTAATATTTCGAAAAATTAAGTTTTAACAAATATACGATTTTACAGGGGAATGACGTGAAACTTGAGGGACAAAATATTATCATTCATAAAAATATAAATTGATAAAATATGATAGACATGACGTGAAAAAAGAGATCATTTAATATTATTCTTTTTATTGTACAATCATTTTATTAAAATATTTTATACTATTTTGTTAAAAATTTGATATATTGTTAGGGACAGCCACTTTAGCAGGTATTAAAAAAAAAAAAAACAATTTTAGGAAAAATTATTTCAGAGGCAGCAAAAGACTTATAAAACGTCGCTGTGGAGTAAATAATAAAGTGAAATATATTTCTTTTTTTCCCCTTTTAATACAAATATAGCAAATTAGGCCGTAATCTCAGAATCAACCATAAAATTTTTCACAGTTATAAATATTTGTATATGTATGTGAAGAATTCGAATTTGAATTGATAAAATTAGAAAATCGTCCATTTGGTTATTTTTTTATTCTTATTATCTTAAATAATTTTTACATGACATTTTCACTAACACATCGAATAAGTATTTTTCGTATAAACAATCGAAGTGTGAACAATAATCGATTATTTTTTTAAAATTCGATTTATCTCTAAACAAAAAAAATCGATTATTGAGTAATCGATTGCGACTCGAGGTCACATCCCTAAATGAAATTGTTTTTTATTTTTTACATTTTAGTGGGTTGTTTTCAGCGTTGACAACTTGGTGCGTTTTTGGTGCTTTTCTAAATGTTTTGTGCGAAGAATATCTGAGTTGGTGCGTGGTGCGCTTTTTTCTTAATTTTGGATCGTTTTTTTAATTTTGGGTGGCTCCAAAACATATTAAACACAATGTTTTGTTTCAGTATGAGAAAAAAGAATTTTGTACAAAAAATACAACTGTTTCAATACCATTTCATTCAATTGTGTACAATTTTTACATTAAATTTTACAGACCATAATAAGAGCAACCATTAATGATGTTTAAGAGGTACTAAAACACATTCACGAAAACCGTTAAACCGTCTTGTTGTTATAGATGATTTGTAACATTTCATTATAAGAAATTTGTTTTCCCTTTTAGATTTTCAGAGTACATAATTGTTTGTTGTCGTAAAAGTTGCTGTCAATTGTGTTGAAGAGCTTAGCAAAAATAAGTATTCTCGAGACTAGCGATCATTGTTTGATTATTATAAAATGCATAAAAAATGCGTTTATATAAAGTGTTGTAACACTAAAATTAACAAAATTTCTATTTACTAAAAGAAATATTTAAAGTTAGTGTCAATAATGGAGTCTAAAAAAGGAGATCATAAGCGAAATACGAAAGGATTTGGGAGTCACAATGTGAGTTTAAGCAATGGTTTCGGCCTTGACCAAATAATAACACAAAAACAAGATGTTTTTATTGAAAATGCGATATCACGCTTAGGTAAATATCCAACCTTGTTCGGTATGCTGGAACACGGACACACATTGCAGCTCATTTAGCTACAACCGACATCAACAACCAGCATTGTACAAAATGTTTAATCCCATTGCAATTATGATATTATGCCATTAGCAGTACAATTTGAATACGACGTCGAAATATTATCTAGTATTGAAAAAGGGTGAATGATTCACTTCATGCAATGGCACAATATTGTATCATTATTAGAATTTTGGACTAAAGTTATATGTTGTAAAGACGCAAAATTAATTCAATAAAAATTTTCAATACAAAAAAAAAATTCTGAACTTGGTGCGTTTTTTGTTAAATGGCGCGTTTTTTTCTCCATTTTGGTGCCTTTTGAAATTTCAAAATTGACAACGCTGGTTGTTTTATTTTCATTCGGTTGTGTTCGGTTGTATACATATATGAAGCCGAATGATGTTCGGCACATGTTCCACCCCTTTGAATATCACTTATGTATGTACATATATATGTACATATGTATGTCTGCACATTAATATGTCAGAAACACATGACACGTATTTAAGCATTCTATAACTACAAAAACGTTGGATTTTACGACAGATATAGGATTTGTATAATATGCTAGCTTGGTATACTGCTTGGTATGTGTTCTAAGCTAAACTACAATTAAACTATCAAACAAAGAGGTATATAGTTGGTATATGTATATACTACGAAAATGTACGTAGTATAAAAGTGGTATCTCATTAAACAAAGCTTCTTAGCTGTATAAGAATTGTGTAAACCCAGTAAAAAAATATGCTGTCAATTTTTTGATATTTGGCAGTTATAATTAGTATTTTTTTTAATTTCTGTGTATGATAAAATGTCTTCAAAAAGAAAAATTTTGGGAAGCAAGGAAATTAATATATTGATAGACGTATGAAAGAATCACTTCAATGAGCTGTAAAATATATAATTTTGTTATTATTATTTATAATAATTCTTAAAAGTTTTTCGCGCTCCACATTTTTAAACATATGATCGAACATAAAAACAATAATAGTAGTATACATACTACAAGTCTGTCACACCAAAACAGTATGTAATGGCACTAAAATTCACGGGCCGTATTTAAAATTCTTAAATAAATATTTATAGTTAAAAAAGGGATTTGCTTATTTGGGTGTAAGATGGATCACATCCGTCAAGTGGGAAGCAGACTACATCTGCCAAGTTGTTTAGTTTAATTTCAGGTACACAAAGGGTTAACAAACTGGTAGAGAACTACGTGTGAGCAGAGAACCATAGAAGCAGCAGAGACAACTGTAAGAAGAGTTTGATGCCAGGACAGAGTGATGCTGGGAACATAATTGGGACGAACGACGAATTTTTCGTTGCGAATATTCGTCGTCAAAAATAGAACACATGCATTCATATCAAAGTGAACACAGCACCGACGTCGACGAAATTCGTCGTACGTGACGAATTCTCTGATAGATTTATTTCTATTTCATACGCCGACGAACGACGAAGAAATCAGTACAGCGTTACCATGTTTTTTTTTAGTTTTAAAATATATTAGTAAACAATGTTAATTTTTACTTTAATAAGTTCTTCTTTTTATGATATAGAGCATTTTAGTTAAATATACATAATTATTAATGATGAAATTTGTTTTTAATAGTTTTTTTTTAATGTTTAATTTTATAAAGGAATTATTTTCTTTGTACGGTAGCACTATCGTTGTTATGTTTGTATGTATATAAAAACAAATTTGTAAAAAAAAAACACACTTTTTTTTTTTGTATTATTATGACAGCAGTCGTTTGTTCGTCCTAGTTGTGCGCCACACGACGAATTTACGCAACGAACTTTTTCCAAAGAATTCGTCGTGCTAGACGAAATTCGGCGTTCGTCCCAGTTGTGTTCCCAGCATGAAGCATTAAACACATTCGCCACAGCAGACTACCGACTACCACCTGTCAAAATTAGAATACATGTGTGCATATGAGAATGATTATATTGAATACAGCAAGGCAAAACGGCAAAACGGATTAGAAATATTTTTTATTGTAAGATAAAAAAAAATTACAAATTTAAATGTTATAATATATATGCATCAAGATTTTTATTAGCTTTATTGTTATATGGAATATTGACTTTAGTCAAAAATACCAACATTGTTAAAGTTTTAAAAAAACTCACAGGGTAATAGCTCTTTTTTATCTAAAAATGTTTGTGTAATTTTTCGGCGCTCTCTCTCTAGATTCCGCAGTTTCGGGGTTCAGCGCTTTAATACATTATTGATCATAAGTCCTACAATATAGATCGAATATAAACGACATAGGTATCATTTCAAATACTCTAAATAACTCATTTAATTCTTAAAATCATCATTAAAGAAGCACAACTTACGTATGTCATCGGTGACAGCTTTCAAGTATACACCAAAAAAAGCATGGTAAGTTCTCTGCAAAAGCGAAAAGTCAGATAAAAAAAATTTAAAAGTGAATTTCACTCGCAATGGGTAAATTGTTTTAAAAATTTTGTATACCAGAATAAAGGTATTTTAGAGAAGTTTAGAGTGATATCCGCATCGCTTATATCCGTTCCATATTCTAGGAGTTATGGCCAATAAAAAATAAGTTTTGAACCCCGTAACTCCGGAGCCAAAAGAGATCCATGAGATGCATTTTTTCAGTTAAAGCGAATCCATACAAATTGATGTGAGTGGCGAATTCAATTCGCCCTAGCAAACTAAACAAGTAAAAGCGCTAAATATCACCACTGTAATATACATAAATGAATCGTTGCAACAATTCAGGATCAGCTGTTTACTGTGTACCTGTCGTATCCAAAATAATTAAGTAGCTGCTGAACGGCTACAACGGTAGCTAGCAGCATTTGTGTTCTTGTGTTCGTGTAGTCTGCTGTGGCGAATGTGTTTATACCTTGAGTGTAGACGGCGAGAAATAAAACAAGCAGCAGACAACAAAAGAGTACACGATACAACATGAAGCTAAGGAGAGAAACATAACAGGGACAACATGTAAGCAGAAGTCAGACCAACAGCAGCAATCGCAAATGCGTATAGGATACAGAATCGAACCGATGAGAGACAAAGGAGAACAGAGCAAGATGTAGTAACTACGAAACCACATTTATGTAGTTTGCCAACTATATAAAAGGGGCAGCGAAATACACAATCGATCTTCTTTGGTGGGATATCAGTGAACGGATAAGATGTTCAGGCAACCGGTGAGATTGAACAGGGTTATTTTAAGAGAAGTGCTAGGGAAATTAAGGACTAACAACACTAATCCTTTCAGGAGTAAGAACAGGGTACTGGTTAACAATCAGTCAGATAAGGCGGATAATATCCATCTTGACTCAACCGGATAACATCCAGTTGGGAGGAGCGGCTAGGGCACTGGCTCAGGGTTTTTTTTGTGTTAGCGTTCCGCTGAGTTTCACACCCCGGATCATAGGGCATAAGCAGGGCCCGGATCACATCCGGAGTTTCTAAAGAAACAAGAGACAGGAGATAGAGAGCAGGAGCAGCGGCACGTCCATCACGGAAAACTTCCTTCACTGATCACGTAAAAGATTTACAAGTATTCACAACGTTTAAAAATAAGAATAAATAAAGGGTGTGATACACAAAGAAAAAACAGAATAATCAGAGTTATTATTTAGACAAGGACCCTGGACAAGATGAGCTATACCAGCTTCCAGAAACCGGAGTAACCAAAAGTTCGTTACAAGAATATAAAACTGTAGTATATATACCGTGGTATATAAACCATATATCTGTCAGGGGTATAACATCAACATTTAGCTTACATCAACAATTTCTACAGTCGGCTAAATAGGCCTTAAGGGTTTGCAAGGCATTTAAGTCCATGATACCCAGTGAGTACTTAAAATTTGTTTTTGAGAATAAATATTGCGTTAATTGTCTGTCGACAACACATTTTAAATTTCAACCCTGAAATATTACGTCAAGTTCTTAAACGATCAACGAGTTCGTAATGACTGTATTATTAGAGGTATTCTTGTAGAAAAAGAATCAACTGCAATGGAGAAACTATTAGAAGTAACAAAGAAAGCTAGTATAGAATTACAGGAAGAAAATGTGGATGATTCCTACTTCTTAAAAACTAAAGATGGAAAGTCAAATAGGAATAAAACAATGGTTGTAAAATTTAATAATACAAAATCAAAAGAAAAAATAATGAAGTCAAAAGCTAAGCTGAGAGAGACTGAAGATACAAAAACTGTTTATGTGAACGATTATCTAAGTAAGGAAACAATGAATCTTTTTAATTATGCCAAAACGTTGAGATCAATTGGATACAACAAAGTTTATACGAGCGGTGCTAGAGTTTTTGTTAAAGAAAGAGAAACTTCTAAATCTAAGGTAATAACAAGTAAAGATGATGTGGATCACATACTACTACTTCGAAATCAACGCGCAGATCGTTATATCGGCCAAATGTAGATGCACATGATTCTGAGGGTGATACTGGAAATAGTATGGTCTTTAAAATCTCTTTGAGATTTTAAACTTATATATTTTGTATTTTAAATAAATTTTATCTTCTCTCTAATGTTAAATAATAAATATTTTTCTCAATTTGAAAGTTTTATAGAATATTTGGAAAAATTAAATTGTTCTTATTTTAATATTATATCTGCTAACGTAAGAAGCATTTCGTCAGTATGTAAATTTAATAGTTTTAAAACATAAATTTAAATTTTTTCAAAACTCCCAAATATAATTGCAATTCAAGAGACATGGTTTCAGTCAGAGCTAACTCAAATTTACAACATACGCGGATATAATTGTGTTCACTGTTGCAGAGCAGATGGTTATGGAGGTACTTCGATATATGTTCAGGATAATTTGCAATACAGTGTACAGTTGTGCGAAAGTAAGCTCTATTGTAATATGATTGTTTTATCTTTGGAAAACTTCAAAATCAATGGTAATCCGCTGAAAATTATATCATATTATCGATCCCAATAACATAATTTTATAGTAATAATTTTCACATTTTCGAAAATTTAATGGATTTATATGGTAAAAATTTTTGTATTTGTATTGGAGATTCTAATATTGACTTCTTAAGCAATATGTAAAATACTTTATTATATGTAGTTGAATGTTATGATTTAAGAAATTGTCATACCTTAATTACACGACCGATGTCTGGTACATCAATTGATATGTTGATTCTGTTGAAAGCGTCTGACCACAATATGATATCTTGTAAATATAAAAAGGAAATGCCAAATCATAATTATATCGAATCCATTCAGAAACACCTTGACTATACCAAGTTAAAAGAATACTTTTTAAATGATGACTCTAAGCAAGGAAACATTCAATCTGATAAATTGTCTGGTAAATGCAAATACAAACCTCACTTCAATTATAACTAGAAAGAAATTACTCAAAGAGGAAATAGCACCTTGGATGAATGAAAATAAGCAGAATTTAATAATACTAAAGATAAGAATCTTAAAACAGAGGAGAAGAAGTCCAAACAACACTAAAGTTCAAGGTACACTGAAAAGAATAAGCAAAATTATTAAAGGTGCTTATCGAGAGTCTATTAATAACTATTATCATGAACACTTATTTAGTATTGAGCAGGGTCTTAAAAAGTGTTGCAGATTTTTAAATGGAAATTAAGGAAGAAACGGCAAAAAAAAATAAATTTAAAGTGATCAAATGGCGAATTGATCACAGACGATGAGACAAAATGCGAACGCTCAAATCAATACTTTTTACAAATCCCGAAATCCTTGAAGGAACAAATTCCTTACATTGCTGCTGATTCCTGTAATAGACTTCGGACCCTAAGATACTGTACTAGCACATTGCGTTTTAGAAACATTACTATTAATGAAATTTCGCAGATTGTACAAGATCTCTCTAATAATAAGTCCTCTGGTCATGATAATCTATCTGCAAAGCTATTCCATAAATGTAACAGGGAAATAACGCCATACTTACTGTATATTTTTAATAGCATCATCTCTACATCAAAATATCCAAGCATATTAAAAATATCGAAAATTGTCCTTATACCAAAAGTAGTGAATGCAAACACAGAAGAAATGGCTAGACCTATTGCATTGTTGCCTGTAACTGACAAAATTTTTGAAAAACTACTTCACAAGCAACTTTTAACTTACCTGGAAAGAAACCATGATTTTCAATATGGTTTCAGGAAAGGCAGTGGAACAGAAAATGGTGTAATTAACGTTGTAAATTTCATATGTCGTGGTTTAGATGAAGGATTTAATGGTGTTGCTGGTGTTTTCTATGATCTTTCCAAAGCATTTGACCTTGTGGATCATGAGATCATGATCAAAAAATTTCCTTACTATGGAATTAAAGAAGGAGAATTAAATCTACTAAAAAGGTATATGGTAAATCGAAAGCAATATGTTGAGTTGAATGGCTGCTTTGTGGAGATGTTGAGCACCGGGTACTGCAGGGCAGTGTCTTAGGCCCACTTTTATTCACAATTTATATAAATGATAATCACAATGGATCCAATTGGGTCTCCGAGTGGATGTGTATTTCACACTATATGAATGATATAAAATATCTCGGACTGACCGGGAAAATATATATGTATGCGGATGATATTGCTCTATTCTACCCGTACAAACATGAGACTGCAGTGAAACCGTATATGGAAAGAGATGCGGCCTTGATTTTTGAATATGCAAGGTTAAATAAGATTTTACTTCTTTTTATTTTGTCTGAAATTTGATTCCTCTTTCCGCTATTTAATAAACTCTTGAAGTCAATGACATTTTTGTTCAACCAAATTTTAGTTTGGGTACATAGTAAAATACAATTTGGTTGAAATTCAAAACTCTTAATAATTATTTTGTAAAACCATTTCAAGTCATCGACTTTAATTGTAACGTAATTCGCACGCTATTGTAAATCGAGAATTGATAAACTGCAGTAGAAGTGAAGAAAGTGTAAGCAGAAAAGTGAACCAAAAAGAAAACAATTTGTTCAAATAATTCCAAAAATATATTTGAAACCGCAGGAGTGTACATATGTTAACACAAATCCTGAAATAAAAAAAGATTTCAAAGCAGAAGAAGAACTAAAAGTTCTTAAAGAAGACTCATTAAAATTTTGCCTTTATTTACATTCAAATAGCAACTTTTCCAGAAAAGACGTGTGTAAAATTCAACAATTAGTTTCAACATTAATTGTCATTCCACTTCTTAAAATATTTGACAAATTTGCAAGAGAAAAAATAAAATATATATGTGTTGTAAATGATTGATCTGATTCATTTGGCACAGATTATATCTTACAAAAAAGTCTTATTTCTAAAGAGTACATGTATGACGTTAACGAATTTATTATCAATTCTGACCTTAAACCTAAATTTAGTAAGGGTCAATTAAAGTATAAGGAAAAAATTACCAGAGGAATACTTTTGCCTTTGCGTTTCCAATTTAAAAAATTTTTGTAACACGAAGACTTTGTTATCAAGATGCTGCATCACATGAAAACATTAAAAGAGAGTGAGCGTTTTACTAATTTCATTCAAGGAGGACTGTGTAAAAAAACGTTGCAAATGTACCAAATAAAATACTTATTCCATATTTTCTGTATGCAGATGAATTTAAAATTAATAAACCCTTGGGTAACACTCCAAAACACATGCAATTTGTAATTTTTACTACTCATTTCCATGTCTGCCTTAGACAAACCTAAGCTAGAAAATATATTTTTAGCAGCTGTGATCAAGTCACAAGATTTGAAAACTTATGAAAATAAAATATGTTTAGACTCTTAAATTAATGAACTAAAGTTTTTTGAAGAAGAAGGTATTGCAATAATAGCATCAGATAGTAATGTATATTACCACCACTCTGTTTTAAGATTGCTTCTAGGAGAAAAACTGCGGCTCAATTCCTTATTAGGGTGTAACAAGTCATTTTCTGGTATGTTTTGTCGTTTTTGCAAATTATCTAAAGAAAATTGCAAAATAATATGCGAACAACAACCAGATGAACTACGACGCGCCTTGAACTATAACAACGATGTGCTTTCACAATGTCCAAAAGAAACAGGAATTAAAGAATAATGTTGCTTCAATTCCATTCCCTCATTCCACTAGTTGACAATTTTTCAGCCGACGCTATGCATATTTTTGAAGGTATATGCCATTATTACATATGTCAAATTATATTACACTTTATTAGTAAACGAAAATATTTTACCCTTCTACTATTAAATGAAAGAAAACAAAATTTTGAGTACGGTCCACTAGAAATTGGTAAAACGGTGAAATTTCAATGACTCATCTTCAAAATCGACATTTGCGAATGTCAGCAAGAGAAATGATGACGTTTAGTACTTATTTCCGTATAATGGTAGGATATTTAGTTCCAAGTGATGACGAAGTATGGGGATTTCTCTTAAATCTTTTAAAAATCATTGATACTGTTCTTTACTTCGAAATAACTGATGCTTCAATTGCTAGCTTAGCTAGCTTAACAAATACGATAAAAGTTCACAATGAGCAATATATTTTATTTTTTAAAGACAACTTAAAACCCAAATTTCATATTTTAACTCACTATCCAACAATTTTAAAAAAACCTCGACCACTAAGAAAATTTTGGTGCTTCACATATGATGCCAAACATAAAAGTTTTAAATTATAATCGCGCGCTATACCATCCAGAAAAAATTTTTGTCTTCCATTGTCCACTAAATTTCAACTAACTTTTGCTAGTCGACTTTTGAGTTCAGTAAATGATAATAACGCTTATATTGTTAACGAAAAAGATCAAGTCACGTGTGGACTATCATCTTTGGTAAGCACCTAAAGAAGCCCTCAAATATTACTGTAAGGTTGATTACACTGTGATAGTTTCGACCCGAAAAAAAATTAACTTCGATGAATCCTTTTTGAACTATTAGGGGGAGTCCCCAGAGTGCGTAAGTACATTTGGAAGTGTCACAACGGCTACATTCATTTTTGCGACTATCACAGTGCTATCAAAGAGTTACCTACGCCTGCGTGTATTATGTATCGAAGTTTGACGAAGACTTTGATATTTTTAAAATTATACATATTGTTAAATTTGATACAAACTATGTTTTGTTTTCGCAACAAATTAAAGATGTTAACTACTGGCCTCATTACACATCGTATGAAATTGATCCTAATGTTTGTGGAAAGTTTGATATTTTTAAATTCGACGATCTTGTAGGGCCCCCAATAAATCTTATAAAAACTTGGAACGGGAAAAACAAAATATTACCAAATGTTTTGATTCTGATATAAAAAATCATACGTACATAAATAGGGTTAGTACCAAAATGTGAAAATACATTATGGTGGGGCGAATTTACTTTGTTTGCAAAAACACTAAAATTTAAGAGTATACACTGCAATGTGTTTTGATGTTTTGGAACTAAACTTTACTATTTTCTTGCTTACAACAATTATTTAAAAACTACGGGTTAAATGTAATCCAGTTTTTATAAACTTTTATAGTCAATATTTTTAAAAAAGATGGTGCGCAAGAATTTCGATAACCAAACAATTTTCATAAACAATCCTAAAAAACATACATATACCTGATAATTTGATTCTCAGTTGCGATGATTTAAAAAGTACAATCAGCCAAACACAATCAATAAACGATTCTGGTAAAGATTCTCCTGACAGATTAATAAACAGTTGTGATGTTGTACCCAGCAATCAAGGACACGCATATGAAAAATCTGAATAATTGGTCGGAAACAGTTATATGTTTTCGACAAAGGTCCCTGGATATCAGCACAGTACTGATAATCTCGAATATGAGCTCCCTGCTATTAGTCCCAAACATCAGAAAATTGCTGCACTACTTCAAAGTTGGAATCTGGAACATTGTTGGATTTTTTTAAATGCCTATATATACATATTTATCATTCATATTTTTATTTTATGTAACATTCTGCAATTTATATACATACTCGTACATCTCAGTAGCAGTATAGCAAATTATTAAAATCCGGCTGACTTCCAAAACGTTCGTATACAAAGTTTGTATACAGTATTGCTACTGTATTTAAATCACATACATATGTATGCAAAGTTCCGAAACAATGCAACAACTATAAAACCGATGCCTTGTTTGCTTTCTTACTGCGTTAAAAATACTTGGCGGCGGCGTTTTGAAATGGTATGCATTGTATAATTATTATACTGCGGCGTTATGAAATATGATGCTTTGTTCAAACACAAAGCAATTGACGTTTTGGAAGTCAGCCTCCATCAGATTCCAATGTTATGCAAAAATCAAAAAATTGGAGACATGATTACATTTGAACATTATTTAGAGGAATGGCGTAAGTCCCACTCAATTAGTTTGCATGATCTTTGTGCTGAACCAGCGAAAACTTTGTCGCAATGTTCATCGCACTCTACGCCTGCAGGAAGTCCAATGGAAACCAACCACCAAGAAGTAACATTGTCTGAAATTTTTAAAGAAACCATAAAATCAATACAATTAAGAGTACTATAATGAAAACTCTAGTTTATTATGTCACCACCGGTTATTGTTAATTGATATCCATTGTGACTATTTTGAAGAAAATTGAATTGAAGATTGTCGCTGTCCACAATCTATAAGCTAGAAGAAGAAATAATTGCTACTTCTCCTAATGAAAAATTACAGTACTATCGTACTTCCAAGCGTTGAAAAATGTATATGAAGCACTGCAATTCCAAATTTTGCAAAAATACTATTAAAAGGACTTCAGTTGAAGATTCACCTACTCGTGAAGGTGTTCGTACCAATTCTGAAGTATTATGTAAGTAAATAATTTGGATGAAATTTAGTTAGTATAAATATATATATTTATATATGTGGATTTTAAAGATGTAGAAACTAATGCAGACGATTGCGTAAGAAGCCTCAGGTATGGTCATTTAAATGCGGACGATTTCGACAGCACTTGGCAAGCATGCAGTAACTTCCGAATAAATGACATAAACAAAGCTTCCTCTTTAGCCGAGGTTTTAAAAAGATGGCCTGAATATAGGAAACCGAGTGAATTTCGATATGTGAGCATAAAAGTCTTCATTGTTATGAGCTTTAGTATTTATTTCAAACTAAATATTTCTATTAAGAATCTTAATAGAAATATTAATAAAAATGGAGTACAAATATATTAATCTTTTATTACAATATAAATATATTTTAGATTGATAAAGACTTTAGCGTTGCTTTCAAGACGCGGAAACTTTCAAAATATCAAAACCTTTCTTCTATCAAAGAGCAGCGTAGAAGCCAAGGCTTTAATAGAAATGTTGAGTCATTTGGCTGAGTTGCAGAGCAACGACGGTAAATGCAATTTACTAATTTTACAAATTAATTTATTTGCAATTTATTTTTATTTTTTATTATTTAGATATACGGCAGCAAAATTAATGTGGTGTCTATATGGTTATTTCATACCCACAATAAAAGTTATATAAAACTGTAACAAAAAATCGTACATCAAGTACACCATGAGAAACTCTCAGGGTGCGTACGGAGTGGCCGCTTCTTGCCGAGCAGAGCTGGTTGACACTTATTGCGAGAAAACTGGTACTATACAAATTAGTACAAAAAAGCGCGAACAGGTCATAGTGACCACCGAGCTGGTCAGAGCGCAAAGCTGATTGAATGCGAGAAAATAGTTCCAAAGCGTATTTCAGCACCGAAAACATTATTTATGTTATGTTGTTTTAATTTCAAATTGTTTGGAAAGCATAAAAAAAATTAAAAACAAAAATTTAAGAAAAAGTAAATAAAACATGCAATCGAAAAATTAAAAAAATAATAAAAATTAAAAAGAAAATAAAAATGAAACAAAAAAATAAAAATTCAAATAAATAATAAACATTAAATAAAATTATAACAATTAATAAAAAAAATGTAAGAAAAATTGAAGAAATTCATGCATAAAACACAAATAATAGATAAAAGATCAGCGCTGATTCTCGCATCCACTATGCACACTCAAACTTGTTTCTTGCATGAACAAGTTCTCGCACTAAGCGTCAGCCAGCTCGGCTCGGCAACAAGCGGCCACTCTGTACGAACCCTCAGGATACCTTTATGTTTGTTATACTATGTTCACACGAGAAGATGAAGCACTTGTTTCGCTCTCTGAAGCATGTTTATGAATCTAGCTGTTCACACGACTCATGTACTTGCTTCGATTTGATAGTTCTCTTTTTAATAACAAATAAAATCTAAAATTGTTGTTTTATCTTTATAGTTTTAATTAAATTTTTCACTATACATGTTAGCAGCCAGTTTAAGAAGATGAATTATTGTAGCAAAAAAAATCATGAAAAAATTTTTCCTATGTTGATTTATACGAGTATGTATGAAATAACAAGCAAGCTAATAAAATCAAGAAGATATTCTTATTAAAAAAATTAAGAAGATGATTTACACATGAGCATACAGGAACCTAATAAAATCAGGAAGAAAACCTTATTAAAAAAACAATAAGATGGCCTAATAAAATCAAGAAGAAAACTTAAAAAAAAAAACAATAAGACGACCTAATGAAATCAGTAAGAAATCCCTTTTATTTACAATTCATATGAAAACCTAATAGAATCAAGAAGTTTTTCTCTATGGATTGTTTTTTTGGTGCCAAAAATAACGGAAATTGGGTAAAAAAATTGTAAATAACAAGTTTTCCTCTTGATTTTATGTGGTTTACTTATTGAAAAAATTAATATTGATTCTATTAGGCATTTTTGGCTCTGTGTACCTATTTCCATTATAGTTTTCTATGATTTTTGGAATCTAAAGCTGTGGAGAGATTCTCAGTGTAAAATTTGCTGTTCTGTTGTTTAATAATTTTGTGCACATATTTCCTTAAGAGAGAATAAGCTGTTTTTTAGATCAGTAGCCTTAAATCGTTTCCAACGCGAGTAAGCAAAGTCTACTTCCTTAATCATGTGGCGAATTCTATGTGAAATCCATGGTCTCTTCGTTTGACGTATTATTTTCTTCAAAAAATGGACTGACTGATTAAACCAGTGTGTCACATTTGATTCTATGAACGCTAGTTGGTTTTCCACAGATTTCATATAAAATATTACACTCCAACTAATATTAAACAATATAAATTAGTCCAAGTTTAGTAAATCTAGTAGGTTAATGAGTAAGATGATATTTGCAGTTGAAAATCACAACTGAAAAACAAAACATCATGTTTAGAAAAACATGGAACGTCTAATTGATCATATAATAACACTTTCGTTAAGCGAAAATGATATCAATTAATGTGCTACTATTTCAAGTGAAATGTGTAGGCATAGACGTGTTTATTGATAAAAGTCCCAGCGATGTCACCATTTAAAAAATAGTATTTTCATGAAGAAGATTCGAGTTAAAATCACCTACCAGAATAAAGAACCGACAGATCTGCCAGAGTAGCATTAAACGATTCCATTGCTATATTATTACTTTGTCCATACAAAAAAAAAATAACAAAACTGTGTAGTTTAAAGGGGTGTTAGGCTGAGCGGGAGTAGCATTAGTTTTTCTGTTCGAGGAACTGTGTAACTCACCACATACAAAGCAGACGGTAGGTACTTGCAATAAGTTTTGGTGCGGCCAAGTTCTTGGCAATTCAGGTATTGGATAGGTACAGCTAATTTTTGTGACAGATCAGCTGTAAATCACCGGTGCGACAAATACCTCAAATTATAAATTGGGTGTGATTAATTTTTTTCACCTGGCAGTAACTCGACTCTAAATATAGGTTGGGGGATTTTTTCTCTATTTTTAATGTTTGAAACATTTTTCACCTTGAAGCCAATACTTTCAAGACCACACTTTACCTCTTCTGGATCCACGCTAGAATCTTTACCTTTAATAACGAGTGTTAGGCCTTTAGCACTCTTCAATTGATATGTATAAAAATGTTTATTTTTTATCTTAAAATCTGAGATTATTTTAATCATTTTCTTGAGATACCTGAATGTTTGCTTCGTTGATTTTTCCACGTTTGATTGGAGTTACGTAGAACTGATTTTATCCAATTAACGAGATAAGGCTTTTTACCAGAAAACTAGAATTCTGTTACATACTTACAGTCACTTTTAGTAGTGATGTTACGAATAGCAATTTTTAGTGTTCGCAAAACAATAAATTTTAAATAAAAATTATAAGAAATTGATATATTTTTGTATATTGTACCTTCTTTTTTAAAGTTGATGTATTTTTTTTTGGAAAGTACATACATACATATGTGCAAGATATTCAAGAAATATTCGCTTTAATTTTGCCTACCTTGATATTTTAGATTTGAATATGTTTCGAAAGAAGGTTTTCATGTTGAGTATAATTGAAAATACATTACGTTGCTAACATTGTTGTTATTAGATTTTCGCAAGAAAAAAGCCCAATTGAAAATAATATCAAAAACAATTGTAATAAAAGAAAACGGAAAGGGAAATCAAAGAAATACATATAACACGTATACGTCTATTATAAGAAACCACTATATCACAAGAGTGATAAGTATAATAATCATACGTACCGTTGACGTTTTGTCTTATACCAATAAATTTAAATATTTATTGTAACATTCATTTTGCTTTCCTTGTTGTTCTTGTTTTTTCCAGTAATAAACAGCTCAAGGTGAATTTCAATATAAAGAAGCTATATTTTAAATGTTTGAAATTTTATGTTTTTACATTAAATGGTAATTCCAATTAGTACATTGTATAACTACACATACACAATCAAACACCTAAATTTATACCCACACAGATAAAATATATAATAACACCCTTAATTAAAATTTTCATTTAGCAAATATTTCTTTAATTTACGACTTTTATATTTTTCGGGTCATAATTGAACTTTACATTAAATTCCACTTAATACTACATAAATTATTTCTTAAACATGCTTTTTCATTTTACATTTTCTTTATAAATAATATTTTACTTATTTTTTTGTAGGAAATGTGCTGCATTATGCGCTTAATTTCACCTTTTAAACCGCACTCGTTTGTAGTGAGAAACACTCTGACTTTTTTGCCAAAAACACTACACCAATTACACATTCGTTCTCAATTGTATAATATTTCAAATTATGCTATTTTCTCATAGTGCTTCTGCAGTTGCTACTGTTGCTTTCACATGATTTTTTCGTACATTTTCATTTTTTTGTTTTTCGATAGACTTTACAAAAATTTTTGCTTTTTTATTGTTATTACTTTCGTTGCAGAATAATTGCCATGTGAGCACATGAACCAGACAAATAGACAAATTGAGTAACTGAGCAAATATTTTATATGCAGTTATTTTGCTCTCCTTCTCAGTTTATTTGCAAATGTAAGTATGAGCATGCCCATATAAAAATGGTAGTGGAAGTAAAAACAATATTGAGGCCGCATTAGCCGACTGGCCGTAAATGTAGAAATGTAAATGTTACAGTGCCAGCAGATTGTTTCTGTTATCTGAAAAAACTGTAAAAATACTTACTTGACTGAAGTGAAACGTTGCCGTAACGTCCCAACGTGCAGAAAATAGAATTTCGTTATGGGGTTACGCGGCATTTGTAGTTAGTGATGCGCTGAATGTATTTTAAATTTTAATGGGACTCAGAAGCCCTTTGTGGGTACTTTTATGCATTTGAGTTATTAATATTTTTATTTGTTAAATGTGTACACATGAATACTTTATTACTTATTAAAGTAAACTTTCTAAATCAATTTTTTTCTTCAAAGATTAACAAGATCTTTTGCTTATACTTTGCAGAAGTTATATGTTATATGATTTGCCTAAAGTTTAATTGATTAATTTACACTAAATATGAATTGAATTAAATCACGAATGCATTCCTCACGAATTTAAAATTCATGCATGCATTCAGATTACTAAAAAGATTAATTGAATTTAAGTTTGAATGAATTCATTTCTGATTTATAGAAAAGCCATTTTAATTCACTGTTTTAACTACAATTAGGATCATTAAGGAAAAAACCCTTGAATGTTTAAAAAAAAATTTCAAAAGCGTTTATGATTCGTAGATTCTTTCAAAAAGGACAATAATTTGTCGGTATTTATTATTTAGATAAAACACAGCTGTTCAATCGTAGCACGTTGGTTATGGTTGGTTGTTTTAAAATAATATGCAAACACACAGAATCTTTTATGAATAAATAATAATATTACCATTACTTAAACATGCAATAAAAATGTTTAATAAAAAAATAAATATTTTTACAAAATTTTCTATGTACGAGTAAATGAGTTTTGGAACTCTTCAAACATAAGTGTTAAAGATATACTAATGAGTTGGTATTTAGCAAACTATGAAATGCATATAGATTTACTAACCCACAACAAATAAATAAAAATTTTTAAAAACATAAATTCGTTAGTATTTGCTCGAATAAATGTAATATTTTTAAAGAAAATAAGTAATAAACAATTTTTACATTTATTTGAGCATGTACTCAAGTACTTATGTTTTATATTTTATTTATTTGTTGCGGGTTAGCGATATCTAGATATATATTTCGTTGGTAGCTATACCAATTCATCAGTAGATGTTTTACCCTTTATGTTTAAAAAAATTTTCAAAGCTCATCTATTTATACAAAAACTCACAAATATATTTTTGTGAATTACAAAGCATAAAAATAGCCCTTAAAAAATTTCTCAAACACACACAACAATAATTTTCCATTATGAATGTGTTTACTTTTCTACACCTATACAATTAGACAACCGCTGGTTGCCATTAAAAGTATTTTATAAGGCAAAAATGAAAAGCAAATGTCCCCGTTACAAAATTTTTACATTTATTTGAGCATGTACTCAAGTACTTATGTTTTATATTTTATTTATTTGTTGCGGGTTAGCGATATCTAGATATATATTTCGTTGGTAGCTATACCAATTCATCAGTAGATGTTTTACCCTTTATGTTTAAAAAAATTTTCAAAGCTCATCTATTTATACAAAAACTCACAAATATATTTTTGTGAATTACAAAGCATAAAAATAGCCCTTAAAAAATTTCTCAAACACACACAACAATAATTTTCCATTATGAATGTGTTTACTTTTCTACACCTATACAATTAGACAACCGCTGGTTGCCATTAAAAGTATTTTATAAGGCAAAAATGAAAAGCAAATCTCCTTTACATTTATTTGAGCATGTACTCAAGTACTTATGTTTTATATTTTGTTTATTTGTTGCGGGTTAGCGATATCTAGATATATATTTCGTTGGTAGCTATACCAATTCATCAGTAGATGTTTTACCCTTTATGTTTAAAAAAATTTTCAAAGCTCATCTATTTATACAAAAACTCACAAATATATTTTTGTGAATTACAAAGCATAAAAATAGCCCTTAAAAAATTTCTCAAACACACACAACAATAATTTTCCATTATGAATGTGTTTACTTTTCTACACCTATACAATTAGACAACCGCTGGCTGATGAATTGGTATAGCTACCAACGAAATATATATCTAGATATCGCTAACCCGCAACAAATAAATAAAATATAAAACATAAGTACTTGAGTACATGCTCAAATAAATGTAAAGGAGATTTGCTTTTCATTTTTGTCTTATAAAATACTTTTAATGGCAACCAGCGGTTGTCTAATTGTATAGGTGTAGAAAAGTAAACACATTCATAATGGAAAATTATTGTTGTGTGTGTTTGAGAAATTTTTTAAGGGCTATTTTTATGCTTTGTAATTCACAAAAATATATTTGTGAGTTTTTGTATAAATAGATGAGCTTTGAAAATTTTTTTAAACATAAAGGGTAAAACATCTACTGATGAATTGGTATAGCTACCAACGAAATATATATCTAGATATCGCTAACCCGCAACAAATAAATAAAATATAAAACATAAGTACTTGAGTACATGCTCAAATAAATGTAAAGGAGATTTGCTTTTCATTTTTGTCTTATAAAATACTTTTAATGGCAACCAGCGGTTGTCTAATTGTATAGGTGTAGAAAAGTAAACACATTCATAATGGAAAATTATTGTTGTGTGTGTTTGAGAAATTTTTTAAGGGCTATTTTTATGCTTTGTAATTCACAAAAATATATTTGTGAGTTTTTGTATAAATAGATGAGCTTTGAAAATTTTTTTAAACATAAAGGGTAAAACATCTACTGATGAATTGGTATAGCTACCAACGAAATATATATCTAGATATCGCTAACCCGCAACAAATAAATAAAATATAGAAAATAAGTAATAAAATTCATTTGTTTTTTGTTCATTTATCTTTGTGCTTTTCTAATATTTGGATAGAGAGGCCCCCTAAAAGAAAATTATTACGATGTTTTTAAGAAACAATTAGTGAATAACAGAATCGTTATTGCAAATCGCAATAACTGTCGGTAAATTTATCAATTATCGAATTTTTAAAAGTTACTGAGTCGCACTACAGAAAAATATATGAACACATACTGGAATTTCCATCAAAGTGATAAAATGATCCAATGAGCTTACAAAAATTAACATTATTAATGCAGGAAAATTACTTCATTTATTACAAGTATTCTTTCGGGTGCAAAATTCTGGAAAAGAAATTAAACATATTGTTACGTTTTTAGACATTTTCGTAAGAACGTTATTATTTATTTCTACAGGTTCGTTATATGCAAATAAAACAGACATATTTATTTGCACAACGTCACTGCTTGACAACTCTGATTAATTATCAATTAAATACAATAAACACAATTGTTATTCACACATTGAATATCGAATACACACTAATTGATGTTGACGTCTGGCAGCCTCCTTATATGGCAAACCATTCAGTTGTATGGTAACTTCCAGAAACACTGATATGTGTTGTCTTTTGCGCACTTAAGTGCCTATTACATGGTCCAACTTGGTGTGTGAACATGGTGTGATGAGAAAGAGTGTTTTGCTATCATACCAAGTGTGTCAAACATCATTTTAAAGCAAACACTGAATGGTGAGGTTTATGTTTATAATGGCGCGTGAAGCTACTAACTTCTCGTTTTATTTAATTTTTTTAACTCGCGTCTGTAACAGCAACGCAATCTATTTAATTTTTTTTAACAACTCCAATTGTTGCTTTTGGCTCAACAGTTTTAAATTTTTCTCATAATTTTTCATAAGCCTTATACTTATGGCCACTTTTTGACTTCATATTTAAGTACGTAATTAGTTAATTTTTATTTAAATTTATGTTATATTTAAATAATATTCAATTTTTTCATTGAGTAATTAAAGTTCTTATATAATTACGTTGGAAATATGGTAGCACTACGTAGAATAAAAATTTTCCCACAAATTTCCCTAAAGAAAAGCTGACTAGAACAAATAAAGAAAAAATCAAAAAAAAATATATTTTGATTTTAGCTAAAAATAAGAAGAACTGAACTATTTTAAAAGAATGAAGACACTTTCAAAATGATTAAAAGGTTAATAGCGACACAACAAGACAAAATTTTATGCAATTTACCAGCAGCCACAAATATTTTATTGGAATTATTTTATATAAGAAGAACAAGCAGTCAAAAACATATGGAAATTCGTAAATCATAATTGTTATTTTAATACAAAAGGTTGTTCATTAAATTATCAATTAAGTACTTTTCTTAAATATGAAGTCAAAAACATAATTTAGTTTTTAATTAAAACTTAAAAATAATTATAACTTATATAACAAGTAAAAAATTGGCCCTTAATGTGGTATATTTTACTTTTTATCTGCCACAATCCGGGCAAAATTCATTCATTAATCAATTCATTCATAAATTTCAATTAAGTCCTTTAAAAATGTGCGCTCTAAAAGAGCCATCTTTACCATTCGCTTACGAACACACAAATGAAATTTGCACTGAGCTTGACAGAATTGCTATTAAACGAGTATGATGGTGTGATGACAGAAGCGTAATGACCGAAAGAATTGCAATTGTAGCATCTAAATCTATTTAATTTATCTTCGCCTGCTGCCTGTTCATTCTTCCACTGGAATCGTGATTTTGTTTTCAATTCAATTTTTGGAAAATGCTTGCAATAGCTGCGTCTTGTTGTTGTAGCATTGAAGGCTCGCCTGTATTTTTAATTGTGTGTCCGGAATTCCCTCAATAATGTGTTCGATGAGTTCATCTTCTTCGATACTAAGTTTGCTTGACAAAATAATTTTTTCATTGTAGTAATCTCCAAATGCTTCTCCTTCTTTCCATCTGCGCGCTTCAAAATTTCTCCGCATAATCAATTTATTTTCTTTTATTTTAAAAAAATTCTCCATCTCTTCTAATACATTCTCAGTAGATATATCCAAAAATATTGGGTTGGAATGTAACCAGATTTGGGCTTTGCCCTTTAACTTACACATGAGTAATGTTTTCATTGCTTCTTCATTAACAGCATACACGTTGCAAATTTTTTTAAATTGTATTGTCCATAATTCAGGAAATTTTTCCCCTTCATAATCTGGTATTATATCCTTTAAGGTATTAAAAGGAACTTTTAATTTATTGGAATCTTTCAAGTCTTCCGCTTGTCTCCGTTCATCGGCTCTTTTTTCAACTTCCTTTTCGGCAAATTCACGCTTTTTCTCCGAATCTGCTATCATTTTTAATAAATCGTTTTCTCTCCGCATCAACTCGTTTTCTCTTTTTATAAGTTCCAGTTCCTTTTTCAATACGTTTACAAAACCATGACCAATCATTTTCTTTGTTGCGCCTCTGCTTTTGTTTTGGTCAAATCCCTTATCATTTTTCTGGCTACACTCATCAATTTCCTCCACATAGCGACACTCATTATCCTCTTCCACATAACGATCATTTTCTTCAGCTGCATCTCGAACATTTTCAGCACACACAACATTTTCCACTGCAATTGTATTCGACGGCTCGTTTTCTGCTTCCGGACATTCACCTCTTTCTTCTATTGATAACTCATTCAAACGCACAAGAAGTGCACTCTTTGTGCCAGTTGAAGTTAGCCCAAGCTTTTGCAGCCAAACACGTAACTGGGCAGATGTGTAGTTTGCACCACAAACACTATCCATTTTTATATTTTATGTCTCTTATATAAATTCTCTTTAATTAAAATGTTCTTTCTTTTTATATTTTAATATTATTTAATTTCAATTTTTTTCTTTTATTTCGATTTTCTTTAATTTCAATTTAGATTTTATTATTATTTGTTTTATTTAAATTTTCTTTAATTTGGCATGAGAAAAAAAAATTTTATTTTTTTTTTAGAATCCCACTTCTGAAATCTGTAGTCTATACTTTAAATAAAAGACGTCGTATCAGTTTTCACTTCCAAATCTAGACTGACTGTTTTATTATTTTTTCAAAAACACTCCAGGCTTATTCTATGTACAATCATTTCTTATTCTAGAAGTTTCCAAACAGAAATTTTAGTAGGCTAAGATTTTATAAAAATATTTATTAGTGTGATATATATATGTATGTATATGTATAAACAAAATATTTGTAGCAAGCTAGGATTTTACAAAAAGATAAATAAGTAGTTATAATATGTATATGTGTTTATGTTTGCAGCCGTAAGCAAACAGTAACGTCACCAATATAATATTACTACAATAGTGATGTGTGTGTATGTTTGATCTCATGAGTATTTTAGGGATGAATGATGTTTGCTTATTTGATTTGAATTTTGCATACTTTTATGGTAGGTCAATTCAGAATTAACTTCTGTAACATTAGGGGGCTAAGGCCGAATTTTTTCTCTGTGTATGCTCACATTTGTCTCCGTCGGCCGGATATTTTCGCCTTATGTGAGACCCAGGTGTCTGAAAAATCTGATCCTCCTATCGCTTTTTAATCTACACCCCCGGTCTACATACATAATGAAGTTTTGCACCAGTGCCAGCAACCATTAGGCAGTTCTGATACTGAATTTAGCTGTCTTTGGCTTAAATTCAAAATCAAGACACACTCTTTACATTTCGGGTTTCTTTACAGAAGTCCAAACGCGGCAAGGGATAAATATTGAGCTTTTCGCCTCGCATAATGACCTTGCGGAATTAGTGAATGAGCTAATACATATTTCATGTGTTGAAGGGCGCCATAACAACATTCTCGACCTTTTTCTCACTTAAAGCCCTGAAAAGTACGAAATGAGTGTTAATGCACCTCTTGGTAACTAGGATCACTGTACCATTTCCGCCACCTTTTCGTTCTCCCATCTTCGCCACATCTCAAAATCAGCTACGAGACGCCTAATATATATGTACGAAAAGGCGCGTTCTGCTGATCTCAACGAATTTTTCTGACATTTCAATTGGAAGATATACTTTCTAGACAATAATGTCGATGCCATTGTGAAGATGGCAGAAAATATCATTTTGCTGGGAATGAAAACTTTCATTCCATCTAAGCAAATTTTGAATAAACCGAAAGTTAAGTCTTGGTTCAATCAGACGTGCAGAAATGCAGTCAGATCCAGAGAGGAAGCATTAAGTATCTGGCGTAGTAATAAAAAAACGTCGATATTAATTCGCTGCCCAAAAAGGCGAGATCTTCATGTGCCAGTGTACTAAGGCGCGAAAAAGCTTTGTACGAGCAGCGCCTTCGCACTAAAGTTCTTGATGCCTCACGGGGTAGCAAGAGCTTTTGGTCATTCGTTAAAAGAGTCAAGGATTTTGATTATTCCCCAATTCCACCTCTTTTAAAGGACGACCATATATTCACTGACCCGGTTGATAAAGCTAACCTTCTGGCTGAAATGTTCGCAAGAACCTGTCACTTGCTGGAAAACACTCAACCACTAACCGTTCTCGAGGGAGTATCTGTAACTATGCCAAAAATATTTTTTTGAGCGCGTGCAGTTAGAAAGGTTTTAGCAAAGCTTAACATAAACAAGTCTCCTGGGCCGAAGGGTACTGCAGCACTGCTCTTGAAACAGACGTTAGCACGTCTGGTTGGTGTGGTGTCGGTGATGGCTTCACTCGATTTGATCGAGCTTTCTCAGAGAACGCTCTATACAAGTTGTGTTAAATGGAATCTCATCAACCGAGCTCAAGATAAATTCAGGGGTAAAGCAAGGCTCCGTTCTTACTCCTACCCTTTTTCTTATTTTTCTTAATGACCTTCTATGTCAAACATCCAACTCTATCTACTCTTTTACAGATGACAGCAGCTTAGTTCATTACTCATTCAGTAACACGACAAACCCGTCGGAGATCCGGGTAATACGGTAAAATATGACTGATACACTTAATCGCGATCTCCTAACAATTTGAAATTCGGATCATGCTAATAGGGTAAATTTTAACGCACGAAAGACCCAATGTGCTATGCTCACGCACAGACGTATGACCTAACATGCTGCTCCTTCTGTAAATATGAATGGTATAGATATTAAGGAATCAGAAGCTCTTGATGTTATCGGCACATTTTTGTCTCAAAAGAAGAATTCCAGTGGCTCGGGTTTGAAATACTTCTCTCCATCTGATCTCCTAAATATTTAAAGCGACTTTATCCGACCGAAAATGGAATACAACTCCCATGTATGGGTACGGTGACCATTTTTGGGAAAGGAAAATACAGGACAAATACAAAATGATGTTAAAAATGAAAAGAAAAACAGAAAAAATAATCATATAATATATTTATTATTATTATAATAAAATTAAGTAACTACAAAAACAAGTCTTCTTGACTAGAATAAAAAGTTAAATAAAAAGTTTTTATAATATTATAATTTAAAAAAATAAATTTGGTTTTATAAACAGTCTTCTTGACTAAGGCTAACAAAAAAAAATAGAAAAAAACTACATAAATGTTAAATTTAGTTATGAAGTTTGATATTTTTCAACAGAATGGATTTTTTTTTAAAACATCTGGATTGTTAATTAAAAATCCTTTAAATTCTGAGCAATTCATTTTAAAATTGCCATTTGTAATTAATAATGATCTTAAAGTATTTACTTTTAATTGCGATTTTTCGGTGGTCCAAATATTATTCATTATTGAAAACACTCTCTCGGTAGCAGCATTTGAAGCTGGTAGACATAGACAAAATTCAACAAGTATCAATATATTTTTATATGCAACCACATTTGTCTTAAAGTGATTAAAAATTTCAATCCATCTTTCATCTACTGATATATTTTTTACCCTCCAGTCTTCTATTTTTTCATTACTTGCAAAATTTTTCACGCAGCTCACTTCATCAAATAAATCTTCATTATTTATTTTTAAATCATTTCTAAATTCATTTAGATAGGATAAAGTTTTTTCAATCTTGTCCCAAGGTAACATATTTCGTAACAATATCCAGTCTAAAATTTCTACATCTCTAAAAGCTTTATCCCACTGATTTAGGTAATCAATGCATGTTTGGTAAAAATTTGTTATATGTTCTTTAGTTATTGTTTCATCAAAATCATTACTTTTCTGTAATTCGAGAATAATATTTTTGACGGTAAGGGGTAAAAACAGTTCCTTTTTACGTTCGACCAATTTAAATTTTAAATCTTTTAAAATAGTTGAAGCCTCAGGCATTGAAATATTTTGTGATTCTACATTAAGAATAGCTTTATGAAATGTTGAAGCTTGGCTATATGCAAAAGATAACCATAATTCAGCACAAGGATTCATAAAAAAATGTCGTAATATTGTCGGACATTTTGGTTGAGACATAAAATATAATTTTAAAGCTTCAAATAGTTTTATGATTCTTTCCAAAGCAGGCATTAAAGTTAACCATCGAGTTTTGCTATGTCCTAGTAACTTTTTATATTCTATTTCAATATCTTCACATATTTCTTTGAAATTTTCAATTCTAACTGTATAAATATAAAAAAAAGAATAAATTTTGACAATAATAACTTCAATATCAATAGGTAAGCATTCTGCTGCAGTTTGTATGCAGTTGTTCAAAATATGTGCAGCGCAATTTACACCTATCAGTTTTTGGCCAATGAAGTTTTGCATTTTGTGAAAGATATTATTCTGACCTTTTCTGGCTGCACCACCAAAATTACAATTTGTGCTGTCTCCACAAAACGCTATCATTTTACTAATTATTTCATTTTTTCAAGAGTCTCTTGCACATATTTTGAAATAATATCTGAAGTTTCTCCAATAAGGTCTTTAACATCCTAAATCTTAATCTGAGTTCCTTTATTCGGCAGAAAGTATCGAATTAATATTGGACAAATTTTAACATTTTTGTGATTCGAACAATCTAAATATATTGTGATACATTGAACGTTTGACAAATCTGCTTTGATTGTATTTAATGACATTGGTGTAAAAATATTGTTAATAATGGATCCACATTTTGTTCTAGCACAAGAATATTTTTCATTGAAACACGATTTGATCAGTTTTGATGTGCAATCGTTAGACCTAAATGAAAAATTATGCTGAACACTATGAAATGTCCAAGTACCTTCTACAATAGCCAGGTCCTTTTCTTTATCATTGAATGTATTACTTCTTAAAAAATTCGTTAAAACTTTACTTGATGATTTGGCTAAATCTGCTCTTTTATGCTTTTGTGTTTGCAAATGCTGTTTAATATCAGTACGTCCACTATTTGCTATAGAAAAATGTGCCAAGCATTTTTCACATCTCACCTCATTGGAGCTACTTGTTGTTTTAATAAATGGAAACTCGCTTTTTAAGTCATCATTGAAATTACATTTTCTTTTTGTTGGAGCCATATCCCTAATAAAATGAATGCTATTTTATATGTGAATTTAAATAAATAAATAAATTACTAACCACAAATCATTCACATTGTTATTTTAACAAGTTGACATTGACAATTCAATTTCAAGCTGACAATTCACAATGTTGCCAGATTATAGGAAATTTCCCAGATCCCATTAAACAAATTTTTCACTTTTGGAAATGTAGGGAAAGTATACAGTTGGATTTTTATGATAATTTTATATTAATGTTCGTACAATGTATATGCTAAAAAGAGGACATTTGCATATCAAATTAGGAAATAAGGAACATTGTACTGTCTTGTATTTACAAAAAAAATCTCAAGGGACAGCATGTTAAAAAACAGGACTGTCCTGTAAAATACAGGACGGATGGTCACCGTATGTATGGGTGCTTTAAAATCTATATGAAATTACTCGATCGCGTACAAGATAGGGCGAAAAAGCTTATCTGTGACAGTAGGGTAGCCAACTCTATTCACTCACTGCAGTATCGACGCAATGTTGGGTGTGTTTCATTGTTATTTCGAAACTACATCATAATGTTTTCTAATGAAATCAGAGAACTTGTTGCCGAAACCTGGCACTTTTCACGTTTAACACGCTCTTTATTAAGAGCACATCCTTTTGTGGTCGATATGCCAGTGAACTGCACTACGCATTACAATGAGAATTCGTACTTTACGGTTGTTACGGTTCAAATCGAATGCCCACAAACACTACACCCTTTATCCTCCTTCCCAAACCCTGTTTTCCTAGTTCCGGCTTAATGCTTTGCAGACGTAGAGGTCATCTTCTGAGTGCTGGTCCTAGTTCAAAAAAAAAAAAAAGCACACACGCTTATATCTACAATATTATTATGCTTCTTAACAATTGATGTGTCTTACAACTTTATTTAGCCGTTGTAGTTAAGTATATTTTGGCGGTTTCTCTTCTGTATTATTCTAGAATAATCTTGTAGATTCACGTTACTTTTTGTAGATGTTTCCGTAAAGTTCCATTTCCGTTATTTTGAATTTCAGCTGTCGATGTGGTTTGACAGCTATGGACGGTACTGCCAAGTTTCTGTTAAGCGTTGCATTTATTGGTACTCTATTTCATTTCGTAATAATATAATGTTTCATATGTTGGTTAAATAATTTTTTGTTTTTTTTTTTTTTTTTAATTAGGACCAGCACTCAGGGGATGACCCCTACGTATGCAGTGCACTGTGCCGGAACTGAAGGGGAGGGATAGGTTACAGAAGAAAGATGTTGAAAATTTAGAAGACTTAACTCTTTCACAACTCTGCTTTGCGCGTTATTTTAATTTTCAAGGCAGTGTTGAGGCGCCTTATTTATTAACATAACATTTTTATTTTTTTTATATATATATATTTTTTTTAATTTTGTTATTCATTGAATCTTCAATTATAAATTGAAACATCAATAAGTTTTTCAAATCTTAAATCTAAAAATGCATTAATATATGTTTAGCCAATGCTAAACAAAATTTTTAATTTCAACGGTTGATTTTTGTTGATTTACATACATATCTCGTGCACGGCTGAGAAAAAGAGTATCCCTCCTTCTCAACCTGGTGTGGCCTCTATAATTTGGAATATTGCGCCCAAGTGGATTTAGGTACAACTCAAGTTTTTTTCTGTATTTTTTTCGCGTGTTTTAAAAATACTGTCTTCACCAACGGAATATCAAGGTCTTTGTGAATTCGCTGATTTCGAATATACCAGTGGGCTGCTGTTACTGTACGTAGAATTTTGTTTTGTCGCCTTTGAATTTTTTCTACATCCGATAACTGGATTCCATACGACCATATTGGTTTATGTTGGACTGAAGACTTCAAGTTCAATATATTTTACTTAAATTAATATAGTATTCATTGTATTTTAGTTTAAATGAATTATAACTTTTGATTTTAAAATTTTCCTTACTTATAAATAAATCCTCAACACAATAGGTTATGGGCCTACGCTCATTTATATTTTTTTCTTACGTTTGAATAATTTTTGTAATAATGTCGTTTTCTGGTTTGCCACGAATTGAACGATTGAAAGGCCGAGATAACTGGGAACAATGGAAATTTGCTGTAAAAGCTTACCTACAAATGGAAGGCTTATGGGAGGCTGTGCTGGGAACGGAAGCATATTCCAAGAAAAATGTAATGGCGCGCTCAAGACTAGTTTTACTAGTGGATCCCATATTATTTGTGCATATTCAAGATGCTTCAGCAGCAAAAGACATTTGGAACAAATTTGTAAAGGCATTTGATGATTCTGGTCTTACACGCAGAGTTAGTTTGTTAAGAAAATTAACTACAACCAAATTAGAAGATTGCGAGTCGATGGAAGATTTTGTGAACATCATTATGTCAACATCAAACAAGCTATCAGGTATTGGTATGAAGGTGTCCGATGAATGGATTGGCACATTAATGTTAGCAGGTTTGCCAGATTATTACCAACCTATGATTATGGGAATTGAAAGTTCTGGTATAGACATTTCTGGAGACTATGTCAAAACAAAGCTTCTACAAGATATGAAACCTACGACTTCGAAATCATCAGCTCTCGTTGGAAAGCCACATGTAGCAAAACCTCAAACAAGAAAACTTTCAAGAAAACTCAATGTTATGGTTGCCGTGAGTATGGTCATATAAAAACAAATTGCCCTAAAAATAAATTTTGTGAGAAAAATTCATCTAAAAGAACAATGTCAGCTTTCTCAGTAAGAAGTGCAATTTCTAGCGATTGGTATTTTGATTCAGGGGCAACTTCCCATATGTGTAACAATAAATTATTGTTTGACAACTTAAAGGAAAGTTTTGAATTTGAAATTCTAACGGCGAATAATTCTTTAATGAAGGGGAATTTAATGGGTGATATTACTTTGATGGTAAAAGATGGTGATGCTTCCAGAGATATTATTTTACGTGATGTTTTATATCTAGCTGATGCTCATACGAATTTGTTGTCAATTTCAAGAATAGTCAAACATGGACATAAGGTATCTTTTGATTCTAAGGGATGTATGGTGATTGATTCTGATAATGCAGTAATCGCAACAGGATCATTAGTAGATAATATGTTTAAGCTCAACAGGAGTAATTGGAAAAATTATTCGGCAAAAAGTTTTTCTTTCGACAAATGGCATTTAAGACTTGGGCACCCATGTAATGAAAAGTTGAAAAAGGTTGTTGATATGGTTTATGGTATAGAAAATATTCGATTAGATAATGAGAACTGTTCAGTATGTCTGAAAGGAAAAATAACTCGGTTGCCATTTAAAGATCGAGGAACTAGGGCTCAAGAGATTTTAGATATTGTTCACTCTGACTTATGTGGTCCGATGGAGGAAACTTCATTTAGTGGTTCGCGTTATCTCCTAACATTTATCGATGATTATAGCAGAAAAGTTTTTGGTTATTTCTTAAAATCAAAGAGCCAAGTTCCAAATATTTTTGAAGAATTTAAGAATCTTGTAGAGAAGCAAACTTGTCGAAATATAAAAATTCTCCGTACTGACAATGGTACCGAATTTTGTAACCATCAAATGAATAAGATCTTAACATATTCTGGTATTATTCACCAAACATCTGCTCCATATACTCCAGAACAGAATGGGTTAGCAGAGAGAATGAATAGAACCATCATAGAAAAGGCTAGATGTTTACTAATCCAAGCTAATCTAAACAAGAAGTATTGGGCAGAGGCAGTTAACACAGCAGTATATATCGTAAATCGTTTACCATGTAAAGGTCATACCTGCACTCCTGAAGAAGTATGGACAGGTCGTAAACCCACATTAAGGCATCTAAAAGTTTTCGGTTGCAAGGCTATTGTACAAATTCCAAAAGAAAAACGAAGAGAGTTTGATGCTAAAGGGAGAGAATTGTTGTTTGTTGGATACTGTGCTACATCTAAGGCGTATAGGTTCCTAGACCCAAAATCAAAAGAGGTTATCGTTAACAGAAATGCCGTATTTTTGGAAAACAAGTTTTTAGAAGACGCTAATGTTATAGACAAAAATATTTTCTATATACCATTAGATAATGAATCAAATAATATCGTAGCTATGCGAAATAAATTGATTATTGAACATGATTCGGGCTCAGATTCAGAAACTTACTATTCAGAAGATGATTCTCCTATTACTAGTTCAAATGTGAGAAATATGCCTGTTGTTTCATTAAGTGATAGTACAGAAAATATTGAAAAGCAAAAGGGTATAAATGTTGAAAACTCTTCTGATGTATCTAATGAAGTATTCAGAAGATCCAATAGAATCCGCAAAGCACCAACACGTTATGCAAATGCTGCATGAAACTTAGTACTAAAAGAGCCTACTACAGTAGAAGAGGCACTTAATGGACCTCAAGCTGAATTATGGAAATGTGCTATGAAAGAAGAATACCAGGCTTTATTAGAAAACAATACTTGGATAGAATGTAAATTGCCAAAAGGAAAGAAACTATTATCAAACAAATGGTGTTTTAAGATAAAGCGAGATTCTGTGGGAAATATTTTGAAATACAAGGCTCGTTTAGTAATTAAAGGTTATTCACAAAAGAGGGGAATTGATTATGAAGAAACCTTCTCTCCAGTTGTTAGATATTCTTCAATTCGCTTACTACTTGCTTTAGCAGTCAAAAATGACTTAGACATTGACCAAATGGATGTCGTTACTGCATTTTTACAAAGTGACTTGCAATAAGAAATATATATGCAATTTCCTCAACATTTTCAAAATACCGAAGGGAAAGTCTGTAAATTAAAAAAATCATTATATGGTTTGAAGCAAGCAAGTAGGTGCTGGAATAATAAATTAAAAAAAACTCTTATTGAGTTTGGTATGAATCAATCGAAAACAGACCCGTGTATATATTACTATGTAGAAGGGGAAATAATGCTTTACATAGCAATATATGTTGATGATATTTTAATTTTTTCAAATAACTCACCCATAAAGAATCAAATAATGAAATATTTAATGACTAATTTTAAAATGAAGAATATTGGTGAAGCAAAAACAATTCTTGGTATGAATATCTCACGCAATAGAACAATAGGAAAGTTATGGATCGATCAATATTTATATTTGCAAGAAATCATAAAAAGATTTAACATGGATGAAAGCAAAGGAGTCAGTACACCGCTAGATTGTAATCAAAAACTTTCGTCAGAGATATCTCCAGGTTCTACAGAAGACATAATTGACATGAAGAAAATCCCATATCAAGAAGCCGTAGGGAGTCTTTTGTATGCAGCTCAGATAAGTCGACCAGACATTGCATATGCAGTGGGGGTACTTTCCAGATTTAACAAAAATCCCCGTAAAACACATTGGGTTGCTGTTAAGCGTGTTTTCAGGTATTTGAAAAGTACCATAGATTTAAAACTTGAATTTTCGAAAGAATCAGATGGTGAAGTTGTTGGATTCACAGATGCAGACTGGACAAATGATTTGGATAGTCGTCGATCTACGACAGGCTACGCATTTCTATTTCAATCTGCTGTCATATCCTGGAACTCTAAAAGGCAAACTACTGTGGCACTTTCAACAACTGAGGCTGAATACATGGCTGTAGCAGCAGCATGTCAAGAAATAACGTGGCTCAAATCTTTATATTATGAAATCTATGCCGAAAAAAGGAAGCCGTGGAAGCTATGTTCCGATAACAAGAGTGCTATTGCTTTGGCACACAACAATATTTATCATGCACGATCAAAGCATATAGACATTCGTCATCATTATGTACGTGATTTAGTACAAAATAGTTGTATAAAACTTAATTATATTGGTACTGAAGAGATGGTAGCTGATATCCTCACTAAAGCTTTACCTTCTGGAAAGTTTCAAGAATGTCGCAAACATCTTGGGTTACGAGACTTCAACTCTAGTGGGGGTGTTGGACTGAAGACTTGAAGTTCAATATACTTTACTTAAATTAATATAGTATTCATTGTATTTTAGTTTAAATGAATTATAACTTTTGATTTTAAAATTTTCCTTACTTATAAATAAATCCTCAACACAATAGTTTAGGATCACGTTGTATAATAGAAGTTTACAGTCTAGGCTTAGTATAGAATTTCTTCCAATAAGCCAATTCATTTGGGTTGCTTTTAATTTCATTTGGATCAACTTTGCTTCTATCTGCGATTTCCAGGTTAAACGACGATCAAGATGAACGCCTAGATATTTGACTACAGTGTGTTGCGGTATAGTATCGGTGTTGATTTGTATAGGCGGGCTGCATGTATCACTGCTCATTAACTTTTATCCGCCATTGTTTTAGCCATGTTTCCAGTTTTGATAGGTAAAAAAAAAAAAGCTTCTACAGGATTTTCATGAACGCTTAGAAAAGCTGTATCATCAGCAAATGTTGAAGTGTGAATGTTACTGCTTAACGGTAAGTCAGAGGCATATATTGAATAAAGTAAAGGACCGAAGATACTGTCTTGAGGGACTCTGGATTTAATCGACTGCGGAGGGCTTATAAAATTGCCTTCCCTAATTACAAATTTTCTTTCTATTAAATAGCTTGACGATATTTGAGGGTAGATTTAATGTTAATTTGTAGATAAGACATTCGTGTGCAACATCAATGAAGAGTGCATAGCAATATTTTTTTTTTTCAAAAGTGTATTTAACAACATTCACAAGCCCTTGAGTTCTTTCAATAGTGTTATGCTGTCTGCGAAAACCGAACTTTTGATCTGGAATGCATCTTTCACTAGTCACTATAGGCATAAGCTTGCTGACATACAGCTTTTCAAATAGTTTTGAAATGTTGGGCAATAAACTAATAAGCCGATAGGATTCAGCCTTCTTATGATCCTTGCCGGGCTTAGGTATCATAATAATCATCGAAACCTTCCATTCTACCGGATAGTATTGCAGCCTAAAAATGAATAGTAACATTCTTTTTGAAATATATGGTAATTCTTGAAGCATTTTTTGCTCATTTTGTCGACACCTGGGGCTTTTTTGTGTTAAGACTAGTAATGGCCTTTTCAATCTCCACAATGTTAAATCTTAGCGAAACATCCTTAATTCTCTCCACACATGCATTCGAAAATGGAAGTACAAATGTTAAACAAACTACTTTCTTCAAATTTTGAAACATCCGCTTATTAACAAAATTTTTTATATTAAACACTTTTTCCCAATACTCATCAGCAGCCATGTTACAGTTTAACCCAAGCTCTTCGTGGTTAAGGAGAGCGTGCTCACGCCATTCCTTATGCAAAGCTTTCAGGTCGATAAAATTTAACAAAGACGGAATTTTTTTTAATACAACAGTTAAATCCTTTTCTTTAAAAGATTGAGCTTCCTTTAAATTAAACATATTTATAATCACCCTTATTCTATTACGCGTCGGCAACAACGTCGGCAATTTTAGGGCAACATCAATAGAACACAACATCAATACTAATTTTGTATTCCCTAACAGTATTGTGACGATGTTGCCTGTTTATCGATACATACAACACACATACTTAATATTTGAGTCAGCTGACATTTATTGGACTATTTTCGGTAAAAGAGTTTTTGAATAAATAAAATTTTTGTGCATAAATTAAAATATAAATGATTTTTTCTTCTTGATTCGGACTCCAGTGACGAAGAAAATAAATAAATTGACAATGGAAAGATGACTGCTTAGACAGAAGTCTTGTATCTTTAGTTTGCCCGATGAGAAGTAAGTAACAAATGTTCAGCAATAATTTCCCAAGTAATGGATTTTTTTGTCCTTTTTAAGATTTGGAGATTATTCTCGGTTAAATAAACCATATTTTAAACATATACTAGTAGGTGCGATTCCTCTGCGAAATCCTCTGGCTAGTGTTGATTCTTTCCAAGTTTTTTCACAAGCTTCTCGAATTTGTATTTATTTGTTATTTAAATTTTATCCATTAGTTTATTTAAACCAAAAACACAATAGAAATATATAAAAAAACCAAAAACGAAAAATTAAAGACAACTTTAACGTTAATTTTTTTGAAGTTTTAAAACACAACACAAAGCAACGCAAGACAACACAAAGGCAATTACAAACAACATCAACATCAATTTTGCTTACAAAATACCAAACATAAGTAAAAGTTATCGATAAATGGCAATGTTGCCACATAGAATACCGATTGGCAAAAAAAAGATAAAAAACGGTGTTGTCTTCTATTGCCGCTGCCATATGGAATAAGGATGAATATTAATTATTTCATTGGTAAATACAAATTTTAAATTTATTTGTTTTAAAACTTCGATATAAAATGATTGGCAATTTTTTAGTAAATAATATCTTTTATGCTGATCTTCTATTAGGATAGCAAGCGAAGTATGAGCTAAAACCCCTAAGTATTTTTTTTTTCAATTGGTAAAAATAATTTGGATTTACAAATTGTATTTTTAAGGCATCTATTGCCTTTACATAGTAAAATTCTAAATAGTTGCCAGCAATTATTTTAATTTATTTTTCAACTTCAGATTGCAAAAGATGTAGACGACGCTTTTCCGCCTGGAATATTAGATTAAAATCGTTTAAAAGTTCCAAAGTGTATGAAATAAATTCCAAATAAATTTTTGTAACGTCATTACTTTAGTGGGATTCTCGAATAATTCCAACCGAAAATATTCTGTTAAAGTAGTACGTATATTGCTCCAGAGTTTTATCAACACACGATTTAAGTGAAAGCCATCGTGTAGCTGCTGGACTTAAAATTTTATGGTTCTCTGCTTGAAAGTAATTTTGAAATTCTTGAAGTGGTAGCGCGTTGAATACTAAAGCAAACAATGACTTGGGGCCTGGGTTCAAACCCTGGCCAGAGCAAGTCAATCAACATCATTAATTTCTCGAATGTACATTAGTGAGACATTGTATTAATTATTGTCGGACTATTAAAGTAATGAAGGCATAGCACTGGTCACTAAAAAACTGTTCCGACAGCGATTGATGCTATCCAAGCTAATGTACACAACACCGCCCTCCTTCGTCGGTTAGCAGAAACATCGGCGAAGTAAAACAATTAATAAAATGCCTGCTAATACAGCTTAACAAAGTTAATGCGTCTACTTAACACCGGAGGCGCGGCACAACACTGCCTCAAAAAAAAATTAACATAACGCACAAAGCAGAGTTGTGAAAGCGTCAAGTCTTCAAAATTTTCAACATCTATCTTCTCTACCCTATCTCTCTCCCTGAGTTCCGGCACAGTGCACTGCATACGTAGGGGTCATCCCCTGAGTGCTGGTCCTAAGTAAAAAAAAAAAATTACGCTTAATGCATACAATGTTCTTTACAGATTTTTTTATGTGACTAAAAACAGAGTTATGATCTCCAGCCATGACATTTGTTGTATCAGAAGAAAATCCAATAAAATTTTCAAAAGGCACAAAATTAGTACGTAGCCAGATTAAAAGTACCTCACTGAGGTCTTCTGCTTTGCCATTTTCTGTTTCAAATAGATCCAAAAAATGAGTTTCAACTTTTTCATTGTATTCATAACGATTTGATAACTTTGAAAAACTTTGTTAGAGCCGGAAATTTAATATTTTATTTCTGTACATTTTGCATACAGATTCAAAAGATACGAAAAATGTCAGGATTATACATGGGACGTGAAGTCATTAAAAGATACGAAAAATGTATCTTTCGTATCCTAATGGAAACACTGGTTTGCACATTCTTTTTTAAAAAACTTATGATACGTTTTTAAGGATTATATAACTGCAAAAAACATTTGCATTCACATTTGCCTTACATGTACAATTTCTACGGTCGGCTATATCGGCCTTAAAACAAACTAAAATTTAAGCTAAATTAAATTTAGATATAAAGTATAAATTCGTTCATACATGATTATACTGTTTATTTTTTTTCACAATATTAAAACAACCGCAATAATAAAACAACCTTACGCTTAAAACAAGCTGGTTTTCAAAGCGATCATCCTTTCTATTAATTAAAGAAAGATAAGGTTTTGTCTGCCGTTTATACTTTACGTGGCATTGTGCATGTTAAAAAATTTGATGACGAAATGCGCTTCCGGTAGAGATGCTAGATCAGCTTAACCAGTTTTTCTAAAATCATTTATTGCGAATTATTTGCTGCTATTTAGTATTCGTATTATTAGTTTATTAATACAGTGTTTTTACACTTTAGCAAACCATTTTTCCATTTTTTATTTAATTTCTATGTTTTTATTAATACATGATTATACATTTTTTATTAATTATTATACACGCTCCTATATTAGTTTTCTCTCTCCTTCAGTTACCTTTTTAAATGATGTTGCTTCCGTTATTAATGATATCTGATATCATTTACAGTTCCAAAGACAATACTTTTGTAATGGTTAGAATCCTTGCTAAGCAAAAAACCAGACTAAAAATTGTTCATATCAATGTACAAAGTCTTGATAAAAAAATTGATGAAAACAATTAGGGTTTAGATAGTCACGAAGTTGTATAACAGCCCTAATCGACGTGGTTGAAGAGCTAGGGTCTAAACTGTACAATGGCATGGTCTCTTTTCTCAAAGCGTTTGACACTGTTGAACATCATATCCTTATAACAAAACTCAAAAAAATTTTTAATTTTTCCTCTACAGCTTGCAAATTAATTGGTTCATTACTCCTGAATCGGAAACAATCCGTCTTTCTTAATGGGTTAATGTCCACTCCTCTTGAAGTTGACAGAGGGGTTCCACAAGACTCTATCTTAGGTCCACTGCTTTTTTCATTGTACATGAATGATCTTCCAGAGACGTTAAGCCACTGTGAAATTCAAATGTATGCTGATAATGTACAATTGTACTTAAGTACTAAAATCGACAATGTCAGTTCTTGTGCTGAACGCATAAACAATGATCTCAATAGAGTTCAATGCTGGGCCTCTTTGAATGGTTTGTGCATAAATCCATCGAAATAAAAATTCATTTTTATATCCAGAAATAATAAGGCAACTCTAAATAACAATTTTCAGTTATTAATTAACAACAACATCGATCTTGTTTCGTCATCATCAAACCTAGGAATAACGTTCAACGCTGAATTGTCATGGACAAACCATATTTGTATTACGGCAGGAAAGGTACACGAATGCTGAGAAACCTTTGGTCGACTCAGGCTTTCACTCCATATCATATAAGGCTGCTATTAGCTAAAACTTATTTAATACCAGTCTTGTTATATGGGTGTGAAATTTTTGCCAATTGCGATAGCTCAGACTTTCGTAGACTTGAATTAACCTACACAGAAAAAAATAATTCAGAATTAGTAATGACAAAACTAATTGTCAATTTTTATTTTTAATCTCAAATAGCATATTGTCAATTGAACAAAACAGGTTGTTGATATAACCAAAACAAGACTATTTTTTCAATTAACTGTTTCAAAAACATATTTTGTTAAATTTTGGGTTTAAAATTTGAATACAAAATTGTATTAATAAAATTGCTAACATAAAATTCTACATAAAAGATGTTATTTGTTAATACAGCTGAACGAATAGTCAATTTTATAAAAAATTATAACATAAAGAAGTTAAAAGTAATAACAACAATTTTTGTTGAAGTCATAAGCGAAATTATTCTAAGAATCTGAAATAACTTCTATGTACAATGTACATTGTACATACATATATTGCTAAAATATATGGAAGTTATTTTCAATAAGTATCCTTAGTTAATATAACAAAGCAGGTTGTTAATAGCACAAAGTACCAATTATATTTTCAATTAAAAAAGTCAATTGAATATGTTGTTGAAAATCACAAGAACTGTACCTCCATAACTTAAGGAACATAGAACAAAACAACACAATGTTGTTACATACTAACCATTTAAAACGGTAAATTTTCTTCAAGAAGTTACAATAAGACAAAACCTGCCTCATTTTTTCCGAAAAAAATATACATATGTACATACATATGTATGTGTATTTATGTATTTATATGTAGCCGTCGTTACTTTTTGGCATGAATGCTTTATTCAACAAGTAAAAAATTAAAACACAATAACAACCCTGCAGGAAATTTCGTTAGTGAAATTATACTGACTCGCTTTTGACTTTGTCACCTGTACTACTCTCTATTACCCCCCATACAATGCTTTGTGCTATAGACATTTAGCATGTGCTTGTCATTGAAAATGTACTAGTAACATTAAAAGTGTTGACTAGGTAGTGATTACGTAGTTCTAATGGTACCAAGTAGAGACATTCTAACCAAAAAATTACTTGTACATTTCTATAATTTTAGTCTATACCTATTAAAGTAAACTAAAAAGTGTAGACGTATTGTTGACAATATCATCAAGAAGTCAGCACTAGTCGTCAAATTAGTGACGTGTCAGCAATAAGCCCAGTAAGAAGTCACCAAACAAGTAGACAAAAGTGGTGACTTGGAGACAATTGGCCCCGAGTTTTCTACAGGGAAAGAACAAAACAACACAATGTTGTTACATACTAACCATTTAAAACGGTAAATTTTCTTTAAGAACGATACGATATGCCACCATAGCTGCCAGATTTTTTAGAGGTAATATCGTCATATTTTTAGGCAAAAATCGTAATTTTCGTCAATATAGCTTATTGAAATCGCCATAAAAAAGTCAAATGACAAAACCGCCTTTTTTTACCAACAAAACATATTTTATCAGAGGCAAAACGAAACAAAGCTCTAAAATCAACAAATCTTATTAAAAAAAAACATCATTCTTTTAAATACAGAGATCAGATACTTCAATTAGAATTCAGAATAAAATCACATGTAAATAGACTGCATGTTTTCAATACTTTGAAATATATATACATATATATATATGTATGTACATTGTATGGAAAAAAATAAAAAAAATTAATCTTTTAGTTATTTTTTCCAATGTAGTAAAATATGCAATTTAAATTTAATTTTTGGAAACACCTTTTCTAAAAATGTATAAAAACTTCAATAAAATTTATTAAATAATAATATAATTGTTAAAAAAATAGACTTATGTATGTATGCAAAATATATTTTACAAATATATATTGCAATTAAAAGTATTGATTAATTCAGCTACAACAGTTAGATCATAGCAGCTACATTTGTTAATCTTTTGTATTGCTTCCAAGGACGAATTTTTCAATAAATTTCTTACTTTAGTTTTATTTAAGTTTACGTGACTAAATATTCTTTCCAAATTTGGTGAAAAATGTGGTAAAAGTAGGATTTTTGCAATAAATTTAGTCAAAACCGGAAACAAATGACTAGAATCCCTCGTTTGCATCTCTGATATTTTTTTTTCCAAAAATCCAATAGTTATATGTTTTTATCAGGACAATAATTTTTATTGTCTGAACTCTGTTTCTAGATCTTGGGCTTCACTTTCTTCAACAAAATAAGATAATTCTTTTATAATTTCAGAAAACCAACTTTTTTCTTCATTACTAATAAATGGATTGATTTGGCCAAGAGCTTCATATTTTTATTTTCAAAATCAAATCTTTATTATATCTGATCACAAAGCTCTATATTAAAATTAACACAATTATTACTACATACTATCATATTTTTCTTTGGCATTTATTTGTGCTTCTTCCAATAGGTCTCTGGCAAATATTAGGAAATAAATGTCTTCAAAATTTAAAAAATAATAATTTAATAATTTAAAAAATAATAATAATCAGTAAAATAAAAGTTTTCAGTTTAAGCAAACTAGTTTTTAAAAAGTTTCTCATTACAATTTTCAGCAGTTCTGGGTTGCTTTACTAAATGTTACAAACTTCAATTAATTAAAATCGTCAAAATTAGGTTATAAATCGTACCATCGTCACTATGTCATTTTTAGGAGCCAAAATCGTCAAATCTGGCAGCCACTCAAGTTTGGATTTTGGTTGTTTTTGGTACTGCTGCAAAATTTAAAGCATCTTTAAAAATACTTGTTTTATATTAAACAAAATCTTCAGTTGATTCTTAGATGTGTAACATACAACTTGATAGTGCAAACTGTATAAAAAACTGCAAAATTTATAAAGTTATTAAAAATAACTAAAAGGATTAATAAAGTATTTACATTAGTACATAAACATATAAAAATGGTAGGCCAAATCAATTGTGAATTTTGCGATAAACTATTTATTTCTCCTGTTGATTTTTTTGAACATTTAAAGTTTTGCCAATCAATTGAAGATAAAGAAATTTATCAGTGTAAATTCGGTAAATGTTTTCAGAAATTTACTAATAAAAATTCATTTAAAAGACATGTTTTTAAACACTTTAGACTGATTTCAAATAAAGAAACACCGCGCTCCGCGAACCATCTAATTTCTGGTGATACCACAAACATTAGTTTTTTGAAACATGCACAAGAAATTCTTCCTAGTGAATCGAACGTAGAGAAAAGTTGTTCTGGTATTTCAATGGAAAATAGTGTCGTTTACAATGACGAATTAAATGTTTTGCATAATTTCGCCAGCAAATTTTTAATTAAACTACATTCATTTAACAACATATCTAGAGCAGATATAAAAAATATTAAAGAAAATATTGAAGAAAATGTAATTTTGCCAATTGTAAAATTTCTCGAGAGTACAATACTTCAATATGCAAATGGGAAAAATAATATTGAAAAAGCACAAATTGTTAATGATTTAACACATTTGTTTCGCAATGTTAAAACAGATTATACATTACAAAAAAGTTTGAAAAATATGGATCTAATTTCGAGTCCAGAATCATATAAAATAAATAACAGTTCAAAATTTACGGGCACTATAATGCCAATAGAATTTCAATTTAAAAAAATTTTTGAAAGGAATGACTTTCTTGATGAGGTTTTACGTCATATGGATACAATAAGTAAACAAAACGAAATTGTTAACTTTATACAATGAGACTTGTGGCGACAAAAAGCAAAAATGTATCCAGGGAAAGTAACAGTTCCATATTTTATTTATGCCGACGATTTCGGAATAAATAACCCAATTGGCTCTAAGGCTACTAGGCAGGCAATATGCAATGTATATTACAGTTTTCCATGTTTACCTCGCACTTCTTCGAAATTAGATACAGTTTTCTTGGCCTGCTCTGTGAATTCTTCTCACGTTAAGACACATGGTGTTAATAAATGCTTTTTGTCATTCATAAACGTTTTAAAAAAAATTGAAATAGATGGTATAGCAATACAAACTAAATTTGGTAAGAAAACGGTTCATTTCATTTTAGGTTTAGTTTTAGGAGACAACTTAAGCTTAAATACAATGCTTAACTTCTCGAAATCCTTTTCTGCAAATTATTTCTGTAGGTTTTGTAACATGAAAAAAAATGAAACACAAAAATCTTGCATAGAAAATGAAAATTTGTTGAGAAACAGAAGAAATTATAGAGAAAATGTAACCGGTATGGCATTTTTCGAAACTGGTATTGTGGCAGATAGTATATTCAATACCATACCTTCCTTCCACGTTACTGAAAACTTTTGTGTCGACCTCATGCATGATTTTTTTGAAGGAATTTGCCATTACATTCTCTGTGAGTCTTTACTGTATTTTACCAAAACAATGAAATATTTTAGCTTGGAGTTTCTAAATAAACGATTTAAAAATTTTTTATATGTAAACAATGATAAAGGTAGCGAAAAACATGAAATTTTTATTAAAGAGTTGGAAAATCGGAGATTAAAATTATCCGCTAAGCAAATGATGACGTTTTGTCACTATTTGCCATTTTTAATAGGAGATGTTGTTCCATCTAAAGAAGTTGTCTGGATATTTGTTTTAAACTTTTTAGAACTAATAGATGATTTACTATGTTTCGAAATCACCAATAATTTATTGGTGCAAATATCTAAAAAAAATTGAGTTTATTAATAAGGAGTATCAAAATCTTTTTAAGAAAAATCTAACTCCAAAATTCCATTTCCTAGTGCATGATATAAAGGTTATTAAACAATGCGGTCCACTGAGAAATTTGTGGAGCTATAAGTATGAAGCTAAGCATAAAGAATTTAAAATATACTCGCACATAATAATGTAGTGTACACATGTCATACAACTTGCACAGAGGTAAATACCAACTTTAAGTGTGTAGCGCAACAAGCGATAATGTTACACATGTTGAAGTGTGGCAAAACTTATTTGGAACAAATATTGAATTACAGAAATTACTGTATGCAAGTTGATGACACATGAAAATTTAATTCAATTTAATTTTATGATATTTTATTTTTCTTTATTAATAAATTGAGTGATTTACAAATCACTCAATTCTAGATTATCATATAGATTCTCATAAGTAGTATTTAAGCTAGAATATTTTATAAATAAAATCAGACTTAAACTATCAACATAATTCGGCACTTGCTTGCCTTGGTTTTTATTTAAGTTTCAAAAATATTCTGGCAGTTCTTTTGAACGCCTAATTACTAGCTGGAACCCTTCCAGCTGTTTAAAATAAACCAAGGGCTATAGGGAAAGAAAATTTAAACATCCTTCCACTCTCCACATGGCGATCCTGCGGATTTCAAACTGATCCTGCGGATTTCGAACTAATCCTGCCGATTCCGACCAACCATACAAAAAATTTATTATCAAAAATTAGCAAAAATCTTACAATCCTGCGGATTTCGAACTGATCCTGCCGATTCGGACCAACCATAAAAAAAAAAAAATTATTATCAAAAATTTTATGATCCTGCAAAAATCTTACAATCCTTCGGACTTCGAACTGATCCTGCCGCCACCACATAAAGATGATTTATTTACAATGTGTATTTACAATTCAAAAAGTAGAAGAGAAGAAAACCCAAAACGGACACAGTCGTAAAATTGTTTAAAAGTATTGTTTGATTAAAAATAAATTGTCCAGAATAAAGAATCCAGAAATTAAAAATTTGCTAGTAATAGAAAGTACCAATCATGACTCGTGGAAATCAACGTGACTTAGCCTGTCAAAAGAACACCAAAAATTTGGCTGAACAAAGCACTGACAATCTAAAACGACGTAAACACGTTTGGGTTTGGTTTATAAAAATCGCAATTGTAAGATGTTCTCTAGTTTCAATATTTTAAGTTTTGCTTAAATAATTTACAATTATACATACATACAAACTTAACTTAAAACAGCATTAAAATAATATAAAAATCAACAAAAAAAAAAGCAAGCACAACAAATAATATGAATGAATTGCAAAAAAAAAAAAAAAAAAAAAAAAAAAATATACAAAAGAAATTGAATTATAAATACATACATACGTTAATTTTACTTACAAATTAATTAATTGAATATATAAAAACAAATGGGAATTTAATGAAAGAATGAATATTCAACTGAAAACCTCTTGAATATTATTATTATATATATGTAGTTTAAAATATAAATTAATTATACATACATATATACATTTTTATTTATTTCCTAACATTTTTAACTTACACACAAATACACACAACTTCCAACATTCATGTACACATACTCTTTACTTAACCATCAACAAAGCAAGTCTTCTTATTAAATAAATCAAGTTAAGATATTACAAGATATTATTAATTGAAATCATACAAGCATTAAAATTATATCTAAATAGAGACAGACGGAATAATAGGGAGAGACTTCTTAAGAGAATACTTATGCAAAATAGATTACGAGACATTCACAATTTCTTTGTTTACCAATAATGAAACCATAATTCTGCCAATGCAACCAAAAGCATTCGACACATTAAAAATAACTATACCACCACGAACAGAAATCATACAACCATTGAAATTAAACCTTACAGAAGATTGCGTAATACTTAATAATGAATTAAAAAGCGGTATTTTTTTAAGTAATTCAATAGCACCAAAAAACGGAATGACACACATTAAAATTTTAAACACAACAAATGATACACAAATTTTACAGGGCATTAAACTGCATACTGATCCACTAAAAAACTATGACATATTAAATTTCAACAATATAAACGACAACGAACGGTTCAACAAATTTTTGGATGACTTGAAATTAAAACATAATGACATACATATAAAGAAAATAAAGAGACAAATAAAGAATATAATGAGGCAAATAATAAAGAACATAATGAGGCAAATAACAATTTTAGTGAAACACGTGTAGAAGAAAAGAGTATGGAAAAATGTAATTCTCGGAAGCCTGATCAACTTCAAATATGGGAATGCACAACCATAAGTGATATAAAAAATATTAAGAAATTGCAATTTAATAGATTTGAAAACATAAAAGAAGTCGACATATATATTGAAAATAATATTGTGCACATTGGACATAATGATAATTCATCGAAACCAGTTTCGACCATGAAGAAATTGTGTACCCAAAATAAGAATGCTATGAATATAGGATGTAACGATAATTCATCGAAACAAGATTCGATTATGAAGAAGTTACATACCAAAAATATACATGATAATAATATGCATGCAAGATTCAGCGATAACTCAGCGAAACTAGATTCGATACTGAGAAAACTGATATCAAAAATGAGTAAAGAAAATATAAAAGAATTAGCGCTAGCAAATAACGATAAAATATTTAAGGTATATACGAAAGAAGAATTAAAAGAAGCATATGCAAACATAAGAATAAATAACAAAAGTCCTCAACTAAAAATATTAATATACAATGCCCCAAAAAGAATAACAGATGACATTTTAAAATATAAACTAATTGACGAATTCCACAATACCACACACGCAGGCCACTTAGGAATTAGAAAAACAATTATTAAACTTAAACAGCGATACATTTGGAAAAACATGAATAAGATGGTAAAGCAATTCGTAAAATACTGTGACAAATGTAACATAAACAAACAAACCAAACATATTAAAGAACCACTTACATTAACGGACACCCCAAGCAACAGTTTTGAGATTATATCAATTGATACTGTAGGACCTCTTCGTATTTCAAACGGATACCGATACATATTGACAATGCAATGCGAACTAACGAAATTCGTTATTGCTCACCCAATGTCAACAAAAGACGCACTTTCAACTGCCAAAACACTAGTAGAGCAATTAATTTTGAAATACGGTAAATTTAAAGTGCTCAAATCAGACAACGGGACAGAATTCAAAAACGAACTAATGCGCAACATATGCTCGTTACTTGAGATCAAACAAACATTCTCAACCCCCTACCACCATGAAACAATGGGTGCGGTAGAAAGAAATCACAGGGTTCTCAATGAATTCTTGCTTACATCAGCAAACGATTACGAATGGGATAAGTGGATAAATTACTTTACTTTTGCCTACAACACGGCACCACACATAGACACTGGTTACACACCATTTGAATTGGTATATGGTAGATTGCCATGCTTACCATCAGAATTGTATGACACAGAAAATAACAAAATATACAATTATGATGACTATGCAAAAGAGCTGAAACAAAGATTAAAATATTCTTTGAATAGAGCTAGGGAACTTACAGAAAAAACAAAAGAAAAAAGAATCATAGAAAATAGATATAGTAATAGTTTAAATCTAAAAATAGGAGATTTAGTTTTAATAAAAGTAGAAAATAGGAAAAAGAATCAAAGCCCGTACAAAGGCCCATATAAAATAATTAGACATAACGGTGTAAATACCATAATAAACTACCACGGAATTGAAAAAGAACTCCATAATAATTAATTAAAACCATATATAGGCTTTAGAAACAATAATTAAGTACACAATAAACACTAAAAATTATAAGAATACTATTTTAAAAATTATAAAAATATTAAATACTACATTAAGAATTATGTAAATTATAACTATATAAAAAATTACTTTGTAAAACTATAACATATGTAAATAGAAATTAAGAATTATTTTACAAATATTGTCGGTACTATGAATATCAAGAAAAATCAATCCCCTAATTTTTCTCTTAGCGGTGAGGGTGTAGTGTACACATGTCATACAACTTGCACAGAGGTAAATACCAACTTTAAGTGTGTAGCGCAACAAGCGATAATGTTACACATGTTGAAGTGTGGCAAAACTTATTTGGAACAAATATTGAATTACAGAAATTACTGTATGCAAGTTGATGACACATGAAAATTTAATTCAATTTAATTTTATGATATTTTATTTTTCTTTATTAATAAATTGAGTGATTTACAAATCACTCAATTCTAGATTATCATATAGATTCTCATAAGTAGTATTTAAGCTAGAATATTTTATAAATAAAATCAGACTTAAACTATCAACATAATTCGGCACTTGCTTGCCTTGGTTTTTATTTAAGTTTCAAAAATATTCTGGCAGTTCTTTTGAACGCCTAATTACTAGCTGGAACCCTTCCAGCTGTTTAAAATAAACCAAGGGCTATAGGGAAAGAAAATTTAAACATCCTTCCACTCTCCACAATAACATCAAGAAGAAATATATCAAAATCCTTTTCATTTAAACAGCAAATGCGCTTTGCAAATTTCCTTATACAACCAAAATCTAAGCAAGAGGTTTTATACAAAAAAGAAAAAATTGATTTGAATGCAAAAAAATTGATTAGTAACAAGTTAAAGGTTAGCATAGGATTATTGAATTTATATAATGAAGCTGAAATTTGTGGCTATAAGTATGCAAAGGATTTAATTGTTGCTAACTTTACTGGTGATATAAATTTATACCGCATTAAATATATTGTGAAGGCATATGAACGTGAAGTTCACTTGTGTTGTCAGAAAGTAGTTGCAGAATTTATCACTCATTTTATGTCTTTTGAAGTAGAAAACTATAGCGAAATTTACGATGTTATATCCGTTAGAGATATTCTTGGTCCTCCAGTTGATGTTGCAAGAACTTGTTTTGGCAAACAATTCGTAAAGCTTAAAGAATTTTATCACAGCATATATTAACTGAACTGTTCAAAAATTTCAACACATTATTTTATTTTATTATTACAATACAATAATTGAGCCGTTTATTTTGAAAGAGGCATAATTCACTTCGTTTTTAAGTCGAGATATTTAAGGGTTTGCATTAAAACACATTTAAAAATATGGAGAAATACTGAGAAAAATGTCAGTATCATGAGATAACAAATACGAGAAAATCTTCTCAAAAGTTAGCATACATATTTTTAAACGTGTTAAAACGCAAACCTTTAAATACCTCGACTTTAAAACAAAGTGACTTATGCCACTTTCAAAATAAGCGGCTCAATTAAGACATAATGAAAGTTGAAAAAAATTTTGTTGTAAAATGTTAAATAAATATTTGTATTCAGAAGGACTTCGAAGCAGACAATGATGACAACTTGGTCTTAAGTAAATTGCTAGTGGAATGGAAACTATCCCACTTATTCGACTATTTCAAAGGTAAACACAAAGTCAATTACTTTTTCTTATACATATGTATGAAAATGTCAATACTTTTATGTAGATCAACTTATTACCATTGAGGTACTAGAAATTTTAAAAGAAAATCATATTGAAAAGTTATTTCGGAATTTACCTGTGGGAGAGCAAGCTATTTTTGAAAGCAATCTAAAGATAAGGAAGAATAGTAGAAGCCCTTTATTGGAACACAATTTGAAATCATTTAATTTGATTGACACTCTTCCGCCGAATAGCAACAACACCAAAGTTCCTTCACTTCTTTCTATTTTAAAAGACACCCACACTGGTAACAAAATTTTGAAATTCTACGAAGACAAGCAATTGCTTTCAGAGCAGCACCGAATCCTGCTAATAAACACAATTGCTAAGTATTTGGACTTAAAAGGATATAACTGTTCTATAACTGATTGCGCTGATATTGAATTTCAAATATGTTCAATATTTCCCACCGAGGATTTAGTAAGTACCTGGAACTTTCTCTTATCAACTGTTAAACCTTAACTTTGAATAATTTAGGATTATTATACAACTGGCAAAAGGGGAAAGTTATATAATAAAACTCATAATATAAAACGCCAGGCCAAAATACTAAAAAGTTTTCAAAATAAAAATGTTGTGAATGGAAATGACGAAATAGAACCAGAAGTGGAATGGGAAAACTCTTTAAAACTTTTAAGAAGCAGCAACTTGACAGCAGAAGAATTTGATGTTTACTGGAGCAAATGTGCTTATTATAGAATCAACCAAATAAAGCAAATTGAAAGCACTAGTCAAATACTTAAAGAATGGCCAGAATATGCTAAACCTTTGGGAATCCAATTGGTAAGAACAATACTTTGTCAACACATTTAAAGCTATGCAGTTTCAAGAAAAAAGTTATGTTTTCAGATATCCTTGGACTTCCAAATTAAGTACCCGAATGCTAAAGACTTAAAAGTAAAATGGATAGATTATGGAGAGAAAATATTTAATTTGCTGAGAACAAAAATATCTTCTGCTTCCGCTGTACTGCAGAAAATGCAAACAAAAAATGAAGGTAAAATGAAAGAATCAAATTTTAATTATACATATGTAGTAAATCAGAATGTTTTATTTTATTTTCAGAATCAAAAATATTTGCAACATTTTGGTTTCTTCACCACATATTTCCTCCGCAACTAACAGTTCTTATGGAACCAAATGGAGCGAAACAGAGAAAGAAATATACAATTGCTGATTCTCAAGAATCGTTTGCTATAATTGCCAAAACTTCCGAAGAGTTAGAAGCAAAACTTAATTTATTAAAGCTGCAGTGCGTAAATATCCAGCCCCTTCTTTTAATAATAGGCGACTTAGAAAACGTACAATATATACATATTCTTATATTTTGATGGGATAAGGTATCCAATTGTTAAAACTATAAATGGTATAGATATTTTGTACAAGTTAATTTTTTTATTCAATTTGGAATTTCCGAAACAGTCAGAAACTTTTTATTTATTTTTACAGTCCTTTTTTTTTGAAATGCCAACAAATAAGAAAAATATTAAAGTTTCAACATTTATTAGTCAAATAATAAGCTAAACTTGAAGACTAATTGCAAGCAAATTGTATTCTTTCAAATTTCTCAATAGTATGAACTATTTATCACTTTTTTGTATTGCTATATTTGTATGCAGATACAAACATATTGAATTAACTTACATTTTTATTTTTTTGCTAATTTTATTTATAACTTTTTGCAGATATTACTTTTTATAGAGGTTTATATATACTTATATATATGTATATATGTAAATATATACAAAAAATTCTTATAAAAATAATTATATATATTACATATGTGTGTATTATAAATGTGCATGTGTATTTTATTAATTGTCCCTAAAATAAACAATTTAAAAATAATAATATAAGACTTTTATTTCAAAACAAGTTAAGGAATCACAAAACTACCTGGCACAAAAGAGAAATTTGTTTTGTGAAATTAATGTATTGAACAACAAAAACTTTTACAAAAATTTACCAAAATAATTGTTATTTTTCATAAAGATTTTAAACAACTGTAATTGTTGTATTAACAATATTTTTTGTTAAAATAGTTAATTGAAATAATGAAAGTTGGATGCAAATTTTGTTGATTAATAAAATCAAAAGCAACAAAATTAATTGTTAATGCAACAATTGGCATTGCTAAAAATTTTGTAAAAAATTTACAATTTGTTTGCTAAACAATTTAATTGGAAAAAATATATATAAGTAACAAAATACAGTTTTGTAAATAACAATGAAATTAATTAATTCAGAAAGCGAAACCAACTTAAACAAATACGTTTATTGAATTTATTTTTAAAAATTGACAACAAAATTGTCAGAAAAATGGTAAATTTAATTGAAAAAAAGCGAGTTGAAATTTTTTTCCGAAATCACAAATACAGTGTTTGTATTTACAAAAATCGTTATAGGCTCATTTTCAGTAAAATTATTAATTGTATTTAATAAAAAATTACTTGTATTGACAAATCTTTTTTTTCTGTGTATAATAATATAGCTAGATAAGCGAAGAAAACTGAGAGTATTTCGTCCTACTCCCCTCAGCATATGCCACAAAAATTTTCTCAACTTCAAAAGCCTTATAATGATGCACAAAATAATATATTTAAGAGAACCAGAATAGTTATATAGAAGAATTACTTTTGCCAAATCTCCACGCGGTTGAAATTTAGTTTCTCAAAAATATAAATATCTTATCTCTTCAAGACAATTTTTTAACTATACTATTCGTCTTTGAAACAAATTACCGTCGCGTATCCAACTACTAAGCAACTCCTTATCCTTTAAAAAGGAACTTTTTTATTATTATAAAACTTATTAATATTAATTACATTTATAATATTAATTAATTGTTTGTTTTCTCTTCTTTTTTTTTTTTTAATTATTTTTAAACTAATTTGAATCCACACAAAAACTTATATGTGAAAATAAGGCTAAGTTCGTATCCAAAAATTTTCGGCCGTAAAAAGTACTGAGATCAAAATAAGGACCAAGTTCTTGATATATCTATCAAGATAGAAGAAGGGGAACCCTAGTCCCACCCGGTAGGAAAGTGCCCGTTTTCAGATTTTTCAGGTTATTTTCTCACCAAGACCTACCTGAGTACCAAGTTTCAGCTCTCAAGCTTTACTGGAAGTGCCCAATAATATTGATGAGTCAGTGAGTCAGTGAATATGTACTAAAATATGGACTTTTCACACCTTAATATCTCGGGAAGCTTTAATGGTAGAACTTTCAAATTTAACCTGTGAGGTCATGTGTGGGGAGTCCTTATGTTTTAAGTTTCATTATATTATGATCAGGGGGAGCAAAGTTATGAGGGAGGTAAAAACAGCTCGAATGGTGTCGTGTAACTATACACTCTGTGTGCCCGAACTTGGCCTGGCGCACTACCGTGCGCCTAGATTTATAATCAATTGCAATGTACCTTACAATGACTGTAAATTATAAGATTTTATTTTTTATCTTGTTGTGATATGTTTGTGATGAATAAATAAAAATGAAATGAAAATTAATATTCTTAATTTTTATTACATGTGTTTTTAGCGAGTAAAAACCTTAACGCGGCTTAAGTCTTGTTGGCCGCCTTTTTTACCTCTTTCAAGTCTACAATGAATACAATTTGAGTACGTGCTAGTACTGAAAACCTTACAAGGTAAAATATCTTTATTTTACAATAAAAAAAGATGAACATTGATTCTTCATATTGAATTGATTATTGAAAATTTCTTGGTAATTTCCTTCGCCATCGGGTAGATATACGCCGAAATATTGGTCCTTACAAATTACAAGAAGTGTACTTTTATAACGTAGAAAAATTATCAATACTTTACAAGGAGATTCACTATTCTAGTGGAAAACATCAACTTAATAGTACGTTTCCATTATGAGCAACTCAAGTTGATTTGATGTCGAAGTGTTTCCATTATGTGTTTAGCGACTTTGTGTCCGAATTTTTGAAATCAGTTTGACGTTTGTGTTGAACAATTAAGTACGGTCGAAGGCCGGCTATGCAAAGAAACATATGTTCAATTCACAAGCTCGTATTAACGTCATATGTGTTGTCCAATCGTATAATTATACAATATTGTATATTGAGGCCGGGTCTGGGAATATTCTATTTGTTAAATTAATTTGTAAAAATATTTTATATATGTGAAAAGTAACACCAGAAAATACATTCTTCTTAATGATAAATATATACATTATTCATTTCAACTTAATTTTCAAACTAATTTAATCAAAATTGCTTGTCGCTAAAAAAGTTATTATATTTAGCGTCAAATTATAATTCCCACACCTGGTTTCACACCTTGATATAAAACTGACATTTAAATTTTTTGATATTAAACTGACATTTAAAATACGACAAAATAACGATACAACAAATTTGTCTGTTCACAAGCACATAAACAAATATCGTCTTTTTTTAAACCATAAGACAGACGACTGAGCTTGTGAATTGAACAGTAAAATTCAATCGTATAATTATAACACACTTTTGTATGAAAATTACCAACAACAAAAATAGAATATTGTATAATTAAACGATTAGACAACACATATGACGTTAATACGAGCTTGTGAATTGAACAATTATTATTTTAATGAAATACTTGAATATGATTTCGCTTTAATTTTAAAACATTGTGACACACTTTAAAATGTTTCCATTTAATTCGAATAAGCAAAATTAAAACATTATACTTACTTCCTGTCTAAGCCACTACATACATCCACACATAGGGCCTGTTCGTATATGAATCACTGCGCTGCATAATATGATTATTTTGCACTGCCACTGCTAATCAGCAGTTGCTTATGCTTCTTTTTGCGCATTTTAATGTTTGTATTTATGAACCAAAAAATTTAACAAAAATGGAAAAGTTAATGATAAATTTAATTTTTGAGCTGGACGATAAAACTAATGATGTAAAATTGTCTAATCTACAAGAAAGAAAAAGGTTAAGAAATAATAAACAAAACAAATAATAAAATAAAAAATTTCCGCTGCATCAGCCATTTCTATGATTAGTGTTTTGTGTTTATTTGCGCATAATATACTGCCGTGATGCATTTTTTAACGCATAACTTTTGCAGAGTTGCCACTATTTGCATATATGAACGTACTGCGCACAATATGCAGCGCAGTTTTGCATTTACGAACAGGCACATACTTAAACGCATTGTTATTTGTCTTTTTTTTTTTAATTTCGAGTCATCAATTTTATGCGACAAGAATTGTTATAAATTTAAGTATAAAGAATAATAAAATTCAATTGTAATACTGGGACTTCAAAGTGAAAACTCGTTAAGTAAATAGTTAACTCACACGAGTGTTGTGTTTAGTGTAGAATTCAGTAGCTCGTTTCTGTATTTCTCGCATGGTAAAGTTATCCGCATGGAACGAGTGAATTGCAACAAAAACAGTGTAAAATGAAACAAAATATGTTTTTTCTCACACAAGTGTTTCTGTATATTTACTTTGCGAGAATGATCTGTCATTTTAATTTTCCAGCAATTATTGGAAGTATGTGAGAAAAAATGTTTCTGTAACAATATTTTGCGGAAAGTTTCTCACAAGAAGTGTCAAAATAACTCACATTTCAAATTGGTGCGAGAAAATCAAAATTTAAATAAATATAAGTAAATATACATACATATGAAAAGTAAATCTTCTAATATATAAAATTCTTGTGTCACGATGTTTGTTATCGAACTCCTCCGAAACGGCTGGGCCGATTTTAATGAAATTATTTATGCATATTTGGTAAGTATGCGAATAGGTTCTAAGGTATATTTTAAATAGCTAGTGGCACGAGGAGGGGAGGGAGGGGGCAATTTCTGTATTTACTATACTATTAACCCAACAGATGGGTTATGTCCGCCTCACATATATATACATATTATGTATGTAGAAAAAATTTTAAATAAACACAAGAATATGTTTTAAATAATTTTTTTAGTTTCCAGCTGGTCAACACAATGAAAAGTAAATGGGTAGTAAATATTACTATCTGGTGGATTTATATATAAAAAAAATTATCATTTAGCTGATCTACATCTGAATCGTGTTTATGCGGAGGAAAAACTTTCTGTCCGGTTCCAATTTTACATACATATTTCTCTCCATTTAGATTTGCAATCAGCTGCGGACGAAAACCTTCGGTGATAAAACATTGATTTTTGATTTTTTAATACGGTTAGTTACTTCTCTACGAACAGTCTGATGCATAGCCTTAAGATCATCTGTTTTGAACCTCTTCCACCGAGAGTAAGCATCATCACGTTTTTTGATCAAACGTTTTGTATCAGTGTAATAAGATCAATAGCACCATGTAACCCGAACAATTATAAAGAACAACCTTTTAGTTCAATGTCTAAATCCAATGTTTTTATTACCTTATTACTAATGTTACACTACCTCTTAACAATATTAAAGCTATATGATAGAGCAATCTCATAAACCTTCTCTCTCTTGTTAATTTGTATAGGACAAATAATAAATATAACAACATGATTTCTTATCAAACCTTACTCATTTAAATTGAATCGTTAGAACATGTTTTATATGCTTACCCAATGAACATATCAATAATGGGTTTGATTTAAGTGTATTAAATATACACTACACCTTCCCCTTTTGAAGATTGGCCTATAAAACTTAAAATAGTTTGATAGGTCATTACTTTATACAAAATAATATAAATGCTTAAAAGTTAATCTTTTTTTTTTGTTTATAATTTTAAAACTACATTAAGATTATGTTTTTATCAAAGTTTCATACTTTCCTTGTTTTAAAATTATATTATTTTAATACTTTATACATATAAAATTTATATAAGTAATCAATTGTATGTTTAACGTGTTTACTAATGATTTTTAACATTAAATTCATTTTCTTAATCTGTTTTTATGAACTTCTTGTGTTTTATTTTCATTTATTTGAATTATGCAATTTCCTCCTATTATCTGTTTCTACTATTTTAAAAGGGCCTTTATACAGAGGCTGTAATTTATGACCTGAATCATTTAATAAAAGGACGTAATCATTCGGTTGTAAATTCTGACTTTTAGCTCTTCTATCGTACTGTGTTTTTTGTTGTTGTTTTGCCTTTTCTATTAGCGATTTTGCTCTGTTTTGTGCTACTTGTAGTCTATATTTTATTTCTTTTTCATAGGCATCAATGTTATATAACGGTTCTACCTCATTATTTTGAAGAAAATTCAAAGAAGTTGGTAATTTACCAAAGACTAACTCATACGGGCAATAATTATGCACCGCAGAGGGCGTTGTATTATAACAATATGCGAAATATGACAACCATTCGCCCCAGTCTGATTTTTCTATAGATATATACTGACGTAAGTACTCGTTAAGCGTACGATGAGACCTTTCTATCGTTCCTAACGTTTGATTGTGATAAGCTGTAGAAGTTGCATGACTAATTCCTAAAAGTTTGCATAAGTTCTGCGTCAATTGATTTTTATGCTCTGTGCCTCTATCGGTAAGAATCTTTTTTGGCGGTCCATAGTTTAAAACTAGTTTTTCAAAAATTGCTTTAGCTACGGTCGCTGCGCTTTTATTATCGACTGGTGCCACAATCAAAAATTTGCTGAGGTCGCACACAATAGTTACAGCGCACTCATTACCTTTGTTAGATTTAACAAACGGTCCTATGGTATCTATCTCCACGGTATCAAAAGTTTTGCAAGGCGTTGGGGTAGTTATTAAAGGTTCTATCAATTTTGGAAAAGTTTTATTCTTTTTACAAGATAAACAAGATTTTACGTATTTTATAACATCTTTTGTCATATGTTTCCAATGGCAATAGTTTTTAAGTTTATTAAGTGTTCTAGTCACTCCACAATGACCACCTGATAAGGGATCGTTATGGTATAACGATAGTAGATTTTGTTTTTCTAACTCGTCATGAATATATGTAATTTTTGGCGTTAACGCAATTATAAGATTATTTAAAAATTTTTATGCAGAAATTTTAAATTCGGTAATATTTACATATTTAAAAATGTCGTCATTTAAGGACATTTGTAATTTCGTGACGTTCGCATTTTTTGCTTCCTTATTCCGCATTGAAAATAATCGCTTTAGAACGATTTCTTCATTAAAAATACTTGCATCTATATTCATTGTTTGTACTAGGCGATTGCCTTTGATAAACTTTCCGATTGGTGTGCGGTTAATTAATTCAAACTTAACCTTTGTTGCCTTTTTTAATTCTCTGAAATTAGCTTCGTATATTTTGGGTACACTTTTTGTTTTATGTGGTGTGTTTGTTTCCTGAACTACCTTAACTTTTGTTTTCGACCTTGTCGTCACCATTGCTATGTTGTGTGTGTTTATGTCTTTAATAAAATTGAAATCTGTGCGTGGTAGTGCATCCGCGCCACAATTAGTTTTACCTTTAATGTATTCTACTACGAAGTCATATTCTTCTAAATCAAGTTTCATTCTAGTTAGTTTAGAAGAAGGGTTTTTTAATGAGAATAAATACGTCAAAGTTTTATGGTAGCTTCTAATTAAAAATTTGTTTCCATAGACGTATGGCCTAAAATAATTTACGGCCCAGTGTATAGCGGTTAACTCTTGCTCAATAACTGATTTATTTGATTCACCTTTTGTAAAGGAACGTGATGCATACGCTATAGGTAATTGCATGCCATTATGCTCTTGGCTAAGAATAGCTCCACAAGCAATCTTACTTGCATCCGTAATAATGCAAAACTCTTTCTCAAAATCTGGGTATTGCAGTATTTGCGGCTTCAACAGCATATTTTTAAAATATTGAAATGATTTTTCACATTCATTGTTCCATTCAAAAGTAATGTTTTTGCGCGTAAGCTTTGTTATATTAGACGCATATTTAGCGAAATTCGGAATAGCGGCTTCTGCATCCACTGGAGTGGGATAGTCTTGTATTATTTTAAATTTTGACTCATCTGGTAATATGCCAAAATTGGTACATTGACATTTATCAGGATGAAGCTTTAAATTACATTTACGACAAGTTTCAAATACTACCTTTTGTATTTAGCATGTGTTTTTCTGAACAACCTATGACGATTAAATCATCCATATAAAGAAATGCTTGTTGAGGTTTAAGTTCTGCGAACGCTAAGGACATCATGCGCTGAAAAGAGTTTGGCGCAATTTTTAGCTCGTAGGGTAAAAGTGTGAATCGAAATGATCCTTGATCCGTCGAGAACGATGTGATATCTCGTGAATTATCGTCTAACTCGATCTGGTGGAAGCCAGACATTAAGTCCAAGCACGAAAAGTACTTAGCTCTGCCTAACTGATCCAATATTTCATCTATCCTAGGTAAAGGATACTTATCTGCCAATAATTTTTTATTTACCTGCCTATAATCAACAACCATTCGCCACCATTTTGCGTTTTCTCCGGGTAAACTTTTTAGGTACTAACAGGATTGGGCTATTGTATTCTGAGCAAGATGGTTCTATGATTCCATCTGTACGTAACTTGTTTACTTGGGTGTTTATTTCTGTCTTTTGCGTATGAGGTACACGATAGTTCTTTATATAAACTGGCTTACTATCGGCTACTTGAAGTTTCTGTTTATAGAAATTATTTGCTGAAATTTTTTCATTTTCTTTGTTTAGCGTATAAAGGAAAGTTTTTTGATAATTTATCTAATACGATTTCTTCTCTATTTACACCATTATCACAAGTTCTTATAATTTCATAATTATCCGCGTTTTCTGTTTTCAAGATAATATTGCTAAGCTTTACATTTTCTAAATTAGCATTTAGAATTCTAACATACACGCAAAGAAAAAACATGGTTGATGGAATCATAATCGCAAACTATCATTTCATGTTCAGATAAATGATTGAGTCTACTATATTTTGCAGCTTTCATCCAATAAACATAATATGGTCCTCATAAATCTCCCTCTGTATGAAGATAGTATGCTCTGCAAATGCTGAGAAATTTGAGCGCATTATAGTAACTATGAAAATATTTTTTTCCTGGTTTATGTAAACAATTTGATATTTTCTTTAGATAAAAGAAAAATGCACACACAACTACTTATTAAATTAAATCAAATCAAATTATATTTTTGATAAATATTTTTATTTGAAAATATTTATCGAATAAACTTTTCTGAACAAATTAAATTAAATAAAATTCAAAATAATTAACTTATTTATCGGCATATTTATGTAAAATCCAGTTGCCATCTTTTGCAGTTCCGTAGTATTTTTTTCGTCATGCTGCAAAGAAACATACATTCGTATATTTAATTCACTCCATATATTAGTATGTACTCGTATGTACTTAAACCATTGATGTTGAAGATTTCAGGAGCACTTTTATGTTTTTTTGTTGTAAAATTAAATAACTTCATATCATATAATTATAATTTTAACATTAATTTTTACACTTCACATCTCCTCGTCTTATTGAATTCTATGAACGACTCAAGTTAAATACGATTGAGAGATATTTTGCTTCTTTTCAGAACACAAAAAATGTATGGTCATAATAAACTTTAATTTTAAATAAACTTTTATTATTCTCATTTGCAAAAGATACTCTTGTAGCAGCGAAAATAATTTTTTTTGTTACATTCAATTTTTATGGGACGAAACCCAGAATAATTATTTTATTGTCGCATCGAATATTGTAAAAATTGAAGAATGTTTAATGCAACCATATTTGCTTCAATGAATAACTATTTGGTTGTGGCAGATATACTTAGTTGACATGAACATTTTTCAATCATGTCTTTTCTCTGCGTGTAGGGACTTTGTTTTGAAACTTAACCGTTTTGCACAATAACGTTTGGTGCTATTTCTTGATTTGGTACGAAAATGTCAGATTCATTGTTAATATTAATTTTCCGAAATACTTCAGATCTTGCCGGTATCAAAATTGAATTATCTGTTGGACCTTGACGAATATCTAATGTTACGTCATGAGATAAGTATTTTGGTCTAATATGCAGTTTATATGATCTATAGTCTAGAAGACAGTTATATTTTGTAATAAAATCAAGACCCAACAATCCTTCACAGGGTATATTTCCTACTATTTGAAACGTATGCTTAAGTGCTAGATTACCGATACACAAATTTCCAGTTATTATGCCAGTGCTTTTAATACAACCTTCTCCGATGCCTTTTAAACTGACGATTTCATTGAAGTTTATCCTTTTAAGACACGATATAGCTTGCAATTTTACAAGGGACGTATCCGCGCCTGTGTCAACTAAAAAAATTGTTTGCTCATTTGCAAAATCTAACGTTAGCGTTACAAAGCTCGCTAAATTTAAATTTAAACTATACATTTTTAAAGGATTTTGATCTTCTGTAGTAAATTTTGTATTTAGTTTTGTAATAAATTTTGTATTTAATTTAGTATTTAATTCAGTATTTAGTTTTGTATTTAGTTTTGTATTTAACTTTGTAATAAATTTTGTATTTAATTTAGTATTTAATTCAGTATTTAGTTTTGTATTTAGTTTTGTATTTCCCCTTGCTCTGAGGGGCTCAGCAAGTTTCCCTGACTTATTTTAATTTGCCGAATAGTTCGTTGGTCTGATCTACGTTGTTGTTGTCTATGAGGATTCCGATTATAATTAGCACTATTACTATTTCTATAGCTATTATTTGTATTTTGGTTATTTTGGTAGTAATTTCTTCTTTCTCTGTTTTGATAGTTACTGGTGTTATGCCCACGTCTCGTGGTATTGTTTCTAATATTTTGCCTGAAATGGAAAACCTGGTTAACACATTGGGTGTCTGCAGAGACACTGTTAAATTTTGCTACAGCGTCATTAATTGTAGAGAAATGACCCGCTTCCATTACTAATTTAGTCCTATCATGGTTTGCGTTTTTAGCAAGCGCCTGTACAGCGATTTGAGTTGCATATTTATTAGCTAACTCTGGACTAAGTCCATCTGTCATATATGCGTTATTTAATGCCTTACAGAGATTTTTAATTTCTTGCGTGTAGTCACTTGCACCTCTATTTAGTTGTTTACTGGAAATGATATCAACACTTTCCCCTTTTATAGACGATTTTAATCTTTCAATTATTTGCTGTATAGTGGTTTCCGTTGTGACAAAATTTCTGGACGATCCAGCCAATTTTGTTTTAATTAACTGAATGGCTATTGCCTCATGAGCACCTTTCAATGTATCTAGAAGGTTAAGTGCATCAACAAAACGTTGAAGATTATTAATAGTGCCATCAAACTCCGGCAACAATTTGCTTGTCAAAGTAATAAATTGAACTTGGTCCGACATATGTACTGTTATCTTCTTCTAATTCTTCGTCACTTAAAATATTAAAACTTACTACAAATGATTCTTCTAAAGACTTTGGGAGTGGTTTATCGACACCTAACTTCTCTAAAATGCCACTAAACTTTGTTCTAATTTTTAATATAAATTTTTCAGTAAGTATTATTTGCTCTTCTGTTAATATGTGTCTTAGATTTTTGGCTGTTGTTACTATGTGATTATAATGAATAGTCAACAGATTTAAATGTTTTCTTTGTGTATATTTGTAAGGCAAGTTGCTTTTATTCAGACATTTATACGATTTATCGAAACTCAATCTATCTGCATCTAACTGTTCAAATATTTCTAGCCATATTGGTTTCCCAGATGTATTTTCAGTCATTAGAACCACACGAAAAAGATATAAAATATGTACATAGATATGTATACGCACTAGGGATGCCAATCCCGAAAATCCCGATCCCGAAAATCCCGGGATATTCGGGATTTGCCGAATCCCGGGATTTTAAATCCGGGATTTTCGGGATTGGCATTACTACAAAATACATAGTTTTGCTGTTTATTGTCACCGTGTGGCCACAATATTGTTTTTATTTTATATATTTGTTTTCATCCTGTTAAAACTGTCAATGAAACTAAAAGAAACAAATGTAACTTCATTATTCTTTTTAAGCGCGTTTAGCAATTGTAAAAAAAATTTTTATTAAAAGTTTAAGAAAATATATGTATAATTAGATATAATATGGCTTTTGTAATGCATAAAAGTAAAAGCAAAATTAAAAGTTCCGTGTGGTTTTATTATTTGATTGATTCCACTGGTGCATCAAATGCAAAATGCAAACAGTGCAATAAAATTTTGAAAACTAATGGAGGTTCAACTAAAGGTTTGATAACGCATCTAAAAGTAAGTTGTTCAGGAATAAAATTAGCAATATTTTTAATTTTCTTTTTGTTTTAGCTCCACAACATACAATTAGAAAAAATAACACATGATGAACCAAAGTCAAAAATAGCTAAAATAACAAATTATGGAGTTTTAATGGAGGACTCAATTGGTTCATGTATTGCCCGAATGACTGCCCTTGATGGACTTTCATTTTCAGTGTTTATCACGTCTTCAGAACTTCGTAAATCGTTAAAGTCTCGAGGCTTCGAGGTTCCTAAGTCTAGAGAAACTATAAAAGCTAAGTTTTTTGAGTACTTTCTAAAATGCAAGCAAAAAACAATGCAAGATATAAGCAAAATTAAAGATACTGGCTCTAGATTTAGGGCCAATAATTCAGTACTGATTTATATGTCATTTATTTTTAAATGCTATTTATATACAAAATTAAGTTTTTCACTGCAAAATTAAGTCAACATTAAATAGCCAACATTGTGCATTTAAATACTACATAAGTTTTACGAATTTCCATATGTTTTTGACTGCTTGTTCTTCTTATATAAAATAAAGCCAATAAAATATTTGTGGCTGCTGGCAAACTGCATAAAATTTTGTCTTTTTTTGTCGCTATTGACCTTTTAATCGTATTGAAAGTTGCTTTTATTCTTTAAAAACATTTCAGCAGTTCTTAATTATTCTTATTTTTAGCTAAAATAATAATATATTTTTTTGGATTTTTCTTTATTTGTTCTAGTCAGCTGTTCTTTAGGGAAATTTGTGGGAAATTTTTTATTTTACGCAGTGCTACCATATTTTCATCGTAATTAAATAAGAACTTTAATTACTCACTGAAAAAATGGAATCTTATTTAAATGCAACATAAATTTAAATGAAAATTAGCTGAATGAGTATTTAAATAGGAAGTTAATTATTGGCCCTTAGTCTCACTTTTGATGAGTGGACCTCCACCGCAAATAAACGCTACATAAATGTTATGTTGCATTCAACAGATAGATTTTTTAATTTGGGCTTAGTTAGAATAAAAAAGTCTGCTACTGCTGTTAATTGTGTACAACTGTTACAAGAACGGCTGAATGATTTTGGAGTTTCACTTTCTGATGACGTATTTTGTTTTAAAACAGACGGGGCCTCTACAATGCAAAAAATTGGGAAAATTATTGCACCAAAGCAACAAATTTGCCTTGCACATGGTATACATCTGGCTATTTTAGATGTGTTTTACAAATCAAATGAACAACTCATAGTAGATGAATTATCTTCTTCAGAAGACGACGATATGTTTGAATCTTTCGATTTTTGTGCAAGAGAAGCTAAAACTGCTTTGACTGATCGTTTTCGTATTTCAACAGTTATTGATAAAGTTAGAAAAATTTCAAAAATTTTTAGAAAGTCACCAACAAAAAATGAAGTTTTGCAAAAATATGTTAAAGAGGAGAAAGGTAAAGAGCTTAAACTTATTTTAGACTGCAAAACTAGGTGGAATACTCTTTTTGACATGTGTCAACGATTTCATGAACTAGAAATACCCGTAAAGAAGGCTTTAATTGATTTAAAAGAACAACCAATATCGGATGCTGAATATAAATTTATCAAACAATTAACTGATATTTTGAATCCTATAAAAGTGACAGTTGAAGCTTTGTGTCAAAGCGAAATGAACCTTTGGAAAGCAGATGCTGCCCTTTCTTTTATGATAAGAGAAATATCAAAAGTTGAATGCAAATTAAGCCACGAACTTGAAAAGTCTCTTTTGAAACGAATTGAAGAAAGAAGAACAATTTATTCAACCTTGTTGAATTTTTTGAAATATCCCAAACTTAAATCAAATTTTGACAATAATATTCAATTAGCAACAATAAAAAGTGAGCTAAAAAAGTTAATTTTGGAATTAAAAACAAAAAATGTATTACATGATATACTCGAAAGTTCTAGTTCCGACTCATCCTTAGTCGAAGAAATAAATGATGATTTGTTTTCTCCGATAAATGTTAAGTTATATAAAGCGATAGAAAGATGCAAAAGCCCAAACATAACATCAGAAAGTGCTGATGAATATATGCCGACAAATATTGAAAAAGAAATAAACATGTTTATTTCAGGAGGAGGCAGAGGAGAGTATTTACAATCAGCATACACCAACTTGTTAACTGTTCTACCAACAAGCGTTGACTGTGAGCGTTGTTTTTCCGCGGCCGCATACATTGCCAATAAAATTAGATCTAGACTATCAGATGACACGCTAGATGCACTTATATTCTTGAGAAGCTTTTTAAGAGAAGAGAGAGTGGGAGAAAATAAATAGATAAAGACTGAATAAAAATAATTTTATTACTTATTATTATTATAACTTTTATACATACATACATATCTACTTATGTATATACATATGTACTTGATTTATGAAAATGTGTTTTTAAAACAGTGTTATTTTTTTTTGTTTTGTTTTTACATGAATATTTACTGCCTGTTTCTGTCCTGCGAAAGACTTCGTTCATTCGTACAAAGACATTTAAAACCAACAAAAATTTTAGAATTTGTTTTTATTTCAAATGTATTTGTACGAATCAACGAATTCTTTCGCAGGACAGAAATAGTTAACGGCCTACTTTTGTTTAAATAATTTTATTTTGTTACTTTGCTTTTTAATGAATACTTTCTAATTTTGTTATATTTTGGAATAATATAAAAAACGCATGTAATTTATTTAATAATGCAATATAAAATGAATTATAAAATGTATGTAATATTTTATTCGAATAAATGTACTCAAGAATTTATGTTTTGAAAATTTTTATATATTTGTTGCGGTTAAGTAACATTTTAATCCCGGGATCCCGGGATTGCAATTTTTGAAATCCCGAATCCCGGGATTCGCAAATCCAGTCCCGATTGGCATCCCTAATACGCACAAATGTGATTTCGGCATGACAGATTCATGAGCACAAAACAGAGCAAACTATTTATTATTTTATATACTTAAATATGTCAGCTGTTTTCAAATTCATTTAATTTTTAAATTCCAAAGCACAGAGAGTCTTTTCTAATATCAAAACCGAAAATCGCGTACTCATTTTGGTTGTTGGCTGGATTAGAACTAATAATGAATTTATAAATGTTTAAAATTTTCATTGGTTTGAAATATTCATGTTCTTGTCTAAATTCATATTTATATATGTGTATGTAAAATTTAAGAGCTTTTATATAAATAGACATATACATATATATTTCTTTTAAATGAAACTTAATTAGCATAATAATGTTATTAAAACGTAATGTACTAAAAGTTAGTAATAAGTTTGTATGTATATGTGATTAATAGTTACATGTTGATTTGTTTAAGTTCGTACATGTTGCCATCGTGGTGTTGCTAAAGTTGTATTGCTTGATTTGATAGAGTGCATGTTGCTAATGCTAATGTGGTGTTGTATTACGTGTTTACGTGCATGTTGCAAAAGTAGTGTCGTGGTTCTTGTTCTGATGTGTTCCAGTTTAGTATCCATGAGCATACGCAGTATACATTTTTAGACATGTCTAATGTCAGACAAAATTTTAAACGTTTTCACATTTTCTGAAATATTATCTGATTAATACCACACTAGTCTGCACACTGTTGGCACGAAATTTAGTTTCCTCTCAGGGATTTCAGTTGGTAGACAAATAAACTTTGTTTTATTCTGTCTAACTTTCAACAATTTATGAAAAAATTTTTTTTTTTTTTTTGTATGTAGGTATTACTAAAAATCGTATTTTATCTCTTGGTTATTTAATCAACCTTTTGTTCTTAGGCTGCAGTAACTTTTTTTCTTTTTCAAACTGTACTGTACTGTACTTATATACTTAAGTATATACTTGGACAGTTATATAAAATTTTTTTTTGTTCACGGTCGCAATGTAATAAGATCAATAGCACCATGTAACCCGAACAATTATAAAGAACAACCTTTTAGTTCAATGTCTAAATCCAATGTTTTTATTACCTTATTACTAATGTTACACTACCTCTTAACAATATTAAAGCTATATGATAGAGCAATCTCATAAAGCTTCTCTCTCTTGTTAATTTGTATAGGACAAATAATAAATATAACAACATGATTTCTTATCAAACCTTACTCATTTAAATTGAATCGTTACAACATGTTTTATATACTTACCCAATGAACATATCAGTAATGGGTTTGATTCAAGTGTATTAAATATACACTACATCAGGACTAAACCACGGCTCTTCATTGGCTTTAATTTAATGGGAACACAAGAAACAAACAGATTACTAATATTGTTTTGAATAAAAAACACTTGATCGCCAACACTTTCTATTGAATATATTTGATCCCAGCATATACTTTCAATAGATCGATTGAGCGATATATAGTCAACATTACGGAAATCTAACCGACGAAGGAGGGCGATGTTGTGTACATTAGCTTGGATAGCATCAATCCCTGTCGGAACAGTTTTTTAGTGCTATGCCTTCATCACTTAAATAGTCCGACAACAATTAATACAATGTCTCACTAATGTACATTAGAGAAATTAATAATGTTGATTGACTTGCTCTTGTCAGGGTTTGAACCAGGCCCCAAGTCATTGTTTGCTTAGTAGTCAACGCGCTAACCACTTCAGCAAACACCGCCCTCATGGACATTGAGGGCATTGGGAGCGAGTTGTACTTGTTGATTTAAAATTTTCTTATATATTGGACTATTTTTCCACACATTGACATCGTTGCAACTGCCTGGATAGCCAATAAAAATGTCACAGAAACGAAATTTACTGTCGCATATAGCCTAAAAATTAGTTAATTTACATTTTTATAATAACTTATAAAGATTTAATTACATGTGCTCTTACTTGTACATTTATGGAGTAAAATCCTTTCCTGTTGTAGTAACTTATTGCGTCAAGCTTAGGTTTTGGTTTTGATTTGTGTACCATCGACACATCCAATAACATATGGAAAGGGGTTCTCTCTGGCATTCTGGAAATTCTCCATAACAATTTGTTGCTGCGCCATTGATGGGCATGATATTTATTTTTTCAAACAACAAATAGTTTTGATAGTTTTGTGAAAAATTTTATGGGCCTTTCGCACATTAAAACGATCACTGATCACGCGAAATGTTACGCCATTGTTACTAAGCTTCCATAACGTTAGGTATAAGCATCGCTCCAAATAATACGCTAGTCGGCCTGTTTTTAAAAATAGTCCAGAATGGTTTTAGAGCTAAGACTAAATTATGGAAATTTATAATGTTTAAAATATGTATATTTCAATACGTACCTGAAATGTAGAGTGGTTCATCCGAAAGTGGGCAAAAAAATATAATCCGGATAGTGTTTTATAATATTGAGATAATCCATAACTTTTGGAATTCGTCTGTTGTTGGTACAAAAATTGGTTATCAATAAATTTCTTTTTTTGCATTTTAACACTCTTTTGTTTTGTCGATTGCACAATTTTAATTAATTTTTGCTTTCATCCAATTCGAAAAAAAAATTTATTATTAATTTATCCATCCTGCGTTCGAAATTTAATAAAAAATAATTTTGTCTGCGCTTCAATGCATCCGCATCAGCTGTTTTGTATCAGCTGAGCAAACTAATCACACATGAGCATCAGATGCAGCGCAGAGATGCATTTCCGAACAGGCCCATTCTGATCATGCGGTTATAATGTGGACAACTATTTCAACAATAACAAAAGTGTTATGTTACACTTGCTACATGCAGACGGCATGCAGTAGTGACTAGTCAAACACACTACAATAACAAAAGGAAATACCAAACTTTTCATTAACAGACGTAAAACGAACTGGACGCCCTTCAATCATAGAGGAATTAGCTGATATAGCAATAGCTTTAAGCAATCTAACTAATAAATTTAAGAAAGCAACAAGAATTTCTTGCACACCTTCCATACAACGCAAAAATAGCAAACTACTTTGGTGGTCTGAAAGCCTAAAGGAGTCTCGCAGACTGTATAATGGGGCTAAAAGAACAGGAAACTGGGCTCTTTACAAAGCCTCACTGAACAAATTCAAAAATCAAATTAGAAACGCAAAATCTAATTATTGAAAAGAATTCTGCAGCAATGTGGAATCCCTCTCCGACACTAACAGGCTGCGTAAAATTCTAGCCAAGCAACTGTCCGTACCTGGATTCATCCAGAAATCAGACGGAAACTGGACTACGAATTCCTTAGAATCCCTGGAAGCCCTAATGGAAACTCATTTTCCAGGCTACTCACATTTTATGGAAGTACAAAACGCTTTCCCACCTGCCCGGCGTATGACAGACGTAGATATAACTACTTACAGTCTTCATTGGGCAATAAAAAGTTTCCATCCGTACAAATCACCTGATCCGGACGGAATCATTCCTGCAGATCTACAACACAATTTAGACCTTGTGACACCTTGGCTGCTCACAATATACACAGCATGTCTTACCTCGTCCCACAAACCGCAACAGTGTACCAAATGCGAAGTAATTTTCATCCCAAAAAGGAGAAAAGTATCGCCCTAGAAGGCGAAGGCCTTAGACCTATCAGCCTTACATCTTTTCTTTTAAAGAATCTAGAGAGACTGATCGACGTTGACATTAGAACTATGACAATTGACTATGATCTTTTATCAGCCAATCAACACGCCTACACTAAAGGCAAATCGGTTAAAACGGCACTACATTCGCTCGTAGGTCACATTGAAGGGTCACTTGAGCATAAGAATGTCTCTCTGTCGGCCCTCATGGACATTGAGGGCACCTTTAATAACATCGACTCGGTTGCTAGTATCCGATCTCTCTACTCCTATTCTTCCCTAGAGGCAACACAACGGGACCACATCAGCACCCAAGTAGAATTTAATCTTCCTCTTACCAGCAGTCTGCTAACCTAACCTAACCTACTGTCCTTATCTTCCTTTGTGTTCATTATCCTTTGTATTTTTTGTTGTATCCTTAGACTTCCGAGAGTGTAACGTTTGTATTCTTTTTTTCCCTGTCCAATATTTTAATATTTTCTAAATCGATAATATGGTTGCATTCCTTTCCCTTTTTGATGTAAGATTTATGTTCATTTATTCTCGTCCCTAGCTTTTGTTTTGTTTTGCCAATATTAACTAAGTCACAGTTTTTTTATTGTTTGTAGGGATTTTATGTATTAAATTATTTATTATGTACATATGAAAAGTAATATTTATTTATTATGTAAGATGGATAGTTATTCTTACTTAATATGGCCCATATTGTGTCTATATTTTGCCTATTGTACATTTTGTCACTTAGATCAGGCGCGGACACAGGGGGGAAATGGGATATTCCCCCAAACTCTTTTTAATTAGTGGCATTTAAGAAAAAATAATATTTAATAGAACACAATTTTAGGATTATACATCTATGCTTGTAAGAAATAGAAATCCTTAAGATATGCAGCAATTATTTTGGAAGTAGACAATATAGATCATAAATATTTTTGAGATTAACGTTTTTTTGCTATATATCAATAATATATGTATAATCTATAAAATATATACAAATTTTTCCACATTTAACACAATAATATTGCAACTAACAGGTGTTTTATATAAAGTAAAAAAAATAGTGTTGAAACCAATTTTAAAAAAGATTTATAATATTAAATTAAAGTGAAAAACAGTGAAAAGTAAAAGTGATATTGTAGTGTATTCTACATTATTATTTTATTATGTATATTACTATTTATATTATATTATATTATTAGTTTATATTATATTATTATTTTTGTATTATATTATTATTTATATTTCATATTTAGTACCACCGTAATGTAAATTCATAAGACATTCCTTGGAATTTCCATTGGAATATTTGTAGTTTAGGACAACAACTAATATTAAGTATCCAGTAGATTTTTGTAGTTTTAAGATACTGTTATATTAGTATATAAGAAGTAAATTTGATGAAAATAAATCAATCAAAACTTTAGCCTAAAATCGGCTCTTTTTACTAAAATATAGGCATCCTATCTGCCTCTCATCAATTTTAGCCAGTGGCGTTTTTCAGCGTCGGCACTAAGATTTAGGCAGGGACTTCTGTCCAAGTTAAAAATATTCAGTTCTGCTTGAACACCACAATATAAATAAGCATAAAAAAAAAATGAAAAAGCAATTACTATTTTCGTAATAAAATAAGTCATCAATTAAAGAAACAAGTAAAATTTTATCGAAGCATTGGTGAATATTTTAATTATTTAAGTTTAGATCCAGCGACTTTATCCAGATCTCATTGAATTGTTTATAGGAAAAACATCAGAAACCTATATCGGCTTTCTTTGCATAATCTGCCAACAAGCAATGTGTTCAGAATAATGGGAGCGATAATTCTTTTATTTCAAATATACAATCTGTTGAAGATAATTTATGGTTTTATTAGATGTTAAAAAAAGGAATTTTTTTGTAAATATTGCACGCTATTTGTAACGCGAAACGAAGGAGGATATAAAAAAATGTGAATCTTAAACCTTTGGTAACAATTCCACTTACTAATATTAAAATCCTGCTCGGTGTTCAAAGCGATTTAGAAAATCATTTAAAATGTCTTTACCATAAAGATGTTGTTACATATGGGAAAATGTTTTAAAGACGCAGGATAACTTTCAACTCCAGGTTGTCAATCAAATTCAGACTGCCGCATTCTAACAAAAAATTTAAAATCGAAGGAGACACTGAACTATCAATTGATTCAGAGACGCTTTCTAGCATTGTTGTGAAAGTTTTTACAAGTTTTGGTTTGAATTTAAAAACTTTCGTAGGAATTGGAACAGATGGATGTCCACTAATGCTGGCGGGAAAGGGAGCTTAAGAAGATAATTGAATCCACGGCGAATGCAAAGCAAATGCCCTGCTATTCGCACAAACTTAATAATTCCATTTCAAAGAGCAACGAAGTACCAATTATTAAAAAATATTTTAAAAATCACCATGCTAAGAAAAATGCTCTTTTACTTAAGTATTTGGGATCTCGACTTTCATTATGAAGCAAGATGGGTTGATCGCCACGATTTTATTTTGTAATTTTTAACAAATCTAGATCAAATAATAGAGGCTTTGGGAAAGATATCTCAGTGGTGATATAGAGATACGTCTTGCAAAGCACTTTTATTCTGTACCCACTGTTCAATATCTGTGATCTGTGGGATTGGTGCGAAATTCCTGCTGTTTACAGGCAAGGCAAATTTGTTACCTAATGATAATATCCACTTGCTTTCAAAATCAAATTGTATGTCAGTAAGATTGCCAAACCACTCTTCGTTAAATACAATATTGTACGCTCGTTTTGTTTTCGATCTAATGCTATGAAATTTGTTTCACTGTTCTTTTTTATACATATCCAATTCCATTCCTCTCATTGACTTTTTGATATTTGTTTCTATTTTCTTGATTTGTTTTTGAATATGTTGTAATGAATGTAGGGGAGTAGTGTCTTTATATCCTACCTATAAAAGTGCCTGCGCATAATAACGCCACTGGCCTAATAGTTCTTAAGGCAATGAATGAATTAATGCTTTCAAATAAAAGAGCCGATTTAAGGCTAGGTCATAACTATTATGATTATGATTAATGAATTGTAATAAAATAGTTTATATTTATTTTATTTTGGTATTAGAGCTTGTGTAGTTGGAGCTCCTAAGACAGTTGATTTATTAATTGATTTATAAACTAAATGACATTGGCTTGTATACTAATTATGAGAATAATTCTTAGGGGTACCTTAACATAAGAGTAAAATAGAAATCATAAGAGTAGAATAGAAATACATATATATTATTGTTGGGTAAGCATATTTAGCTTCCAACTATTTATGTATGGCATGTGTTTAAAGTCCAACGAGTGCATACTTAAAAGCAACAGATACTTTGTGTTGCTTATATTTACAATCAAACAAATGCAGTTAATAAATGTGATTCATTTAAGTGCATTGTGCTGCTGCACTTGATTAACCGTACAAGTGTCAAATTACCGACTAACACAAAATATCTTGCTTGCAGTTTGTCATTGCTTGCATGTTGCGGTACTATTGAATCGCAATGCATACTACACACTGTTGGCCACATGCTGCAGAATCAAGAATTAATCAAGAATAATGAATCTTGACTAATTTTATTTTCTATAAATTCACTTCTTATATACTAAAATTAATGGTAACTTAAAACTACACAAATTCTTTAAGTAGCAAAGTATTATACAAGCGTATCAAATAACAATTAAAATAAAGGTATAAGTAGTTGTTGTAAATGTAATTATAGTACAGTGTTTGTTTTTGTATATTTATATTAAAGGAATTTGTTTAGGAATTTGGTTACGAGGGTAGAGCTAAAATTACTAATATAATGATTAATGTAAGATTCACTACAATGTTCTGTTTTAGTAAGCGTTTCTTTAATTTCAATATTCAATAATTTTGAATGTAAGTTTGATATTATATTAGTTAATTCAATTTATTATTAGAAAAAGCTTTTGTGATTGTTATAAAAAAGCTTTTTGTGATTATTAAAGAAAATCAAATCAAATTAATAGTTGTATTACAAAATGTAAATTACAGTCCAACGAGGTATTATAGTGAGGACAGATTGTCCCAGTTGGTGGATATAAAATACTGTGATTCGACTGCAGAATTTCCTTTAGGAAGTTGGCAGCTCCTCACTAAAGAATTATCTGATGTATACTCTACCAGTTGTAGAGAAGTAAACGCGGCCTTCTGTTCAGCAAAAAAAAAAATAGCTGGAGCCTTGATTGGAAAATGATGGCTGAATGTAAGAATTATTTTAGGGAGCTGCAAGCTCTTAACCAAACTAGCTCTGACTAACAGGACGCCTGCCAATAGACTAAAGGCCTCATTATTTTTGACTTCTATTTTCTGTTTTCTTCTGTGCCGGTCTGTTGTTGAATTTTTGTAGTTATAACTTCTGTAAAAACGGTTTGTGGCAGTAAAAACATAGCCGAATTTAAATATTTATACTATCAGGTTGAGTAATTTTGAAGAAAATAAGTAGAAAACGTTAGTTAATTGAAAAAAACTCTACTTACTATAACATTTCATGTATATATTTTTAAAGTGAAAACTTCTATTGGCGCGGTACGGAGGTTTTGGGTGGGCTAAAATCTCAGAATTCGCGACACCGTCACACTTTTTGACACTTGTAGCATCTCTGTTTCTGCGAATGCCTACCAAACAAATTACAGGTGTAGTAACGCCCGGACATTTGACACTTAACAGACAACTACATACCAGACATGGTAAAACTAACAGGTATGCGCAGTTCGAAAACAAGTACAACAATCCAAAAACAACATATATTTTGTTGATATAGAGCACTCGCTTCATATCAAAATATACAAACAAATTTAAAACCATTATTTATGTCTACTTTTAAAACTGTTTCAGTTCGTATGATAATTTGCTATAAAGCGAGCTCAGTCAGTTGTGCTAGTAAGCTCACCTGCTGGATACGCCTTGATGGCAGACGAACGCTCGTTACATAGACCACAGACCAAGGCAAATTCGTTACCAGGTGGATGAAGTGGCGAATTCGGGCGAATGTATCAATTGCCCACACTGTCAAATTTTGTACATATTTTCCGGCGCAATTTTTATGCATGGAGAATTTTGACAGCGTAGGATATGAATTCGCCGGTAAAAAACTAAATGCCTGTTGTTTTGTTGGTGAATTGTTGTAGTCGTGCATATGTCTGGTAATGAATTTGCCTTCATATAGACAGCATTAATTTTACTAAGACAATTTTCCAATAACAACTTTTTGATGATAACAAAGACAGATACAAATCGGACATAATTGCATCGGCCATTATAAAGACTAAATAAAATAAAAGAAAATTTGCAAACGCAAATAAAACAAAGAAACATAACCAACAACCTACGTCCATACATATATATGTATGAATTATGGGAATACCAAAACAAAAGAAAATAACACACCAAAAAAATAGAAAAACAAACTACAGAATAAAAAAATAAAAATAAAACTAGACATCATAAAAAAACTATTCAAAAACAATAAACAAACAAAACTAGAATAAAATACAACAATTTGCCAACAAAACAAACAACAGGCATTTTCTTGTGTAAAAGGCGAATTCATATCCTACGCTGTCAAAATTTACATAAAAAGGCTTCGGGAAATATGTACTAAATTTGACAGTGTGGGAAAATTACAAATTCGCCCGAATTCGCAACTACATCCACCTGGTAATAAATTCGCCTTGATATTTAACTTAAACTTTTGTAGCATCTCTGTTTGTGCCAAAGCATTGCAAACAAATTTCAGGTGCAGTAACACCCGGACATTTGACAAGCACAATTATTTTGGCAATAGCGCGTGTACTGTTGTAATCACAAAATATATTACCTAAAGTGCATACAAAATACATAATTTCAACTTGATTTCGGTCGAAATCAGGAAATTACTTAATTTCGCGTCACGCTGAACGGGCTATAACAGAACAGAACAACTAATTGAACATACTTGTTTTCCATAAGCAAAAAACAAACAGCTGATCCGGAACAGAACAGAAGTAAAAAGAAAAAAGAAACTAATAACTAACTTAGAAAGTAAAGAAACTAATTCTACCTTAACTCTTACCGTGCAATGTTCTTTCTTTTATATTTGTGCGTGCACACATACATTCAAGCGCATAAATATAATTCTGCTTTGTGTGGCTGACAAAACACCGCGAACAGTTTTGTTCTTACTTTCAACGTTGTATTTTCTATTATTCATACTATGTACTTGACAAATAGAGGCGCTGTGGACAATCTGCTGTTAAATTCAAAATAGCTGTTAAACTTTTTCCTTCTCTACAACTTTTTTAATCACAATAAAAAATTGTATATAATTCAGGCTTAACGTATAAAATTAAATATTCAGTCCTAATTAAATATGTAGATATAAATAATAATCAAAATAAAATTAATTAATATCATAAAATAATAATCAAAATAAAATTCATCTGTCTATTCACCTCCCAGGTTTTAAATTACAGACAGCCATAATACTGCATTTTACACAACACTGGGGTCCCGTTTTCTAATTCTAAGGGTGTGTTGTTTGACACAATTTCTAAAATGAATCTGAATGTAGTTTCAAGTAGTCAGCCAACATATTGGCCAACATATCGACTTTGGAATAGTGAAAGGTACAGCGAAATGATTGAAGTTGAAGCATCCTTGGATTTATCTTCAGACCACTCGCCTACTATTGTCACTATATACTCACACAAAACTGTAAATTATGTGATTTACCGACGACACCTGCACATATTAACTGGCTGAAATATAAAAAATATTTGAGTGCTTATTGCTCGGAAAATATGCCGTTAAGGACACCTTCTGACATAGATGATTCTCTCAGGTTGCTTGAAGCACATGTAAAACAAGCTGCTCTTAATGTCTCTTCAAATAAAATAAATAAACAAGAAAGATTCAACAATATTTTTTCTGTAGATATAGAAAGGATATTGTCTGAAAAAGCACAGCTCGACGAGAGTGGCAACGTGTTATGAGTCGTTTTCAACAAACCAACAAATATATCAGCAGCAGCGAAACATACGCTGCATACACATACTGACGTTGTTATGAGTCATTTGCCCCCAACCAACAAAAACATCAGCAGCAGCAAAAACAAGCGCTCCATACATACTGCTGACATTGCAATATCGTGAGAACAACAATCGGCTGAAAGTTCCACGCTTATATGCTGAGGTTGCATATAATTGCTAAAAATCGCACACTCAGCAATATTGCGGGAACAACCACGCTGGCGGCAGCGAATATCAACGGTCATCGATTAGTATAAAAGGCAGGTTTATATTGGCAATATATAGTTTGGGAATCATCATTAAACGTGTCACAACTGATAACAAACCTGAGCAAAGACCAGCCTAACAAGCGGCTCCCTGAGACGGTTATAAAATAAAAAAATTAGTAAACTAAATATTTGAATGAAAAGTAAATAAAATTAAACAAGTAAATAAAATCTTCCAAGTCTCATGAGTTTTAATTCCGAAAGTAACATACAAATGAAAACTGTAACATTTTGGCGCAGCCGGTAGCCGTATTAATAATTACGTTAAATAATTTAACTTTCCATGTGTTGATCTTGTTCGAGAAAAAACTGTCCGGTGTAAAAAAAACAACAATTCAATAACGCCTAAATTCTAGCAACCTTTGTATTGTTGAATCCTACATTGGATGGTGTAGAACTGCACAATTGGCGACAATTTAATAACGCCTAAATTCTAGCAACCTTCGGGTTGTCGTGTTTTTATGCAGGACTAAGCAGTCCAAAAGACCAATAAAAAAGGGAATTTTATTTGATTGTGAAAATTTGGCGCGGTTACGAACGTACAAGTCGGAATAAAAACGTAACATTTTGTCGGAATAAAAACGTAACATTTTGTTGGAATAAAAACCGTAACCTTCTACTCGTAACATTTTGGGATAAAAACAGCCTAAACCACAGCCCACTAGCAAGACGATGTCCAGCGGAAAATGGGTAGTAAAATATAGTTTTAATGGACAACCCGCAGACGAAGACAGACGATTTAATAGAACGGATTGACAAGTATAGTTATTAAGTTAGGTTAGGTTAGGTTAGCAGGCTGCTGGTAAATGGAAGATTAGATTCCAGCTCACTTGGGTCCTGATATGGTCCCATTGTGCTACCTGTAGTGAAGACGAGTGATGGAGGAAAGGAGATTAGAAGAGTCGGAAGAAGAGTAGATGAGGGAAGACCATAGAAGAGCAAGAGAATAGTAGAAAGCAGAAACAGGTGGGAAAAACCAAAGCAAGGAGTTGTCTTGCAGAACATCCAGGATGTCGAGCCCCCTATTGGGCGAACCATCCACTGCTCCTGATGAAGGAGCTAATACAACCGAGTTCCGTATTTGAGAGCTCGGAGAGGGTACTGAAGGATCTGCTGCCTAGAAAGCGGAGGCGGTGATCCTCCATAGCTGGGCAGAGGCATAGGAGGTGTGCGATGCTTTCTTCTTCTTCCTCGTCATTGCAGCTGGAGCAATACTCATTGTTTGGTAGACCCATGCGTCTGGCATGGGTTCCGAAGGTGCAGTGTCCCGTGACCGTGGCCACAAGATTGCGCAATTGCGGTTTTGGAAAGTTCAGCAGATTTTTGGTTCTGTTGATATCAATGCAAGGCCATAGGGTCCTTGCTGTGGTACAGGATGGTTCATTAAACCATCTTGTTTGTGCCTCTTGCATAAGGGCTTTCTCGATTCGCCTCCAGCAGGCCAAGAGCGGAAGACCACAGAAATTGTCAATTTCAGCGGCCTCTAACTCTGTACCTCTCCTGGCCAGATTGTCAGCGATGAGATTGCCTGTGTTTTCTCCGTGTCCCCGTACCCAAATAAGGGTAACACTAGAACAATTAGCCACTGTATTAGGTGATTTCCTGCATTCCAGGGTAAGGAGGGATGTTGTGTACACACCCGAAATTGCTATTATTGCAGGTTTGCTGTCGGTTATGATATGAATAACTCTATTTGTTATCCTATAGTACCGTAGCCAGTTTGTTGCCTTTTTGCTGGCGGATATTTCAGCTTGTAAGATACTACATTCGTCCGGGAGTCTGAAGGAAATCCTGATCCCGAATTCTTCAATGTAGACACCCCCGCCAACCGTGGAGCACCGTTTGGAGCCATCCGTGAACACTCGTAGGGCCCCGTGCGGTGTAGGGGGGTGGTCCTCCGATAGAGAGTAGTTAAATGCTCTATAAAAGGAAGGTCTTGGAATGCAATAGTCGATGAGATCAGGGATAGTTCCCATGGTCTCTACAATGCTAGCGTGACCCCATGGTCGATATTTCCATGCGTCAGTTGTACTAAGTCGCACCGCAGTGCGTAGAGCTAGCTTCCTAGCCAACAGATCGACTGGAAGCCAGCCCAGCATAGCAAAAAGGGCCTTTGTGGGCGTAGTTCTAAGGGCACCAGTTATCATGATTGCCATTAAGCGGAGAGTTCTCTCAATTCGCTGTCGGTTTGTTGCCAAGTCCAGTGCTTTCCACCAGATTGTTACACCATAGAAAAGAGTTGGTTTGATGACCGTTTCAAATATCCAATTAATCCCCTTGGGACTTATGCCCCAGGTAGGACCAATGGCTTTCTTGCAAACATATAATGCCGCTACGGCTTTTGTTGCACGAGCATGAAGATTGTCTCTCCATGTTAATTTATTATCAAGGATAATGCCTAAGAATTTGGCTTTATCCGATAGGGCTAGTGTAGTGCCATTTATTTTGGGTAGAGTGAAGGTGGGAATTTTGTATCTTCTAGTGAAGAGCACTAGTTCCGTTTTGGTTGGGTTGACGCTGAGGCCGTTCTGTGAGCACCATTTACAGACCTCACTGAGTGCATCTTCCAGCCTGTAGCTAATTGTGTCAAGATGGAAGCCCGAGATAGTCACTGCCACATCATCCGCATATGCAACAGTATTGACGCACATGGACTCCAGTTTACTAAGCAGGACGTTTAATGCCACATTCCATAGCAGAGGGGATAGGACACCACCTTGTGGCGTACCCTTGCGGGCGTACCTGGTAATGCGTGCTTCCCCCATGGTAGATGTGATGGCTCTGCGTTCAAGCAAATTCTTGATGAATTGACATACTGACTGCTCTATTCCTAGCTCTGTGAGAGCTTGGGTAATAGCATCCGAGTTGATATTGTTAAAGGCGCCCTCAATGTCCATGAAGGCCGCTAGAGTATAATTCTTATGCTCAAGTGACCCTTCAATGTGACCTACGAGCGAATGTAACGCCGTCTCAACCGATTTGCCTTTGGTGTAGGCGTGTTGATTGGCTGATAAAAGATTTCTGTCGATTGTTATAGTTCTAATATGAACGTCGATCAGTCTTTCTAAAGTCTTTAAAAGAAAAGATGTAAGGCTGATAGGTCTAAAGTCCTTTGCCTTCGAGTGCGATGCTTTTCCCCCTTTTGGGATGAAAATTACATCGCATTTGGTCCATTGTTGCGGAATATGGGACCAGTCAAGACATGCTCTGTATATTATGAGCAGCCAGGGTGTAACAAGGTCTAAATTGTGTTGTAGATCTGCGGGAATGATTCCGTCTGGACCAGGTGATTTGTACGGATGGAAGCTTTTAATAGCCCAGTGAAGTCTGTCAGTAGTTATTGCTACGTTCGTCATACTCCGGGCAGGAGGGGAAGCGTTTTGTACCTCCATAAAAGGGGAACAGCACGGAAAGTGAGTTTCCATTAGGGCTTCTAGGGACTCCAAGGAGTTAGTAGTCCATTTGCCGTCTAGTTTCTGGATGAATCCAGGTACGGACGGTTGTTTGGCCAGAATTTTGCGCAGCCTGTTAGTGTCGGAGAGGGATTCCACATTTCCGCAGAAATCTTTCCAAGACTTACGTTTAGCGTTTCTAACCTGATTTTTGAATTTATTCAATGAGGCTTTGTAAAGAGCCCAGTTACCTGTGCTTTTTGCCCCATTAAAGAGTCTGCGGCACCTCCTGCGATACTCTTCTAGGCTGACAGACCACCAAGGTGGTTTGCTATTTTTGCGTTGTGTGGAAGATTTGCAAGAGATTCTTGTTGCTTCCTTAAAAGCATTAGTTAGATTATTGACTGCTATTTCTATATCGGCTACTTCCTCTATGTTTGGAGGATGTGCAATTGAGTTGGTGAGGATATTCTTATGTTCCTGCCAGTTCGTTTTACGCCTATTAACGAAAAGCTTGGTGCTTCCGGTTTTTAAGCTGATATTGAATTCAATATAGCGGTGATCAGAAAAGGAGCAGTCATCTGAGACCCTCCAGTCCCTAATTATATGAGCGTGTCTCGCACTAGCAAGTGTAATGTCTAGTACTTCTTGTCTGTTTGAGACTACAAAAGTTGGTTCTGAACCTTGATTCAGCACTACTAAGTTTTTATCAATAATGAAGTCGAATATACACTCACCCCTTTCGTTGGTATTTGAGCTACCCCAGATGTGGTGATGTGCATTAGCGTCCGCACCCAACAGGATTGGTATGCCTTTCAAGTTGGCGTTGTGTGCCATTTTGTGGACCAGATTGTGTGGTGGTTGGTCCGCATGATCATGCGCCATGTAGCAGGATAGGATCCATATGGTGGATCCTCCTGTCTCCCATGCTGCAGTTACAGTATCTTCATCACTAAAATCGGATAGAATGAAGATATTGAGATTTGTTTTTGCTAAGATACAGGATCGAATGTTTTTAGCGTTGTTACCTGTTTTTGTTGCATACAGCAGTTTGTAGCCAGTGGTGCTAAGTCCAAGTATTCTGCCGTTTTTGGTCCACGGCTCTTGTACTAACACAATGTCCTCCCCTTTTTCTGAAAGGCGGAGGGTTAATGCAGCTGATGCTGCCTTAGAGTGCTGCAGATTAACCTGTAGCACTTTCGCCATTGTCCGTGTCGGGGTCATAGACGGCATTTGCCTCGGCATCACCCTGACTCGGGTTCAGGAGTGCGTCCTCGTCATCTCCAAAAATGAGTCCCTCCAGGAGATCCCCAACCAAACCGGCTGTTGATTGGGAACATCCTGAAGTGACCGATTCCGTGGAGTCCCCTATGACCTCCGTACTGGCTGGCTTGTCAGGTGTTGTTTTTGCCAGCTCCTTCACATGGCCGCTAGCATTGTCGGGATCGCGTTCGCCATCACCGCGGTACACACTGAGCCTGATTCCCATAAAACCATAGAAGACCAGGCCCTGTCTGTCCCGAAGTAGAGGAAACGTCTCCTTATTCAGGACAACGATCACCTTCCTACGTGCACCTTCCGCCCCAAAAACCTTGACCACCTTCCACTCACTGGTTGGTAGGTCAGGGTTTGCACGACGGAAGATGCCTAGGATAGCCTCTGGGTCATGTGGCTCTGCCGGAATGGTCGCAACTGCTCTCGGTGTACGAGGAATTTCGTTTACCGGGACCAGCTCCAACCTCGCGCCAGGCCACACCTCGCCAAGAGACTCGATCACTAGCTTAAGTTTGGTGACCGACCTCTCGTCCGTGCAAGACACCAGTTTAACACGGCCCTGGACCCAGCCAGCGTCCGTGAATTGAGGCGAGGTTTCTTGGACCTCGCTGGTGTTGAGCAGGTAGACGTCAAGCAGCTTTTGACAGATCAAACCCCATTGAGCATGGTCGATTGATCCGTCGCTGTTGCTGCGATCCAGAACAGCTCTTATCAGCGGATTTTTTGCAACCTCGCTGTAAGACCTGTTCGTGATTTTGCCGTCACCCTGTCTCGGTTTTTTTTTTTGTGGCTGCATCTGCTGCTGAGACGAATCCTCTCCTGATCTTTGTCTTTTGGGGCCAAAACTTGAAGCCGGTTTGGCAGTGCCCTCAGGAGAAGATCCGTCTACAGCAGCCAGATGTGTCTTGGCCCAAGCTAGCGAGGATTTCTCCGCGCTAGTGAGTTCTGCCGCCGCTTTATTGCCCAACCGCTCGATATAGCGTCGAGCGGCCTGAGTCTCGGAAATAGCTTTGCGGGACGAGAACTTCCTCTCTCGTGAACTTTTCGAGGCGGATACATCAGGCACAGTTGCCTTCGCTACAACCGGCGTATCCGCTTCGATGGTATTGGGTGCAGTTGGCGCGACTGGAGCGTGTACAGCCGGCGCACCCTTTGATTCACTGATTGCTGGTGCATTAGGCACAGCTGCTTTGACCGCAGCCGGCGCACCCGCAGATGTTTGTTTGGGTACACGAGGCACAGCAGAGGATTTCTCAGCCGGCGTACCCGTTTTGATATTGGTGGCTAGGTTTTTACCAGCCGCGGAGGTGCCTGGACTTTCATCCCTGGACACACTCCGCTGCACTCTTGCCCTACCTAGCGACAGGGCAGCTGGTTTATTGTTTTGTTTGTTTGTTGTTGTTTTTAGTTTATTTTTATTGTCAATTTTGTTCCCACGAGTAAGCACGTAAGGTGTTGGACCCTCCATGCAGTGACGGCGTGCATGGATTAGGCAAATAGTTTTTACAACCGATCCGTGCCCTGGCATCGGAGGGGAGCCGTTAGGGACCAGTTCTCTTTAACCACTTACTGGCCATGCGTACCTCGGCACGGCTTCCAGCCACCTTGTACTTACAAGTGGAGTAGATTTGTTTTGGTCCGCGGGTCCGGTAGTCTTAGTCACCGTCACGAGGGTGTAGGAGAGTCATGCCTACGACCCGAGGTCTGCCGCAAGACCACCTAAGGGTGTGAATTTACAGTCGACCCTACGTCGTGCAGCAGCCCCTCAGCAAGAACTCATTCATGATGGAATGCCGGTCTTGCTCAGGGGCCGCTGGGAGATGACCCTCCCTCATGACCACACTCGTACCAAGCACCAGCATGAGCTGCCTGCTTGAGACGAGTGCCCTCATGTTTCGTTAGGATGATCTAAAAGCACCTGGGACCTCGGCCTGGCATAATACCACGTGTACCCCTGGTGTGCTGAGCACACGTAGTATTAGACCCGACCCGAGTCATGTCGTTGACTTATCAACCGTTTGTTGATTAATAAGCCATTTACATTTCTCTACCCCTATCCGCCACCTGGGGACGCGCCCGATGGGAGACTACCACCCCTCCACACGGGATAGTTATTAAGTGGACAGTCTACAAGTTCTTGCGTGGAAACAGCCCACTAGCAAGATGATTACAAGCGAAACATAGAAAGACGATCACCGTCACCCCAGCAAAACCATACTACTGAGAGAGCGGAAATAGAAAGGATCAAAATGCCTTCACTGTATGAGATTATTAAGATAGTAAACAACACAGTCCCATCATTCTTCAGGACCGATGGGCCTGACTTATCATCAGAAGTATTCAGATACATACAAGGATGCAAGATGGTAGAAAGAGAAGTACTCACGGGTGCAAATAACGTCTTAACACAGGATGTAATACAGTGCCTGAAATTGAAACTCTTAGGGAGCACCTACTCAGGAATTTCCCAGATGAATATCAGTTCCGTGGACGCATTATGCAACGCGCTCAAGAAACATTATCTAAAAAGCAAAAGCCTAGATAAAATAAGGGAGCTGATCTTAGGTTGCAAACAGAGCATCAGAGAGTCAGCATGGAAGTTTAGAGAGCGCCTAGATAACCTGCTGAGCGAGGCAAAAACAACAATAGAAAACAAATGGCCGATGGGACCTGGCCGGGAAACCATGCTGAAAGACTTCAAAAGGATAGCAGTAAGGAGCTTTATCAAGGGGTTAAAGGACCATGCTCTCAAAGCTCGATTTGTGGGACAGGAAGAGGAAGAGCTCACAAAGTTAATAGAGGCAGTTGAAAATGCAGAGGAATTGTTTGGCGAACCAATGCACAGTATCAACACAATAGATTCAGAAGTCCCCTGCAGTTTTTGCAGCAGGATGCGGCATGAATGGAATAGTTGCAAAAAGCAGTTGAACACACCATACTGTATGAGCTGTGGAAAATACGGCCATGAAATGGGGCCACTGTCCAGGAATGTCGTAAGCTGTACGTTCTGTGGAAACAGCGGCACGATTTGGAAAACTGCAAAAAGAGATTAGGCTCCTTATATTGCCGATTGTGTAGGGTAAATGGTCACAAGGAAAACCCTTTCTGTGAGCCAAGAAGAAATACACCCAACCAAAATCAATTAACAAGAAGGACGGCAGAAAACAACAGGAGGAGGACAACAAACACAGAATTCCGTCGAAGCCCACAAATAGCGATGAAACAAAATATGAACAGAGGGGCAAATGGAAACAATGGTACACGACCAACCTGTTTTAAATGTCAGCAACAGGGACATTTTGCACGGGACTGCAGATGCAATATCAGACAAACTCAGGCAGTAGGAACAGAGATCTACCAACAGGTGCAAAGTATTAATAATGGCAGGGACCTAGCTAACAGACCAGTGGAGGCCCACAGCAATACTAATTGGACAAATGCTCAGGGAAACGAAATTCGGCCCAGTTACCGCCAATAACTTGGGTTCCGCAAATTAACAGAAGATCAGATTGGCACAAACAAGAAAGCAATTACAAGTTGAATAAAGAAACAAAAAGAGAGAGTCGGGTAAACAAAGATGATACGGAGACTGACTCAGAAACAGAGCTTCCAACCAAGATATTAACCGAGGCAGTTGAACACTAAGTAAATCAAGAGAACGGGCACACTATAGAAGAAAAAACTGCGAAAGACAAAAAATTAAACAAAAGAAATGAAGAGGAAAAAAGTGAAAAGATGGTGCGAAATATTATAGAAGATGGTACTGGATCACCGGGCAATGTGGACACAGTTTTCATTACGCTCCCCTGCCAGGAAGCTAGGGGGGAAAGATTGGTCTTACTTGTGGATACCGGAGCAGATTTCAGCATAGTAAAAGAGGAGTCAATGAAGGTTTTTCTCAATAAGAGCAGAAAGCTAACTAAAATTCTTTCTGGAGCCTTCGGCACTACCGAGATCAGGATAGGAGACAAAAGGCAGTTGCCGTGGGAATTCCATATTGTGTCACGGGAAATACAAATCCCTGGGGATGGTATTCTCGGAAGAAATAATATGTGGAACAGGTGTATTGTAAACACCATAGATAGAACCTTGAGCATCTTTGATAAAGAACATTGGGTAAAGAGGTTTACCCTTCGTACGGAAATAGATTGTCAAACCTCAACAAGGCGTCTGTTTAAGAAAACGAGTAGTCACTATAGAATCGGTTAATATTATATCGAGAGACAAAACTGTGGTTGTGCATAAACAGGAGATTTCCCCTGGAGTTTACGTTGGAAATACTGTGGTCAACATAAAAAATGGAGGCACAGCAGCAGTACCCATACTGAACCCAACCGAGCAGGACATACCATGGAGGAAGACGAGGAAAAAGAAGAAAAAAAAAACTCACCACAAAATCGACGCTAGAAGTAACGCTGATACCATGCCTGTCTTAAGATCTTCAATTGCTGAAATGGTAAAAGAAATACATATTTATACAGGACTATAATAGGAAATAATGGAACTTAACATGCCGTAGGGAATTTTTTTTATCTCTTTGATTACGTTTTCGTTTCTAATATCCAATTACTTTCATAGGTTGGGGTCAAAAGATCTGAAAGAAGCAAAATAATTAGTAAAAGGGAAAGGTTAAAAAAAGGATGGAACGCTACTGACTCGGTATCACCTTCTACTCGACCAACGGATACTTTACTAAAAATAAAATTAGGAAGACAGATTAGTTAGAGGTATCAATAATAATAGTGTTGATATTATTTAAGAGACAAAGAAACGTCAAAATTAAAATCAACGAAAACAGGATAACTAGGAGGGGGCTGAGAAGGTCCCAAATTAAGGGTGTATTGGCAGAAGAGGAAAGCAAAGTTTAGTTTAAAAAAGCAATTACTTATGTCCATCAGCAAAGTATATATATCCATATAAAAATACAATTTATAACTCAATCAAAATTATTTAGGACAACCAATATTTTATAAAACCGCACTTCTTGTGATTACTTCACAACCTCACTGAATTTTTTATAACCTTTTTTTTTTGTGAAACTGTCTTAAAAGTTAAGCCAATTCAAAATGTAGAAAAATATATAAGAAACAAAGGAAAAAATTTTTCAGAGCAGTTTCTTAAGATTTTACAAAATACTTTATGTGCAATTTGAATTAAATAAAACTCCCTTAACTTTTGCACTTTACCTAAAAATACATACTTCGTTTTCAATTTTATATGAAGAACATCTCTCAAATCGTTTAATGAATGGAACACTAGGGTTTATGCAACAAAATGCATTTTCTAAATGTACAACAAGCAAAGAACACAAAAATTTATCAAATTAACAAGAAGCGATGTATTTTAGGGGTTTTTGCAGACATTCAAATTACCTGGGTTACTACAATGTTGAAGATGTTTGTGTTCATTGTCTCGCATGTTGATATCCGGCATACTTACTTTAAAAGAATGAATTTGAGACCCTTTATTTTTCTTGGGCACTTCTATATATTTTTTTTTTGTTGTTTTCAATATTTTCCATTTTTTAGGTACCCATGGATTTTGTTTTTTTTTACCAATTGAGAAATTTAGGTGTTTTTTTTTTTTGCATGACTGTAGTTGAATACTTGGCTATGAAACATGAGTAAACAGCAAAATTGTGCATCTGGTTATGTACGAATATGTGTGCATGTGAATATGCAAACAGTAACAATAATATAAAACTTTTCGGATTTTTTTTGTTTGCTGTTGATTTGAAAATAATTATATGCGTATGAATAATTTTTCTTTCAAATCATTGAAACAACAAAAGTATTAAATTTCTTTCGCTAACAAAACACTAACAAATGCAACTGAACTCACTTTTTAATAAAAAAAAGTGCTTCAATCAGTTGAAATTTTGTAAAATGCAAAAATGAAGTGAAAGTTTTTCCTACCCATTTTACAATTTTTCGAAGAAATTATAATTATCAGTTTAAAAAATTCTTTTTATTTCCCTTGTTTTTTATGAAGTTAGAAATGTATATAAAGCCAATGTTAAACATTTTTTTCAAATATCAAACAAAGAATTTGTCATACATACATACAATTTAATATTAAGTAAAAATTAAGGTCATACTCATATACAATACACTTATAGAAAATTCATATAATTTTGAAAATAACTTGAATCGAAAAAGATTACACTAACATTTTTACAATCTCTATCTGTAGGCAGAAGATCTTATTTTTCTATTATTTAGTACTTACGTTATTAAGAAAAATATCTTACTTAATTTTTTTTACGAGAAAACTGCCACATAAAAAAATAAAGTTAATAATTTCTTTAAATACCTGTAAATGTTGTCTTGTAAATTAACAGTTAAGACTTGTATTAAGGCCGAACATTTTTAATAGAAAAAATAAAATACATATTTACAATCGTAAAAGTAGATTAAGAAAAATTGGGTTTATATTAAATTTATGAAAAATGTTAAACAAAATACGATTTATTATTCAGGCATACATATAATTTAAAGTTGAAAATTATAAGAATTATATTTTTAAAACAAATCTTCTTAACTAGTAATAATTAATTGAAAGAAATATATACAAAAATAAAAAACCAACCAAATAATGATACAAACTTAACTTATAAAACTTAGTAATAAACAAACAAATAACAAATATTTGAAAATTAAAATTTTTGATCAAAATAATCAGAATTAAAAAACGAAATAAGCAAATATATGTTAAAATTTTTTTGGAAATCATATAACTGGTTGAGTATAACAATCCAAAATATTTTCTAAACTCCCATTCTTGTTAGTGATTCAATATAATAATAATAAGAAATAATAGTAATAAGAAATTTTAACAATATGTTAGAAAAGAAATTTTTATAAATATACGTAAGAAAAAATTGTTAGTACATTGTACATAGCTTAAGAATAAATAAAGAAGATGTTAAAATAACAGTCTAGACTGAATCATCAAATGGATAGCATATTTTTCATTATAAAAAGGGTGAATTACGACACATTTATGAAACAAAAATTCAGGTAGCTCATGAAAATAATTGCCGAAAAATTGTTTCAGATTTAGAATTTAAAAATAAAAACTTCTAAAAGTACCAATTAAAGAGTGCTAAAGGTCTAACAGTCGTAATAAAAGGTATAGACTCTAGCGTGGATCCAGAAGAGGTCAAGTCTGGCCTTGAAAATAGTGGCTACAAGGTGAAAAATGTATCAAACATTAAAAATAGAGAAAAAATCCCCCAACCAATATTTAGAGTCGAGTTACAGCCAGGTGACATAAAAATAAAAAAGAATGAAGCACATCCAATATATGACTTAAAGTACTTGTTGCATCGAAGAGTTACTGTTGAGCTTCCACATAAAAGAGCTGGACCTGTTCAATGCCTGAACTGCCAAGAATTTGGGCACACGGAGACTTATTGCAAGTTGCCTACAGTCTGCGTTGTATGTAGTGACTTACACAGTACTGCTAACTGTGATAAAATAAAAGGTGATCCCAAGGCGAAAAAATGTGGCAATTGCGGCGGAAATCACACTGCCAACTCTAGAGGCTGCCCCCTTTACTCGTTTTTTAAGAATTCATCAACCAAAAAAACCAATGATACTCCCGCTCAGCCTAAAACCCCTATTAACTATCCACAGTTAACTCAACCGTCCACCAGCCAAAATCAATATTCAAACATTTTCAAGTCAAACGCGACTAGTGCTCAACAACAAGCTAACAACAAATTTTCATACGCTAGTATTTTAAAAAGCAATCAGAGTACGGCGCAAAAAACCGTAAATGTAAATGAAGATTCGGGGTATAATTTTAGTCGTATTGAAGCTTCAATTGAGAGCTTAATACAAACAGTAAATACATTTACTCTCAACATGTCCTGTATGATGCAGGAGATGTTGAAAATGCAGTCTACCTTGTTGCAGGCTGTAATAAGCAAACCATAAACTTAAAAATCTGTTTTTGGAACGCAAACGGCATCTGCCAACATAAAAACGAAATAGAATATTTTCTTCAGGATAAGCAAATCGATGTTATTCTTATCTCAGAAACTCATTTGACATCTCGAAGCTGTTTCTGAATTAGTGGATATAATTTTTACGACACCAAGGATCCTCGTGGCAGAGCTTGTGGTGGTTCGGGAATCCTAATAAAAACGCGAATAAAACACCACCTGTTGAATGATTCTTGTGAAGATTATCTTCAAGCAACGAACATCTGCATCAAAACTTACTATCAAAAACTTGTAATATCATCTGTCTATTCGCCCCCCAGATTCTCAATTACCGAGAGTCAATTTACGGCATTTTATAAATCACTGGGCCTCCGTTTTCTAGCAGCTGGCGACTACAATGCTAAACACACATTCTGGGGTTCACGTTTAACCACTCCTAAGGGACGAATTTTGTTCCACACAATATCTAAAATGGGTTTGAATGTAGTTTCAAGTGGTCAGCCAACATATTGGCCAACAGATCGACAAAAAATTCCTGATGTTATCGACTTTGGAATTGTGAAAGGTGTGCCCAGCGAGATGCTTGAAGTTAAAGCATCTTTGAACTTATCTTCAAACCACTCGCCTACAATTGTCACTATTTACTCACAAACAACATGTGATTTACTGATGACTTCTGCACGTATTAACTGGCTGAAATAAAGAAAATATCTGAGTGCTCATTGCTCGGAAAAAATGCCGCTGAGAACACCTTCAGGCATAGACGATTCTCTCAGGTTGTTTGAAGCGTATGTTAAACAAGCTGCTTTTAATGCTACTTCAAATGAAATAAACCAACCAGTGAGATTTAACAATATTTTTTCTGTAGATATAGAAAGGCTATTGACTGAAAAACGGAGAGCTCGACGAGAATGGCCCCAGCTAAAATTAAGGCTTAAGGAGTGTACCAAGCAGCTTAGGAAAGTTTTGCAAACTCAAAAAACAGCTTCCCATCAAAAATTCCTTCAAGAGCTAGATACAACACCACAAACAGGTTATTCACTGTGGCGTGCAGCCAGAGGACTTAAAAGGCCGGTGATATGCAAACCCCCATTAGGAGCCCCTAATGGTGACTGGGCAAAAACTGATGCTGAAAAAGGTGCACTTTTTGTTAAACACTTAGAAAAAGTATTCACTCCGAATATTTCTGCTGATATTGTTGAACTGCCACCAGTCGTCTCTTTACCAGAAATATCGCTAAAATTCAACATTGTGGAGATTGAAAAGGATATTACTAGTCTTAACACCAGAAAAGCCCCAGGTGTCGACAAAATAAGCAACAAAATGCTTCAAGAATTGCCTTACACTGCAAAAAGAATAATACTATTCATTTTTTACAGTATTCTACGCCTAGAACACTATCCTAAAGAATGGAAGGTTTTGCTAATTACTATGATACCAAAGCCCGGGAAGGATCATACAAAGGTGGAATCCTATCGGCCTATTAGTTTACTGTCTAACATTTCAAAACTATTTGAAAAGCTGTATATGAGCAAGCTGATGCCTATAATGACTAGTAATGGATGTATTCCAGATCATCAATTCGGTTTTCGCAGACAACATAGCACAATTAAACAAACTCACAGACTTGTGAATGTTGTTAGAGACAATTTTGGCACGAAGATCTTATCAACAAACTAATACAAATTCTACCAGCAAACATCGTCAAGATTTTAAAAAGCTATTTAATGGAAGGTAAATTTGTAGTTAGGGAAGGCAACTTTTTAAGCCCTCCGCAGTCGATTGAAGCCGGAGTCCCTCAAGGCAGTATCTTCGGTCCATTACTTTATTTAATATATGCCTCTGACTTACCGTTAAGCAGTAACATTCATACATCAACACTTGCGGATCATACAGCCTTTCTAAGCGTTCACGAAAATCCTGTAGAAACTTCCCGCAACTTACAAGAATATATATCCAAACTGGAAAAATGGCTCAAACAATGGCGTATAAAAGTTAACGAGCAGAAATGTGCACACGTCACTTTTACGTTGCGCAGGGAAACACGCCCGCCTATAAAAATTAACACCGAGACTATACCACAACACACTGTAGTCAAATATCTAGGCGTTCATCTTGATCGTCGTTTAACATGGAAATGGCATATAGACGCAAAGTTAACACAAATGAAACTAAAAGCAGCCCAAATGAATTGGCTTATTGGAAGAAATTCTATAATAATCCTAGACTGCAAACTTCTATTATACAACGCGATCCTGAAACCAATATGGTCCTATGGAATCCAGTTATGGGGCACTGCCTCAGCATCGAATGTCGAAAGAATTCAAAGGCGACAAAATAAATTCCTACGTACAATAACAGCAGCCCCCTGGTATGTCAGAAACCATCGAATTCATAAAGATCTAGACGTTCCGTTGGTGAAGACAGTATTTTCAAAACACGCGAAAAAATATACAAAAAAACTTCAGTTGCACCCAAATCCACTTGCGCGCAATTTTCTTCATTATAGAGGCCACACACCCAGAAAAAGAGTATTCCTTCTTTTCAGCCGTTCACGAGAGATGTAAAACAACAAAAATTAACCGTTGAAATTAAAAATTTTGTTTAGCATTGGCTAAACTTACATTTAATATTTTTTAGATTTAAGATTTGAAAAACTTATTGATAATTTAATCTATAATTAAAGATTCAATAAATAATAAAATTATCAAAAAAAAAAAATTTAATTAAATTAAACATTAAAAAAACTATTAAAAACAAATTTCATCATTAATAATTATGCTTTATATCATAAAAAGAATAACTTATTAAAGTAAAAATTAACATTATTTACTAATATATTTTAAAACTTAAAAAACCATGGTACTGATTTCGCTGTACTGATTTCTTCGCCGTTCGTCGGCGTATGAAAAAGAAATAAATCTATCAGAGAATTCGTCACATACGATGAATTTCGTCAACGTCGGTGCTGTGTTCACTTTCATATGCATGCATGTGTTCTATTTTTGACACGAATATTCGCAACGAAAAATTCGTCGTTCGTCCCAATTATGTTCCCATCATTAATTCTAATCCAGTATTGGTTGAAAGTCCTATTCTTTTGAAAATTATTAGACATAAGTAAAAACAACCAAAAGGAGTACGTGATTTTCGGGTTTGATATTAGAAAAGACTCTCTGTGCTTTGGAATTTAAAAATTAAATGAATTTGAAAACAGCTGACATATTTCAGTATATAAAATAATAAATAGTTTGCTTTAATTTGTGCGTATACATACCTATGTACATATTTTATATCTTTTTCGTGTGGTTCTAATGACAGAAAATACTTCTGGGAAACCAATATGGCCAGAAATTTTTGAACAGTTAGATGCAGATAAATTTAGTTTCGATAAATCGTATAAATGTCTGAATAAAGGCAACTTGCCTCACAAACATACAAGTTAACGGCGGTCAATTGCAGGTACTCTAGCGGAAATTTATTGCGACAGAATGTGAACACCCCTATTGATTTTATGTACTTACCTCCGTTGACAATGCAGTCATTAACCTTATTCATTATTTGATTAATAAGCATTTACTTGATTTTATTTTATTGCAACTCGTTCCTTTGTTTAATTTGGTAAACTTGCAATTTCGTTTTTCGGAATCATATTACAAATCACCTTATTTTGTGCTTGAATGTGATTGGCCAAATCTAGTTAAATTTTAACACAGTAAAATTGCGCTAATAAGCATATTTTATGTAAAGTAACTTCAAATTATTTTAAGGTTTTTTAATAAAAAACATTCCATGTAGAATCACGAACATTAAACTTGTTTTTATTTAATCACGGTTCATAGAACCAAGGAAAAATCTAACTGGCGCCCAACGTGAATAATGAAAAGTTAATATTTTATTAATAAATATTGCAAGTTATTTTACATAGTAAAAAAAAAACAAAAATAAAAAAAGGCAGTAAACCACAAAGTTATTAATATTGAATTGTTGGAAAAATTGTAAAAAGATATAAAAAAAAGGAGTTCTAAACAGTAAAGAACAAAATAAACCAATTTAAAAAATTCTACGTGTAGGTAGAAAATTCAGTAAAATAAGAAAATTAAATAACAAATTAAAATTATATGAAAGATTGTTTTTGTGTGTTAAGAAGATATTGTTTATTATATTAATCTGTCTTAACAAAGAAATAATAAAATTCAATTATTTTAAAATTGTAAAAATATTTCTAAAAAAAAAGAAGAAGAGAGTTTTATGAAAAATCAGTAAAAGATAAAATAAATAAATAAAAATTTAAAAAAAATCTACACGAAAAAATTCAGAGAAATAAGAAAATTATACAAAAAAGTCAAATTGTTTTTGTGTGTGAAAAAAATTGTTTATTTAATTAATAAATTTTTAATATAGAAAATAATCAATAATAAAACAAAAAACCTTCAAGAATATCTTAACAAATGCAGAAGCTGTAAGTATTATTTGTGACTCGACCTGATTCGTTTTGTTTTATATTTTAAAATAAATTGTCAAATTGTTTTTGTGTGTGAAAAAAATTGTTTATTTAATTAATAAATTTTTAATATAGAAAATAATCAATAATAAAACAAAAAACCTTCAAGAATATCTTAACAAATGCAGAAGCTGTAAGTATTATTTGTGACTCGACCTGATTCGTTTTGTTTTATATTTTAAAATAAATTGTCAGAGTAATCCTTGCTCATTGTATAACTTAATTTAAATTTTTGCGTGCGGTAACTGACTTAGAATGACGACCGTTACAAGAGAACAAATGCTTGACTTGGTTTCAGCCTCAGTAGAGGCACTCACTAGAGAATTGAATGAAAAGATAACCACATTGACCCAACAATTCGATAACTTAACGCCAAGGGTAGACAGGTATGAGCCCGTGACTGTGGGACGGTTTACAAGAGGAACTTCCTTAGACTTAGTGAAATCCTTACCAGAATTTAAAGGCGATGGCCAAACTTACTCGGCATGGAGAGAAGCGGCCTATTTTGCTATGGATTATTATACTGAGGGTACCGAAAATTATTATGTGGCTATGGGGATATTTCGAAATAAAATAACTGGGGTAGCTAACGCAAAATTATCTGCTTTTAATACGATCTTAAATTTTAAGGCAATAATAGCTCGTTTGGATCAGTGTTATGCTGATAAAAGATCCCTCCAGGCACTAGAAAGCGAACTTGGTATTCTAAGACAGGGAAATAAATCAATATCGGAGTTTTATGACTCCGTCGATGAGCATCTAACCCTTATAATAAATAAAAATAAAATGAGTCCTTTAAGCGACATACTGTTCTCTGCAAGACCGGTTGATTTAGCAACAGCGCTGGCAACAGCTCAAGAGCTGGAGTCAGATCAAAGGCGTCAAGAATTCGCAAGAATATTTGCAGCCGGCGACGTAGCAAAGGGTAATTATGCACCTCAGAGAAGGAGCGAGGACTTCCGATCAACACACCCCTCAAATAAAAAGTACATCGAGTAAATCAAAAGGAAGTAGTAAAATCCACACCTATGGATGTCGACCCTGGTTCGTCCATGTTTAGGCGCCCAACGTTCCACGCTCCATCGCAGCAAACTCCGCAACAAAATAATCCGACCATTAGTAAACGTAGGTACGAAGACTCGGGAAAAACTATGCCTATCCCAAAGACCCAAAGAGTCAATTATATAGAATCTGAAGACTCGCAGGATTGCGACGATGTTAGTTCTCTCTTCGAACAAGATATGGACGAGGAGGAATTCTCGGAACAACTAAATTTTTTAGAATAAAGCCCCTCTTACCATTTATTACTAAAACGATTAGGAGTAGGGAACTTAAATTACTTATTGATACAGGAACATCTAAAAATTTTATTCAACCACTTAGTTTTTTAATGGGAGTTACTTATATATAACATCCTTTTAAAGTTAATTCAATAAACGGGCCGAATGAAATACAAAAAAAAATGCGAAATGGCAATATTCGGTTACAGAACTACATTTTACCCTCACTGACAAAATTTGATGGAATAATCGGTTGTGATTTTTTAAAAGAAATTAAAGCGGTTGTAGACATAGAAAATAACTCTCTAAGGTTTAAGAAGGGAAATACCCCTTTAGTGTACAGGAAAGGGCAAGACATCAATCACATCAAAATAGATGCAGAGGAAACACCACCACACATCCAGGAGGATTTCCAAAACATTATGGTGACAAACGATAATGCCTTTGCTGATCCTGAGAGATCATTGCCATTTAATACGAACGTAATGGCGAAAATACGAACTCATACAGACGAGCCAATTTACACCAGATCATATCCATACCCATTTTCGATGTCGGAGTTTATAAACAATGAAATTGATTCGCTCTTGCGAGACAATATAATAAGACAATCTACTTCACCATATAACTCCCCAGTACATGTTGAAGGGAAAAAAGGTCTGGACGAGAAAGATAATCCAAACCATAGAATGGTAATCTACCTCAGAAAATTGAACGAAAAAACTGTTAGCGATAAATACCCAATGCCAGACATATCGGTAATTTTAGCAAACTTAGGGAAGTCCAAGCATTTTTCCACATTAGACCTTAAGTCAGGTTTTCATCAGATATTGCTTGAGGAAAAAGATTGGCAAAAGACGGCCTTCAGTGTGAACAATGGCAAGTATGAGTTCTGTAGGTTACCATTCGGCTTGAAAAATGCACCGAGTATCTTCCAAAGAGCCATAGACGACATCTTGCGTGCAGAAGTGGGTAAAACGTGCCAAGTTTATATGGATGACATTATTATTCATTCACCAGACGAGTACAGTCACTTGGAGCATATTAATAAAATAATGCAGAAACTTGAAAAAGCTGGAATGCGAATTTCATCTATGAAATCTAAATTTTTTAGGACTGAAGTAAATTTTCTGGGCTTTGTCGTCACGACAGATGGTATCAGAACATGTCCTGAAAAAGTGAGAGCTATTCTTGAATTCGAAACTCCAAAAAACTTAAGGTCTCTTAGATCTTTCTTAGGTCTTTCTGGGTACTACAGAAAGTTTGTAAGGGATTACGTGAGAATTGCGAAACCACTAACTAGGTATCTTAGGGGCGAAAATGGCCACACGACGGCAAAAAGTTCCAAGAATGTTAAAATAAATCTTGACGAAAATGCTTTATTGGCCTTTGAAAAGCTGAAGCTAATACTTGCCTCCGATGATGTCCTGTTGGCCTATCCCGATTACAATAAGGTATTCGAACTTACAACGGACGCTTCTTCTGTTGCATTGGGAGCTGTTCTGTCTCAAAACGGAAGACCCATTACAATGATATCTAGAACATTGTCTGCGTCGCAAGCTAATTATGCTACAAACGAACGAGAGCTACTCGCCATAGTCTGGGCGTTGAAAAACATTCGACACTTCTTGTATGGCATTAGTGGAATACATATCTACACCGATCATCAACCCCTTACATTTGCAATATCCGATAAAAATCCAAATTCAAAAATGAAGAGATGGAGAGCATTTATAGAGGAGTTCTCCCCAAAGTTCTTGTATAAACCTGGTAAGGAAAATTTTTTTTTTTTTTTTTTTTTTTTTTTGGTAGTTTTATTATTTATTGAATCTTCAATTTTAAATTGAAACATCAATAAGTTTTCAAATCTTAAATCTAGAAATACATAAATATATGTTTGTGCTAAACAAAATTTTTAATTCCAACTGTTGATTTTTGATGTTTTACATCTCTCGTGTACGGCTGAGAGAAAGAGTATCCCTCCTTCTCAACCGGGAGTGGCCTCTATAATTTAGAATGTTGCGCGCAAGTGGATTTGGGTGCAATACTAGTTTTTCAATATATTTTTTAGCGTGTTTTAAAAATACTGTCTTCACCAATGGAACATCAAGATCTTTGTGAATTCGCTGATTTCGGATATTCCAAGGGGCTGCAGTAATTGTACGTAGAATTTTGTTTTGTCGCCTTTGAATTTTTTCTACACTTGATGCTGAGGCAGTGCCCCATAACTGGATTCCATAGGCCCATATTGGTTTCAGGATCGCGTTGTATAACAAAAGTTTACAGTCAAGACTTAATATAGAATTTCTTCCAATAAGCCAATTCATTTGGGCTGCTTTTAATTTCATTTGTGTCAACTTTGCGTCTATATGCGATTTCCATGTTAAACGACGATCAAGATGAACGCCTAGATATTTTACTACAGTGTTTTGCGGTATAGTCTCGGTGTTGATTTTTATAGGCGGGCATTTTTCCCTGCGTAAAGTAAAAGTAACGTGTACACATTTCTGCTCATTCACTTTTATCCGCCATTGTTTTAGCCATGTTTCCAATTTTGAGATGTACCCTTGTAGATTCCGGGAAGCTTCTACAGGATTTTCATGAACGCTTAAAAAAGCCGTATCATCAGCAAATGTTGACGTGTGAATGATACTGCTTAACGGTAAGTCAGAGGCATATATTAAATAAAGTAAAGGACCGAAGATACTGCCTTGAGGGACTCCGGCTTAAATCGACTGCGGGGGGCTTAAAAAATTGGCTTCCTTAACTACAAATTTTCGTTCCTCTAGATAGCTTTTTAAGAGCCTGACGATGTTTGCGGGTAGATTTTGTGTTAATTTGTGGACAAGACCTTCGTGCCATACTTTATCAAAGGCCTGTGCGAAATCAATAAAAAGCGCTGAACAATATTTCTTTTTTTCAAAAGTTTCTCTAATGACATTCACAAGTCTGTGAGTTTGTTCAATAGTGTTATGCTGACTGCGAAAACCGAATTGATGATATGGAATACATGCACTGCTAGTTACTATAGGAGTCAGCTTGCTCATGTACAGTTTTTCAAAAAGTTTCGACATATTGGACAATAGACTGATAGGCCGATAGGATTCAACCTTTGTATGATCCTTACCGGGCTTTAGTATCATAGTAATCATCGAAACCTTCCATTCTACCGGATAGTATTGCAGTCGTAAAATACTATTAAAGATGAATAGTAATATTCGTTTTGCAATGAAAGGCAATTCTTGCAGCATTTTGTTGCTTATTCTATCAATACCTGGGGCTTTTTTTGAGTTTAGACTTGTAATAGCCTTTTGAATATCCACAATATTAAATCTTAGCGGAATTTCTGGTAAAGCGACGACTGGCGGCAGTTCAGTAATATCAGCAGAAATATTTGGAGTAAATACCTTTTCTAAGTGTTTAACAAAAAGAGCACCTTTTTCAGCATCAGTTCTTGCCCAGTCACCATTTGAAGCTCGTAATAGAGGTTTACATATCACCGGCCTTTTAAGTCCTCTGGCTGCACGCCACAGCGAATAATCTGTTGATGGTGTTGCATCGAGTTCTTGCAGAAATTTTTGCAGCGAAGCTGTTTTTTGTGCTTGCAAAACTTTTCTAAACTGCTTGGTACACTCCTTAAGCCTTAATTTTAGCTGAGGCGATCTGTATCGTTGCCATCCTCGTCGAGCTCTCCGTTTTTCAGTCAATAGCCTTTCTATATCTGCACAAAAAATATTGTTAAATCTCGCTTGTTGTTTTGGTTGAATTGAAAAAGCATTAAGAGCAGCTTGTTTGGCATGTGCTTCAAACAACCTAATAGACTTTTCTATGTGAGTAGGTGTTCTCAATGGCATATTTTCCGTGCAATGAGCACTCAAATATTTTTTGTATTTCAGCCAGTTAATACGTGCAGATGTCAGCGGTAAATCACATGTTGGTCTTGCGGTTGCGTGTGAGTAAATAGTGATAATAGTAGGCGAGTGATCTGAAGACAAATCCAAAGATGCTTCTACTTCCGTCATTTCGCTGGGCACACCTTTCGAGATTCCAAAGTCGATAACATCAGGAATTTTTTATCGATCCGTTTGCCAATATGTTGGCTGACCACTTGAAACTACATTCAAACCCATTTTTGAAATTGTGTCAAACAAAACACGACCCTTAGGACTGATTAAACGTGAACCCCAAAAAGTGTGTTTAGCATTGTAGTCGCCAGCTGCTAGAAAACTGGACCCCAGTGTTGTATAAAATGCGGTATATTGACTCTCTGAAATTGAAAACCTGGGATTAGAATAAACAGATGATATCACAAGCTTTTGATAAAAATTTTCAATACAGATATTTGTTGCTTGAAGATATTCTTCACGAAGGTCATTTAGCAGGTAGTGTTTTATTCGAGTTTTTATTAGGATTCCAGAGCCACCACAAGCTCTACCTCTAGGATCCTTAGTATCGTAAAAATTATATCCACTAATTTTAAAATAGCTTCGAGACGTCAAATGAGTTTCTGAGATAAGCATAACGTCGATTTGTTTATCCAGAAGAAAATATTCTATTTCATTTTTATGTTGGCAGATGCCGTTTGCGTTCCAAAAACAGATTCTTAAGTTCATGGTTTTTTCAATACAGCCTGCAACAAGGTAGACTGCATTTTCAACATTTCCTGCATCATACAGGACATGTTGAGAGTAAAAGTATTTACTGTTTGTATTAGGATCTCTATCGAGGCTTCAATACGACTAAAATTATGCCCTGATTCTTCATTAGCTGGTAAGGAAAATGTCGCGGATGCTCTTTCCCGGCAATATATTAATCAGATATCAGTGGACGACGACGACGGTGAGACGATACATAGCGAGATGTCAAGCACGAATGTCATAAAATCCATAAAGTTTCCCGTTAATCAGTTTAAAAATCAGTTCATTATATCAAAAGGTAGCCACTATTCTATTATAAAGAAAATCTTATTCCAAAGATTTTTGAGACATATAATTGTCTATGATACTGTTGATAGTCTGCTGAATGGCCTAAGAAATTCTGTTAACTCAGATGGTGTAAATGCGATCCAGTGCGACCTGCCCACACTAGCGGAGTTTCAAGATCGTCTAATATCCCACTTTCCGTCCACAAAATTTGTCCATACCGAGAAACATGTGATAGACATTGTCCGGGAAGACGACCAGTGGGAAATCATTACCACCGAACATAATAGGGCTCAGAGCATTACAAGAAAACTTCCATCAGGTGATCAACGAATACTATTTCCCAGGTATAAAAAAGAAACTAAATTATATTATAGCCAATTGTAAGATATGCAAGGAAAATAAGTACCAGAGAAAAACACCTAGAGTCGACATTGCAGAGACACCAATACTAACTTGCACCGGTGAGATGCTGCACTTTGATATAATAATTACAGACACGCAACATTTCCTTTCTTGCATAGATAAATTCTCAAAATTTGCTATAGTGATCCCAGTCGCTTCCAAATCAATCGTGGATGTTAAAGGATGATCTGGTACAATTTGAACTTATCGTAATGAGGAACGGTGAAATAATGTCCTTCCTCAACAATCTGGCATTGTCTATAGTTCTGGCGAAAGAAAATACAGTTCACCCCGCTATCCTCGACAACATTAATTTTGAAAACAGATTCGAGTCAGGAATGGTACCAATTAGTATAAGCGATAGATTAAGAGTTAGAAATGTTACTGTTATGCAAAATGATTCTGTAATTTATTATGTGATTAGATTTCCCGTTTTTAAGAATTTTTGCGAGTTTGTAAATATATATCCTGTAATCCATAACAATTCCATTATAAATTTAGAAATAGATCAAGCTGCAAGATGTCGTGATTACGTCCTCCCGGTAACAAACTGCATTGACATCCAAACACTCAAAATTTGCCGCGAAACTAAAAATACATGCCTATCTCAGCTACTGAACAACAACTCAGCATCGTGCCCCACTCGGTCTGCAGACGACGTCCCTACATTACGACGTGTAGCCGATGGTATCATACTTTTAAATAACGTTTAAGAAACCAACATATCTGATGGAGAAACAGTAAAAGCAAGGAGAACTCTGGTGGTTACTTTTACTAATAATGTAACCATAAACGGTACATGGTATCAGAAAACGCAAACATTAAGCAGAAACCTCATACCACACCCTCCAAAAACTTTGAATATAAAGAGTACTGGTCACGAAAATTTAATAACAATCCCATATATCCACAAGTTAAACCTGCAGAGCACAAATTATATAAGGAAACTCAGAAACGACACGTTTACGCATAAAATTGCCTTGGCATCACTAGCCGTCTTAATATTTTTTGGCGCCAGCCTGAAATATCATTTGAAACACAAGGGTAGAAGGGAGACAACACTGAGTATGGAGGATGTCATCAAGGAAATTAGGTCGAAAAAGGGACGTTCCGACATTTAAAAGGGGGAGGAGTTAACTGCGGTCAATTGCAGGTACTCTAGCGGAAATTTATTGCGACAGAATGTGAACACCCCTATTGATTTTATGTACTTACCTCCGTTGACAATGCAGTCATTAACCTTATTCATTATTTGATTAATAAGCATTTACTTGATTTTATTTTATTGCAACTCGTTCCTTTGTTTAATTTGGTAAACTTGCAATTTCGTTTTTCGGAATCATATTACAAATCACCTTATTTTGTGCTTGAATGTGATTGGCCAAATCTAGTTAAATTTTAACACAGTAAAATTGCGCTAATAAGCATATTTTATGTAAAGTAACTTCAAATTATTTTAAGGTTTTTTAATAAAAAACATTCCATGTAGAATCACTGAACATTAAACTTGTTTTTATTTAATCACGGTTCATAGAACCAAGGAAAAATCTAACTTACACAAAGAAAACATTTAAATCTGTTGACTATTCATTATAATCACATAGTAACAACAGCCAAAAATCTAAGACACATATTAACAGAAGAGCGAAGAATACTTACTGAACAATTTATATTAAAAATTAGAACAAAGTTTAGTGGCATTTTAGAGAAGTTAGGTGTCGAAAAACCACTCCCAAAGTCTTTAGAAGAATCATTTGTAGTAAGTTTTGATATTTTAAGTGATGAAGAATTAGAAGAAGATAACAGTATGTCGGACCAAGTTCAATTTATTACTTTGACAAGCAAATTGTTGCCGGAGTTTGATGGCACTATTAATAATCTTCAACGTTTTGTTGATGCACTTAACCTTCTAGATACATTGAAAGGTGCTCATGAGGCAATAGCCATTCAGTTAATTAAAACAAAATTGGCTGGATCGTCCAGAAATTTTGTCACAACGGAAACCACTATACAGCAAATAATTGCAAGATTAAAATCGTCTATAAAAGGGGAAAGTGTTGATATCATTTCCAGTACGATTCTAAACTGTAAACAACTAAAAGAAATTGAAAATCTCTGTAAGGCATTAAATAACACATATATGACATATGGAGTTAGTCCAGAGTTAGCTAATAAATATGCAACTCAAATCGCTGTGCAGGCGCTTGCTAAAAACGCAAACAATGATAGGACTAAATTAGTAATGGCAGCGGGTCATTTCTCTACAATTAATGACGCTGTAGCAAAATTTAACAGTGTCTCTGCAGACACCCAATGTGTTAACCAGGTTTTCCATTTCAGGCAAAATAATAGAAACAATACCACAAGACGTGGGCATAACATCAGTAACTATCAAAATAGAGAAAGAAGAAATTACTACCAAAACAACCAAAATACAAATAATAGCTATAGAAATAGTAATAGTGCTAATTATAATCGGAATCCTCATAGACAACAACAACGTAGATCAGACCAACGAACTATTCGGCAAATTGAAATAAGTCAGGGAAACTTGCTGAGCCCCTCAGAGCAAGGGGAAATACAAAACTAAATACAAAACTAAATACTGAATTAAATACTAAATTAAATACAAAATTGATTACAAAATTATATACAAAACTAAATAAAAAATTTACTACAGAAGATCAAAATCCTTTAAAAATGTATAGTTTAAATTTAAATTTAGCGAACTTTGTAACGCTAACGTTAGATTTTGCCAATGAGCAAAAAATTTGTTTAGTTGACACAGGCGCGGATACGTCCCTTGTAAAATTGCAAGCTATATCGTGTCTTAAAAGGATAAACTTCAATGAAATCGTCAGTTTAAAAGGCATCGGAGAAGGTTGTATTAAAAGCACTGGCATAATAACTGGAAATTTGTGTATCGGTAATCTAGCACATAAGTATACGTTTCAAATAGTAGGAAATGAATTCCCCATACCCTGTGAAGGATTGTTGGGTCTTGATTTTATTACAAAATATAACTGTCTTCTAGACTATAGATCATATAAACTGCATATTAGACCAAAATACTTATCTCATGACGTAACATTAGATATTCGTCAAGGTCGAACAGATAATTCAATTTTGAGACCGGCAAGATCTGAAGTATTTCGGAAAATTAATATTAACAATGAATCTGACATTTTCGTACCAAATCAAGAAATAGCACCAAACGTTATTGTGCAAAACGGTTAAGTTTCAAAACAAAGTCCCTATGTTAGAATTCTAAATGCTAATTTAGAAAATGTAAAGCTTAGCAATATTATCTTGAAAACAGAAAACGCGGATAATTATGAAATTATAAGAACTTGTGATAATGGTGTAAATAGAGAAGAAATCGTATTAGATAAATTATCAAAAAATTTTCCTTTATTCGCTAAACAAAAATTAACCAATTTATGCTCCGAATTTAGTGATATTTTCGCTCTAGAAAATGAAAAAATTTCAGCAAATAATTTCTATAAACAGAAACTTCGAGTAGCCGATAGTAAACCAGTTTATATAAAGAACTATCGTGTACGCAAAAGACAGAAATAAACACCCAAGTAAACAAGTTACGTACAGATGGAATCATAGAACCATCTTGCTCAGAATACAATAGCCCAATCCTGTTAGTACCTAAAAAAAGTTTACCCGGAGAAAACGCAAAAAGGTGGCGAATGGTTGTTGATTATAGGCAGGTAAATAAAAAATTATTGGCAGATAAGTATCCTTTACCTACGATAGATGAAATATTGGATCAGTTAGGCAGAGCTAAGTACTTTTCGTGCTTGGACTTAATGCCTGGCTTCCACCAGATCGAGTTAGACGATAATTCGCGAGATATCACATCGTTCTCGACGGAACAAGGATCATTTCGATTCACACTTTTACCCTACGGGCTAAAAATTGCGCCAAACTCTTTTCAGCGCATGATGTCCTTAGCGTTCGCAAGACTTAAACCTCAACAAGAATTTCTTTATATGGATGATTTAATCGTCATAGGTTGTTCAGAAAAACACATGCTTAAAAACCTCAGAGAAGTATTTGAAACTTGTCGTAAATGTAATTTAAAGCTTCATCCTGATAATGTCAATTTTTTAATACTGAAGTCACATTTTTTGGGCATAAATGTACTAATTTTGGCATATTACCAGATGAGTCAAAATCTAAAATAATACAAGACTATCCCACTCCAGTGGATGCAGAAGCCGCCAAACGTTTTATAGCATTCTGTAATTATTACAGACGGTTTATTCCGAATTTCGCTAAATATGCGTCTAATATAACAAAGCTTACGCGCAAAAACATTACTTTTGAATGGAACAATGAATGTGAAAAATCATTTCAATATTTTAAAAATATGCTGTTGAAGCCGCAAATACTGCAATACCCAGATTTTGAGAAAGAGTTTTGCATTATTACGGATGCAAGTAAGATTGCTTGTGGAGCTATTCTTAGCCAAGAGCATAATGGCATGCAATTACCTATAGCGTATGCATCACGTTCCTTTACAAAAGGTGAATCAAATAAATCAGTTATTGAGCAAGAGTTAACCGCTATACACTGGGCCGTAAATTATTTTAGGCCATACGTCTATGGAAACAAATTTTTAATTAGAAGCTACCATAAAACTTTGACGTATTTATTCTCATTAAAAAACCCTTCTTCTAAACTAACTAGAATGAAACTTGATTTAGAAGAATATGACTTCGTAGTAGAATACATTAAAGGTAAAACTAATTGTGGCGCGGATGCACTACCACGCACAGATTTCAATTTTATTAAAGACATAAACACACACAACATAGCAATGGTGACGACAAGGTCGAAAACAAAAGTTAAGGTAGTTCAGGAAACAAACACACCACATAAAACAAAAAGTGTACCCAAAATATACGAAGCTAATTTCAGAGAATTAAAAAAGGCAACAAAGGTTAAGTTTGAATTAATTAACCGCACACCAATCGGAAAGTTTATCAAAGGCAATCGCCTAGTACAAACAATGAATATAGATGCAAGTATTTTTAATGAAGAAATCGTTCTAAAGCGATTATTTTCAATGCGGAATAAGGAAGCAAAAAATGCGAACGTCACGAAATTACAAATGTCCTTAAATGACGACATTTTTAAATATGTAAATATTACCGAATTTAAAATTTCTGCATAAAAATTTTTAAATAATCTTATAATTGCGTTAACGCCAAAAATTACATATATTCATGACGAGTTAGAAAAACAAAATCTACTATCGTTATACCATAACGATCCCTTATCAGGTGGTCACTGTGGAGTGACTAGAACACTTAATAAACTTAAAAACTATTGCCATTGGAAACATATGACAAAAGATGTTATAAAATACGTAAAATCTTGTTTATCTTGTAAAAAGAATAAAACTTTTCCAAAATTGATAGAACCTTTAATAACTACCCCAACGACTCGCAAAACTTTTGATACCGTGGTGATAGATACCATAGGACCGTTTGTTAAATCTAACAAAGGCAATGAGTGCGCTGTAACTATTGTGTGCGACCTCAGCAAATTTTTGATTGTGGCACCAGTCGATAATAAAAGCGCAGCGACCGTTGCTAAAGCAATTTTTGAAAAACTAGTTTTAAACTATGGACCGCCAAAAAAGATTCTTACCGATAGAGGCACAGAATATAAAAAGCAATTGATTCAAAGGTCTCATCGTACGCTTAACGAGTACTTACGTCAGTATATATATATAGAAAGATCAGACTGGAACGAATGGTTGTCATATTTTGCATATTGTTATAATACAACGCCCTCTGCGGTGCATAATTATTGCCCGTATGAGTTAGTCTTTGGTAAATTACCAACTTCTTTGAATTTTCTTCAAAATAATGAGGTAGAACCGTTATATAACATTGATGCCTATGAAAAAGAAATAAAATATAGATACAACATTAATATTAGATATAAACATTAAATTTGTAATTTTGTATAAAGGCCATTCTTCAAAAGGGGAAGGTGTAGTGTATATTTAATACACTTGAATCAAACCCATTATTGATATGTTCATTGGGTAAGCATATAAAACATGTTGTAACGATTTAATTTAAATGAGAAAGGTTTGATAAGAAATCATGTTTATGTTTATGCACTTCTGCAATCAATTTTTCGACAATATTACTCATTTTATTTACAAATGTAGAAAATTATAAATATATTGCTCTTTCAAATTTTTTTTGATTTTCTTTTGTTCTTATTTTTCTTTGGTTTTGTTTACAAATTGTATGAAATATAATAAAAGTGTGGTAGCATTGTTGAGAGCATTTTACTCTGAGAGTGAGAGCATAAGAAAAGTCGCTGGCAAAATAAAATAGATTCTATCTCACGACTGCTTTCAGCCGCGTCTTTTATATGCCAAATTGTATGAAGAAAAACGTCAAGCCCCAGTTCTGTTTCATCATTTAGCTTTAATATTGTAAAGAGCTAGTGTAACATTAGTAATAAGATAATAAAAAGACATTGGACTTAGACATTGAACTAAAAGGTTGTTCTTTATAATTGTTCGGGTTACATGGTGCTATTGATCTTATTACACAATATAAGTTCAAATAATAATTACGTTTATTCGTAATAATAATAATATAAAAATATTAATTCCGCTTGGGCACGAGCTGTAAATACCCTAATAACAAGGGTCACAGTAATATGTGAATTTCCATAATATAGAGTAAAAATAACAAAAAACGTTAGAATACAAAGTAGAATACTTTGATGATAACGGACTATGAGTTTGTGTTGATTATTAGTACTTTCCAAACAGTAATGAGGGCATTTCGTACTAACCAGCACTGTTTCAAGGTAGAATAAAAAATGAATTAAAAATTAATTCTCATATTCTATTTCTCTTGAAAACTGGTTAAATAGTTGATATTCTTCTCAATTAGTATCTACTTTACGAAAATTGTAAAGATGGACAATTGAACGCTGGTGAGAGATGCAGCGGCCTTGAAATCAGTACTGATACGTTCTGCTAAAAACTGATTGGATATAAATAATAATATTATCCAACATAAAAAAACTCTTAGTAATTTTGAATTTTCATTAACGATTCCAAAATGAGGCGCAAGGGAACTAAAACATGAACACATATTCTTTAAGCTCAATAATTTCTTTGGCTTAAATCTACTAAATATCCAACACATTTGTGAATGAATTCGGAATCTAATTTCCAGCAACCTGCTAACCTATATTAAAATACAATAGATTAGTGTGAATTGCTGTCGGACTCTTCCTCCAGCGTACAATCTGCTGTCATAAATATTCACCCTTATTCCATTTAGCGTCGTCGTCATCGTCATCAATTTAATATCAATATCAATTTTTATCGACGTCGTCATCAATTCGATACAAAACTTGTATTCCATAACAGCAATGTAACGATGTCGATTGTTTATCGTTTTTTAAAGCACATCTCTAATAATTTAGACAGTTGGTTTGTTTTTTTTTTCACTTTTTATTAAAAAATTTTCTTAACTTTAAACGAGTAAAATGTTTTTTGTTCCTGTTTATAATTCCGATCCGAATGATGAGGAAAACAAAAGAAAATTTGTGTTACAAAGAAGATTAATAAGGCAGAATTCAAACATATTTCAATTACCTGATGAAAAGTAAGTAATAAATTAAGTGTTCTTTCTATTTGCCATTAATTAATTTCTTATTTGTTTGAAAGGTTCCAAAGTTTTTTTCGCCTAAATAAAGACGCGTTTAAGTATGTGCTGGAGACTATAACACCACATTTAAAAGTGGGAGTCAGGTCGACACATATTTCGAATACCATAAAATTGGCTGCAACGTTAAGGTTTTTAGCGCAAGGATCCTACCAGCTTAGTGTCGCTAATGATTTTAACTTAGGATTGTCGCAGCCAGTAGTGTCTAAGATAATTTCTGAGATTCTGAATGCTATTGAAAGGAAAATTTGTCCACAATGGATAAAATTTGTTATGAAAGACGAAGAAAAACCTGAAGCAAAATTGCATTTCTTTCAGAAATCAGATTTTCCTGGTGTCGTTGGGTGTGTGGATGGCACCCACATAAAAATATTGGCTCCAAATAGAGAAACCCAGCATCTCTACTTCAATCGTAAGGGGTATTTCAGCTTAAATGCAATGATTGTAAGTTTTCAAAAATATTTTGCTTGTTCTTTATATTTACATATATACATATATTTTATAAACTTAGATTTGTGATCACAAAATGCGAATACGGTTTTTAGATGCTCGATATGCAGGTTCTTCGCATGACTCTCTAATATGGAATGTCAGTCATGCCTAACGTATTTTAAAAGAACAATACAATGCTGGTGATCGTAATTCGTGGTTATTAGGTAAGAATTCAACTTCTATATAAAATAACAATCAATTATTCAAATTCCCTACTTAGGTGATGCAGGCTATCCACTTGAGCCCTTTTTAATGACTCCATATCGGTCCAAAGCTGCAGGTGGTGCGGAAGCTATTTACAACATGAAGCATGCGAAAGCACGAAATATAGTGGAAGGAACTATTGGAGTTCTTAAAAACCTGCGCTGCACTTAACAATATATGTATGTATTCAGTATGGTTTACATATTCCAGATGAAGTAGTAGATACTATACCAAATTATATCGAAGTGTATGACGAGGCCGAAATTATACAAGGTTCTGAGGCAGTTCATATAAGAGAAGAAATAAAACGAAGCTTTCTTTAATTTCAATTCAGTCTTTTAATTCATTTTCTTTCAAACATAAGTTAAATTATATATTAAAAAACATAAACAAAACAGAAAAAATTCGTTAAAGCTTTTGATATAAAGGCACATTTTGTAGGTTATTGTATATGTATGTATATATGTACATATTATAATGGTTAAAAGAACAACATGAAAATTTTCTAGCTTTTGTCCAGCACATGCAACTCTTTTTCCTTGATTAATAATTTAATTCTTTTAATTTTCATTTCGGCATCATGCTGCTCTTTTTGTCTTCCTTTTTCTTCCAACATTAATTGATATTTGTTCTTTTCTATTCCTAATAAATCTTTTTGGTGGCTACTTAAGTCTCTCAGGCTTCTTTTTATTGACGATATGGAATTATTAATTTCCTTTAATATCGCGCCTGTTCATCACTGTGCTTTTGAAGCAATTCGTAGTGGTCGTTAGATGATGCCGGTTTCTTCATCGTAGATTTTTCCTTTCCTTTTAAAGGGGTGCAATTTTCGACGCTCTGAGAAGAGGTTGAGGGTGCCAATATTTGACTTTCATTTTCAACAACAAAATCATTGCTTTCAAGAGCTTCTATTTCTAAATTCTCCAATTCAATAAATTGCACTCCTTGAACAGCTCCTTCAGGGTTTAGTTGCTTTTGAAATTGAAGCAGGTTTGCCACAGCTTCTTCCAAGGGGCCAAGTATTGTTTGTTTATAAATTCCGCCTCCAGTAGACGTGCACTCTGCCTTGTTTGTAACTAACTTTTTTTTTACCTTAAATTTTAAGTCCCGCCAAACGTTTAAGAAAAATTGTGTCATGCAACAATCCTTTTAGCACTATTATTCTTACCTTTTGCCAACCGTCACCTGCTCTTTTCGGTGGACCAAGGACATTTAGTTTTGTTGCAATTCTTTCCCACTGCTCTTTAAAATCACTCGGAAGACTGCCTTTTTGAAAGCTTTTGGAAAATGAAGGATTTTTTCCATCTCCTCCACTAACTTATTGAATTGGCCAGAGTTTGTAAATTTTTTTTCTTTTTCCATTTTTTCAATTCGAAATTATTTTTAAAAAAAAATTCAAAAGAAATAAAATTGTTTCGACACCAATAAGACTGACGATAAAATCATAGTCAATTGATATTAATGCCGGCGTAAACGTTGCGTACGGCATACCAAATATACATCGACGCTTATCGATAACACATGAATTGACGATGGGCTTACCGATTTACAACAATCGACACAAAACGATATCGTTTCGTATTGATGACGATAAATGGAATAAGGGCGATTATATTTTCCATATCATTGTTTGTGTGTACGAGGTGGAGAAAATCATAAGGCCCGGCCAAAGGCCGGCTATGTAGGAAATATTCTACATACCGCCGTGTTGGGAAATACCATGGTGCGTTTGGGTGGCGCCCCGGGTGGTTTAGATTTACAATTTGGTCCAATTGGACATATTAAAAATCTATTATTTCTGCTCTTGATAACGGTATTTGAACAAAATTTGGTACGTCGGTTTGGTGTGCATTTTTTAAGTGCTGCTGCAAATATGGGCGGGATTGGACAAAGGGGCGTGGTACCTCTCATACAAACCACAAATTAAAAATCTATTATTTCTGCTCCTGATAACGGTATTTGAACAAAATTTGGTAAGTCGGTTTGGTATGCATTTTTTTAGTGCTGCTGCAAATATGGGCGGGATTGGACAAAGGGGCGTGGTACCTCTCATACAAACCACAAATTAAAAATATTTTATTTCTGCTCCTGATAATGGCATTTGAACAAAATTTGGTATGTCGGTTTGGTGTGCATTTTTTAAGTGCTGCTGCAAATATGGGCGGGATTGGACAAAGGGGCGTGGTACCTCTCATACAAACCACAAATTAAAAATCTATTATTTCTTCTCCTGATAACGGTATTTAAACAAAATTTGGTATGTCGGTTTGGTGTGCATTTCTTAAGTGCTGCTGCAAATATGGGCGGGATTGGACAAAGGGGCGTGGTACCTCTGATACAAACCACAAATTAAAAATCTATTATTTCTGCTCCTGATAACGGTATTTGAACAAAACTTGGTAAGTCGGTTTGGTATGCATTTTTTTAGTGCTGCTGCAAATATGGGCGGGATTGGACAAAGGGGCGTGGTACCTCTCATACAAACCACAAATTAAAAATCTATTATTTCTGCTCCTGATAACGGTATTTCAACAAAATTTTGTACGTCGGTTCAGTGTGCATTTTTTTAGTGCTGCTGCAAATATAGGCGGGATAGGACAAAGGGGCGTGGTACCTCTCATACAAACCACAAATTCAAAATCTTTTATTTCTGCTCCTGATAATGGCATTTGAACAAAATTTGGTATGTCGGTTTGGTGTGCATTTCTTAAGTGCTGCTGCAAATATGGGCGGGAATGGACAAAGAGGCGTGGCACCGCCCATATAACCCAAAAATTTAAATCGCCATATTTTGGGCATTTTTTCACCTACGTCGATGATATTTGGTACATATGGTATTGGCATATTTTGGAATACGTACCAGGAGAAAAGTGGGTGGGACCACGCCCCTTTTTTAGGAAAACCAAACCCTTGGACCGATCTTCCTGAAATTTTAACAGCATGTTACTGTGACTCTGGAAGGAATAATAGCCTATATGAAGTTTTGATTGGACAAAGAGGCGTGGCACCGCCCATATAGCCCAAAAATTTAAATCGCCATATTTTGGGAATTTTTTGACCTACGTCGATGATATTTGGTACATATGGTATTGGCATAATTTGGAATACGTACCAGGAGAAAAGTGGGTGGGACCACGCCCCTCTTTAGGAAAATTAAAAATCGTAATATAGTCTTAACTACTGGACAGATCGTCATTAAATTTTCACAATAGAATATATAAATACTTTTAATTTTATTTTATAACGAGGGGGATAGCGAAGCAGACCGAGATAAGCTAGTAATATATGTATATAGTGTTAAATGTATATTTAATAAAATTTTTATTTGAAATTAAGTTTCTTGATTCACTTTTTTCTATAAACATATGTTTTTGTTTGCAATTTATTCAGTTGTAAAATCATTTTTATACAGTTTTTTCAAAACTGAAACAAAAATTCGATTCGTTTCGTGTCGATTAACATCATTAGGAATTCTCACACTATCGAAATTAATTTCGATTTGAATCAAGGCGTATCCAACAGGTGAGCTTACAAGCACATCTGACTGAGCTCGCTTTATAGCAAATTTTCATACAAACTGATATAGTTTGAAGAGAGTACATAAATAATGGTACGCATATGTAAAAGGGCTATTAGACACGCATACTTGTCTGCAGACATGTACGATGGCATACTTTGCGTTTTGTTATTACACTATCGAACGCTGGCGGCATACTTCAGTACACATTAATGTTGTGTGTATGTTGGTGTGCGACAGACATCAGAAAATCAAAAAATTTTAAAAACCAACATACATGTCTGACGTACTCGACATACATACATACATGCATGACAGTGAGTTTTGGTATGCCATCGTACATGTCTGCAGACAAGTATGCGTGTCTAATAGCCCTTTAAGAAAATGCTTTAAATTTGTTTGTGTATTTTGATCTAAAGCGACTACTTTACACTTACATAAAATACATGTTGTTTTTTGGATTATTGTAGTTGTTGGCGAACTGCGCATACCTGAAAAATTTACCATGATTCGAATGCAATTTCGATCACGAGAGTGAGAATTAGGTCCCATATCAGATTGAAATTCATTTTTTTTCACTTTCGGTTGAGCAACAACTTCTATATCTGATGGCATTCCAAACCAAGTCTTTCGTAAGTTTTTTAACAGCATCATGTTGTGTAATATTCTCCGCCTTTACAAAATCATTCAGGTCGCCTCTTTTCAAGCTATTGCCGTAAGGTTCACCCTCGCGTGGTAAATGCTTTAGTGAGCCATACAAATCGACCAATAACAAGCGCGGAGTGTAAGTTGTTTGTTCCTAAAAATTAGGAACGACTGCAAAGTATTTTTATCTAATTTTTTAAATAAAATTAACTTACATTGTGATTAACACCTTGCCTATATAACACATCATGGCATATATCTCCCGGCTCAGCGGATTGATCATAAGTGAATTCCGACTCCTTTAAAACAGTAACGCAATTTTTATCAATTATATGTTCAATATGTTTATTTCATTCACTTTTACTTACGTTTATGTTCCACCAGTGAGCTCCAACATGATTTGCATAATTTCCAAATTGTAAACTTAAAACTTCATGTCATAAGACATATTGATGGGTACCCTTTTTTAGTCAGTAGGACTACTTTAAATAAATTTTAATGTATGTTCCAAGACCTCCTTCCTGTTTATTATACCATTGTTCGCACTTTGTTAGTTAATCTTTCTTTCAATAAAGTTTCCTGGGTCGATTATGGATGGCAACCGAACTCCAGTTGCGTTGTCAGTTGCTGAAAATTGTATTACGGATGGCAACTGCCAACTTATATGTTCCAGTTTCAGTTGCTATTTAGTGCGTCGCTGGCAACCACAAATGTTATTGATACTTAATTATTGTTTTCGTTGTGTTCACTATACAAGCATAATAGACTTGTGTGATACACTACACCCTCACCCTTAAGAGAAAAATTAGGGAGGAATTTTTCTAATCAACTTCATAGTACTGTTACAATAATTCTTATGATTTACTTATATACATAATTAGTTTGAATATTTACATATGTGTATATCTTATTTTTACGTATATATGTTAGTATTTTATTCTATAATGTCTTAAATGGTTTTAAATTGTTGTTGTGGTATGTTTTCTTTATTCCTTTGTAATCTATCGTGGTGTTCACACCATCCCTACTTACTATTTTAAATGGACCTTTATATGGACTTTGGTGTTTTTTTCTATCTTCTACTTTAACTAATACTAAATCTCCTACATTAAGATTAAGTTCATTTTTATTTTTATCATTAATTGTTCTTTTTTCTTTTGTTTTTACTAGTAATTCCTTTGCCTTATTTAACGCAAATTGTAATGTGACTCGTAGCTCTTGCACATAGTCATCATAATTGTATGTGGTCATTTTATTATTTATGGTGTCAGATGGTAGGCTTGGTAATTTCCCATAAACTTATTCGAAAGGCGAGTAGCCCGTATCTATGTGTGGTGCCGTATTGTAAGCAAAAGTGAAATATGGAATCCACTTATCCCATTCATAATCATTTGCGGTTGTCAACAAGAACTCATTAAGAACCCTATGGTTTCTTTCTATTGAGCCTAATGTTTCATGATGGTATGGTGTTGAAAATATTTTCTTGATTTGTAGTAATGAACATATGTTTTTCATAAGTTCATTTGTAAATTCTGTACCTCTGTCGGATTTAAGTATCTTAAATTGACCATATTTCAAAATAAACTGTTCAACCAATGTTTTTGCTGTTACAAGTGCATCTTTTGTCGGCATTGGGTGTGCAACGACAAATTTTGTCAGTTCGCATTGCATTGTTAGAATGTAGCGGTAGCCGTTTGAAATACGAAGAGGACCAACGGTGTCGATTGAAATCACTTCAAAACTGTTGTTTGGTGTGTTTGTTAGTGTAAGTGGTTCTTTTATGTGTCTTGTTTGTTTATTTTTGTTACAACTGTCACAATATGATACAAATTGTTTTACCATCTTGTTCATGTTTTTCCAAATGTATCGCTGTTTTAATTTAATTATTGTTTTTCTTACTCCTAAATGACCTGCGTGGGTGGTATTGTGGAATTGGTCAATTAGTTTGTATTTTAAAATGTCATCTGTTATTCTTTTTGGGGCATTATATATTAATATTTTAAGTTGAGGACTTTTATTATTTATTCTTAATTTTGCATATGCTTCTTTTAATTCTTCTTTGTAATATATATTAAATATTTTATCTTCATTTGATAGCGCTAATTCATTTATATTCTTTTTACTCATTTTAGATATCAGTTTCCTCAGTATCGAATCTAGTTTCGCTGATTTATCGCTGAATCTTGCATGCATATTATTTTCATTTTGTATATTTTTGGCATGTAACTTCTTCATAATCGAATCTTGTTTCGATGAATTATCGTTACATCCTATATTCATATCATTCTTATTTTGAGTACGTGATTTCTTCATGGTCGAAACTGGTTTCGATGAATTATCATCACGTCCTATGTGCACAATATTATTTTCAATAATTATATCTTTATGTTCTATATTTTCAAATTTATTAAATTGCAATTTTTTCATATTTTTGACGTCATTAATGGATATACATTCCCATATTTGAAGTTGATCAGACTTCTGAGAATTGCATTTTTCCTCTACACTTGTTTTATTATTTTCATTTGCCTCATTAATTTTATCTTTCATTGCCCTTGTTGTTACTAACATTTTTTTTTCTTTTTCGTCATTTTCTTGTGGTATCATTTGTTTTAATATGTCTGAATCTAGGTCTATCCTAGAAAGTGCGTCAGCATTTGTGTTCATTTTTCCTTTTTTATAAATAATTGTAAAATCATAATCGCTTAAATCTAGTCTAATTCTTGTCCAACTGAATTTGGTGAAATGAGCTAGTCATGTCAAGAGTGGAAAACCATTTAGCTCTTCCTAGTTTATCCAAAATATCCTCTAATCTAGTTAGTGGAAATTTGTCATTAACTATTTTGTCATTTAACTTTCTAAAGTCTACTACAAGTCTCCATTTTCGTTTGTCTTCTGTATTCTTTTTGGGTACCAAAAGAAGTGGAGCATTGTAGGGGCTAATTGATGGTTCTATTATATCGTCATGTAACATTTTATGTACTTGTTCATTTATTATGTCCGTGTGCGAGTGGGGTAGTCTGTAGTTTTTTATATACACCGGAGTGTTATCTGAAGCTGTTATGTTTTGTTTATAAAAATTGTTTACAGTTAATTTCTCACTCTCTAAATGAAATACATTTTGATATCTTCTGAATATGTTTATTAATTCTGATTTTGCATATTCATCAGTATTATTTAATTGCAAGTCATTTAGAATTTGTTTAAAACATTCGTCATTGTTTCCATTTGTGTAATTTAATATGTATGTCATAGTTTGCAGTTTAATGCCCTGTAAAATTTGTGTATCATTTGTTGTGTTTAAAATTTTAATGTGTGTCATTCCGCTTTTTGGTGCTATTGAATTACTTAAAAAAAATACCGCTTTTTAATTCATTATTAAGTATTACGCAATCTTCTGAAGGTTTAATTGCAATGGTTGTATGATTTCAATTAATAATATCTTGTAATATCTTAACCTGATTTATTTAATAAGAAGACTTGGTTTGTTGATGGTTAAGTAAAGAGTATGTGTACATGAATGTTGGAAGTTGTGTGTATTTGTGTGTAAGTTAAAAAAATGTTAAGAAATAAATAAAAATGTATATATGTATGTATGTATAATTAATTTATATTTTAAACTACATATATATAACAATAATATTAGAGAGGTTTTCAGTTATATATTCATTCTTTCATTAAATTCCCATTTGTTTTTATATATTCAATTAATTAATTTGTAAGTAAAATTAACGTATGTATGTATTTATAATTCAATTTCTTTTGTATATTTTTTTTTTTTTTTGCAATTCATTCATATTATTTGTTGTGCTTGCTTTTTTTTTGTTGATTTTTATATTATTTTAATGCTGTTTTAAGTTAAGTTTGTATTGATGTATAATTGTAAATTATTTAAGCAAAACTTAAAATATTGAAACTAGAGAACATCTTACATTTGCTATTTTTATAAACCAAGCCCAAACGTGTTTACGTCGTTTTAGATTGTCAGTGCTTTGTTCAGCCAAATTTTTGGTGTTCTTTTGACAGGCTAAGTCACGTTGATTTCCACGAGTCATGATTGGTACTTTCTATTCTAGCAAATTTTTAATTTCTGGATTCTTTATTCTGGACAATTTATTTTTAATCAAACAATACTTTTAAACAATTTTACGACTGTGTCCGTTTTGGGTTTTCTTCTCTTCTACTTTTTGAATTGTAAATACGCATTGTAAATAAATCATCTTTATGTGGTGTCGGCAGGATCAGTTTTCAGGTGTTATAGATGTCGCAGGATCGGTCTGCAGGTGTTATAGATGTCGCAGGATCGGTCTGCAGGATCGCCATGTAAAGGTTTTATGTTGTTAACTTTCTAATTCCCTATAACCCCTGTATTTATTTTATACAGCTGAGGGGGGCACAGCTCATTTGGTAGGCGTTCAAAGGAACTGCCAAAAGATTGAAACTTTAAAAAGAAAACAAGGCTGAATAGCCGATTTATCATTCAAATTAAAAGTCTGTTTTATTATGATTTTGTTTGGTCTTATATACTACTTATGAAAATAAATCTTAACCTTTCTAACTTATTCTAAACATACAATTTTATCATTCTTCTCTTTCAGTACCATGAAGGATCATATTCACATTTCTGTTTGACCAATCATGTACTTTGTATTTACAATTTCACTCAAACAGAAATGTGTCACTCAAATAGTTCCTCATAAGCAATTTGCATTGCACCATGCATAGAACAAAAGAAATGTTATTGATACTTAATTATTGTTTTCGTTGTGTTCACTATACAAGCATAATAGACTTGTGTGATACACTACACTATTTTCAATAAACCTATCAAATATTATGCACACGGTTGCCAGATTTGACGATTTATCGTAATTTTGACGATTTCAGATGCCAAAAAAGGCAGTTTGACGACGTGACGATTTGTGTCTTAAATTTGACGATTTTTACAATTATAAGTTGACAATTATAAGTTGGCAGCGTTCTGCAGAACAATGACACTACTTTGAACTTTTCAAGAACTTGGCAGCTTTTGCCGCAATATGTAAAAAAAGTAAGGAGTAAAAGAGATAGTTTTATCATATTTAGTTGTTTTTGAGTTGATAATTACAGAAAATTGAATCTGAGTTCAGGAAATTGAAATTACTAAATTTAGAACAATTCTTCCCGGATACGGACATAAAACTTTTAGATTTTTGGAAAAGATTTCTGAGATGAAAAAAAACTCTAGTCTTTTATTTCCCACGTTAACTAATTTTATTAAAAAAAATTGGTTTTACCACATTTTTCGGCAAATGTAGAAAGAGTGTTCAGCCAAGTTAATTTCAACAATACAAAAGTTAGAAATCGGTTAGAGAGAGCTTCTTTGGAAGCAATTTTATATACTGAAGATCATTTAAAATTAAACAAGTGTAATTGTTTTAACATGAAAGTAGTACCTGATTTAATAAAACGGTTCAACTCCAATATATATGATTAATTTTTTTTTTAATTTTTACAAATGTGTTGTAACATGAATAATACTATCATGATTTTTAATTTAAACTCAAATTTTATCACTAATTATTCTAAAAATTTATACTTGCTAATATTTTGTGGATATGTTATGTAGGTATTGTATTAAAAAATACACAAAACACCTGATTGTACTTTGTTTCAGCAGTCGATCTCTTTATTGGTAAGAATTTACTTTATTTTATATAAAAACCCTTGAAATTTATTTGTTATGTTGTGCTTTGTTAAATAAAATAAATGTTTGGTTTAAAAAATGTTATATTTATATTCGACGATTTATTGACGACTCCGGAAAACTATTTTGGCGATTTTGACGATCTTACACTAAAAATTTGACGAATTCGGACCCATTTCATCTGGCAACTTTGATTATGCACACTATTTTAGTTAAAGTATTTGTTGCTTACAATGTGTATATACACATCAGCGTTGCCATTTTGGTGCTTTTCGGGTATTTTTTGGTGCTTTTTAACTTAATCAATAACCGAAATTTTGTTAAATACCCGTTTTTGAAAAGCGGGTATTTATAGTGCTTTTAAGAATTTCTCACAGTGCTTTTAGGTGCGTTTTAAATAATCAACATTTTTGACGCTGAACCATTTTCCTACTATTCTTTAAACACACCTAATACTTTTTTAACTAAAAGCGTATAATTTGCATCTTTATTTTGATTAGTACTCGCAAATTGTTAAGAGTTTGAATTCTAGAATTTCTCAAGCATCTTGTTATCAGCCAGTATGGACCAGCGAGGTTTCCAGCTACTCATTCATCGGTGAACCTCTCACTGGGTACGCTGAACATAAAAAATTTTACTGAACTACACTGAAATTTCTCTACAAAAAAAAAACAAAACAAACTCATATCACCTTTACCTACATATGTACCATTTAAATTTTTTTTGTTTTCCAGGCAGCTGATATTCCTGGCTTTGCCCTCCCAACCATGTCATCAACATTCCTTGGATATAGACCTTGCGTTTCGATGACCCACATATGGCCGACTTCACTTACCCACTTCTTAAACCATTATGCCACTACCTTTCAAATTTATTCCATACACATATTCATTTATTTTTTCTTTCAAACGTTATAATACATATTTATCTTTATTATCTTTAAATTATCTACAAAATAAATTCCAAACTACAAATATACTCTTTATTTTCTTTCTACTTATAGTCTAAACTATTATAACCTAAACTATTTCCCTTTCAACTAGAAGATTCAAATTTGCGCAACAATAAATGATTATTATATCTCCTTTCCGTATTTCACAAAAAAAATTTTCCGTCTTCTATCCTGCAGGAGCTCCCTCGGGTCAGTATACTAAGAATTTTTTTTTGCTAAATGATTATCTTTAAATTTTTTTGGATTTGTTTCCGGCGAAATAAACAAAAACGGAAATACGCGATTATCTCCCTCTATTGCAAAATTTTCTACGCTCAAACTTAAATTTTCTGTTACCCACTTTTGGGGTTAAAAAAACTTTTATATTATACACCTAACACTTGACCAACGTTACACAAAATTTTCTAAAAACTAAATGGAAATAAAATTTTTGATAATAATAAAATAATATAATAGGAATAAATACTAATAATAGGAATTAATAATAACTAATTAGATTTTTCTTTTATAATATATACTTTTTTTTTTCAGGCCTAAATTTTCTATTATTTCTGTTATATATCTGTGTTTTACTTGCAATACCTTACATATGTAGGTTTTATCAGCTTCACTGCTCTATTATATCGACCCTCAGTTTTAGTCAACTTAAAGAAATTTTTAAATTCTTTTACCTGGCTGATTCAGAATTCTTGGTGTTATTTCTGGGCTTATCTTTCTAATACTGGGATTAAACTTTCTATCCGCATGTGATAAATTATCTTCGCCTACACGACTCCTTCAGCCAGGCCTTATTTTCTTTTGAGTCGCACTGCTTCCTTCGCTGCACAAAAAAAAAATTTATTGGTTTTTACTTCGCTCCTACACCAATCTAATTTAAAAATTTTTCTTTATTTTTACTTACTTAATTTTTAAAATTTGTTTATTTAAATTAAATTGGTTATTTAAACTTCTTCATATATATATTTATATTTTGTAAGAAACTTTCTTAAAAACTTCTTTCTTTGTTCACTGCTCGTTTGCTATTAATCTCTTGAATCTCCTTTTATTTTTTTATACTATACTTATACCTATATAAATTTTCGAACCATCTTCCAAACTTTCCCTAATTTCCCTGGCCGCTAATTCTTTTCCGCTATTTTCCAATTGTCTATATATATGTTTTTCTGGATTTTTCTCCAACCTTTGCACCGATTTTTACATATATAAATATTTAGTCTGCCGTTTTCTTTTTCAACCCAGTTTTAATTGCGTCTTAATTTTTATTATTTTTTCTCTACCTAAGCCATTTTCTTTTCCTGAATTTCCCGGTTTTCTTCGCTTTGCCTTTTTCCTCGTAACAGGCACTCAGCAATATTTGTAGAGTTATGTGTTTATTGCAATTTTCATAAATTTACCGGCTCTGATCTCAAATTTGCTTTACTACTCTATCATTCAACCGTACCATTTCTACACTAACAAATAATGCATAGCTGGCTGTCGTTCATCAGCAAGTTGGCGGCACTGTTTTGTTTTTTTCTCTTTTGCTTTGCCTGCTTTATTTACATCTTTTTCTATTAATGGCCTCTAGAATTTAATTAGTGAATTTTTATTTGTGAAAAAATAGATGTTTTCGAATTCAAAAAAAAAAGGTGTAAACAAATCATGTTTGTTCAAAAAAAAATATATGAAATGAAAATAAAAAAAAAGCAGATCTACTAAATAAAAATCAATAAACATAAAGTTTTTGGTACTTTGTTTTATTTTTGGCACAGCCTGTACATAAGATTTTTTTGCAAAAAAAAAAAGATGTTATAAAAAGAAACAAATTTGGGTCTGTCAACAGTCCCGCAACAAAACTCCGGATTCAACGGCTCTGATGGGGACGGTGTGCGGGCTCTTCTGAAGCTTTCGCCCAACGTGGGGAATTCTCACACCCTGAAGGTCTCAACACCAAGCCGGGCAATTAATGCATTTGATAAGTAAGTGTGTGTACATATGTATGTATTTTCCTGTTTTATCCAACTAACTATGAATTTATTTACGATCGGAAACCTAGCCCATACCATTAGGAAGCTAAAGCCTAGTAGTGAACTTTCCTTATAGTAAGAAAACCCATAGTGACAAATCCATCGTAAAGAGATCATTTTTATGTATATATATTTCTTGTAATTGGTTTTTAATTTTACCAATTGAGCACTTTGTGCAAATAAATTTAACTAAACGATCGCCTACAAATTTTTGAGGCATTAACTTTTATCTACGTCACTACGTATCGTCTCTATAATATTCTATTAATACATTTCTTTTAAATTATAATTAGATCCCTTCATTCTCGGATATCACCTCTATTCATCTTCTACATTTGGATATGGCTGCTTTCCAGGCATAGACACGTGTCAAGGACTCCTTTCGCACAAACAAAAGAAATCCAGACTTTTTTGGTCCGATACATAAATTGATTTACGAGAAGTAACTTGTTTTCAAATGCAATATAAAGAGTTTACTTTGTGTACCCTTTCTACTTTTCTATTTTCAGGTTTTTAATTATGTGGGATTCATCAGCGACAACACAGCAAACAAAAATTATCACAGTTGGGTTACGGTTTCTTCTTATCAACTAATATTGCACGATGGTATGTAAACTTCATTCGACTAAGATATATCAGGTACTAGGTGTTTCTTCGAGGTTTATTTATTTATGTCAGGTACTTCAAAAATATTTATCACAGATCAGTAAAATTAAGAAAAAATTGCTAAATCTAAAAAAAAAAGTGGGACGACACAACAAACATTTGTATAATCAGTTGCCTTATGTCCTACTATTGCACTAAAAATTGTGGAGCTGTTAAAGCTGCATAAGGTTAAGCAATTTAGACCTTTATATCCTTCATGTGATAAATACCAACGGTTTTACCCTGTAAGGTTTCTAACTCATACATGTTGTTACCTACAGGACGAACCACTCTACATTTCAAAAACTTTCGGCAAAATTTCGCGTTTATATTCTTAGCAAAATTACTCTGGACCATATTTCTTCTACACACCTCTTGTCCAGGCGTAAATTTTGCTATTCGGGCTCTTCTATTATATCTTTCGGTGCTTTTTTCATAAGCTTTGTTCATATTTTCTCTCATTTGGTTTCGAATGCTTTCCATACGCTCATTAGGTTTTGTCAGAATACGGTGGTCAGCAATTGACTGTAATCTTCGGCTTAGTTTTTATTCGGCTCCACTTGAATACATATGAAATCCAAACAGAGCGAAAAACGGCGTAAAACCTATTGCGCTATGAAAAGAATTTCGTAAGGCGCAAGCTATCTCAGAAAGATAAAGATCCCAATCTCGGTGGTGGTCTTTAAGATAAGCTCTTATAGCGGATAAGATGCTTTGATTTACTCGTTCTGAGGCATTGCTACTCGGCTGATACAATGGGGGTTGGATTTTATAGGTATTGATTAATTTTTGAAAAGTCTTGGAAACACATTGTACGCCGTTGTCTGTGTGAATGATTTCCGGCACGCCAAATTTATGGAATATCTCTTGGATTAGGAATTCGACTACATTTCCTGCCGTGGCTTCTTTCATGGCGTTGATAAAAGTGTATTTAGTAAAATGATCGAGTACAATGAAAACGTAGCAATTTCCTCTCTTGGATATAGGATATTTACCTAAAAAGTCTAAATACAATTTCTGAAATGGTCAATCTGTCACCTATTTACCTATTTCTGGCCTCAGATTTTGATTTGTAGGTTTTATTTCTTTGCATACTTGGCAGTTACGAACGTATTCTTTCACTTGTACACACATTTTAGGCCAATAAAAGAATCGTTTTAGGCGTTCTATTGCTTTCACTACCCCTCCGTGAGCAGCTGTCATACTTGCGTGAGCTTTTTCTATAATTGGCTGAGTTATATTAGGCGGAATCCAGATTTTCCATTGATGTTCTGTTTCGTTATTCCTATCGAACTCTATCCTTTTGTATACTATTCCTTTTTCGACTTTAAGATCGGGTAATATATTGCCGTTTTCTTTAACATGGTGGATTAAATTCAAATATTCTTCGCTTTCAAATTCTGTAGTTTCGAAATCGAAGATGTCTTCTAAATTTAATTCGTCTACACTGGTATCCTCAGTTTCCAAACGTGAAAGCATATCTACTACTACATTTTCTGCCCCTTTTCTATGTTCGACAAAGTCTTCAACTGCCAGTTTGCCGACTTTCCCGCCGAATTCAATGCCCCACTTATCAATCCTCATTTTGTAATTTCCTTTTTGGGAATTTACTTCAACCTTTTCTTCAGAGGCTCTTGATGAGTTAGCGGAACTGGACGGACAAGGTGTACGACTAAAAACATTATTTCCATTGCTCTTAGATGCTGGTCTTATTTCTTCCAGTATCCGTTTGTTTTCTTGTTGTGTAAACTGCAAAACAACACTCATTTTATTTACTGTAGAGGTAAGGTCTGAAATTTGCTTTTTTTTGTTCTAAATTCACAGGCTGGGTATTTCTTCTCATTTCGCTATTAGCGGCAGCACTTGTACTCGGACGTACATTGATAGTGTCCGACTTATCGATCACCTGTGGATTGTTACCTGTAGGGAGGCTCATTTTTTTAGTTCTGTCGGTCCTCACCCTTCGACTCGGCGTATTTGATTTATAAGTTTTTCCAAACTCTTCGGGTGTGGACCTATTCAAATCGAATTGTGCTTCTCTTTCGCGCTTTCTAAGTAAAAAAAATGTATTAAAATATCCCAATTCAAAACTATTAGAAACTACTGCAAAAAAAACTTTCTCCACGAATATATTACGTTCACATGAATTTAATAAATAACTAAAACTATCAAACAAATTAAACAGAATAAACCAAAAATGATAAAAAAATAAAGCGATATAAAATATAAAATAAAAATAATATTCAAAGAAAATATATATAAAAAAACAATAAATAGTAAATAGTAAATAAATCAATAAATCAATAAATAACGAAGATAAATATGGCTTCAATGGCTCAAAAACGCAAAAATTAATTCTTGTTTTAAAAGTTATATTGTATTTAGGTTTGGCATGATGTTTTCAGTGGTGGTCGGTTTATTTATATAAAAAAAAAAATTTCAGGTACATACGGTCCCGGTGGTACTACATACAATTTATTGACAAAGGATTTGAATTCTATAAGACCTCGTGTACAATTACAATTACACATAACTCTAATTGTAAGCTAGACGGAGTCTTACAAAAAAAAAATAATAAGAAAGAAACTATTTTCGGTACATCGGACCCTGAGCAATATAACTCTGGCGGCTACCGAATATCATTCCTCAATTATACGCTGACACACTAAACTATATAGAGACAGAAAAATTAAATTACAATTAGAGACACATACTACGATCACTCTAAGTTAATATTAATATTTTCTTTTGTTTGCATTTATTTTCAGATTCGCATTCATCCAATCTGCAATGCTATTTTCCTCGGATACTAACTTTGGAATCGTGCGTTCCAAGTGCTATCAGAAGAATCCTAACCTTGCCGATCCGGCAAATACTACTCTTATTGGGCTATCAAAACTATCTTTTTGGGCTATTGAGTACATGTTTCGTTGGACCTACATGTACTTTTTAATTTGAATTCCATTTATGTACTATGTACATAAAGGGCATTATTTATTTATTATTTATTGGGCGCCATTTATGTTATCAGCCAGTATGGACCAGCGAGGTTTCCAGCTACTCATTCATCGGTGAACATGTCTCAGTAGGTCCCAACCCTCTCACTGGGTACGCTGAACATAAAAAATTTTACTGAACTACACTAAAATTTCTCTACAAAAAAAACAAAACAAACTCATATCACCTTTACCTACATATGTACCATTTAAATTTTTTTTGTTTTCCAGGCAGCTGATATTCCTGGCCTTGCCCTCCCAACCATGTCATCAACATTCCTTGGATATAGACCTTGCGTTTCGATGACCCACATATGGCCGACTTCACTTACCCACTTCTTAAACCATCATGCCACTACCTTTCAAATTTATTCCATACACATATTCATTTATTTTTGCTTTCAAACGTTATAATACATATTTATCTTTATTATCTTTAAATTATCTACAAAATAAATTCCAAACTACAAATATACTCTTTATTTTATTTCTACTTATAGTCTAAACTATTATTACCTAAACTATTTCCCTTTCAACTACAAGATTTAAATTTGCGCAACAATAAATGATTATATATATATATATATATTATATATTTATTATATCTCCTTTCCGTATTTCACAAAAAAAAAATTCCGTCGCCTATCCTGCAGGAGCTCCCTCGGGTCAGTATACTGGGAATTTTTTTTTTTGCTAAATGATTATCTTTAAATTTTTTTTGGATTTGTTTCCGGCGAAATAAACAAAAACGGAAATACGCGATTATCTCCCTCTATTGCAAAATTTTTTACGCGCAAACTTAAATTTTCTGTTGCCCACTTTTGGGGTTAAAAACAACTTTTATATTATACACCTAACACTTGACCAACGTTACACAAAATTTTCTAAAAACTAAATGGAAATAAAATTTTTGATAATAATAAAATAATATAATAGGAATAAATACTAATAATAGGAATTAATAATAACTAATTAGATTTTTCTTTTATAATATACACTTTTTTTTTCAGGCCTAAATTTTCTATTATTTCTGTTATATATCTGTGTTTTACTTGCAATACCTTACATATGTAGGTTTTATCAGCTTCACTGCTATATTATATCGACCCTCAGTTTTAGTCAACTTAAGCAAATTTTTAAATTCTTTTACCTGGCTGATTCAGAATTCTTGGTGTTATTTCTGGGATTATCTTTCTAATACTGGGATTAAACTTTCTATCCGCATGTGATAAATTTTGTTCGCCTACACGACTCCTTCAGCCAGGCCTTATTTTCTTTTGAGTCGCACTGCTTCCTTCGCTGCACAAAAAAAAATTTCATTGGTTTTTACTTCGCTCCTACACCAATCTAATTTAAAAATTTTTCTATATTTTTACTTACTTAATTTTTAAAATTTGTTTATTTAAATTAAATTGATTATTAAAACTTCTTCATATATATATATATATATATATATATATTGTATATATATATATATTGTAAGAAACTTCCTTAAAAACTTCTTTCTTTGTTCACTGCTTGTTTGCTATTAATCTCTTGAATCTCCTTTTATTTTTTTATACAATACTTATATCTATATAAATTTTCCAACCATCTTCCAAACTTTCCCTAATTTCCCTGGCCGCTAATTCTTTTCCGCTATTTTCCAATTTTCTATATATTTGTTTTTCTGGATTTTTCTCCAACCTTTGCACCGATTTTTACATATATAAATATTTAGTCTGCCGTTTTCTTTTTCAACCCAGTTTTAATTGCGTCTTAATTTTTATTATTTTTTCTCTACCTAAGCCATTTTCTTTTCTTGAATTTCCCGGTTTTCTTCGCTTTGCCTTTTTCCTCGTAACAGGCACTCAGCAATATTTGTAGAGTTATGTGTTTATTGCAATTTTCATAAATTTTTTCTAACTGCTTTTTTCATTCATTTATAAAAATACCGGCTCTGTTCTCGAATTTGCTTTACTACTCTATCATTCAACCGTACCATTTCTACACTAACAAATAATGCATAGCCGGCTGTCATTCATCGGCAAGTTGGCGGCACTGTTTTGTTTTTTTCTCTTTTGCTTTGTCTGCTTTATTTACATCTTTTTCTATTAATGGCCTCTAGAATTTAATTAGTGAATTTTTATTTGTGAAAAAATAGATGTTTTCGAATTAAAAAAAAAGGTGTAAACAAATCATGTTTGATAATATGTTGATAATTTTTGGCTTGAGGTTCTATTTTATTAAAAATAATGATGTTGGTGTTTTGTTTTTAGTTTTAATTTTCTTTATATTTTTCCAATATTTCGGCTAACTTTGTTAGCCATCATCAGTTAATAACAATTTCTAAATACAAATGATAATATTTTTTTTATAAAATTATTAAAAATAAATAAATTATGTATAATTACATTTTAATTTTTCGTTGTTTACACTTTTAATGGTTTTCAACTACTGTTTACATATGTTTTCTTTTGTTCAGTTCTGTGTTTGTTTATCGTATGTCTATATATGTGTGCGCAATTGTCTGTGTCCGTCTTGTAATCAATTCTTTTCTCTGTTGGGATATTTATTATATGTAGCATCTCTTGCATGTATCTCTTCGTATAGCTTTTTTCTCTTTCAAGTATTTTCACTTTATTTAAAACATGGTGGAATAATAAGGTGCGCGTATCAACGCAACAACAAAAAACGACATGCATTTTGTTTGTGTAAAATTCATTCAAAATTGTCAAAACAAAGCTGTATACAAAACAAAACAAAAGTTGTTTTGTATGTATTTATTGGTTATGCAAAAACAAAAAGCATAACGTAAACAAAAATATTCATGATGGCGGCCAAAAATGTAAACAACTTTTGACAAGACCGAATTAACTTACCATATTTTTGCAGATTATTTAACGGTCAAAACACAACCCTACAAAAAACCATATTCCTTCTTGCGCAGACCTGATTATTAGACCATGATTTAAATCTGGTTTATGACCAGGTGCAGCACAGTGGGCCGAAAGTGCTGTTTTTGGCATTAAGCTTTTGTCAGTTGTTTTTATGTTTGACTTATGTGCTGATATTCGCGTTTTTAATTTTGTTTTTGTCGTACCAACATATACTTTTTGCCATTTATCATTGTTATTACCGTTACATGTTATTTTATAAACCAAATTAGATTCATCCATGATGTCAACTTTTGATTTCATATTGCTAAATAACTTTTTCGTTGTATTATGTGTTTTTATTGCCAGTATGTATTTGTCATTATTATATATATCTGAATATTTTATCCTATCTGACAATCCTGGAATATAATCTATTGATTTGTAAATTTTTATTCGATTCTCGTCTGTGTTGTTATTGCCTTGTATTCTTTGAGTCATCACATGTTTTATTAATTTATTTGTTGCGTAAGAGGGGAAATCATTTTTAGTCAAAATGTTTTTAATTTTAATTTTGTTTTTATGAGGGAACTCTTTGTTACTTGTATCTAGTACTCTGTTAATAAAATTAGTGGCTGTGTTAAAAATAATGTTTCGAGTATGTTTGGAAGAGTAATTTATCAGTCTTCCTGAAGCCGAGGGTTTTTGATACCAATCAATTTTTAGAATGTTTTTTCTTCTTACAATCAGGGCGTCTAAATAAGGTAGCTTATTATCGGTCTCTTTTTCTAGAGTGAACCGTATTTGTCGGTTAAAACTGTTTAAGTGATGCAGTGTTTCTTCAACTTTATCGACTTTCACTATCGCAAATAGGTCGTCTACGTATTTGGTCATTATTCGAGGTTGTATTTCCATTTTGCCCAGTGTTGTATTCAGTAACTCTTCCATTATTATATCTGCTATTATTGAAGACGCAGGAGATCCCATGGGCATTCCTTTTTTCTGTTCGTAAATATTGTTACTATATTTGAAATATCTACAATCATTTATACAAAATGTTAAAATATTCATGAATAATGATTTTGGTATATTGGTATATTGTTTTAGAGTTTCCCAATTTTTCTTTATTGTCTTAATGGCTAGATTCACTGAGATACTGGGGAATAACGCAATTACGTCAAATGAAACTAATATTTCATCATCCTCTATTTTTGTGTTGTCTATTCTACATTTAAAATCTTTGGCGTCCTTTACATTATATATCGAATTCTTCGTCAAGTTTTTTAAAATATTACCTAAGTATTGGCAAAGTTCATATGAAGGTGAGTTTACTGATGAGCAGATCGGTCGCAATGGCATATTTTCTTTGTGCACTTCTGGTAGGCCATATATCCTTGGTGCGACAGCCGATTTTGTTGTTAATTTATTTTTATTATATATATATCTATTATATTTGTTCTATGTAGTTCTTCTACCAAAATGTTGTTTTTAGTTTGTAGACTTAATGTAGGGTCCTTTTTCATAAGTCTATAAGTACAAATATCTCCTAAAATATTTTTAATTTTTATGTTGTACGAACTTCTGTCCATAGCCACTGTCTTATTACCTTTGTCAGAGTTTAAAATTATAATATCCTTATTTTCGGATAAATATTTCTTAGTTTGCTCCACTGTATTTAATAAATATATATCTCTCATGTCCATTTTTTGTTTTCTCTTATGGTCTTCTAAGAGTGTTACAAATCTTGTTCGTGATATTTCTTGTTTTTCGTTCTCTTCGATCGTCTGGATGCAATGTTCTCCATCTGTGATACATCGGAATATAGGAAATGTGTTGTTGGTGTAAGGTAAAGCAAATTTTTCGCCAAGTGATAACAACCATTGTATATTTGTTGGTATATTCGTTTCAGTACTGTTCACGAACCAATCCTTGTTAAACGTCATATTAATTTGTTTAGTTTGCTCTGTTTTTAATATCTCAAGTTTTTTATTTACTCTTGTATCATTGTTATTTTTCTTATTATTATAAATTGTTGTCCCACTTAACATAAGTAGTCTCCTGTCCTGTTCATTTAATTTATTAAATATATCATTTCTCAATTGTTCCAATGTATTTTGATGTTTATACTAAACATCTGCGTGAATTCATTCGTCCAACGAATGCACAACCGCATTCATGAATGATTCTTGCTAGTCAGTGTGCAAAAAGACCATTGCATGAATGTTGTGTTGTACTTCGTTGAAGTTGTATTATACTTCGTTGTGCTTCGTCTGGGGTAGATTTTATTAATTCGTCCCATACACCGATCGAACTCGAACTCACAACATTCAATAATAGAGACAACAAAAAGTCAAGTGCTGGTAGTAGCAATGAGTCCAATGAGTGATTAGTATACATTGTATTGTGCATTCTCTCTCTTCACGCCAACAACGTTGTAACCACGTGCTTTCAGCGAATACTTTGTATTTTTATTTTGTTGCTTTATTACATTGTTTCAGTATAGAGGTAAAATTTAATTATATAAATTTTTTGGATTAGCGCCTAACACAGAAAAAAATTACAAGATTTAGTATGTAATTAATACATATTTTTTAAACTATTCTAAAATTTTCAACAATTTTCTGAATTAAATTGTCATATTAACAATTTGTTTTAGTTGAAAAAATAAAAAAATTTTCTTTCAAAAATTTTCTATACAAAATCAGGGCTGCCAGGTACTTTTTTCCTTGTCCCCCAATAATTAAAAAAAAATCACCAAATTAAAAAACAAAACCTTAAAAATTTAATATATTTTTCATAAATAAATTAAATAATAAATAATAATAAATTAAAATATCCACTACTCTATAAGCTAAGCTGCAAAATATTGGCAACTCCTGCAAGTAGTGCCTCATCAGAAAGAACATTCTCATGTGCTAGACACCTTCTTTCTGAAAAACGTTGCCTTATTGGGTCCAACCCTGTTTCGGTAGGAAAGATGATGTTTTTACATTCTAACATGTAGATTGTTTAGATTTTTAAAAACTTAATTTGACTTACATATTTATGAATTTAATATTTATTTGTGTTATATAAATACTTTTTTGTTTTCGTTACTAAGAAATAATAAAAAAAAAAATTTTGAATAAGTAAAAATTGTGTTTTTCTTTTATGATCTTTCTTCAATTAACTCGGGTAACGCGAATAATATGTATAATTCGAATGCGCCTTACAAACTCATTGTATATAACAAAGTCGTACACGTACTTTTCTCATTTGTACCAACATACAACATATATTCATACCGAAGCAACCACATTCAATGCTTACCGAGTTGTGCCGAGTGTGAGTCGTGGGTTGTGTGAACGCTACAAGTTGATCGGGTTCGATGCTTTCATACTTTAAACAACTCAAGTATCTTTTTCACTCACTCATTTTTTCTCATTGCAAATTAATTAAATGAATATGTGCCGCTATTTTTTGTGGGTATCTCATAGCTGATTTTTTTTTGCATTCATGCAGATGTTTAGTTTATACATTTGTTTATGTTTGTGTTGTATCAACAGTTTTAAAATAATTGTATTGAAGTTGTATATAGTAGTGATGTTACGAATACTCGTATTCGTATTCGACTATTCGCCTGTTTTAAGATATTCGTATTCGTATTCGCCAAATTCAAGCGAATATTTTTCGAATAATTTTCCCATACATTTTCCAAAAAAAAATCATACAAAAGTTTAAAAAAAGTACATAAAATGTAAAAAAATATATTCACCCCTATCGTGAATAAGAAGTGAAATTTTAATTCCACTCGAAGGGAAAATGGTATCGTGAATCTCCCGTGAAAAATTATTCCCGCTATCAGTTGTTAGTGAATGTAAAAAAGGGAAGAAGATTAAAAAAATAAAAAAATCATACAACTTTTTGTTCAAAAATATACACGGACATATTTATTTTAAAGAAAACTTCAAAAATCAAAGTTAAATACTCAGTTTTGGAGCTTTAGTTTGGTTGCTTCGTTTGTTTATTGCATTCTAACTTTTCTTATGTGGTAAAATAATTCGGCTACTTTTTGGAAAGCCAACAAAACGAAAAAATGCCAACAAATTAAAGTTTCACAAATCTGCAGGCAATCGACCTGTTTTTTTGCAATTTGTTGAGGAATACATCAGTTATTATACAGCCTTATTATCAGAACTTTTCATTAAAATAAACTTTTTAAGCTTTAATATTCGAATTATAAGAAGAAATACATATAATTTCTGTTCTATTCCCCATCAAAAATAAAGTGAAAATATCAATGTGAGAAGTGAAAAAATTCCGAGGGAAATGTTTATTCACGATAAGGGGAATTTTTTTCAGTGAACATTTTTCACGTTGTTATTCTGGACTGAATAAAATTTGTTCATGCGGGTTGTTCACGATTGCAAATACGTGAAAAGTGAAAAAATTTCACGTGGAAAATTATTCACGATAGGGGTGGGGTGATTAATTTTTATTAAAAAAATAACCCATTGTATTTCACGCAGAGTAAGAAAAACGAAATCTGAAAGTATGTAAGTAAAATAATTAATAAATGTTCTGTAGAGGTTTTCAAATTCGGCATCTTAATGCAATAATAATGTTAAATCACTAAATTTTTTTTTTCATTTATAGTTACGAACGCAAAGGCAGGGATTTTTTCCAATTAAATTTGATATATAAACCTCAAAAGAAATATTCGTATTCGTATTCGGCGAATACTGTTTTAAATATTCGTATTCGTATTCGCGAATACTAAAAATTGATATTCGTAACATCACTAGTATGTAGTATGTCTGTTCAATGTTTTGTGTAAATCTATTGTTACATTACCATTCTGCCAGAAAATGTTGTGAAGGTGTTGAGTTTTGTTGTAGATGAATTTCGGTATTATTCCAGTTTCTCTACATCTAATAAGGAATGTTGTTGAAGACTTTAGATTAGCCAGTTTCTTGTTAGATTTTGAAAATTCACTTATCAAGTCATTTGTATTTTTGTTGTATTTATGTTTGATGTTCTTATATAAAGTCATGTTGACTTTTTTACGGCGTGCCTTCCGTGTTATATGAATTTGTGTGGTGTAGACCTTTTTGTTAAATAATATATATTATATATATATATAATATATATTTATATTTTTCCAAATATAAAGTTTTTGGTACTTTGTTTTATTTTTGGCACAGCCTGTGCATAAGATTTTTTTGCAAAAAAAAAAAAGATGTTATAAAAAGAAACAAATTTGGGTCTGTTAACAGTCCCGCAACAATCTTTTTTTTTTTAAATTTGTTCAGAAATTTTTTTGATTTATTTCTTTAGCAGTGATCTTACTTTCAATATTAGTACATATCCTTTGATTTGTTTTTTATGCAAATTTAAGGAAGAAAGTGCCTTGGTTATTATCAAGCTGCACAGTTTTTAAAAGTAAGTTCTTCATTGATGTTAAAGTTGATATGTGCTAAAGTTCATCATCTAACAATGGCTTTCCCTTAGATCGAAAAACAAATACTTATATAGAAAAGCTTGGGAAAATGATCCAGCTTTTAAAACGTGGCTTAGAACAGCAAAAGATGAAGTAAAAGCATATTTTATTTGTTGTAATTGTGAAATAAAAGTTCGATAAAGCGATTTACTCAGACAAAGTCACACAAAAAGCCATGAAAAAGCAATAGATCCGTCTTTTGATCCACCAGACCCAAAACAAAATTAGGTTGGTGCTTTTGTACCCGAAATTTTTTTTATTTTTACCCTCTTTTACCCTATTTCCATGGGCTCACAGTGCTTTTGATGTTGCAAGAGTTGGCATCACTGATACACATGCATACGTATGTATGTATATACATATACATATGTGTGTTATAAATCCGTAGCTTCATTCAGTTTTAACTCTCGCAGTGTACAGACGCGTTTTTATAATCGTCGCAACTGACTATTAAAAATTATTGAAAGTTAAAATCACAAATCACAAAAAAAAAAACAATAACAAAACATTGATTAAACAGTTATTATACTGGTTTTATTTAACTTTTTGGTTGCGTGCAATATACATATATATTTGCAAATACAAACTCATATAGTGAACACAAAAAAGAGAACTCTAAATGAGTTCATCTTCTACCAACAACAACAATAATAAACCTACAAGCAGTAAGAATGATTATTTAACTTTGGTTCATGACGTCGAAAATGAAACAAATGATTTAAGCAAAAACGTGAATCCTTCACAACACACAAGTACTCGCGCGAGTTACATCCTTACACCAAAATGCATAATACCGTCCATCAAATGTGTAGGGTAACTTTAAGATATTAAAATACATTTTCCTTCCCACACTTGATGGAGAGCAGCTTTGACAATAATTTTGCAAACGCTGCATATAACAAGTTATTTTTAAGTTTAAAACGCTGCTGAAGCATTTTTTTTACAAAATTTGCTTCAGGCAAATATATTTCTAATTTTTAAATTTAAGTTAGTCTTAAGATTCATTTTAACAAATAAAGATGTAAAATAGAAACCGTTTCTTAATCATTTATTTTAATCATTTATTAACTGGCGCAGTCGCGTTTTATTCTAAAGAATAAACAAAATAACCTAAAAGAAAAATTATTTTTAATAAAAATAACAAAAACTAATTAAAGAAAAAAAAAAAAAAGAAAGCAATTAACAAATCTATGTTTAATACTTGTAATATTAATGTGTTTGACTTAAAAACAGTTTAATTGTGGAACATTATAAATTAATATACATATAATTGAAAATAAATTTGAATGAGCCGGAAAGAGACCTTTGACAAAAACCGTCATATCAACATGGAGGAGGAGCTACATCAAAGAATTGTAGAATTGGAAACCATTCTCAAACAGCAAGAGCTAAAAATAAATGTACAACATCAACAACTCCAACAACAACAAATACAACAGCAGCAGCTCCAACAGGAACAACTACAGCAAATCAACATCCAGAAGAACAGCTTCAAGTGCAAGGAATAATCTTACGACCTGAACAGATTATAAGAGAATTCAGGAGTATCAAGCCTTTAAATGAAAAACATAATATTAGACAATTCATAAAATCTGTGGAATCAACAATGGCGTTGATCGTCAATAACAACGACCTGCTAGTATATGGGACGAAAATAATTATAAATGAAAAATTTGAAGGTAATGCAGGAAGAATTGTTCGAGAATTAGATGATAATGCTACGTGGGAACAAGTAAAAGAAAAACTAGTGGGCAACCTACAATCGAAAAAGACATACGGCGAAATATTTAAGTACTGTCGAAATGTTAAAGTAAGTAACTTAAATGAACTTTTTAATGTATTCAATAAAGCAAAATATGAAATAAATGAGTTATATGAACTAGACATAAGAAAACATACTGTTTATAGTCCCCCTTACGTAGACAGAGACCTAGTGGACTTACTAATGGAAAAAATAGATGGACCAATTAGAGCACATTTGGACGAAGAAGAAACCTTGAATAAAATAATTACAAAATACACGAGACTAAAACTACTGTATGATACAAGAGCCATTGATTATAACCACAGAAGTAACAAAAACAAGACACAAAATTACTACATATATACAAAAACCAAATTCAAATGAGAGTTTTCATTACCCTAATAAGAAGTCTTTTGTACCAAATCACAATGCTCAAAACAGCCCAGATAATAATTTTAGAAAAGATAATAATTTTAGAAAAGATAATTTTAATCAGAAAAATTTTAGTTATAACAAACACTATGGAAAAGACATAATTTACAACAGAAATTCGACTCAGCAATTTACATCAAACAATGTTCCGAATCAATCAAAGCCTAACTATAATAAACCCAATTCCTCACAAACACGTCTTTCACATATGACTGTCGATACTAATGTAAGTTCAGGAAGTTCAGAAGTCGGCACCTTACAAGAAACTGGAAAAGTAAATGCCGACGAAGAAGTAAATTTTTTAGAAGTGCCTCAAAATTTAAATTACCCATAGTAGTTTTGACAATAGGCACACAGAGCTTTAAATGCTTAATAGATACTGGGGCAAGCACATGTGTGGTAAAACCAGACATATTTTTTTATATCAAAAAGAAAATCTAAAAAAACCAAGTTACATTAAAAGCCTAAATGGGTTTTATGAGGTAAAACATTTTGTTGTTACCCCAATACCCTCACAATTTTTGTGCAAAGGAACTCTTTCATGGAAAGTAGTTGAATTCGAAAATGATAAATATGATGCTATAATAGGGCAAAATTTTTTGGTCCCTTTCAAAAGCATTATAAATCTGGAAAAAAATTTTTTGGAAATATTTGGATATAAAATATATTTCGAAGATAATGATTATCCGTTATCATTTGATATGGTAACAAACCTTCAATATGTAAAAAAAGAAGACATAGATACTAAATTCAAATTAAATGACTTAAGTCAGGAAGAACAACAATCTTAGAAAATTAGAACTTTACTAAATGAGTTCAAGGATTTGTTTTTCATTGAAGGAGACAATTTATCAGCAACAACTGAAATATGTCATGAAATAACAACAAAAACAGAAAAACCTCTATACTCTAAAATTTATCGATATCCACAAATTCACGAGAGTGAAATTCAAAGGCAAATTAAAGACATGCTTAAGCAAAATATTATTAGAGAGAGTAATTCTCCATTTAATAGTCCTTTGTGGATCGTGGAAAAAAAACAAGATAATTCTGGAAGGAAAAAATGGCGAATCGTAATAGATTATAGGAAGCTTAACGAAAACACAATTGAGGACAAATTTCCTTTACCAAATTTAAATAGTATTTTAGATAAATTGGGAAAATCTCAATATTTTACTACCCTGGACCTTGCCAAGGGATTCCACCAAATTTTGGTGAAGGAGGAGGATAGGAAAAAAAACTGCTTTTTCTACACCGTTTGGTCATTTCGAATTTGTCCGGATGCCGTTTGGACTACGAAATGCACCCTCAACTTTCCAAAGGTTGATGAACTCTGTACTTAGGAACCAAATAAATAAAACATGCGTTGTTTATATGGATGATATACAGTAATTCACGGATAAATGCGTTTGTGAAAATGTCTTAAGCCCAACGCATTTAAACGATAAAAGCTTTTAAAAAAACACGGTTAAGTGCGTTACCGGCGCATTTAAAAGAATCATGGTTATTTGCATTACCAACGCATTTAACAGAATTCCCTCTGAAGTGCGTGCTTCAAAAACAAATTCTATCCCTTTCCGTACTTACTAAAACAAAAAAAAAGCAAAATTATATTTAAATATTAGAGATGATCGATTTCTAATTTGTTGTTCAATTCAATAAAACAAAAAATGAAATTATTTTAAAGTAAAACATAACAATTCAAGCAAAACATCTTAAAAACTAAAAAAACAATTTCACAAATTGATCTTTAAGGCAACAGATTTAAGTTCATGTGCATGTAACATAAATTGTACGTCAAAGAAACGTACATATGTACATGCATACGTATGTATGCTATATATACATGCATACATTTTACAAGAAAAGCAAAGCTTTTTTAGTTAATCTACTTTTTTTTTAAAAAGTAACTTATTTTTGTCTGCATAAAGTTTCCAGATTTTTTTTTTCAAAAAGTAGTCTTCCATTTCGTCTAATCCGTGCATAAATTTATTATCTGGCATAAAAGTCTTACGAAGAACATTAACCGACTTCAAAACATCCAGTACAGAGTAATCTTCTATAGGATCATCACTTTCCTCTTCTTCACTAGATAAAGGCACTTCGTCATGATTAATATCCCCAATTATTTCTTCATCCGTTAGCTGGCCAAAGCAAGGTAAATCATCATCAAAAGTTAAAAAATTGCCGCCGAATTATATTTTGCGATAATATGCTTTAAATGATGTAATTATTCCTTGGTCAAGAGGCTGTGCTTTCGGTGTTGTGTTAGGAGGCAAGTACTCGAACATGAGATAAATCAGTCTGCTTGTGTGGTGCAGCGTTGTCAATAAACAAGATTACTTTGCGATTCTTTCGAGACATTTCTTCATTGAACGAAAAAAGGATTTTCTGCCATATTTCTTGTGTCATCCAGGCCTTCGGTTGTGAAAAATATTTGAGTAGCAATGTTTTATTCTTGAAGCAGCGAGGATTTTTCGGTTTCCCTATTACAAACACATTTTTGTATTCACCGGTTGCATTGCAGATAAATGTAAGCGTTATTCTTTCCTTAGAGCTTTTAAATCCCTTAATTTGCTGCCTCTTACTGGTAAGAGTTGAAGTTGGCAAAGCTTTAAACAGCAAACCACACTCGTCAGCATTAAACACATTCTCCGGCTCGTAATTTTTTAAAATATTTGGAAGCAGCTGTTGAAATGCACTGGCTCCCACATCGTAGGCAGAGGAGCCTTCTCCATGTATTTTTTTTAAAGTAATGCCATTACGTTTCTGCCAACGCCATAGCCAGCCTGTATTTGCGGTAAAATTTTGTTTCATTTGAACAGCGAACTGATTTGCCTTTTCCATAACCATGGTACCTGAAACAATTGCGCCCGACTGCCGCATTTGGTTAAACCAAAGAAAAACTGCCTGTTCTATTTCAGGGTAATTGCTTTTGCGATCCCGTTTGGAACTCACGTTACTCGTTTTACACTTTTCCAACAATACCTTTTCATTTTGAATAATTTACAGTCGATCGCGAACAGCCGTATTTTTTGCATATTTCGTCTTTAGAAATTTCTTTAATTTCTGCACAAATCCGAATTTTTTGTTTCAACGATAGCTTTCCACTTTCTTCGTAGACATTGTGATGAAAACTAAATTATTGTAAACAAATAAAACAGGCTTGCCAAATTTGATGACTTATTTTCATTTTGACGTTTTTTTTCGGTTAGTTTAGTAATTTTAAAGTGTGGTATTTTTAAACAAACAATTTACAAGGTTGCCAATTTTAAATTCAATTTGTGCATTTAACCGTGAAAGTCTGCATGATAAATAATTTATTTTTATGAAATATACGACCTATATATGAGTGAAACGCAGTAAAGCGGGATTCATTTAACAGAAAAATATGTGCACAAATTAAATAGATCGAGGAAAATGTTGGTTTTGACAACTATTTAAGCGTGAAACTCTCTTAAGCGTGGAGCATTTATCCGTGAACTACTGTACTAGCATTCAGTACTTCATTAACAGAACATATAAATAATGTCAGAGACATATTTAACACATTAAGAAAGGCTAAATTAAAGATTCAAATCGACAAATGAGAATTTCTTAAAAGGGAAACTCAATTTTTAGGCCATGTTTTAACAACCAATGGTATCAAACCCGACCCAAATAAAATTAGTTTGATCCAAAAGCTTAAGCTTCCAACTACTGTAAAACAAACTAAATCATTTTTTGGAATGACTGGATTTTACAGAAAATTTATTCATAATTATGCTAAAATAGCGTATCCAATGACGAGGTTTCTAAAAAAGAACGAAAACATAAAAATAAATGATCCTAGCTATATCACGGCATTCGAAAAACTCAGAGAGCTCATAACAAATTCTCCCATTTTAAGATACCCAAATTTTAATAAACGATTCAAAATAGTCACAGATGCAAGCAATAATGCAATTGGAGCCGTCTTAACACAAGATGGTCACCCAGTAGCATATGCTTCGCGAACGTTAAATAAACACGAAACCAACTATGCAGCAATTGAAAAAGAATTGTTAGCAATAGTTTGGGGTGTGAAATATTTTAGGCCATATATATACGGGAAAGAATTTTATTTAGAAAGCGACCACCAGCCCTTAAAGTGGCTCATGAGCAAATATTCTGGTAAAGATATAAGTCCAAGATTGCAAAGATATCTTATTGATTTAGGTGAATATCAATTTAAAATAGAATATATCAAAGGAAAATGCAATTACATTGCCGATTTTCTGAGTAGAATTAATGTTGAAACAAACGAAATAAATACAACAGAACCGATGCAGAAAGATTTTGTATATAATGGAGAATCGAACAGCGAAATGGATTCTTTGGAAATGCAAACAATACACTCACAGGAGCAAGACTTGAATGATGGCATAGGAATATTGGATACTGTCGTTAATCGCTTTAAAACTCAGATCATAGTTGTTGAAGAAAAAGAAACTAGCGTTAAGATAGTTTTCGATAATAAAAGAATTTTTATAGATAGAAAGGACATGGAAGAGGAAAATGTGTGCAATATTCTAAGAGAGGTAAAAAAAAGGAAAAATCGGAGTGTATTCTGAGTTGAGTAACCATGAGTATTACAAAGTGGAAATGATGTTGATTAAAGAACTTTCTGATAGAGATAAATATAAAATAGTTAGATGTTCTTATTTTGCTCGAGACATAGCAGATGAAAATGAACTGAATAAACATATAGCTCTTTTTCATAAATATGAAAGTGGACATTCGGGAATATTAGCCACTTATGAAAATATCAAGCATAAAAGTTATAGTCCAAATTTAAAAATAGTAATACCTAAAATAATAAATAACTGCCACATTTGTTCATCAGCAAAGTATGACAGGAAACCTATAAAGAAAAAGTTCCAAAGAACCGAAACACCTACCACTATAAATGAAATAGTTCACGTAGACACATATGTGAATAGTAAGCAATCATTTATGATTTTTATAGATAAGTTTTCAAAATTTGCAGTCTGTTTCCACATGCCCGATAGAAATAGTACAACAATAGTACAAAAAATTAGAGAATTTTTAGCAATAAAAGGTAAAACTAGTAGGTTTGTGTTTGACAATGAATTCAATTCAAACAACGTAAGAAATTTTTTTAAATGAAGAAGGAATTGAATTTCATATAACAAAACCTAACAGCCACACCGGAAATGCTGATGCAGAACGGTTAAACAATACTATTACAGAAAAGATAAGAGTATTAAATCTGGAGGAACAGTTACCTATAGAAACCCAAATAATAAAAGCTATTAATCTTTATAATAATAGCTACCATAGTACAATAAGGTGTACCCCATTTGATGTGGTTAATAATAAGATAAACTACGCGATAATAAAAAACAGAATGGAAAGATATCGTATAAGGACAAATTGAACGAAAAAAGAAATCTTTATAGAGAAGATTACATAGAGAACAGAGAGCAGGGTTACATAAAACATTACAAGGCTCTACGTCATAAAGAACAACCGAAATACAGAAAACATTATTTGAGAAACATTCATGAGTCTAGTATTAAACGACCTTTCAAATTTTCAGGTACTAGCATTTATGCTCCTTCTAATAACGAGTATTCAGCTAGCCCAGTGCACCCTACAGATTAATTCGATAACCGCAAATGATGGGTTCGTCAAGATCAGAATAAGCGAAGTGGAAATCGTAAACAAGACGACTACCCTTGTGCACATTGTGAATATCGCTGAAATAAAAGATATACTGAATAGAATAAAAGAAAATATAAAAGACTTGTTTCCGATTAAAGGAGGAATGTTGAAAAACGAAATTGAATTGATAGAATCCAAAATAAAGACTTTGACGCCAACTCCGAGTAGAAAAAAAAGAGGTTTGATTAATGTAGGAGGAAAATTGTACAAATGATTGTTCGGAACAATGGACGATGAAGACAGGCAAGAAATTTTAGAGCATCTTTCAGTTATCGATCAGAACACACACAATTCTATAAATACTCTAAACAAACAAATATTAATTAATAATTCCTTAAACAAATCATTGCATTATTTGAAAACCGCAGTTGAAAACGATAGGAAAGAAATAAAGAAATCTTTGCTTAAAAACAAAAGGCTATCGGTGAAAGAATTGAGATGGTCATCCGAAATTACAAGAAGGACCCGTCATCAAGGAAAACAACTAGAAGTTATTTTCAAGAGCGAGTGAAAAGGTTGGAGGACGAGTGGTCGGCATTTGAGGCTAACGACAACGAAATCCGTTTTTTAAAAGCTCCACCGTTAGATCATGAGTATTTCGTCAATGAATACTACGAAGCTATTCGAAATATCGTTCAGCAGTACAAGGAAGTACTACAACAAGCAATGTTGAAGATTACACAAACAGCAGGCAAACCGCTAGGACAAGAGGCTCATGCAGCAGGTGCAGAAGCAGCATCAACAGAAGCTAGTGGGATCCAAGCAAAGGTTTCTAGTGGAATAACAAAACTAATTCGTAGACAGGGTGCGATGATGGGAGCTCTCGAGCGCTTATTGACGGATGAGTTTACAGAAAAAGATGTCTCCACTGCCACTACATTGTGGCAAAATATTGAAGACGTACATTTACAGATTGTCGAATTGTGCGATGATCCAACAGACCATGCATATAATATGGAACGATTCATAGAACTGGAAACCAATCTAAGGAAAGCGGTGAGAAAGGTAACCAGCAGGTCCACAACACAACCATCAGAGTTCGTTCATCATCAGGCAGAAACTATTCCAATGCCAAAAATCACTATACTCAAATTTGATGGAAATCATTTAAAATGGCAGGAGTTTCATGATTTGTTTTCATCACTGGTCGTCAACCAGCCGATCACAAGAGTACAAAAAATTTGGTACTTAAAAACGCACTTGGTAGGAGAGGCAGCAAACTTAATAAAACATTTTGCAGCAACGGAAGAAAATTTTGAAGCCGCATGGAAGATGGTCGTAGACCGCTACAACAACAAGCGGCTGCTAGTCAGCAGACTAGTTCATGAATTGGTCGATGATTCAGATGATAGACTGAATGACAACTTTAAAGAGCTTCATGACAAGACTCAAGAGTGCCTTTTAGCACTACACAACCTTCAAATTGATACAACATCTTGGGACCCGCTTCTGCTGCACTTATTACTGAAACGATTAGACCAAGTCACACGATTGCGCTTTGAACAATCGCTATCACAACCACGAGAAGGTCCAACAATTAAGGAATTTTTGAAGTTTCAGTCGATGGAAGCAATGGGAGTCAAAAAGAAACGCCCACTTTCACAACCGAAAGTTTTCACTTCCGTGGTAACTCAAGACCAAGCTTGTGTCATGTGCAAAAACGATAAACACCCATTATTTTCTTGCAAGATGTTCCTTCAATTATCACCGTCAGCTCGCATTCAATTGGTTCAAAAGAAAAAATATTGCTTTCATTGCTTAAAAACGGGCCATAACGTAAAGAATTGCATTTCTAGAAGCTGCATGAAGTGCAACAAAAGCCACAACACACTTCTTCACCTAGAAACCTCAGAACAAAACAGAAGCAACTTGGCTTCAAAAACAATTCGGGCATCTGAAGGAAGCCTAACTCTTGCAGCACAAGAAGCTGCATCATTAACCACAGCAAAAAGTTCCAGTTCAAGCAATTACATTCTTCTCAGCACAGCATTGATCATCGTTAAAGCAAGCGGAAAAGAAATACAATGCCGAGCAATTCTCGACTCAGGATCTCAACTAAATTTTGTCAGCGAACGATTAGTTAAGCGCTTAGGCCTTTCAACAAAGCCAGCTTCGATCTGTATAAGCGGCAATGGAGCAAGCAACACTAAGGTTCGGCACAGAGTCAATATCGCATTACATTCGAGGCTCAACAACTTCACTACGCAAATTGAAGCAGCTGTTCTTCCTCAAATAATCTCCTCACAGCCTTCACAAATAATTGACATTCATAATTGGCCAATTCCCAAAAATATCAAACTTGCAGACCCGGAGTTCAATCGCCCTGATAAAATAGATGTGCTTCTAGGTGCAGAATTCTATCATCAATTATTGTCAATCGGACAAATAAAATTGGGTAATGAGTTGCCGACTTTGCAAAATACTGTATTAGGATTGGTCATTTCAGGAAGGGTTGGTGAAAGTCAGCTATCATCGGCAACCTGTGGGATCTGTACTGAAGAAGAAATCAATCTAAAAGAAAGCATTACTCAACTATGGGAACTAGAAAAGGTGGACGCAGCAGACAAGACGCTTTCTCCTTCAGAAAAGCTTTGTGAAAATCATTTCGCAAATAATTATACAATTGATCAAAATGGAAGATTTGTTTTTAGACTACCATTTTGCAGTAATCCTGAGGAACTAGGGGAGTCTCAGGGTATAGCCTTCAACAGATTTCTTGCATTAGAGCGCCGACTTGCAAAAGCACCAGAAACTAAAAAGCAATACGTACGATTCATGGAAGAGTATGAGTCACTAGGTCATATGACCAAAATAGATGTCAATTCCTTAGTTAAACCTAATTACTTCATTCCTCACCACTACATACTCAAGCCTGAAAGTTCGACAACAAAATTAAGAGTAGTATTTGATGCCTCGGCTAAGACCTCTAGTGGGATATCATTGAACGACTTAATGTATACTGGTCCAACAATTCAAAGTGAACTGTTTTCCATCATACTCCGTTTTCGACTACCACGCTTTGTTTTCACCACGGACGTCGTAAAAATGTATCGACAAATGTTTATACACCCGGAAGACAGGAAATTTCAAACTGTTATTTGGAGAGAGAATCCAACTGCAGCAATCAAGTATTATCAATTGAACACAATAACCTACGGTACACGAGCTGCACCGTACCTCGCAACTAAATGTCTACAGAAAATTGCAAATAAAAATATAGGACGGTACCTTCTTGGAGCCAAATTTCTACTCAATAATTTTTACGTCGATGACGGAATGGGAGGAGATGATAGTTTGAGCACAACAATCGCAATTCAGCAAGAATTAAAGCACATATTGAACCAGCATGGTCTAAATTTACAAAAGTGGAGTGCAAATCATCACCAACTACTTCAAAACGTCTCAACAAGAGAAGAAGTCAACATTGATTTTAACAACGAAAACCATCAAACAGTCAAAACTCTGGGATTGACATGGATACCAAAGGTTGATGAGCAGCGTTGTCAACGTGGTGCGTTTCGCACCTTTTTTGGTGCTTTTCTAAATGTTTTGTGCGAAAAATATCTGAGTTGGTGCGTGGTGCGCTTTTTATTTAATTTTGGTGCGTTTTTTTAATTTTGGGTGGTTCCAAAGCATATTAAACAGAATTTTTTGTTTCGGTATGAGAAAAAAGAGGTACCAAAACACATTCACAAAACCCGTTTCTTGTTGTTATAGATAATTTGTAACATTTCATTATAAGAAATTGGTTGTCCCTTTTAGATTTTCAGAGTTTTTGTCTTAAAAGTTGCTGTCAAGTCTGTTAAAGAGCTTAGCAAAAACAAAGTATTCTTGAGACCTGCGAACATTGTTCTTTTTTTATAAAATGCGTATAAGTTTATATAAATTGTTGTAACACTAAAATTAATAAAATTTATATTTACTAAAGATATACTTAAAGTTAGTGTCAATAATGGAGTCTAAAAAGATCATAAGCGAAATACAAAAAGATTTGGGAATCACAACGTGTGTTTAAGCAATGGATTCGGCCTTGACCAAATAATAACACAAAAGCAAGATGTTTTAATTGCAAATGCGACATCATGCCTAAATATCCAACCTTGTTCGGCATTGTGGAATCCGATGTCGAAATATTATCTAGTATTGAAAAAGAGTGCAGAGTAATTCACTTCATGCAATGGCACAATATTCAGCCTTATTGTGTTTGACGCCAGATTATTCTTTAATCTAGTACTTGGCGTAGTCGAAAAACGCCAAACACAATAAGGCTGATTGTATCAGCATTGCAATTTTGGACTAAAGTTAAATGTTGTAAAGATGCAAAATTAATTCAATAAAAATTTTCAATAAAAAAAAAATCTGAACTTGGTGCGTTTTTTGTTGAATGGCGCGTTTTTTTCTACATTTTGGTGCGTTTTGAAATTTCAAAGTTGACAACGCTGTTGATGAGTTCTGTGTAAAGGTACGTTTGGGGGATACAAGTCGTGTTACTAAACGAACAGTAGTCTCAGATTTGGCTCGACTATTCGACCCGCTGGGAATTGTGTCTCCAGTCGTAGTGACAGCAAAGATGTTCATTCAGGAATTGTGGCAGTTCAAACTTGTATGGGATGAAGCCTTGCCAGCAGAGCTACATACTAGATGGATGAATTTTCGGAACGACTTAAAACACATAGACAACCTGAAGTTTTCGAGACATATTTTTCAAGGCCAGGTTGCATCAGGAATACAAATTCATGCATTTGTTGATGCCTCGGAGTGGGCATATGGGGCAGCAATATACATAAGGTCAGTTATAAAAAATGGTCAAAAAATAGTAAGACTACTATGCGCAAAATCACGAGTAGCACCTTTAAAAAAACAAAGTCTTCCCCGTCTGGAGCTCTGCGCAGCACACTTGGGTGCTCAACTAACTGCCAGGGTTAAAAGAGATTTAAAACTTGAGGATACTCCTACTTTCCTTTGGACAGACTCAATGATTGTTTTGGCCTGGATCAATTCACAGTCATCATCATATCAAACGTTTGTAGCCAATCGAATATCCGCAATTCAGGAGTTGACAATGCCCGAGCAATGGCGACATGTAAGTTCAAAGGAAAATCCTGCGGACATCATATCCCGAGGACTATCTCCGAAAGCATTACCAGCATGCAATCTATGGTTTTATGGGCCTATCTTCCTACATGGGCATGAAGCAGCTTGGCCACAAAAATACTCAAGGGCCACAGAAGTACTTGAAAACAACATGGAGCGAAAGAAAACAGCTGCCGTTCTTGCAATTGAAAATGCAACAACAATTATCTACAACAGCAACCACAAAGGATCTATTCGAACATTACAAAGAATTGTAGCATACATGCTACGATTTATCAACAACACAAGAAAAATAAATGAGAAACGTGCGGAAATCTCTTTAACAGTAATGGAACTAGAACAAGCTCTGGTAGTTATCGTACGAGCAATGCAGTCAGATTTTGAAGACGACATAAAACATCTAAAAAGAAATAATGAAGTAAATAAGTCAAGTCCATTCAACAACCTTAGCCCATTCTTGGATTCGAACGGTATAATTAGAGTAGGAGGACGATTAAGCACATCTTTGCTTTCATATGATACCAAACATCCAATGCTGCTTCCCTACAATGACCGAATTTCAAAATTACTCATGCAAATGGTGCATGATCAAAATAGACACTGCGGTCCCCAAGCACTCCTTTCACATATGAGACAGAGATATTGGCCAATCAAGGGAAAAGCAGCAGCCAGATCTATTGTACAATATTGTGTTCGATGCGCCAAGGCCAAGCCAAGATTACTCAATCAGATCATGGGCAATTTACCAGCTGCGCGTGTCACACCAGCTCAACCATTCATCAACTCTGGGGTTGACTTTTGTGGACCGTTTTGGGTTCATTACAAGGTGAGAGGGAAGAAGCCTCAAAAGGTGTACATCGCAGTGTTTTGCTGCTTTGCTACTAAGGCAGTACACTTGGAGCTAGTTAGTGATCTTACCACCGAAGCCTTTATAGGATCATTAAAAAGATTTATAAGTAGGCGAGTGCCGGAATCTCTATTGTGACAATGCTACCAATTTTGTAGGGGCAAAAAATCAGTTAACAGAACTATCAGAAACTATCCATTCTGGCTCAGCTCAAGACATAATTAACAGAGAATGTACATCGAGAGGAATAACATTTCATTTTATACCCCCAAGAGCACCACATTTCGGTGGCTTATGGGAAGCCGCTGTAAAGTCAGCAAAACATCTTCTTGTCCGAAGTGCCACAACAGCATCGCTCACTTATGAAGAGCTGGACACAGTAGTAATTGAAATTGAAGGAATTCTCAATTCAAGGCCAATCAGCCCGTTGTCAGAAAACCCGAATTATTTAGCAGCGTTAACTCCGGGACATTTCTTGATTGGGGAACCCCTAAATGCTCAAGTTGACGCAAATTGCACACAAGAACGAGGTAACTTACTGACCAGGTGGAAATTAGTAACTCATCTAAAAAACGAGTTTTGGAGGCGATGGTCGCGGGAATATTTAAATGAACTACAATATCGACACAAATGGAAAACTCAAGCAATCAATATTAAACCCGGGGACATGGTAATAATCAAAGAAGACAACACAGCTCCGCTACAGTGGCCCTTGGGCAGAGTCATAAAGGTACATCAAGGAGATGACGATCTCGTCCGAGTAGCCGACGTTAAAACCTCAACCGGCTGCTACAGAAGGCCAATTACACGTTTAGCCCCGTTACCAATATATAGTGAAGACGTTAACGACATATCTGCACAAGATCAAGTAATTGAATCAAACATCCACCAAAACAATAATGAATCTGAAAGTCCCACGAAAAGGAGACGCACGTGCAATCATCAATTCAACCTTCCTACGGATGCATCGTGGTCCATTTAATGATCAAAGGAAAATGTAACTTCAAACCAACACCAACTCCAGCTCCTCGCAACCTGCAAACAACATCGGATTTCACAGTACTTATTTAAACAAGAAGATTTTTTTGCCACCACCAGCATCTTAAACACAGGCTTTTGAGCTGCGCTCAACGGGGAGAGGATGTTCATAATTGTATTATTTTTGTTTGTTGTACAATTTTGTAAATTTATTAATTTGTAGTTTTCATTCTTTTCCATAAAGTTGAGCAATTCTTTTGTAGATCATGGATTTTTTTTATTTTTATTTGTCTTGTTCATAAAATTGTAATACAATACTTAGAATGCAATTTTATTAGTTTCGCTTATTGTATATTTGTTTGTAATTGACGATTGTTTATTATGCAGTTTTTATTTTTTTGTACTGTTTATGTAGTGCGTTCACCTATATCCACAAAATTGCATTCTAGGTATTTTTTGGTTGTCTCATGTTCATGGCCACACAGCCAATGAACTTAAATTTAAAAATGCCAAGTATGTAAAATTAATAAGAATGAATATTGTATAAAGGAAGTAAAATTTAAATAAAGATCGCCTTTTTTATGTTTGAACATTGAAGAGTGTGCCTAAATCATTTCTTTTGGAAAACAACTCGGTTTCAAGTGCCGCTTGTTGTTTTAATAATTTTAACCTTAATCCAGTTTATGTGCTGTGATTAAAATCTATAACAAATTAACAAAAGAGTTAATTTACATTTTGGAAAACAACTCGGTTTCAAGTGCCGCTTGTTGTTTTAGCAATTTTAAGTTTAATCCAGTTTATGTGCTGTGATTAAAATCTAGAACAAATTAACAAACGAGTTAATTTACATGAATTAAAAATTAATTCTCATATTCTATTTCTGTTGAAAACTGGTTAAATAGTTGATATTCTTCTCAATTAGTACCCACTTTACGAAAATTGTATCCCGTGTGGAGAGGTGGTAGTCTCCCATCGGGCGCGTCCCCAGGTGGCGGATAGGGGTAGAGAAATGTAAATGGCTTATTAATCAACAAACGGTTGATAAGTCAACGACATGACTCGGGTCGGGTCTAATACAACGTGTGCTCAGCACACCAGGGGTACACGTGGTATTATGCCAGGCCGAGGTCCCAGGTGCTTTTAGATCATCCTAACGAAACATGAGGGCACTCGTCTCAAGCAGGCAGCTCATGCTGGTGCTTGGTACGAGTGTGGTCATGAGGGAGGGTCATCTCCCAGCGGCCCCTGAGCAAGACCGGCATTCCAAAATGAATGAGTTCTTGCTGAGGGGCTGCTGCACGACGTAGGGTCGACTGTAAATTCACACCCTTAGGTGGTCTTGCGGCAGACCTCGGGTCGTGGGCATGACTCTCCTACACCGTCGTGACGGTGACTAAGACTACCGGACCCGCGGACCTAAACAAATCTACTCCACTTGTAAGTACAAGGTGGCTGGAAGCCGTGCCGAGGTACGCATGGCCAGTAAGTGGTTAGAGAGAACTGGTCCCTAACGGCTCCCCTCCGATGCCAGGGCACGGATCGGTTGTAAAAACTATTTGCCTAATCCATGCACGCCGTCACTGCATGGAGGGTCCAACACCTTACGTGCTTACTCGTGGGAACAAAATTGATAATAAAAATAAATTAAACACAAAAACAACAACAAACAAACAAAACAATAAACCAGCTGCCCTGTTGCTAGGTAGGGCAAGAGTGCAGCGGAGTGTGTGCAGGGATGAAAGTCCAGGCACCTCCGCGGCTGGTAAAAACCTAGCCACCAACATCAAAACGGGTACGCCGGCTGAGAAATCCTCTGCTGTGCCTCGTGTACCCAAACAAACATCTGCGTGTGCGCCGGCTGCGGTCAAAGCAGCTGTGCCTAATGCACCAGCAATCAGTGAATCAAAGGGTGCGCCGGCTGTTCACGCTCCAGTCGCGCCAACTGCACCCAATACCATCGAAGCGGATGCGCCGGTTGTAGCGAAGGCAACTGTGCCTGATGTATCCGCCTCGACAAGTTCACGAGAGAGGAAGTTCTCGTCCCGCAAAGCCATTTCCGAGACTCGGGCCGCTCGACGCTATATCGAGCGGTTGGGCAATAAAGCGGCGGCGGAACTCACTAGCGCGGAGAAATCCTCGCTAGCTTGGGCCAAGACACATCTGGCTACTGTAGACGGATCTTCTCCTGAGGGCACTGCCAAACCGGCTTCAAGTTTTGGCCCCAAAAGACAAAGATCAGGAGGATTCGTCTCAGCAGCAGATGCAGCCACAAAATAAAAAACCGAGACAGGGTGACGGCAAAATCACGAACAGGTCTTACAGCGAGGTTGCAAAAAATCCGCTGATAAGAGCTGTTCTGTATAGCAGCAACAGCGACGGATCAATCGACCATGCTCAATGAGGTTTGATCTGTCAAAAGCTGCTTGACGTCTACCTGCTCAATACCAGCGAGGTCCAAGAAACCTCGCCTCAATTCACGGACGCTGGCTGGGTCCAGGGCCGTGTTAAACTGGTGTCTTGCACGGACGAGAGGTCGGTCTCCAAATTTAAGCTAGTGATCGAGTCTCTTGGCGAGGTGTGGCCTGGCGCGAGGTTGGAGCTGGTCCCGGTAAACGAAATTCCTCGTAGACCGAGAGCAGTTGCGACCATTCCGGCACAGCCGCATGACCCAGAGGCTATCCTAGGCATCTTCCGTCGTGCGAACCCTGACCTACCAACCAGTGATTGGAAGGTGGTCAAGGTTTTTGGGGCGGAAGGTGCACGTAGGAAGGTGATCGTTGTCCTGAATAAGGAGACGTTGCCTCTACTTCGGGACAGACAGGGCCTGGGGCTAAATTCCGCAACGATGAATTTTGAAATGATCACCAATTTCAGTGTTCACTTTTGATTTTTGTGTCCGCAATGGTGAGAATGAATAAATTTGACAGTTGTAGTGAACACCAGAGAAAAAATTTGTTCACTTAAAAATTTGGGGTGAATTTTGGTATTTTACAAAATATTTTTTATTTTATTTGAGTGGTGGAGAGATTAAAAAAACCTTCAGAGGCACAAAAAGAGGCTCTCTTGGATTACATGGAAATGAATGTAGAGTTTGCTTGTGATAGGCAAGAAATTCTTAATTATTTTATAAAGAAAATTTTAAAGTGTAACGATTTTATTCTTTAAGATTTTAATCAGCAGATGGAGCAACATTGCGACATGAAAGGTGGAAGGAACTTGCCGAAAAACTTAACAGCATTGATGAAAGATCCGCAAAATTGGAGAAAATTTTGTACTGACCAAATGAATGAGATACAATTTTTTTTGAGCTTTTTATAATTATTTCATTTAAAGGCTTCGCATCATATTATTAATATTATTAATATATACATACTTATGTAATCCATAGCTCAAACACTTTTAAATTCTTTTTTATTAAAGTAATTGACAAGCAAATTTGACAATTCAGCTTATCATTCAGCCAGAACTAGCACATTCAGCACAATAAAATTCATCGGCTCTTGCGGAATCGCTTTTAAATGAAAAGTGAACACTTTAACCTTTGGTGAGTTTTAGTTTCAGTGTTTACTGATAAAAAATTCATAGTTGCGGAATTCGGCCCCTGATCTTCTATGGTTTTATGGGAATCAGGCTCAGTGTGCGAACGCGGTGATGGCGAACGCGATCCCGACAATGCTAGCGGCCATGTGAAGGAGCTGGCAAAAACAACACCTGACAAGCCAGCCGGTACGGAGGTCATAGGGGACTCCACGGAATCGGTCACTTCAGGATGTTCCCAATCAACAGCCGGTTTGGTTGGGGATCTCCTGGAGGGACTCATTTTTGGAGATGACGAGGACGCACTCCTGAACCCGGGTGATGCCGAGGCAAATGCCGTCTATGACCCCGACGCGGACAATGGTGAAAGTGCTACAGGTTAATCTGCAGCACTCTAAGGCAGCATCAGCTGCATTAACCCTCCGCCTTTCAGAAAAAGGGGAGGACATTGTGCTAGTCCAAGAGCCGTGGACCGGCAGAATACTTGGACTTAGCACCACTGGCTACAAACTGCTGTATGCAACAAAAACAGGTAACAACGCTAAAAACATTCGATCCTGTATCTTAGCAAAAACTAGTAGTGCTGAATCAAGGTTCAGAACCAACTTTTGTAGTCTCAAACAGACAAGAGGTACTAGACATTACACTTGCTAGTGCGAGACACGCTCATATAATTAGGGACTGGAGGGTCTCAGCTTACTGCTCCTTTTCTGATCACCGCTATATTGAATTCAATATCAGCTTAAAAACCGGAAGCACCAAGCTTTTCGTTAATAGGCGTAAAACGAACTGGGAGGAACATAAGAATATCCTCACCAACTCAATTGCACATTCTCCAAACATAGAGGAAGTAGCCGATATAGAAATAGCAGTCAATAATCTAACTAATGCTTTTAAGGAAGCAACAAGAATCTCTTGCAAATCTTCCACACAACGCAAAAATAGCAAACCACCTTGGTGGTCTGTCAGCCTAGAAGAGTCTCGCAGGAGCTGCCGCAGACTCTTTAATGGGGCAAAAAGAACAGGTAACTGGGCTCTTTACAAAGCCTCATTGAATAAATTCAAAAATCAGGTTAGAAACGCTAAACGTAAGTCTTGGAAAGATTTCTGCGGAAATGTGGAATCCCTCTCCGAAACTAACAGGCTGCGCAAAATTCTGGCCAAACAACCGTCCGTACCTGGATTCATCCAGAAACTAGACGGCAAATGGACTATTAACTCCTTGGAGTCCCTAGAAGCCCTAATGAAAACTCACTTTCCGGGCTGCTCCCCTTTTATGGAGGTACAAAACGCTTCCCCTCCTGCCCGGAGTATGACGAACGTAGCAATAACTACTGACAGACTTCACTGGGCTATTAAAAGTTTCCATCCGTACAAATCACCTGGTCCGGACGGAATCATTCCCGCAGATCTACAACACAATTTAGACCTTGTTACACCCTGGCTGCTCATAATATACAGAGCATGTCTTGACTGGTCCCATATTCCGCAACAATGGACCAAATGCGATGTAATTTTCATCCCAAAAGGGGGAAAAGCATCGCACTCGAAGGCAAAGGACTTTAGACCTATCAGCCTTACATCTTTTTTTTTAAAGACTTTAGAAAGACTGATCGACGTTCATATTAGAACTATAACAATCGACAGAAATCTTTTATCAGCCAATCAACACGCCTACACCAAAGGCAAATCGGTTGAGACGGCGTTACATTCGCTCGTAGGTCACATTGAAGGGTCACTTGAGCATAAGAATTACACTCTAGCGGCCTTCATGGACATTGAGGGCGCCTTTAACAATCAGCCCAATTATGTATGAGAATTCCGTAGGGAATTTTCCCTTTTCCGCATTCCTACTATTATGTAATAAAATAACTTGGGGAATTTTCCCTTTTTTTGTGCAGGGGAAAAAGTAGGTATTCTATAATTTTAAAAACAGGGAAAACCGCTTTTGTTTTGCTGGTGTTTTTTCCCAAACAATTTTAAAAGGAGATAGAGTAAAAATGTAAGTATTTTACTAAAAATAAATAAAATTGTATTAACAAAAAAATTTATGTTGTACGAAATAATCACCCCTATCGTGAATAATTTATCCACGTGAAATTTTTTCACTTTTCACGTATTTGCAATCGTGAACAACTCGCATGAACAAATTTTATTCAGTCCAGAATAACAACGTGAAAAATGTTCACTGTTCACCATTGCTCGGGCATTGTCAACTCCTGAATTGCGGATATTCGATTGGCTACAAACGTTTGATATGATGATGACTGTGAATTGATCCAGGCCAAAACAATCATTGAGTCTGTCCAAAGGAAAGTAGGAGTATCCTCAAGTTTTAAATCTCTTTTAACCCTGGCAGTTAGTTGAGCACCCAAGTGTGCTGCGCAGAGCTCCAGACGGGGAAGACTTTGTTTTTTTAAAGGTGCTACTCGTGATTTTGCGCATAGTAGTCTTACTATTTTTTGACCATTTTTTATAACTGACCTTATGTATATTGCTGCCCCATATGCCCACTCCGAGGCATCAACAAATGCATGAATTTGTATTCCTGATGCAACCTGGCCTTGAAAAATATGTCTCGAAAACTTCAGGTTGTCTATGTGTTTTAAGTCGTTCCGAAAATTCATCCATCTAGTATGTAGCTCTGCTGGCAAGGCTTCATCCCATACAAGTTTGAACTGCCACAATTCCTGAATGAACATCTTTGCTGTCACTACGACTGGAGACACAATTCCCAGCGGGTCGAATAGTCGAGCCAAATCTGAGACTACTGTTCGTTTAGTAACACGACTTGTATCCCCCAAACGTACCTTTACACAGAACTCATCAACAGCGTTGTCAACTTTGAAATTTCAAAACGCACCAAAATGTAGAAAAAAACGCGCCATTCAACAAAAAACGCACCAAGTTCAGATTTTTTTTTTATTGAAAATTTTTATTGAATTAATTTTGCATCTTTACAACATTTAACTTTAGTCCAAAATTGCAATGCTGATACAATCAGCCTTATTGTGTTTGGCGTTTTTCGACTACGCCAAGTACTAGATTAAAGAATAATCTGGCGTCAAACACAATAAGGCTGAATATTGTGCCATTGCATGAAGTGAATTACTCTGCACTCTTTTTCAATACTAGATAATATTTCGACATCGGATTCCACAATGCCGAACAAGGTTGGATATTTAGGCATGATGTCGCATTTGCAATTAAAACATCTTGCTTTTGTGTTATTATTTGGTCAAGGCCGAATCCATTGCTTAAACACACGTTGTGATTCCCAAATCTTTTTGTATTTCGCTTATGATCTTTTTAGACTCCATTATTGACACTAACTTTAAGTATATCTTTAGTAAATATAAATTTTATTAATTTTAGTGTTACAACAATTTATATAAACTTATACGCATTTTATAAAAAAAGAACAATGTTCGCAGGTCTCAAGAATACTTTGTTTTTGCTAAGCTCTTTAACAGACTTGACAGCAACTTTTAAGACAAAAACTCTGAAAATCTAAAAGGGACAACCAATTTCTTATAATGAAATGTTACAAATTATCTATAACAACAAGAAACGGGTTTTGTGAATGTGTTTTGGTACCTCTTTTTTCTCATACCGAAACAAAAAATTCTGTTTAATATGCTTTGGAACCACCCAAAATTAAAAAAACGCACCAAAATTAAATAAAAAGCGCACCACGCACCAACTCAGATATTTTTCGCACAAAACATTTAGAAAAGCACCAAAAAAGGTGCGAAACGCACCACGTTGACAACGCTGCTCATCAACCTTTGGTATCCATGTCAATCCCAGAGTTTTGACTGTTTGATGGTTTTCGTTGTTAAAATCAATGTTGACTTCTTCTCTTGTTGAGACGTTTTGAAGTAGTTGGTGATGATTTGCACTCCACTTTTGTAAATTTAGACCATGCTGGTTCAATATGTGCTTTAATTCTTGCTGAATTGCGATTGTTGTGCTCAAACTATCATCTCCTCCCATTCCGTCATCGACGTAAAAATTATTGAGTAGAAATTTGGCTCCAAGAGGGTACCGTCCTATATTTTTATTTGCAATTTTCTGTAGACATTTAGTTGCGAGGTACGGTGCAGCTCGTGTACCGTAGGTTATTGTGTTCAATTGATAATACTTGATTGCTGCAGTTGGATTCTCTCTCCAAATAACAGTTTGAAATTTCCCGTCTTCCGGGTGTATAAACATTTGTCGATACATTTTTACGACGTCCGTGGTGAAAACAAAGCGTGGTAGTCGAAAACGGAGTATGATGGAAAACAGTTCACTTTGAATTGTTGGACCAGTATACATTAAGTCGTTCAATGATATCCCACTAGAGGTCTTAGCCGAGGCATCAAATACTACTCTTAATTTTGTTGTCGAACTTTCAGGCTTGAGTATGTAGTGGTGAGGAATGAAGTAGTTAGGTTTAACTAAGGAATTGACATCTATTTTGGTCATATGACCTAGTGACTCATACTCTTCCATGAATCGTACGTATTGCTTTTTAGTTTCTGGTGCTTTTGCAAGTCGGCGCTCTAATGCAAGAAATCTGTTGAAGGCTATACCCTGAGACTCCCCTAGTTCCTCAGGATTACTGCAAAATGGTAGTCTAAAAACAAATCTTCCATTTTGATCAATTGTATAATTATTTGCAAAATGATTTTCACAAAGCTTTTCTGAAGGAGAAAGCGTCTTGTCTGCTGCGTCCACCTTTTCTAGTTCCCATAGTTGAGTAATGCTTTCTTTTAGATTGATTTCTTCTTCAGTACAGATCCCACAGGTTGCCGATGATAGCTGACTTTCACCAACCCTTCCTGAAATGACCCATCCTAATACAGTATTTTGCAAAGTCGGCAACTCATTACCCAATTTTATTTGTCCGATTGACAATAATTGATGATAGAATTCTGCACCTAGAAGCACATCTATTTTATCAGGGCGATTGAACTCCGGGTCTGCAAGTTTGATATTTTTGGGAATTGGCCAATTATGAATGTCAATTATTTGTGAAGGCTGTGAGGAGATTATTTGAGGAAGAACAGCTGCTTCAATTTGCGTAGTGAAGTTGTTGAGCCTCGAATGTAATGCGATATTGACTCTGTGCCGAACCTTAGTGTTGCTTGCTCCATTGCCGCTTATACAGATCGAAGCTGGCTTTGTTGAAAGGCCTAAGCGCTTAACTAATCGTTCGCTGACAAAATTTAGTTGAGATCCTGAGTCGAGAATTGCTCGGCATTGTATTTCTTTTCCGCTTGCTTTAACGATGATCAATGCTGTGCTGAGAAGAATGTAATTGCTTGAACTGGAACTTTTTGCTGTGGTTAATGATGCAGCTTCTTGTGCTGCAAGAGTTAGGCTTCCTTCAGATGCCTGAATTGTTTTTGCAGCCAAGTTGCTTCTGTTTTGTTCTGAGGTTTCTAGGTGAAGAAGTGTGTTGTGGCTTTTGTTGCACTTCATGCAGCTTCTAGAAATGCAATTCTTTACGTTATGGCCCGTTTTTAAGCAATGAAAGCAATATTTTTTCTTTTGAACCAATTGAATGCGAGCTGACGGTGATAATTGAAGGAACATCTTGCAAGAAAATAATGGGTGTTTATCGTTTTTGCACATGACACAAGCTTGGTCTTGAGTTACCACGGAAGTGAAAACTTTCGGTTGTGAAAGTGGGCGTTTCTTTTTGACTCCCATTGCTTCCATCGACTGAAACTTCAAAAATTCCTTAATTGTTGGACCTTCTCGTGGTTGTGATAGCGATTGTTCAAAGCGCAATCGTGTGACTTGGTCTAATCGTTTCAGTAATAAGTGCAGCAGAAGCGGGTCCCAAGATGTTGTATCAATTTGAAGGTTGTGTAGTGCTAAAAGGCACTCTTGAGTCTTGTCATGAAGCTCTTTAAAGTTGTCATTCAGTCTATCATCTGAATCATCGACCAATTCATGAACTAGTCTGCTGACTAGCAGCCGCTTGTTGTTGTAGCGGTCTACGACCATCTTCCATGCGGCTTCAAAATTTTCTTCCGTTGCTGCAAAATGTTTTATTAAGTTTGCTGCCTCTCCTACCAAGTGCGTTTTTAAGTACCAAATTTTTTGTACTCTTGTGATCGGCTGGTTGACGACCAGTGATGAAAACAAATCATGAAACTCCTGCCATTTTAAATGATTTCCATCAAATTTGAGTATAGTGATTTTTGGCATTGGAATAGTTTCTGCCTGATGATGAACGAACTCTGATGGTTGTGTTGTGGACCTGCTGGTTACCTTTCTCACCGCTTTCCTTAGATTGGTTTCCAGTTCTATGAATCGTTCCATATTATATGCATGGTCTGTTGGATCATCGCACAATTCGACAATCTGTAAATGTACGTCTTCAATATTTTGCCACAATGTAGTGGCAGTGGAGACATCTTTTTCTGTAAACTCATCCGTCAATAAGCGCTCGAGAGCTCCCATCATCGCACCCTGTCTACGAATTAGTTTTGTTATTCCACTAGAAACCTTTGCTTGGATCCCACTAGCTTCTGTTGATGCTGCTTCTGCACCTGCTGCATGAGCCTCTTGTCCTAGCGGTTTGCCTGCTGTTTGTGTAATCTTCAACATTGCTTGTTGTAGTACTTCCTTGTACTGCTGAACGATATTTCGAATAGCTTCGTAGTATTCATTGACGAAATACTCATGATCTAACGGTGGAGCTTTTAAAAAACGGATTTCGTTGTCGTTAGCCTCAAATGCCGACCACTCGTCCTCCAACCTTTTCACTCGCTCTTGAAAATAACTTCTAGTTGTTTTCCTTGATGACGGGTCCTTCTTGTAATTTCGGATGACCATCTCAATTCTTTCACCGATAGCCTTTTGTTTTTAAGCAAAGATTTCTTTATTTCTTTCCTATCGTTTTCAACTGCGGTTTTCAAATAATGCAATGATTTGTTTAAGGAATTATTAATTAATATTTGTTTGTTTAGAGTATTTATAGAATTGTGTGTGTTCTGATCGATAACTGAAAGATGCTCTAAAATTTCTTGCCTGTCTTCATCGTCCATTGTTCCGAACAATCATTTGTACAATTTTCCTCCTACATTAATCAAACCTCTTTTTTTTCTACTCGGAGTTGGCGTCAAAGTCTTTATTTTGGATTCTATCAATTCAATTTCGTTTTTCAACATTCCTCCTTTAATCGGAAACAAGTCTTTTATATTTTCTTTTATTCTATTCAGTATATCTTTTATTTCAGCGATATTCACAATGTGCACAAGGGTAGTCGTCTTGTTTACGATTTCCACTTCGCTTATTCTGATCTTGACGAACCCATCATTTGCGGTTATCGAATTAATCTGTAGGGTGCACTGGGCTAGCTGAATACTCGTTATTAGAAGGAGCATAAATGCTAGTACCTGAAAATTTGAAAGGTCGTTTAATACTAGACTCATGAATGTTTCTCAAATAATGTTTTCTGTATTTCGGTTGTTCTTTATGACGTAGAGCCTTGTAATGTTTTATGTAACCCTGCTCTCTGTTCTCTATGTAATCTTCTCTATAAAGATTTCTTTTTTCGTTCAATTTGTCCTTATACGATATCTTTCCATTCTGTTTTTTATTATCGCGTAGTTTATCTTATTATTAACCACATCAAATGGGGTACACCTTATTGTACTATGGTAGCTATTATTATAAAGATTAATAGCTTTTATTATTTGGGTTTCTATAGGTAACTGTTCCTCCAGATTTAATACTCTTATCTTTTCTGTAATAGTATTGTTTAACCGTTCTGCATCAGCATTTCCGGTGTGGCTGTTAGGTTTTGTTATATGAAATTCAATTCCTTCTTCATTTAAAAAAATTTCTTACGTTGTTTGAATTGAATTCATTGTCAAACACAAACCTACTAGTTTTACCTTTTATTGCTAAAAATTCTCTAATTTTTTGTACTATTGTTGTACTATTTCTATCGGGCATGTGGAAACAGACTGCAAATTTTGAAAACTTATCTATAAAAATCATAAATGATTGCTTACTATTCACATATGTGTCTACGTGAACTATTTCATTTATAGTGGTAGGTGTTTCGGTTCTTTGGAACTTTTTCTTTATAGGTTTCCTGTCATACTTTGCTGATGAACAAATGTGGCAGTTATTTATTATTTTAGGTATTACTATTTTTAAATTTGGACTATAACTTTTATGCTTGATATTTTCATAAGTGGCTAATATTCCCGAATGTCCACTTTCATATTTATGAAAAAGAGCTATATGTTTATTCAGTTCATTTTCATCTGCTATGTCTCGAGCAAAATAAGAACATCTAACTATTTTATATTTATCTCTATCAGAAAGTTCTTTAATCAACATCATTTCCACTTTGTAATACTCATGGTTACTCAACTCAGAATACACTCCGATTTTTCCTTTTTTTTACCTCTCTTAGAATATTGCACACATTTTCCTCTTCCATGTCCTTTCTATCTATAAAAATTCTTTTATTATCGAAAACTATCTTAACGCTAGTTTCTTTTTCTTCAACAACTATGATCTGAGTTTTAAAGCGATTAACGACAGTATCCAATATTCCTATGCCATCATTCAAGTCTTGCTCCTGTGAGTGTATTGTTTGCATTTCCAAAGAATCCATTTCGCTGTTCGATTCTCCATTATATACAAAATCTTTCTGCATCGGTTCTGTTGTATTTATTTCGTTTGTTTCAACATTAATTCTACTCAGAAAATCGGCAATGTAATTGCATTTTCCTTTGATATATTCTATTTTAAATTGATATTCACCTAAATCAATAAGATATCTTTGCAATCTTGGACTTATATCTTTACCAGAATATTTGCTCATGAGCCACTTTAAGGGCTGGTGGTCGCTTTCTAAATAAAATTCTTTCCCGTATATATATGGCCTAAAATATTTCACACCCCAAACTATTGCTAACAATTCTTTTTCAATTGCTGCATAGTTGGTTTCGTGTTTATTTAACGTTCGCGAAGCATATGCTACTGGGTGACCATCTTGTGTTAAGACGGCTCCAATTGCATTATTGCTTGCATCTGTGACTATTTTGAATCGTTTATTAAAATTTGGGTATCTTAAAATGGGAGAATTTGTTATGAGCTCTCTGAGTTTTTCGAATGCCGTGATATAGCTAGGATCATTTATTTTTATGTTTTCGTTCTTTTTTAGAAACCTCGTCATTGGATACGCTATTTTAGCATAATTATGAATAAATTTTCTGTAAAATCCAGTCATTCCAAAAAATGATTTAATTTGTTTTACAGTAGTTGGAAGCTTAAGCTTTTGGATCAAACTAATTTTATTTGGGTCGGGTTTGATACCATTGGTTGTTAAAACATGGCCTAAAAATTGAGTTTCCCTTTTAAGAAATTCTCATTTGTCGATTTGAATCTTTAATTTAGCCTTTCTTAATGTGTTAAATATGTCTCTGACATTATTTATATGTTCTGTTAATGAAGTACTGAATACTAGTACAGTAGTTCACGGATAAATGCTCCACGCTTAAGAGAGTTTCACGCTTAAATAGTTGTCAAAACCAACATTTTCCTCGATCTATTTAATTTGTGCACATATTTTTCTGTTAAATGAATCCCGCTTTATTGCGTTTCACTCATATATAGGTCGTATATTTCATAAAAATAAATTATTTATCATGCAGACTTTCACGGTTAAATGCACAAATTGAATTTAAAATTGGCAACCTTGTAAATTGTTTGTTTAAAAATACCACACTTTAAAATTAATAAACTAACCGAAAAAAAACGTCAAAATGAAAATAAGTCATCAAATTTGGCAAGCCTGTTTTATTTGTTTACAATAATTTAGTTTTCATCACAATGTCTACGAAGAAAGTGGAAAGCTATCGTTGAAACAAAAAATTCGGATTTGTGCAGAAATTAAAGAAATTTCTAAAGACGAAATATGCAAAAAATACGGCTGTTCGCGATCGACTGTAAATTATTCAAAATGAAAAGGTATTGTTGGAAAAGTGTAAAACGAGTAACGTGAGTTCCAAACGGGATCGCAAAAGCAATTACCCTGAAATAGAACAGGCAGTTTTTCTTTGGTTTAACCAAATGCGGCAGTCGGGCGCAATTGTTTCAGGTACCATGGTTATGGAAAAGGCAAATCAGTTCGCTGTTCAAATGAAACAAAATTTTACCGCAAATACAGGCTGGCTATGGCGTTGGCAGAAACGTAATGGCATTACTTTAAAAAAAATACATGGAGAAGGCTCCTCTGCCTACGATGTGGGAGCCAGTGCATTTCAACAGCTGCTTCCAAATATTTTAAAAAATTACGAGCCGGAGAATGTGTTTAATGCTGACGAGTGTGGTTTGCTGTTTAAAGCTTTGCCAACTTCAACTCTTACCAGTAAGAGGCAGCAAATTAAGGGATTTAAAAGCTCTAAGGAAAGAATAACGCTTACATTTATCTGCAATGCAACCGGTGAATACAAAAATGTGTTTGTAATAGGGAAACCGAAAAATCCTCGCTGCTTCAAGAATAAAACATTGCTACTCAAATATTTTTCACAACCGAAGGCCTGGATGACACAAGAAATATGGCAGAAAATCCTTTTTTCGTTCAATGAAGAAATGTCTCGAAAGAATCGCAAAGTAATCTTGTTTATTGACAACGCTGCACCACACAAGCAGACTGATTTATCTCATGTTCGAGTACTTGCCTCCTAACACAACACCGATAGCACAGCCTCTTGACCAAGGAATAATTAGATCATTTAAAGCATATTATCGCAAAATATAATTCGGCGGCAATTTTTTAACTTTTGATGATGATTTACCTTGCTTTGGCCAGCTAACGGATGAAGAAATAATTGGGGATATTAATCATGACGAAGTGCCTTTATCTAGTGAAGAAGAGGAAAGTGATGATGCTATAGAAGATTACTCTGTACTGGATGTTTTGAAGTCGGTTAATGTTCTTCGTAAGACTTTTATGCCAGATAATAAATTTATGCACGGATTAGACGAAATGGAAGACTACTTTTTGAAAAAAAAAATCTGGAAACTTTATGCAGACAAAAATAAGTTACTTTTTTAAAAAAAAGTAGATTAACTAAAAAAGCTTTGCTTTTCTTGTAAAATGTATGCATGTATATATAGCATACATACGTATGCATGTACATATGTACGTTTCTTTGACGTACAATTTATGTTACATGCACATGAACTTAAATCTGTTGCCTTAAAGATCAATTTGTGAAATTGTTTTTTTAGTTTTTAAGATGTTTTGCTTGAATTGTTATGTTTTACTTTAAAATAATTTCATTTTTTGTTTTATTGAATTGAACAACAAATTAGAAATCGATCATCTCTAATATTTAAATATAATTTTGCTTTTTTTTTGTTTTAGTAAGTACGGAAAGGGATAGAATTTGTTTTTGAAGCACGCACTTCAGAGGGAATTCTGTTAAATGCGTTGGTAATGCAAATAACCATGATTCTTTTAAATGCGCCGGTAACGCACTTAACCGTGTTTTTTTAAAAGCTTTTATCGTTTAAATGCGTTGGGCTTAAGACATTTTCACAAACGCATTTATCCGTGAATTACTGTATATCATCCATATAAACAACGCATGTTTTATTTATTTGGTTCCTAAGTACAGAGTTCATCAACCTTTGGAAAGTTGAGGGTGCATTTCGTAGTCCAAACGGCATCCGGACAAATTCGAAATGACCAAACGGTGTAGAAAAAGCAGTTTTTTTTCCTATCCTCCTCCTTCACCAAAATTTGGTGGAATCCCTTGGCAAGGTCCAGGGTAGTAAAATATTGAGATTTTCCCAATTTATCTAAAATACTATTTAAATTTGGTAAAGGAAATTTGTCCTCAATTGTGTTTTCGTTAAGCTTCCTATAATCTATTACGATTTGCTACGTTTGTTACCATATCAAATGATAACGGATAATCATTATCTTCGAAATATATTTTATATCCAAATATTTCCAAAAAATTTTTTTCCAGATTTATAATGCTTTTGAAAGGGACCAAAAAATTTTGCCCTATTATAGCATCATATTTATCATTTTCGAATTCAACTACTTTCCATGAAAGAGTTCCTTTGCACAAAAATTGTGAGGGTATTGGGGTAACAACAAAATGTTTTACCTCATAAAACCCATTTAGGCTTTTAATGTAACTTGTTTTTTTTAGATTTTCTTTTTGATATAAAAAAATATGTCTGGTTTTACCACACATGTGCTTGCCCCAGTATCTATTAAGCATTTAAAGCTCTGTGTGCCTATTGTCAAAACTACTATGGGTAATTTAAATTTTGAGGCACTTCTAAAAAATTTACTTCTTCGTCGGCATTTACTTTTCCAGTTTCTTGTAAGGTGCCGACTTCTGAACTTCCTGAACTTACATTAGTATCGACAGTCATATGTGAAAGACGTGTTTGTGAGGAATTGGGTTTATTATAGTTAGGCTTTGATTGATTCGGAACATTGTTTGATGTAAATTGCTGAGTCGAATTTCTGTTGTAAATTATGTCTTTTCCATAGTGTTTGTTATAACTAAAATTTTTCTGATTAAAATTATCTTTTCTAAAATTATTATCTTTTCTAAAATTATTATCTGGGCTGTTTTGAGCATTGTGATTTGGTACAAAAGACTTCTTATTAGGGTAATGAAAACTCTCATTTGAATTTGGTTTTTGTATATATGTAGTAATTTTGTGTCTTGTTTTTGTTACTTCTGTGGTTATAATCAATGGCTCTTGTATCATACAGTAGTTTTAGTCTCGTGTATTTTGTAATTATTTTATTCAAGGTTTCTTCTTCGTCCAAATGTGCTCTAATTGGTCCATCTATTTTTTCCATTAGTAAGTCCACTAGGTCTCTGTCTACGTAAGGGGGACTATAAACAGTATGTTTTCTTATGTCTAGTTCATATAACTCATTTATTTCATATTTTGCTTTATTGAATACATTAAAAAGTTCATTTAAGTTACTTACTTTAACATTTCGACAGTACTTAAATATTTCGCCGTATGTCTTTTTCGATTGTAGGTTGCCCACTAGTTTTTCTTTTACTTGTTCCCACGTAGCATTATCATCTAATTCTCGAACAATTCTTCCTGCATTACCTTCAAGTTTTTCATTTATAATTATTTTCGTCCCATATACTAGCAGGTCGTTGTTATTGACGATCAACGCCATTGTTGATTCCACAGATTTTATGAATTGTCTAATATTATGTTTTTCATTTAAAGGCTTGATACTCCTGAATTCTCTTATAATCTGTTCAGGTCGTAAGATTATTCCTTGCACTTGAAGCTGTTCTTCTGGATGTTGATTTGCTGTAGTTGTTCCTGTTGGAGCTGCTGCTGTTGTATTTGTTGTTGTTGGAGTTGTTGATGTTGTACATTTATTTTTAGCTCTTGCTGTTTGAGAATGGTTTCCAATTCTACAATTCTTTGATGTAGCTCCTCCTCCATGTTGATATGACGGTTTTTGTCAAAGGTCTCTTTCCGGCTCATTCAAATTTATTTTCAATTATATGTATATTAATTTATAATGTTCCACAATTAAACTGTTTTTAAGTCAAACACATTAATATTACAAGTATTAAACATAGATTTGTTAATTGCTTTCTTTTTTTTTTTTTTCTTTAATTAGTTTTCGTTATTTTTATTAAAAATAATTTTTCTTTTAGGTTATTTTGTTTATTCTTTAGAATAAAACGCGACTGCGCCAGTTAATAAATGATTAAAATAAATGATTAAGAAACGGTTTCTATTTTACATCTTTATTTGTTAAAATGAATCTTAAGACTAACTTAAATTTAAAAATTAGAAATATATTTGCCTGAAGCAAATTTTGTAAAAAAAATGCTTCAGCAGCGTTTTAAACTTAAAAATAACTTGTTATATGCAGCGTTTGCAAAATTATTGTCAAAGCTGCTCTCCATCAAGTGTGGGAAGGAAAATGTATTTTAATATCTTAAAGTTACCCTACACATTTGATGGACGGTATTATGCATTTTGGTGTAAGGATGTAACTCGCGCGAGTACTTGTGTGTTGTGAAGGATTCACGTTTTTGCTTAAATCATTTGTTTCATTTTCGACGTCATGAACCAAAGTTAAATAATCATTCTTACTGCTTGTAGGTTTATTATTGTTGTTGTTGGTAGAAGATGAACTCATTTAGAGTTCTCTTTTTTGTGTTCACTATATGAGTTTGTATTTGCAAATATATATGTATATTGCACGCAACCAAAAAGTTAAATAAAACCAGTATAATAACTGTTTAATCAATGTTTTGTTATTGTTTTTTTTTTTTTGTGATTTGTGATTTTAACTTTCAATAATTTTTAATAGTCAGTTGCGACGATTATAAAAACGCGTCTGTACACTGCGAGAGTTAAAACTGAATGAAGCTACGGATTTATAACACACATATGTATATGTATATACATACATACGTATGCATGTGTATCAGTGATGCCAACTCTTGCAACATCAAAAGCACTGTGAGCCCATGGAAATAGGGTAAAAGAGGGTAAAAATAAAAAAAATTTCGGGTACAAAAGCACCAACCTAATTTTGTTTTGGGTCTGGTGGATCAAAAGACGGATCTATTGCTTTTTCATGGCTTTTTGTGTGACTTTGTCTGAGTAAATCGCTTTATCGAACTTTTATTTCACAATTACAACAAATAAAATATGCTTTTACTTCATCTTTTGCTGTTCTAAGCCACGTTTTAAAAGCTGGATCATTTTCCCAAGCTTTTCTATATAAGTATTTGTTTTTCGATCTAAGGGAAAGCCATTGTTAGATGATGAACTTTAGCACATATCAACTTTAACATCAATGAAGAACTTACTTTTAAAAACTGTGCAGCTTGATAATAACCAAGGCACTTTCTTGCTTAAATTTGCATAAAAAACAAATCAAAGGATATGTACTAATATTGAAAGTAAGATCACTAAAGAAATAAATCAAAAAAATTTCTGAACAAATTTAAAAAAAAAAAGATTGTTGCGGGACTGTTAACAGACCCAAATTTGTTTCTTTTTATAACATCTTTTTTTTTTTTGCAAAAAAATCTTATGCACAGGCTGTGCCAAAAATAAAACAAAGTACCAAAAACTTTATATTTGGAAAAATATAAATATATATTATATATATATATAATATATATTATTTAACAAAAAGGTCTACACCACACAAATTCATATAACACGGAAGGCACGCCGTAAAAAAGTCAACATGACTTTATATAAGAACATCAAACATAAATACAACAAAAATACAAATGACTTGATAAGTGAATTTTCAAAATCTAACAAGAAACTGGCTAATCTAAAGTCTTCAACAACATTCCTTATTAGATGTAGAGAAACTGGAATAATACCGAAATTCATCTACAACAAAACTCAACACCTTCACAACATTTTCTGGCAGAATGGTAATGTAACAATAGATTTACACAAAACATTGAACAGACATACTACATACTAGTGATGTTACGAATATCAATTTTTAGTATTCGCGAATACGAATACGAATATTTAAAACAGTATTCGCCGAATACGAATACGAATATTTCTTTTGAGGTTTATATATCAAATTTAATTGGAAAAAATCCCTGCCTTTGCGTTCGTAACTATAAATGAAAAAAAAAATTTAGTGATTTAACATTATTATTGCATTAAGATGCCGAATTTGAAAACCTCTACAGAACATTTATTAATTATTTTACTTACATACTTTCAGATTTCGTTTTTCTTACTCTGCGTGAAATACAATGGGTTATTTTTTTAATAAAAATTAATCACCCCACCCCTATCGTGAATAATTTTCCACGTGAAATTTTTTCACTTTTCACGTATTTGCAATCGTGAACAACCCGCATGAACAAATTTTATTCAGTCCAGAATAACAACGTGAAAAATGTTCACTGAAAAAAATTCCCCTTATCGTGAATAAACATTTCCCTCGGAATTTTTTCACTTCTCACATTGATATTTTCACTTTATTTTTGATGGGGAATAGAACAGAAATTATATGTATTTCTTCTTATAATTCGAATATTAAAGCTTAAAAAGTTTATTTTAATGAAAAGTTTTGATAATAAGGCACAAACTGATGTATTCCTCAACAAAATGCAAAAAATCAGGTCGATTGCCTGCAGATTTGTGAAACTTTAATTTGTTGGCATTTTTTCGTTTTGTTGGCTTTCCAAAAAGTAGCCGAATTATTTTACCACATAAAAGTTAGAATGCAATAAACAAACGGAGCAACCAAACTAAAGCTCCAAAACTGAATATTTAACTTTGATTTTTGAAGTTTTCTTTAAAATAAATATGTCCGTGTATATTTTTGAACAAAAAGTTGTATGATTTTTTATTTCTTTAATCTTCTTCCCTTTTTACATTCACTAACAACTGATAGCGGGAATAATTTTTCACGGGAGATTCACGATACCATTTTTCCCTTCGAGTGGAATTAAAATTTCACGTGAACAAAAATTTCACTTCTTATTCACGATAGGGGTGAATGTTTCAACACATTTTCAGGTCCAAAAGCTCAAATAAACAACAGCTGCAACATTTACTGACCCTTATGCAGGAGAATCCTGAAATAGCACGTGGGTTTTTTAAAGGAGAACGTCAAGAACTCCAACGCTTCTGGCAAAGAGCAGAAGATGAGCTAAACTCTATAGGTCCACCAAGTAAAAATATAAATGAATGGAAGAAGGTATGTTATTCGTCCACAAAAATAGTTATACATACATACAATTTTTTTTTATAAAGGTGTCGTGTGACCAAAAAAAATACGTACGGCAAAAGGCAGCGCAAAATTTACAACAACAAAAGGGTACAGGTGGAGGCCCTAATAAAGAACACAAGTTTTCTGCGACTGAAGAAAGCATATATAATTTAATAGCAATGAAAACTTCAGTTGAAGGTGTCCCTGCAAATATTTTTGGCTTTGAATGGAAAAAAACGCAAACAACCACTAAGTTTCACCATAGGACTAACACCAGATTGTCTCTTGTTAGGCTGATTATGTGATGTTAGCACTTCTAATAAATAACTAAAGGCACTTTTGTTAACTCTGTAACATTTTTGAAACCTATCACAAGAAAAAATTGTTACTTTCCATCAAATCTTTTTTTATTTTTTACTTACAATGATGGCTCCAACTCAAGCGGATTTGATGCATCGCGCATCTTCCGTCGAACGATTCTTTGCATGTGTTTTTTATCATTTTCTTGAAAAATCTCCTCCGCTAGCACTTGCAAAGCTATACTGCTATTCATTTTTAATTATTTATTTAAAATAAACACAATTTTAGAAAAACAAATTTAGCAATTTATTAAAATTACATCCGTAAATTAATTCACAATTGCAAATAAAATCACAATTACAAAATAAATGTCAAACACAAAGCAGCTGTTTATGAAATTCCCTTCCTCTAATTTACCAAATCCTCAAGTTTATAGAATAGGAGGATTTTTCCTAGGGAGCAAAAAATTTTAAAAGGGGAAAATTCCGTGAGGATTTACATAATTGGGCTGAATATCAACTCGGATGCTATTACCCAAGCTCTCACAGAGCTAGGAATAGAGCAGTCACTATGTCAATCAAGAATTTGCTTGAACGCAGAGCCATCACATCTACCATGGGGGAAGCACGCATTACCAGGTACGCCCGCAAGGGTACGCCACAAGGTGGTGTCCTATCCCCTCTGCTATGGAATGTGGCATTAAACGTCCTGCTTAGTGAACTGGAGTCCATGTGCGTCAATACTGTTGCATATGCAGATGATGTGGCAGTGACTATCTCGGGCTTCCATCTTGACACAATTAGGTACAGGCTGGAAGATGCACTCAGCGAGGTCTGTAAATGGTGCTCACAGAACGGCCTCAGCGTCAACCCAACCAAAACGGAACTAGTGCTCTTCACTAGAAGATACAAAATTCCCACCTTCACTCTACCCAAAATAAATGGCACTACACTAGCCCTATCGGATAAAGCCAAATTCTTAGGCATTATCCTTGATAATAAATTAACATGGAGAGACAATTTTCATGCTCGTGCAACAAAAGCCGTAGCGGCATTATATGTTTGCAAGAAAGCCATTGGTCCTACCTGGGGCATAAGTCCCAAGGGGATTAATTGGATATTTGAAACGGTCATCAAACCAACTCTTTTCTATGGTGTAACAATCTGGTGGAAAGCACTGGACTTGGCAACAAACCGACAGCGAATTGAGAGAACTCTCCGCTTAATGGCAATCATGATAACTGGTGCCCTTAGAACTACGCCCACAAATGCCCTTTTTGCTATGCTGGGCTGGCTTCCAGTCGATCTGTTGGCTAGGAAGCTAGCTCTACGCACTGCGGTGCGACTTAGTACAACTGACGCATGGAAATATCGACCATAGGGTCACGCTAGCATTGTAGAGACCATAGGAACTATCCCTGATCTCATCGACTATTGCATTCCAAGACCTTCCTTTTATAGAGCATTTAACTACTCTCTATCGGAGGACCTCCCCCCTACGGGTGTGTACACAACATCCCTCCTTACCCTGGAATGCAGGAAATCACTTAATACAGTGGCTAATTGTTCTAGTGTTACCCTTATTTGGGTACGGTGACACGGAGAAAACACAGGCAATCTCATCACTGACAATCTGGCCAGGAGAGGTACAGAGTTAGAGGCCGCTGAAATTGACAATTTCTGTGGTCTTCCGCTCTTGGCCTGCTGGAGGCGAATCGAGAAAGCCCTTATGCAAGAGGCACAAACAAGATGGTTTAATGAACCATCCTGTACCACAGCAAGGACCCTATGGCCTTGCATTGATATCAACAGAACCAAAAATCTGCTGAACTTTCCAAAACCGCAATTGCGCAATCTTGTGGCCACGGTCACGGGACTCTGCACCTTCGGAACCCATGCTAGACGCATGGGTCTACCATACAATGAGTATTGCTCCAGCTGCAATGACGAGGAAGAAGAAGAAAGCATCGCACACCTTCTATGCCTCTGCCCAGCTATGGAGGATCACCGCCTCCTCTTTCTAGGCAGCAGATCCTTCAGTACCCTCTCCGAGCTCTCAAATACGGAACTCGGTTGTATTAGCTCCTTCATCAGGAGCAGTGGATGGTTCGCCCAATAGGGGGCTCGACATCCTGGATGTTCTGCAAGAAAGCTCCTTGCTTTGGTTTTTCCCACCTGTTTCTGCTTTCTACTCTTCTCTTGCTCTTCTATGGTCTTCCCTCATCTACTCTTCTTCCGACTCTTCTAATCTCCTTTCCTCCATCACTCGTCTTCACTACAGGTAGCACAATGGGACCATATCAGGACCCAAGTGAGCTGGAATCTAATCTTCCATTTACCAGCAGCCTGCTAACGTAACCTAACCTAACCTACGAAAATTGTAAAGATGGACAATTGCACGCTGATGAGAGGTGTAGCGGCCTTGAAATCAGTACTGATACGTTCTGTTAAAAAATGATTGGATATAAATAATAATATTTTCCAACACAAAAAAACTTTAAGTAATTTTGAATTTTCATTAATTCAATAAAACTGAACTTGAGCCTGATAATATTACTTTTCAAATGTAAATTAATAAAAGTTCAAATAATAATTACGTTTATTCGTAATAATAATAATATAAAAATATTAATTCCGCTTGGGCACGAGCTATAAATACCCTAATAACAGGGGTCACAGTAATATGTGAATATCCCTAATATAGAGAAAAACAGAAAAAAAACGTTAATATACAAAGTAGAATACTTTGATGATAACGGACTATGAGTTTGTGTTGATTATTAGTTCCAAACAGTAATGAGGGAATTTCGTACTAACCAGCACTGTTTCATTGTAGAATAAAAATTTAATTAAAAATTAATTCTCATATTCTATTTCTGTTGAAAACTAGTTAAATAGTTGATATTCTTCTCAATTAGTATCCACTTTACGAATATTGTAAAGATGGACAATTGAACGCTGATGAGAGGTGTAGCGGCCTTGAAATCAGTACTGATACGTTCTGTTAAAAACTGATTGGATATAAATAATAATATTTTCCAACACAAAAAAACTTTTAGTAATTTTGAATTTTCATTAATTCAATAAAACTGAACTTGAGCCTGATAATATTACTTTTCAAATGTAAATTAATATAAGTTCAAATAATAATTACGTTTATTCGTAATAATAATAATATAAAAATATTAATTCCGCTTGGGCACGAGCTATAAATACCCTAATAACAGGGGTCACAGTAATTTGTGAATTTCCCTAATATAGAGTAAAAACAACAAAAACGTTAAAATACAAAGTAAAATACTTTGATGATAACGGACTATGAGTTTGTGTTGATTATTAGTTCCAAACAGTAATGAGGGAATTTCGTACTAACCAGCACTGTTTCATTGTAGAATAAAAATTGAATTAAAAATTAATTCTCATATTCTATTTCTGTTGAAAACTAGTTAAATAGTTGATATTCTTCTCAATTAGTATCCACTTTACGAAAATTGTAAAGATGGACAATTGAACGCTGATGAGAGGTGTAGCGGCCTTGAAATCAGTACTGATACGTTCTGCTAAAAACTGATTGGATATAAATAATAATATTTTCCAACACAAAAAAACTCTTAGTAATTTTGAATTTTCAAAAATTATTTATTCAAATATGAGTACAAAATTACTTTAACAACTGAATAAAACACTTGTTCCGCTGACAACACGTTGGCTTCGATTCAAAATGACTTTCATACTCTTAACGACACAATCAGAACATTCGTGTTAGCACAAAACAACAAGTGAATAAAACTGAATGTTTAAAACGAACGGTTGCGTAAAAAAGTTTTTTTGCATTTGAAGAAAAACGATTAGATCATAAAAATCGATGTGCATAATTAAATATGTCCGAAAATTTACCACTTGTTGCTGATGTCTGATACATACATATGTATGTATGTAGTTAAGGCACAATGTGTTCAAATTTCAATTTACTTTTTAGTCCTTAAAACAAGGACAAATATATCATCACTGTAATTAAAACAAATAATGCAAACTATTTTTTGTGTTAAAATTACTCTAACAACAACCTTATTTAAATCGTTTTCCAAAACATCATTAAAAACTAAAGGCATCTTAGTAATTTTCACATCGTTGTATTTAAACGTTTCTGTATTTCTTCCTTTGTCTTAGGTCCAACATTAGCTATTGGTGCAGGTTCCTTGGAGTTATTTTCATCAGCTGTACCATTTTTACTTTTATTAAGAGCTCGTTCAGCCTTTATGGTATCATACTCCTTAAGTTCAGCCAATTTCAGTGGTATGGATTGAAGCTCACGTTTCCGCATCTAAAGAAATTTATTAATATTTCATTGAACTTATAAAATAAAATAAAAATACCTTTTTTAAAATTTCCAAAGATTATTTACACATATACAACTATGTATGTATATTAGAATATGCAACTCTGCAACAACTTAATAAAATAAAAAGGCTTTTATGGCCAATAAATGAGTGGATATTTAATTATAGTTTTAGTTAATTTTCATAAAAATTTAAAATTCGTTTAAACACAGTTTCATTTTTCAGTCAAACTTAAAGTTCTTATTTAATTACGATGAAAATATGGTAGCACTACGTAATATAAAAAATTTCCCACAAATTTCCCAAAAAAAACAGCTGACTAGAGCAAATAAAGAAAAATCTAAAAAATATATTATTATTTTAGCTATAAATAAGAATAATTAAGAACTGCTGAAATGTTTTAAAAGAATAAGAGCAACTTTCAGAACGATTAAAATGGTAATAGCGAAAAAAGATGCCAAAATTTTATGCAACTTGTCAGCAGCCACAAATATTTTATATGCTTTTGTTCAAACAAGAAGAACAAGCAGTCAAAAACATATGGAAATTCGTAAAACTTATGTAGTGTTTAAACACATAACGTTGGCTATTTAATGTTGATTTAATATTGCAATGAAAAACAAAATTTTATATTTAAACGAGTTTTAAAAATAAATGAAAGATTATCATCCACCAATTTATTGGCCCTTAGTTTGTGTAAAATAAATCTACTCTAGTCAAAAATAGCTCAGTAGAACTTGAGGCTTAATCTAGTTTAGCTGCATTGCTCAAAAATTTCCTATCCAATGGATAATCAAAAAATAAGAAAAAAAATTATAAAAAAAATTTTTCGGTGAGGATTAGTTTCCGACTTATAGGCCTCCGAAGTCGCAATACAAAATTGTGATTATATGGTGAAAAGTATATTTATACAAGTACATGCATGAGTACAGCTGATCGTGTTTTTTTATAAATATTTTCATTGACTATTGTCAAAATTTTTTAATTTTTCTTTCTACACAATTTTCTTTAAGTTCTGTTTAGCAGAGCTGTAAAAGAATTATTAACATTTTGTTTTTAATTCAAAATGATTTACAAAAAGTTTAATTGATTAATTTTACACAAAATGTGAATTTAATTAAAACACGAATGCATTCCTCATGAAATAAAAATTCTCGCATGCATCCACATCACTAAAAAGATTAATTGATTTCAATTTTGAGTGAATTTATTCGTGATTTAAAAAAAAGCAGGAAAAAATCTAGTTTAGCGACGCAGCTCCAATTGAAAAAATATTACATAGGGCGATAGAAAATCGAAAAATAAGACGAAAATTTTATGTCGTAACTTTTCCGGAAACACATGGTTTTCGAGTTATTGGCCTTTGAAGTTTTCATACATACATACATGTGTACATTTTTCAACGTAATTATAATACCAATTTTGGCTTCGTTTGAAAGCTTTTTACTACATTTTAATGGATTGGATAAAATCTAATGATATTTAAAAAGATATACTGTTTTTTTTTGTAGTTATATTAAAATATAATAGATTAGTGTTAATTGCTGTCAGACTCTTCCTCCAGCGAACAATCTGCTGCCATAAATGTTAAATTTTCTATATCATTGTTTAGGTGTACAAGGTGGAGAATGTCATTAAGCCCGGCCGCAGGCCGGCTAAGCAGAAAATCTATTCTATATACCGCCGTGTCGGGAAATACCATTGACGAGAAAATTATTAAGTCCGTCCGAAGGCCGGCTGTGCACAGAAACATAGTGTATAAACACTTATATATGTATAAAATCTTCGGCTTAAATCTAGTTTAGTGACGCAGCTCCAAATGAAAAAAAAAATTACACGGGCGATAGAAAATCGAAAAATAAGACGAAAATTAATAGTAATAACTTTCTCGGAAACGCATAGTTTTCGAGTTATAGGCCTCTGAAGTTTGTATATATATCGCTCCTTTATTGCAACGTAGTCATATCTCAAAAAAACTCAAACGTGACAAAATGCATTTAAAGTTTTCAAAGCGTAAGCATTTATATGGACGGCTTGAGCATGTAAGCGGTTATAACTTGGGTTTAAATAGAGATATGTTTATGCAAATTTTTTTACAAATAAAGAAGGTATTGAGAAACTCTTTTTCGTCAGTAACTGCAAAATTTTGTTTTTTTAGATATGACTATGTTGCAATAAAGGAGCGATATGTGCGATTTCCCTTTGCATTTCTCTACGTATAAGGACAATTTTGGTATCATTTGAAAGCTTTTGACTAGATCTATATGAATTTGCACATTTTCTATTTAAAGTTTGAAATCTTTAGGTGTCAAAGCAGTTTTTTAGATTGTCTGCATAGCCGGCCTTTGGCCGGGCTAAATGATTTTCTCCACCATGGTATATCCCGACACGGCGGTATATAGAATAGATTATCTGCATAGCTGGCCTTTGGCCGGGCTTAATAATTTTCTCCACCATGGTATTTCCCGACACGGCGGTATATAGAATAGATTATCTGCATAGCTGGCCTTCGGCCGGGCTTAATGATTTTCTCCACCATGGTATATCCCGACACGGCGGTATATAGAATAGATTATCTGCATAGCCGGCCTTCGGCCGGGCTTAGTGATTTTCTCCACCATGGTATTTCCCGACGCGGCGGTATATAGAATAGATGTTCTACATAGCAGGCCTCTGGCCGGGCCTAATGCTTTTTTCTCCAAATTGTACACCAACACAATGATATAGAAAATATAATATTTATGACATCAGATTGTACGCTGGAGGAAGTGTTTCACAGATATTATCCACACTAATCTATTATATTTTAATATAGGTTAGCAGGTTGCTGGAAATTAGATTCTAGCCCAGTTGGGTCCAAAAACAATAATATTTTTTTTAAATATCACTAAATTCTTCTGTATTTTAACAAATTCATATAGATCTAGTCAAAAGCTTTCAAATGATACCAAAATAGGCCTTATACGTTGAGAAATGCAAAGGGAAATCGCACATATACATATATACAAACTTCAGAGGCCAATAACCCGAAAACTATGCGTTTCCGAGAAAGTTACCACTATTAATTTTCGTCTTATTTTTCGATTTTCTATCGCCTGTGTAATTTTTTTTTTTCATTTGGAGCTGCGTCACTAAAGTAGATTTAAGCCCAAGATTTTATATATAAGTGTTTATACACTATGTTTCTGTGCCCAGCCGGCCTTCGGACGGACTTAATAATTTTCTCGTCAATGGTATTTCCCGACACGGCGGTATATAGAATAGATTTTCTGCTTAGCCGGCCTGCGGCCGGGCTTAATGACATTCTCCACCTTGTACACCTAAACAATGATGTAGAAAATTTAACATTTATGGCAGCAGATTGTTCGCTGGAGGAAGAGTCTGACAGCAATTAACACTAATCTATTATATTTTAATATAACTACAAAAAAAAACAATATATCTTTTTAAATATCATTAGATTTTATCCAATCCATTAAAATCTAGTAAAAAGCTTTCAAACGAAGCCAAAATTGGTATTATAATTACGTTGAAAAATGTACACATGTACTATGTATGTATGTATGTATGAAAACTTCAGAGGTCAATAACTCGAAAACAATGCGTTTCCCGGAAACTTACCACAATAAATTATCGTCTTTTTCGATTTTCAATCGCCCTATGTAATTTTTTCCATTTGGAGCTGCGTCGCTAAACTAGATTTAAGCCCAATTTTGAACTGGAACTTCGGAGGCCCATAAGTCGGAAACTAAGCCTCGCCGACAAATATTTTTATTTTTTGATTCTCTATCGGATAGGAAATTTTAGTTCATTTTTGAGCAATAAAGCTAATCTAGACTTATTCCGAACTTCAGATAATTGAGAATAAAAATATTAGAACTTTTACCAACAGTCAATGAAAATACGAAACAATGTATACGCAGTGTAGCCAGGTAAATATTGTCAAATGTCCCCAAATTAAAGAGTGTTGTCCCCAAAAATCCCCATTTTAAAACTGGAAATCCCCATTAAATATATGTATATTAAGCATCATAAAAAACAATTTTTTTATTAATTTTATTACATACATTTACTAACTTAATGCATTCGTATGTGCTCAATGGAACTTTTGAATCCGTAGAATATTTTAATATTCCATACACGGAATCAAATTTATTCTTTTTTCTATGCTTTCAACTTGTAAATTTATAAATAACTCAAAATTTTCTATACTCTCAGTATATATTTTAAGCATTTCTTTTGCTAGTACAGTTAAATAATCTAAAAAAAATTTGTTTGACATCCTTCTGCTTCTAATTCCTTTGAACATTCTATGCCAACATCAATTTCAGCAACAGCCAAATTACTTTCTTTATGCTCAATTAGTATATCCATTTTGGCAATATCGAATTCAATAAATTCTGGTTTTAAATATTACGAACAAATTGTTAGAAAAACAAACATCCTCAATACCATCGCCTTGAAATAATCGAAATATGGGGAAGAAAAACGCCAAGATACATAAACATATATGTATGTAAATATATGTATGAAAGAAAATGGTAAAATAAAGCAAAATTGATAATAGGTATACTGAAAATGAAAAAATCCCCAAATCCCTCCCCACGATAATCTGTCCAAAAATCAACTAAAATCCCCAATTTGGGGACCAATCCCCTACCTGGCAACACTGTGTATACGAAAAAACAAAAGAATTCAGCTGGACCAAGGCGAATTTATCATGAATTTGCCTTGAGCTGGACAAGGCGAATTCGCCTTGGAGCTGGACACTTGCAAGGCGAATTCGCAAGGTAAATTCGCCTTGGACACTTGTAATCGCGGTCAAGGCGAATTAATTACATTTTGGTTCATTTTGTGACATAAAACTCAAGGCGAATTTAATTCGCATTGAAGAAACTGAAGTTTTTTAAAGCGAATTTAGCCGAGTCTATCTGTTAATGCGAATCAATTATCAGGGGGATGCAGTATCGAACTCGAGCGCATTTATTTAATACCCACACTGTCAAATTTGGTACATATTTTCGGTCGCCATTCTTATGTAATTTTTTAGGCAAGGCGAGTTAATTCGCCTTGGGCTCTAATCACAGGTATCCAGATATGAAAAAAAAAATTGGACTTGGATCATATTTTATTTGTCATAAGTAGGCTTGCCACCCGTACTTTATAATAAAGTATTGTACGTTTTTTGATTAATTGTACTCTTTACTTTATAGAAACAATAGAGTACACCCAATTCTCTTTTTACACGATAGATACGTTCCCAATAAATTCGTGTAAAAAAAATTCGTGTAAAAAAAGATACTAGCCAAAGATGAAAATAGTAGATTGGTTCCAGACCTAAAAAATAACGTAAAAGTATAATAAATTAATAATAATTAATATTACATAAATAATATTACAGGTGATTTATGTGACATTGTGACAGGGCTACCAATATACAATAGTTAAGAAATAGTTATAATTAAACACAATTCTGATTTTCAATTATAATTAAGAATGCAGCGATTTGGAAATTATTTAAAACTTACCTGTTATTGAGTTGATAAATTTGTAATTTTTTATAAAAAGAATTTGTAGAATATTTAAAATCGTGTTAAAACAAAACAATTCGTGTAAAAAGAGAAAAATGTTAACTTTTTAACTCATGTTAAATGAAAATTCGTGTAAAAATAATTCGTGTAAAAAGAAAATTAGGTGTACACCAAAATACTTTATTTCGCATGATTTGATTTATCTACAATTCAAAATAGATGCGGGTTATATTAGTCATTTGTTGACGTTTTTTTACAGTGGCGATTTTTTATTAAGAATAAATAAACGGGGAAAAAATAATGAATTTTTGAGGGGATTTTCCAGGTAAAGACATAGAAATAACGTCGATTTTGGGAACTAAAATCGGGAAAGTATATACTTCATCCTTAGGATTTTTCCTGGGCAATACAGTCTTTCGTGCTAAAAATCAATTCGCTTATTTTGTTGTTTGGGGTATAGATTTTGATAATTAATGGGTCTGTATGCTCGCGAAAGCCTGTATTGGACAGAATAAATCCGCAACACTTTTTTTTGCCAATTTGGAAAAGGTGGGATTACTCGGGAACGGCCCCTTTGATTTTTAACACGATTCGCTTATTTTGTTCATTAAGGTTTATATTTTGATAATTAATGTGTCTGTATGCGTGCGAAAGCCTGTATTGGACAGGATAAATCCGCAACGGCTTTTTTTTTTGGCCAATTCGGAAAAGATGAGATTACTCGCCAATGGCTCGATTGTTTTTAGCACGATTCGCTCATCTTGTTCATTGAGGTCTATATTTTCATAATTAATGGGTCTGTTTGCGTGCGAAAGCCTGTATTGGACAGGATAAATCAGCAACGCTTTTTTTTTGTCAATTTGGTAAAGATTTTTAGCACGATTCGCTTATTTTGTTCCTTAAGGTCGGCGAAAGCCGGTATTGACCAGTATTACTCCCTAAGGTCTTAATTCCTAAAAGCGATGATATGTTTAATACTTTGACCGGAAAATCGCCCGAAAATACCTTAATTTTTTTACATGTTTCTTAAATATATCGTCGATAATTTGTCGATTCTAACATGGCGAATTATTATTGAACCATGGTAATGATCAAGGCAAATTCATACTAATTTCATAATAAATTCGCCTTAGTAATGATAAAACTTAAAGGCGAATTTGCCATGAATTCGCCTTGGCTCAAGGCAATTTCATAAATTCGCCTTGTTATCTCCCACCCTATATTATAGAGGTGTCAAACTATCGATAGTGGCACCATCGATAGTTTAAAAAAGTATTTCGATTCTAATATCAAAACTTAAACAAACTATCGATATACAATTGATCGATATATCAACGATACTATCGCGATAGTATCGAAGTGGTTTTTCTCACAGAATATTTTTATTTCATCTAAGTAATACATACATACATATATACCTATTATGTTTTTATATACATATGTATGTACATATTCTAAATCAGTGAAGGGCACACACATACTTTCTCATATGTGTTGGTGTGGGAAGCAGCAAAAAACGAACAACGGTCAATAAGAATACACTCGAAAAATTTGTCTGTTGCGAAAAGTAAAATACATTTCTTGCCTTTTAGTATTTTTAGTTGATTTGAAGTTTTTTTCAATTATACTTTTTATGTTAATAAAATAATAACGAAAACAATATTCATTTAATAATAAACTAGTTACACAACGAATGAAATAAAATATAATATTTAATAAGTAAAGAAATATCGAGAAAACATAATAAATAAAAATAAAATTTATTAAAAACGAAGCCCTCAAGCTTGATAATTTGTTAAATTCGATAATTAAAATAAAAAGTTCGAATAAAAACAATATTATAAAAAAAAATCATTTTCCCATTCTTCATTGAACATTTTGCTTTGAGTATAAACAAAAAATTGTAGAGCTAGGTCTTACTCAAACAAGTGCTGATCAGCGACTGGTTTGATATAATGATGAAACAGAACTGGGGCTTGAGGTTTTTCTTCATACAATTTGGCATATAAAAGACGCGGCTGAAAGCAGTCGTGAGTTTTTTTTATTTTGCCAGCGACTTTTCTTATGCTCTCACTCTCAGAGTAAAATGCTCTCAACAATGCTACCACACTTTTATTATATTTCATACAATTTGTAAACAAAACTAAAGAAAAATAAGAACAAAAGAAAATAAAAAAAACATTTGAAAGAGCAATATATTTATAATTTTTTACATTTGTAAATAAAATGAGTGATATTGTCGAAAAATTAATTGCAGAAGTGCATAAACATGATTTCATATATAATTTGCAGTCATCAATGTACAAAAACAAGACTTGTGGATAAAAATTGGAAATGTGAATGAAGTTGAAGCCGACGCTTCAATTATGGGCCTCTTTTCTCTGAGAGGCGTTTTTGCTTGAAGTTATAAAAAAAATATAATTCTCCCATTCTTCATTGAACAAAAAATTGTAAAGCGAGGTCTTACTCAATCAAATGCTGATCAGCGACTGGTTTGAGTTACTTTGACGAAATTATAACAAAGCAACAACCGAACGTTAATTGTCATAAGCTACACGAAGATGCTTATACTATGTTCACACGGAACATGCTTCGATCTCTATTCATGCTTCACGCCTCAATCATGAGCGAAGCAACATGCTTCGCCATACAAAATTTTGAGAGGGAAGCATGTAGATTCATATTGAATCTACTTGCGAAGCATGAAAAATTGCTGTCTTCTCTAAATTTTATCGGAATTTATCGGAAGTTTATCCGAACTAGCTGCAAAAAAGCAACAAAAACTTAAATTAAAAGTGAAAAATTGAATTAAAACTATAAAGATATAACAACAATGGAAACAAAAAATAGGTTTGTGCGTTTCCAAAAATGCATAATAGTTTTAACTTATATTTTTTTGTACATTTTAGATTTTATTTGTAATTAAAAAGAGAACTGTCAAATCAAAGCCAGTGCATGAGTCGTATAAACAGATAGATTCATAAACATGCTTCAGAAAGCGAAGCAAGTGCTTCATCTTGTCGTGTGAACATAGTATTATAGTATACGTGTGCATTAGGGTGGGTCAATTTGTTCGGGACCGAAAAACATGACAAAGCGTATAGCAAGGTCGTAATCTACGGAAAATTCTAAGAACTTTTCCCAAAGAAACCATGGTTCTAAAATCAAAATCGAGCTTCCGGTTTTTTAAGAGAAAATTTGGTGCTCAGGACTATTGTTATTTTAACATAAACCTCCAAAACCATTATTTGGGTAAATAATTTTCTATAAATGAGCACAAATATAGAAAGCTGAGAAAATTTTCTTTAAAATAAGCCCTGTTCCAGCGTTACAGGTCAACTATTCACCAATTCCAATGAATATTTCTAAAAAAATAGCACTATTTTCGGATTTTTTTGGAAATATTCATAATTAGGAATACGTACCAAGAGAAGAGTGGGTGGGACCACGCCCCTTTTTAGGAAAATATATTTTATTTTATAACGAGGGGGTAGTGAAGCACACCGGGTTCAGCTAGTTGATTATAAAAACAAAAACAATTTTTTAAATTTTGAAGACATTTATTTAGGAATATTTGCCAGAGAAGTAATGGAAGAAGCACAAATAAATGCAAAAGAAAATATGATAGTAGTAATAATTGTGTTAATTTTTATATAGAGCTTTTGTGATCAGATATTATCAAGATTTGATTTTGAAAATATATATAAAGCTCTTGGCCAAATTAATCCATTTAATATTATTAATGAAGAACAAGGTTGGTTTTCTGAAATTATAAAAGAATTTTTCATTTTGTTGAAGAAAGTGAAAGCCAAGTGCTAGAAACTGAGTTCAGACAATTAAAATTATTGTCCTGATAAAAACATATAGCTATTGGATTTTTGGAAAGAATATATGAGATGCAAACTAGGGATTCTAGTCTTTTGTTCCTAGTTTTGAATAAATTTATTACAAAAGTCCTAGTTTTACCACATTCTTCAGCAAATGTATAAATAATATTTAGCCAGGTAAACATAAATAAGACTAAAGTAAGAAATTCAATGAAAAAGTCGCCTTTGGAAGCAATATAATATACAAAATATTATTTAAAGCTAGACAGATGTAGCTGCTATGATCTCACAGTTGTACCTGAATTAATCAACATGTTTAATTGCACCATATATTTGTAAAATATATTATACATACATATATGTATATTTACAATGTACATATTTTCTTTAAAAATTATATTTTTATTGTATAAATTTTATTGTAGTTTTTATACATTTTTAGAAAAAAATGTTTCCAAAAATGATACTTAAAATGCATATTTTATACTATGTTCACACGGAGAGAAATTATAGAGGTTCGCGCTTTCAGTTTTGGTTCGCGGGCCAACCTTGATTGAACCTACATGTTTCACCATACAAAATTTTGAGAGCGAACCTACGTGTTTCATTTTGAACCTTGTTGCGAACCCGTATAATTTACTATCATCTCTAATTTTGATAGCAAATTATCGCTAAATTATCTGAACTAGTTGCCCAAAATTATTATTACATTGAAACTATGTAGGTAAACACAAACTTAATTCGCAAATTTCAACATATTTTGTAAATTTATGTTTCTTTCTTTATCTGTTTTAAGTGCATGAAAATATAGAACACTTAATGAATAATTTATACAGAACATGGGGCTGATTACAGCAGTCAATCACGAGCGAGATTTACTCGAACTATCGATATACATATTTTACTTTTTACTATGTTCACACGAACAGCAATTATAGAGGTTCGCGCTCAAATTCTTGGTTCGCGGGCCAATCTTGATTGAACCTACATGTTTTGCCATACAAAATTTTGAGAGCGAACCTACTTGTTTCATTTTGAACCTTGTTGCGAAACCGTATAATTTACTATTATCTCTAATTTTGATAACAAATTATCGCTAGTTTATCTGAACTAGTTGTCCAAAATTATTTTAACAAAGAAAAACAAGTGTTAAGTGCTAAAATCACGGAGCGAACCTAGTGTTTCAGTTCGTCGTGTGAACATGGTATTACTACATTGGAAAAAAAATAACTTAAGGATTGAATTTTTTCCATACAATGTATATATGTATATACATTTCATAGTAGTGAAAAACATTCAATCTATTTACATGTGATTTTATTGTGAATTCTGATTGAAGTATCTGATCTCTGTATTTAAAGAATGCTGTTTTTTTAATAAGATTTGTTTATTTAAAAGTTTTGTTATATTTTGCTTTGTTGAAATAAGTTTTCTTGGTAAAAAAGCTGTTTTTTTCAATTGACGTTTTTATGACAATTTCAATAAGCTATATTGACTATAATGACGATTTTTGCCCAAAAATATGACGATGTTACCTCAAAAAATCTGGCAGCTATGTACGTGTGTCGACGTCGCGCAAACAGAATTTTCTTGCTATACACGCGTGTATAGCATTTCAAAAAATGCCCTTCACTGTTCTAAATAAATGATCTAGTTAAAAAAAATAAACAAAACAAAATGGAACTTTAATTCTTAGTTCAATAAATAAGAAAATTAAAATTATTTTATTTCTATAATTAAAAATCTCCGTCATCCAGTTATTTTTGTTAATAAAAAGCAACATATCAAAATTTTTTCTTTTAATTTTGTATATCGTCGATTACAATTGCCGATAGTATCGGTAGTTTCTAAAAATATCGAATGTTTTCAATGTTCACACGGAACATGCTTCGCTCTCTATTCATGCTTCACACCCCAATCATGAGCGAAGCTACATGCTTCGCCATACAAAATTTTGAGAGCGAAGAATGTAGATTCATATTGAATCTACTTCCGAAGCATGAAAAATTGCTGTCTTCTCTAAATTTTATCGGAAGTTTATCTGAACTTTATGCAAAAAACACAACAAAAACTGCAATTAAAAGTGAAAAATTGAATTAAAACTAGAAAGATAAAACAACAATGGAAACAAAAAATATGTTTGTGCATTTTTAAAAATGCGTAAAAATTTGAACTTATTTTTTTATGTCCATTTTAGATTTTATTTGATATTAAAAAGAGAAATGTCAAATCGAAGCAAGTAAATGAGTCGTATGAACAGCTAGATTCATAAACATGCTTCAGCAAGCGAAGCAAGTGCTTCATCTTGTCGTGTGAACATAGTAAAAAATATTGGCAAAAAAATATCGATAGTCTCCAAAAAAATTAAATATCGATAGTATCGATAGTACTGTTGATATTTTGACACCTCTACTATATTATTAATTCGCCTTGGCGAGTGTTAAGTTTATTGACGTACAAAATTAGTGTATTAAACACGGAATTAAGAAACTTTTGCTAAATCACAAAGGTTATTAAATATAATTCGTTTTGCGAACTGTAAATGTATTACATCGCAAAAGTTTGTGTGCGTGAGTTAATGTATGGAAAAAGGAAGCAAAAAAATATACATACATATGTATAATGAAAAATGGCTTAATAAATGCAACATGATCCCCGAATATTCAAACTATGTATTGCCAATTATTGCTTAAATCTAGTTTATTGACGCAGCTCCAAATGAAAAAATACATAGGGCAAAAGAAAATCGAAAAATAAGACGAAAATTTAATATGGTAACTTTCTCGGAAACGCTTAGCTTTCGAGTTATTAACCTCTGAAGTTTTTATATACATATGTATAGGTATGTATGTATGTGCGATTGCCCTTTGCATTTCTCAACGTATAAAACCAATTTTGATTTCGTTTGAAAGCTTTTGACTAGATTTTAATGGATTTGTTAAAATACAAAAGATTTCAGTGATATTAAAAAAAAAATCATTGTTTTTCGAACCAAGTGCTAACCTATATTAAAATATAATAGATTAGTGTGGATATCTGTCAAGCTCTTCCTCCAGCGTACAATCTGATGTCATAAATATTATATTTTCTATATCATTGTTTTGGTGTACAAGGTGGAGAACGTCATCGAAGGCCAGCTACATAAGTATGTAGAAAAACTATTCTATATACCGCCGTGTCCGGATGTACCATGGTGGAGAAAAGCAGTAAACCAGGCCGAAGGCCGGCTATGCAGAAGATCTATTCCATATACCGCCGTGTCGGGATATACCATGGTGGAGAAAATCATTAGGCCCGGCCAAAGGCCGTCTATGCAGAACATCTATTCTATATACCGCCGTGTCGGGAAATACCATGGTGGAGAAAATCATTAGGCCCGGCCGAAGGCCAGCTATGTAGAAAATCTATTCTATATAACGCCGTGTCGGGAAATACCATGGCGGAGAAAATCATTAGGGCCGGCTATGCAGAAAATCTATTCTATATACCGCCGTGTCGGGATATACCATGGTGGAAAAAATCACTAAGCCCGGCCGAAGGCCAGCTATGTAGAAAATATATTCTATATACCGCCGTTTCGAGATATACCTTCGGGGAGAAAATCAGTAAGCCCGGCCGAAGGCCGTTTATGCAGAAAATCTAAAAAACTGCTTTCACACCTAAAGATTTAAAAATTTAAATAGAAAATTTGCAATTTCATGTAGATCTAGTCAAAAGCTTTGAAATGATACCAAAATCGTCCTTATACGTTGAGAAATGCAAAGGGAAATCGCACATATTTATTGTATATAAAAACTTCAGAGGCAATTAACTCAAAAACTATGAGTTTCCGAGAAAGTTACCACATCAAATTTTCGATTTTCTATCGCCCTATGTAATTTTTTTTTCATTTGGAGCTGCGTCAATAAACTAGATTTGTTCCCCAATTATTAGAAACCATCAAACAACACTTAAAGGTTAAAGTTTTTTTTTAATTATTTAATGCCTCAAGAAAATTTTCAAATGATAACAGTTAAGAGTTTCTATTAAAAGTTAAATGAATTAAATAATAAACGTGAGGTAAAATACCACCTTGCTGAATTGGATAAATTCTATTTGCAAACTAACATAAATGTCTTTTCATTTGTGTATACATATGTATGTATGTGTATATGTATTACAATTTAAAGCTTTCGTAATTTAATGATATTCGTGTCTGTCATGAGTTCCGAATGTTTTTTTTTTTTTTTTTTTTTTTTTTTTTTTTTTTTTTTTTTTTCTTTTAAGTAGTATTTTATTAATACTTTTGAAAATTATATATCATTTAATAACTTTACAGAAATTTAGCTCTTCTATATATTAAAATTTTTAATAAATGATGATAATTTTTTTCTAAATGTGTTGTTATTAGTTTCGTTTTTGACATCAATTGTCATCTTGTTGTAAATGCTTAGTCCTTTATAAAATAGCGATCTTTGCATCGCGCTGGTGTCTGCTCGTTGTATCCTGAAATCTAAAGCATTTCTCAGGTTATATGGTTGAACTTCCCCAACATATCTTTTTTGCTCGATCAAATATTCAGGAGCATCTCCAATTTTTATTTTTTGAATAAAGTTTATTGTATTTAGTGCTAGTCTTTTGTGTATTTTAAGCCATTTTAAATCACTCAGCATAAAGGTTACTGAAGCAAATCTGTTTAGTTTTAATATTGCACGCATTGCCTTATTTTGTAAATTCTGTAGTCTGGTTATTTGTGTATCTGTACAGCATGTGTATAAAACTGTTGATCCATACTCGAAATGTGGTTTAATAATTGTATTATATATGTTTATTGCCGTAATTTTAGATAAGCTGTTTCTTATTCGTTTAAAAAATCCGATTTTTTCCCGATTTTTTTACATATGTATTCAATGTGTTCTTTAAATTTTAAGTCATTGTCAATTATAATGAAAATTTCCGAATCACAAAATAGAATATTTGTTGTCCGCAATCCACATATTTTTCAACTTTTTCGAAATTATTGTCGAAAGGCAATTTATAAACGCTTATGCAAGAATGCAGTATATGGGTATTTCCATGGTTGCGCACGTGGCAGTCGCACATATTCAACATGAAGAAAATCAAACTAAGGCCCAAATATTTTTTTCTTGATTTAGGTTTTTGGGAAGCAATTTTAGAGCTCTTTATTTAGTGGAAAGCATGGGTGCTGTAAGAGTCGGGGTCCTGACATATTAGTCAACAAAAGCTGTTGCGTGACGTGACAAAAAATAGAAGTGGTTTTTTTCTACATTTACTAGAGTGCAAAAACCAGCGAAATAAGCTAAAAACTTTTATGTAACTTATTTGGATATTATATTTATATTTAGCTTTATTTTCATAACTGTTTTTATTGATGTTTTTATGTTTAGTTTTATTGATACAAGCCATAATATGAAGCGTGACGTGACATTGCGTTACGTGACTTTTTTCCCTTCTGATAAACTCGAATAATTTTTGATGTAGTTTGGTTTTAAAGTTTTAATTCAACGAAAATAAATGAAAAATCAACTTCAGGTCAATGTAAGGTACATAAGAATAAAAAAATATAGTTAAAAAAGCTTATTTATTATATATCTCTCTTTGACGAAATTGCGGTTCGAGCTACTTTTATTTCTAAATCTTCTTCGCATGATAAGTAGTGAAGTTTCTGCATGCCTGAAGTACTCGGCACTTCTTTCCATTTTTCCGTTAACGGTGGGGAAAGTCTTACAATTTCGTCTGCACTTATAAAAGTTAAATTAATCCCATTTTACTAACATTTTTCTCATTATGGGTGTTAAGATAAGGTATAAATTCTTAAAAATAACAAAATTTGCGGTAGACCTTTTTGTGGAAATACCCATATACATCTCCTTTTCCATGTGTCATTATCAAACATATGTATAAGTATTGGTTTTTATTTCCGAATTAAGTAGATAAGATATCAAACTTAAGTTCAAAAAAGATTTTTTCAATTTAAATTAGTTTTATTGTGTAATAAATGAGATTCTATTTATAAAAAGAAAAAGTTGTTCGGAAGTGAATGTCAGGACACCAAAATATTCGGAAAAGATTCACTTTCACACGGATGTGAAACTCATGACAGACACGATTGAAACGATTTAATTTTTAAACCATAATTATATTCCGGTATGTTCTACATTCCGAGTGAAATTTTCACTTCTAAATTGTTCAAAGCATTGTTGGTAAAAATAAAAATTTACTGCAACAATGCTTTGACAATTCAGAAGTGAAAATTTCACTCGGAATGTAGATCAGAAAGGATTGACTATGATTATGTTTTTGTAGCGGTCAAAGTATATTTATACAAGTATGTACATATTGCAAGAGCACAGCTGGACGTGTTTTTTAATACATATTTTCATTGCCTATAGTCAAAATTTTTTATTTTCTTTTTACACAATTTTCTTTAAGTTCTGCTGAGCAGATCTGTAAAGTAGTGATTAAAATTTTGTTTTTAATTCAAGTGATTTACAAAAAGTTTAATTGATTAATTTTACACAAAATGTGAATTGAATTAAAACACGAATGCATTCCTCATAAATTAAAAATTCTGGCATGCATTCACATCACTAAAAAGATTAATTGAATTAAATTTTAAGTGAATTTATTGGTGATTTAAAGAAACAATTTTCGGCTTAATCTAGATTAGCGACGTAGCTCCAAATGAAAAAGAAAGTTTTAAAATGGGGATTTTTGGGGACAACACTCTTTAATTTGGGGACATTTGACAATATTTACCTGGCTACACTGCGTATACATTGTTTCGTATTTTCATTGACTGTTGGTAAAAGTTCTAATATTTTTATTCTCAATTATCTGAAGTTCGGAATAAGTCTAGATTAGCTTTATTGCTCAAAAATGAACTAAAATTTCCTATCCGATAGAGAATCAAAAAATAAAAATATTTGTCGGCGAGGCTTAGTTTCCGACTTATGGGCCTCCGAAGTTCCAGTTCAAAATTGGGCTTAAATCTAGTTTAGCGACGCAGCTCCAAATGAAAAAGAATATATAGGGCGATAGAAAATCGAAAAATAAGACGAAAATTTAATGTGGTAACTTTCCCGGAAACGCATAGTTTTCGAGTTATTGGCCTCTGCAGTTTTCATAAGTATGTATGTGCGATTTCCCTCTGCATTTTTCAACGTAAAAGACCAATTTTAAAAGCTTTTGACTAGATTTTAATGGATTTGTTAAAATACAAAAGATTAGAAAAAATATTGTATGTATGTATATATATTAAGATATAACAGATTAATGTGGATCAGGGATCGAAGCCGATCGGCTCAAAGCCGGCGAAAATTCTTCAGCCGCAGCCGCCGTCGATATCTCCGGCTCACGGCTGAGCCGAAAATTAAAAATTTTTTTTTTATGGGTCGTTTATGGATCGCAACAAAACAACTGATAATTAGTGGTTGGCAGAAAAACACTAAATAGCAACTGAAAATGTCAGCTCTCAGTTGCCATCCGTAATACAATTCTCAGCAACTGGCCATGGCCGAACAATTAGGTCTGCGCAAGACGCCATATGGTTTTTTGTAGGGTTGTGTTTTGACCGTTAAATAATGATAAAGTTTATAATATTGTCATAAGTTGTTTACATTTTTGGCCGCCATCATGAATATTTTAATACATATTTTAGTACATATTCACTGACTCATCAATATTATTGGGCACTTCCAGTAAAGCTAGAGAGCTGAAACTTGGTAAAAAGGTAGGTCTTGGTGAGAAATTAACCAGAAAAGTCTGAAAACAGGCTCTTTGCACCCGGAGGGGACTAGGGTGCCCCTTCCTTGTATGGGGCACTATCAGTAGAGCTGACGAGAAATTAACGAAAATGACTTTTAAACGGGCACTTTTCATATGGGTTGACTATGGTGTCCCTTCTTTGTATAGAGCACTTCCAGTATAGCTGGAAAGCTAAAATTTCGTACACAGGTAGGCCCAGATAACCAATACATATAAATATTTCTACAAAAACAAATTAGAAAACAGAAGTGAGATCCGCACAAAAACACAAATGTGAAAATAAGGCCAAGATCCTATCCAAAATATTTCGGCCGTAAAAAGTACTGAGGGGTTATTCTGGATTGCGATGCGATAGCAAATGCGATGCGAAAGCTATCTAATTTACATTGTTTTCGCATCGCATTTGTTTACGCATCGCAATCCAGAATAACCCACCTAATATCAAAATAATACTGAATAAATATGGCTGCCTTCTTAATGGTGGAGTTACATACCACAGCACAACGCGTACAACGCGTTGAAGTAGATCTTCTTTCTACTTTTGTAAGAATCCTACACGACACTCAAAGCGATCAGCTGTTTCTGATAGCCGTTTTAATGCAGTGATGGGAAAGTTGTTACGATCGTACTTTTTTTTACACTATTTACTGTGGTACTCCCCCTATACATTTGATACTCTAATACACATATATTAATTTTTATATATAAAAATTACCCTCATTCATTCCTCAGCAAATGTAAAAAGATTTTTATTTAACCAAAATTTCATAATAAATAATCAAAGGAACAAGATTTATTGACAATATTATCTTATTGCTGCTCGGAAGACATTGGTAATGGTGTTATTTGCCAGGAGTGCGGGACCGTAACATGCGTAACTGCCGCATGACTTTACATCCCGAAGTAAAACGAGGTCCTCAACTCTATCTAAACCATATTGATTCTTCTACGAATCTCTTCCAATCTACGAAGTTGCAATAGATCTAATTTAAAAAACTGTACACACATGCGTCCTTTACACACGTCCTTGAACTTGAATTGTCAAATCGTGGACAGATGAAAAACGTATGTTCGACATCTTCCATAAAATTATCACCACATCTTGAACAAAACGGGACACTGGCATGTCGGAAACGATTTAAATTAGACCTTAAACATCCATGTCTACTCAAAAACTGTTATACACACATATGTGTGTTCCCACAAATCGATAATTTACTAATGCAACGTCATAACTCCAAAAAATCCATTACGAGATAATTGCAGTTGAGGTTTTTGATTTGTTCTCACCATCTAGAAAAATTTCTGACTTATTCTCTTAAAACCTTGAAAGTACAAAAGACATAAAGAAAAAAGTTATACACAATATAAATTTGAAATTTTGAGGTATAACGTTGTATTAGTAAATGCGCGATATGTACATATGTTCCTAGATATGTTCGTGTGCGCTTTATATTCTGTATATATATATATATATATATATTTTTTTTTTTTTTTTAATCAATTTTATATAATTCTTTTAATAAAATTAAAATTTAAAAACAAAATAATTTTTGGTACTCTGTGCATCAAAAAAGTACTCAACAAAATTTCTTTTGGTACCGAAATACAAATAATGTTTTCCATCACTGTTTTGATGGTTATTTTGCTGCACAAAACGCGTCGTATGTAACCAGCATTACCGTTCGATTTTTTCAAAAAGTACCAAAAAAGGGGATATTTACGAAAAAAGTGGCACCAAAAACAAGATTTAAAGAAATAAAGTGGCTGTTAGTGCTTAGGCTCATTTGCCTTGCCTAACGGAATAAATAGGTTAAGGATAAAAGGCGCTAATAGGTTGGAAGTTCACCAAACTATTATAGAGTAGATTTATAGAATACTAAAGTTATTGAAGTGTTACACAAAAATAACTTGTGGACTAACGAAAAACGCAGGTTGATTGATTGATCAGTTATGACAATTTTTATTGAAAATTCAAAATTATTTATACTAAAAGCTAAAGAAAAAACATAAACAAAAAATGTAATGAAATTAAATTGCAATTTATAAAATAAATAAATAAAGTGCAATGTAGACAAAATAAAATAAAAGAAAGAAATATTTGCTGGTAGCCGGAAATCGTTCATTCATATGTTGTCGTTATAATAAATTTTTCTCACACGTTCAGCTCCAGCAGAATAAAAGACAAATATCCAATTTCATTCTGTCTGGAACTAAACGGTAACGACAAAAAAAAAAAAAAAAAAAAATAAACCCCAAATAAAAAAATGAAATAAGAGCCAAATTTTTCATTTAATCAAATAAACCCCAAAAAAATGAAATAAGAGCCAAATTTGTTAACCTGATGAAGTAAGCTTAAGAAGAAATCATGAAATGCAAGAATTTTATCCTCTAAATTATATCGAACACCGGCTTCGCGTTCCAAGCATTCGCGGCATAACCGGCCTACGGCCGGGCGCAAGAAATTTATTCTCTATGCTATATCGAACACCGGCTTCGCATTCAAAGTACTCTCTGCATAACCGGCCTACGGGCGGGCGCAAAGAATTTATCCTCTATGGTATATCGAACACCGGCTTCTTATTCAAAGTACTCTCTGCATAACCGGCCTATGGCCGTACGCAAGGATTTTATTGTCAAATTCTATAGCGAATTGTTGTGGCGTCAGTTCAGAGGGACTTATTCTACCATGATATGTATCGGTTAGCAGATTCATTATGGCCTTTAGCATTGTTTGCACATTGTCTGCAATAACAATTAAGTGAATGCTAAGCCACAGAATGAGTTGAGATTGATGGGTATCATTGACTGTGAAGTTCTCTAGCCTTTTCAGTCTGAAATTGAATTAAGTATGAGCTTCAGTTTGCTTCATAATCACCCCTATCGCGAATAAACATTCCCATGAAAAAACTCCCAAATTTTTTGTTTTACTATCGTGAATGATTCCCATAATTTTTTTTTGGGAATGAATTCCCATACCTTACAAATATGGCATCGCAAATGTTTACTCCCGCGAATAATTTGACTAAAATAATTCACAAGAATTGAAAGTGGGAACAAGATGTGAACATGTAAGTATCAATTTCAGGACGTAACACTGAGTGGTGAGGAATAAAGTACTTAGATCCTTCGAGATCAGCTAAATTAGTTTTCGTCATGTGTCCCAACGCTTCATAATCCTTCAAAAATTGGGTGTATTGTTCCTTTAATGAAGGGTCTCTTGCTAGACGACGATCTAAGGAGAGGAAACTGTTAAAAGCGATACTGTGTGAGTCTCCCAAAATAGATGTGTCATCACAAAATGGAAGCCGAACAACGAACCTTCCGTTTTCGTTGCGTCGAGTATGCTGACTAAAGTGTGATTCACATTGTGCATCAAAGGGGGATAGTTGTTGTTATGTACTTTCGATTTCCTCAAGTTTCCAAAATCGTTCAATTGCCATCGTCATTGTATAGTCTTCGGTACATATACCGCATGTTGCCGCTGATAGTTGCTCGCTAGATACCTTTCCTGCCACTATCCAGCAGAAGGTTGTATTTTTCAATACTGGAAGATCAGCAGCCAATTTGATTTGGCCGATGGTGAGTAATTGGTGATAATATTCCGCTCCCAACAGTAGATCAATTTTGTCCGGTCGATTAAAGGTTGGGTCCGCCAGGGCGACATTGTTTGGAATGGACCATTTTTCGATGTGAAGTGGTTGCGCTGGTTGGGGAGCAATGTTTAGTGGAAGTACAAAGGCTTCCAATCGCGTTGAAAAATTATTCACTCGAGATTGAAGTTTTATGTTGACTCGATGTTGAACCTTGGTCCTATTTTTTCCAATACCATTGATAGAAACGGATGATGGTCTTATTGGGAGGCTGAGTCGCGTTACTAATCTTTCTTATAAGGTTGACTTGTGATCCTGAATCGAGGATAGCCTTGCATTCGATTGTTAAATCATTTGTTTTGACCTTGACCAGTGCTGTTCCCAGGAGAACACACGGTCTCTTGTTTGCATAGTTTACTGGCATAGCATTGACTTCTACCTTTATCGTGGCGACAAAAGATGCTGCGTGTTCGGTTGATTGGCAATTCAGCGTTGTTGATTGTATCGGGGGTTTGTATTCTTCTCTTGTTGCAGGGGTTTCCTTACTAGTAGATTTATTTACGTTAGAGGATAATATGTTTGATTGAGGGGTTGATTCAAATGAACTAGAGTGTGGTGCCTTTTTCCACATTTCTGGCAGCGGCCTAACATCGTACATTGTTTAGTTGAATGATTACGGTTGAAACAGTTCACACAAAGCTTGTGTTTCTGTGCAATGCTGAGTCGATTCGCCGGCGTTAATGGTAGAAATTGCTTGCACTGATATATGGGACGTTAGTCTCGCTTGCAAACTATGCATCGTTGAATCTCCTGTTGAGGTTGTGATACCAGAGTGCATGTTTTGTTATTTGAGAAAGAGGTGTATCATTCGTGTATCATTCTACAATAATCTTGTAGATTCTCGTTACTTTTTGTATATGTTTCCGGAAAGTACCATTACCGTTATTTTGAATTTCAACTGTCGATGTTGTTTGACATCTCTGAACGGTGCTGCCAAGTTTCTGTTAAGCCTTGCATTTATTAGTATGTACAAGAGTTGTCAATTATTCGCCTTTCAACTTTGTTCGAATAATTCAAATAATAGTTTTTGTTCGTTCGATCAAACGATTAAAGCTAAAAATTTATTCGATTAATCGATGAGAACAACGAATAAAAAAATGATTAAAAATAATTCATTGACAAAAAATAAATGTTTGTCATTAACACAAAAATGCATAAGTATATAATCAAAATAAATTAAAAATTAAATAGTTAATATTTTTATCAACTTTTATCAAAATACTCATCAGTAGATGTTTTACCCTTTATGTTTAAAAAATTTTAAAGCTCATCCATTTATACGAAAACTCACAAATAAATTTGTGAATTACAAAGCATTAAAATTTTTTTTAAAATAAAGGGTAAAACATCTACTGATGACTTGGTATGGCTACCAACGAAATATATATTTAGATATTGCTAACCCGCAACAAATAAATAACATTTAAAATATAAATACTTGAGTACATGCTCAAATAAATGTAAAATTTTATTTTTATCAACAAAAAAAAATATACATAAAATTAATAATACATAAAAAACTTAAAAATGTAATAACTGAGATTACTTCGATTCTAATACTTCAAACACACATGTTTTATTCAGTCAAAATATCTCAAATGATTTTTTTTGTTAAATTAGACAATTTAGGATGTTCTTAAGAAATAGTCTTTTAAAAACAATTTTTTTTGCTTTCAACCAATTTTTGGTTTTTGTTTTTATTAAATTAGATTTTGAAAAAACTCTCGCTAATTGTCGAGGTAGGGGATGTAGTGAGAAAAGTATGAAATAGTTTAAATATCTAATTTTTCTGCTCTTTTTTAGATTTTTCCGCGTATACTATATTGTCTAATATATCGCTGAATTCTTTTTTATTATTTGAATTTTAATACTTTGAATAGAATTATTTAATTCACATAAAAGATTGTTATTTTCATTAATAATAACTTCTTCTATATCATTACTTTATTATTATATTATTTTGGCTACTTTCAACATAAAATAATCTAGAGTATAATTAATTAGCATACACTTTCATTGCACGGAAAATTTCCAGAATTTAAAAAATATTATTAACGTATTTTAAAGTTTTATACGTCTCTTATTTATTCTTATTTTAATGCGTTTTAGTAAATCTGTTGCAAAATAATTATTAAAATTTTTTTGGTGGTTGATCCAACAATTTTGTATACTTTAGGACATTGATCGTCAACCTAGCCCCTTAGGGGCCGAGCACCAATCGTCATTTTCACATACACAACACGAACCAAACAGAAGAGACAAACTAAAATACGAAACATACTCATTTGTATGATAGCAGTCAATGAATGAGGTTCTTTGTCGCTTTATTTTAGAATTTGCAACAACAAAACACATGCAAAAGAGGGCAAGAAAATATTTATTTTGTTTTTAGTCTCTTTATTTGTTATTCATAGTACACTGTGAATATTTTAAAGTTTCAGGATGTGGAATGTTAAGTGGGAAGAAGCTTTTTTGTATACATATATATTTTTTAATGGAAATTTTTTTAATTATGTAAATTCATTCATTCGTTCATTCTTTCGTCCATAAATACGCTAAACCAATCCAGTGTGTATGCATACAAACTTTTAATATGATGTTAGGCTACAGTAAAAAAAATAAATGTAACAATCAATTTCTACAAGTGTAAAAACACCAATACATTGATATTTCCTACATGTTCTCTTTATGACAAAGGCTGCTTAGGACACTTGATACTTGTTACATGTGATTTTGTTTTGTTTTTTTTCATTTTTGTTCTTGGTAAAATATGTATGTACTTCCAAACCGAGTTCAATTTTTTGGCTTTAGTGTATTTCTAACTTATTCACCTGACAGTAAAAAAACCCCATTCTTGAAAATTGTTTAACGTTTCATTTAAAACATAGCACGAGTACTAGGTATGCGCAGTTCGACAACAACTACAAACATCCAAAATAACATGAATTGGTTGATATAAAGTACTCGCTTTGTTTCAAATCATACAAACAAATTTAATACATTTTTTACGTATGCAAAAATATGTTCGATTAATTGAAATAAATTAATCGATTTATTCGTTATTCGAAATTTGGCATTTTAAAATTATTCGAACAAGAATTTAGTTTTGTTTGATCGATTAATCGAATTATTCTTAATCGGTTGACAACTCTAGTATGTACTCAATTTAATTTTCGTAACAATATTTATAAATATAATAAAAAAATATATTAATATTAGTTTCTATTCGTTTCCTAAAACTCGTAATTATCCTGTTAACTCTGAAAAATATTAAAACAAAAAACAGCAATGTAACGAAAAATTATTTTTTTTTTTGCCAGAGACGTATTGGAGGAATTACAAATAAATGCAAAAGAAAAATATGATATTAGTAATAATTGTGTTAATTTTTATATAGAGTTTGTGATCAAAGTGAAAATAAGCTAAAAAAATTGATGTTGAAATAAAACTCATAAAATGGGCAAAAAATATAGACAAAAATTTCGCAAGGAATGGGTTAGTAACACACATTTCAAAGCGCGGATTGCGGAATGTTCAAACGGGGAGAAGGCGCACTGCAATTACTGCAAGTGCGAATTAAACGCTAAACTCATTGGTATTACATGCCACTCGGAGACCAAAAAACCTAATATATAATTTACATATGGGCATTTCCAGGATCGCGAACGGGACATTCGTACGCACTCAACTTGAAAAAAAAAATATGAAAACTCAAATTTTTTTTAACTTTTTATAAATATTTAATAGCATTTTATTAGAACAATTTTTGAGAACAAAAAGAAAATTATAAAATATGAACGTTCTCCAAATATTTTGGATAAACTTGCGATCGCGAACGGGACAAAAAATGTAAGTCATTTTTTTCGGTGTGTGGTTTTGTTTAAAACTCTGCGAATTTTGTCAGTTTATTAAATCGAGATTATTTTTTAACTAAAGCAGAGATATAAAGCTTTTATTTAATCGCGAACGGGACATCGGGAACGGGACAATGATTCCAAAGGCATTTTTTAGGTTTAAAATTTTTTATTTATAAGTATAAAAAATAAATAAAAAAGGATATATTCCAATGATAACAAAAATAAAAGAATTATTATTTAAGTTAATAAATTATAAAAATTTAGACAGTTCTCTAATTAAATTTGATAAAGAAAATTTTTTTTTCCGGTTTTTAATATTTCTGTCGCGGTTGACCTTTTTCTGGAAATGCCCATATGTATTTTGATTTGTTGTACCTGAAGAATAATTTTTTTGTTGCATACTTGTTTTGTATTAATTTCTTTTTTATTTTCGAAAAAAACTTACCAAATTGCTGTTCAAAATAAAATACAAATAAAAGTCTTAGTTTTGAATTATATTTATGTTTTTTTTGTACCATATGGCGTAATCGATTTTTAGCTAGTTTTTAGGAATTTTTTAGCTATTTTTTGTTTACATTTCCCCATTTTTGGAGAAGCAATTCTGGCATCACTGGCACTTATGTACATACTTATGTATATACATACATACATACATTATATATTTACACTATTTTTGTTTCTTTATACAAAATTATTTTATATTTTATATTATCATTTATACAAAAAATATTTTATTAATGTATTATGATATGGTTCATAGTACATATATATTTTAACCTTGTAATATTTTATAATTTGCCAATAGGCTACATGTATTACATTAAATGAAAAAATGAAAATGAAAAATTAAATATATATATACATATATACATACATGTACATACAAACATATCTTGAAATAAAAAACTTTAAATGAAATATTATATTAAAACTGCAAGTATTGGGACCTTCACATCACACAGGATCTGAAATACATACATACATATGTACATATATAAAATATGGGTCTCTTGATATCAAAAATATGGAACATGTTTGGTAATGAAGGTAAGCATATTAAGTTTTTTTTTACATCTTTCTTTGATGAATTTTATCGCAGATCTTATGTCTTATTAAAACTTCTTGAGAAATTTGCATACGAAAATTGTTGTACTACTAAATTGATGCTAATTACTCACATTGTTAACTTTGCACAGTGGGGGACCAGCCAATCTTGGGTCGCTTACAGCCTGGTCCTCGATGGCGATCGATAACTGAAGCGAGCGAAAGCAAGTCACTCATTATCGCTCGCTTAAGCGCCCGACTAAATATCGACTTGTCTTGTGTTTAACGTAATTATTGTCAAATAACTATATTGCCACATCATATATTCCATGTAAGTTGAGCCATAAATATGACCATTTGAACGTGGCACAAGTACCAGGTATGCACACTTCGATAACAAGTACAAGAAGCCAAAAACAACTAGTATTTGTTTATCAAAACTAACAAATAAATTTAACAGTTTCTTAAAAATGCTTTGCAAGCTGAAACAATTATTTGTGTATGCTGTAAAACTGTATCAGTTAGTATGAAAATTTAAGATTAAGCTAACTGATTCAGCTGTGCTAGTAAGCTCACCCTCTTGAATATGCCTTGCCTCAAATGTAAACACGAAACATATGCTTTCAATAAATCTAAAGCAAATTCATAACAGGTGAAAGTTAATACTACAATAAAGTACAAACAATAAAAACATATGACTAATCGGCCCCTATGCTTGCATGTACAAATTTTGACATGTCGGCCTCCATTATGCAAGAAAAAAGTAGATCAGCTCTGTTTTCAACTTTACCTGTTATGAATTTGCCTTGAAGAAATCAATTTTGTGAAAAATAAGTTATAGCAAAATAATTTTTTGGTATTGTGTATATTTCACAAATTCAACTAGAAGGTTGAAAAATGTTGTTGGTAATAAATAATTATTAGCTGTACAACAATATTTTTATCAAAATACATATTTACATACATAAATACTTTTATTTCAATTTTCGATCATGAAATTTCTGTATAGAATAACAAATTTTTTATATCTATATACCAATTAGCAAGTAACTGATTTTGACAGTTGTTGTCGCACAATATTTCAAATCAGCTGTTTGTCGTCACAAAAGCAAGCGAGCGATAGCGGTCGACATCGTGGACCAGGCTTTTAATTTAAATATAAAATAGGGAATCGCAATATATTATTTTCATAATTTCTATAACAAATATCAGAACGAGTTTATCCACAATTTAATATTTCATGTAATACAATGCTCACACGACCAAACGAACCAATTGGTTCGCTCCGTGAATCACTATGGCTAACCCATGTGTTCACAGGACACATTCGAGATTGGTTCGTACTTCGGCATCTCTGGATACTATTAAATACGGTTGAATTCCTAATTTTGTTTTCTATTTTTATTTAAATATACATACATAGGTATGTATGTATATGTATGTACATTAGCGTGGACGTAGTTTATTTTTTTCTTTTATTATTTATTGAATCTTCAATTATAGATTGAAACATCAATAAGTTTTTCAAATCGTAAATCTAAAAACGATAAATATATGTTTAGCCAATTCTAAACAAAACTTTGTCGTTTCAACTGTTGATTATTGTTGTTTTACATCTCTCGTGTACGGCTGAGAAAAAGGGTGTGGCCTCTATAATTAAGAATATTGCGCGCAAGTGGATTTGGTTGCAACTCAAGTTTTTTAATATATTTTCTCGCGTGTTTTGAAAATACTGTCTTCACCAATGGAACATCAAGGTCTTTGTGAGTTCGCTGATTTCGGATATACCAGAGGGCTGCTGTAATTGCACGTAGAATTTTATTTCGTCGCCTTTGAATTTTTTCTATACTCGATGCTGAGGCAGTGCCCCATAACAGGACCATATTGGTTTCAGGATCGCGTTGTCATTTGTGTCAACTTTGCGTCTATATGCGATTTCCACGTTAAAGGACGATCAAGATGAACGCCTAGATATTTTACTGCAGTGTGTTGCGGTATAGTCTCGGTGTTGATTTGTATAGGCGGGCATGTTTCCCTGCGCAACGTAAAAATGACGTGTACACATATCTGCTGATTAACTTTTATCCGCCATTGTTTTAGCCATGAGAAGGAGGGATACTCTTTCTCTCTGCCGTACACGAAAAAAAAAAAAAAAAAAACTATATGAGTTTGTGTATGCAAATATTTATGTATATTGCACACAAGCAAAAAATAAAAAAAACCAGTATAATAACTGTTCAATAAATGTTTTGTTTTAGTATTTTTTAAGACTTTAAATTTTTGATAATTTTTAATATTCAGTTGCGACGAGTATAAAAACGCGTCTGTGCACTACGAGAGTTGAAACTGAATGAATGTGAATATCTTTAATACAGAGTGAAAAAAACAAAAAGTTAAATTACAAATTAGAATACTTTGAGGATAACGTACTATGATGACTTTGTGTTGATTATTAGTAATTTCCAACCAGTAATGGGGCAATTCGTACTAACCAAAATTGTTTCAATATGTAAAAATAAAATCAAAATGAATTAAATTAATTCTCGTATTCTATTTCTGTTGAAAACTTGGTTAAATAGTTGATATTCTTCCCAATTAGTCTCCACTTTACGAAAATTGTAAAGATGGAATGAAATTTTTGAAGATGGAATGAAATTTTAAAAATATATGAATAATATAGACAAAAAAATAAAAAGAAACTATAGAAGGTTTAAATAAACAAACAGAAACTAATTAAATCCAAAAACGATTATAAAATAAGTGTTTTGGTTGGTAAAAGTCCCAAAATATGGCTGAGTGCAGCAAATGCAGAACAGCAATTAGAGCGGAAAGTGGAATGCAATAAAGTATACCATTTTACAAAAAAGTGAGCCGGAATAGACCAATATTCTGCTAAAATTATCGAAGAGGACAATTTTATTAGATATATATGTAATGATTGCATTCAATATATTCAGAATATAGATCTTGTATTAAAAGACATACAAGACAGTGTTAAGCAAAACAAATAGTTATTGAAAGATTACAAACATGAATTTGGAAGATCATTGCAGCAAAATGAAAGTGAAATAAAATCATTACTGGAAGCTATCGAAAAACGTTATGAAGAAAGACTTAGAAAAATGGATAATATCCAGAAGCTAAGTGAGAAAAATATGCAAGAAGTTAAGAATCTATTTGGAAATGTAAGCGAAATTGGAAACAAAAACAAAGATATGTGTGAAAAAATTGAGATGGCTAATGCGAAAATGTGTAATGAAATAAAGAAAACGGTCAAAGATACAAATATAAAAACAAATATTTCATACGCGCAAACTGTTGCAAAAAATATAGTGATGCCAGATGTATCGAAAAATGTCCCCTTAATTATCAAACCGAAAGAAAAACAAAGTATTGAGATAACTAAAGCGGAACTAAATAAAAAAATCGATCCAATTAATTTTAAAATAACAAACGTTGAAAATAGAAAAAATGGGACTTTATTAATTCAAAGTGAAAACATACAAGAAAGAGAAAAAATTAAAGAAGCAATATAAAGCGAAATAAGTGAAAATTACGAAGTAAAAGTTCCAAAGGAAACAGAGATGCAAATTGTAATTACGGATATGAGTTTTATAATGCCTGAAAAAGATCTAATACATAAACTAAAAAAGCAAAATCTAGTGCTAGAACAGAGTGAGATAGAAATAATAAAAAATTTGGGAACAAAACGAAATAATAAAATAATTTTTAATGCAAAGCTTAAGATTGATAACGTATCGTATAAAGATGTAATTACTGGTCTAAAACTTAATATCGGATGGGATAGATGCAGAGTATACGATGGCACAATGGTGATTCAATGTTTCAAATGTCTGGGATACAACCACATAGCATCGGAATGTAAAAATGATGAAGTATGCTGCAAGTGTCACGGCAATCATAGAAGCAAAGATTGCAATAATGAAGATATAAACAAATGTGTTAACTGCATTAAAGAAAATAAGAGACTCAATTTGGATCTTGATGAAAATAAATAGTAAATAATTTTAGTCAAATGGAGATGATGGTGCAGACGGTCAAACCGGAATTTATAATACTTTCAGAAACCCACCAAACCGAACGAATCAGTGAAAGTGAAATCGAATTGGTTAACTATGACCATTATTATTTGTTGTCAAATTCAACTAGAACTGGAGGGGTAGCTGTATACATCAAAAAGCATTGGTTTATAACTAAAATTAAAGAATGTATAAAGGAGTCTGATTATTGGATCGTTGCATTTCTAGCAAAGTATGGAAAATTTTCAATTGCAATAATAGCGGTATACAGATCACCAAAAAGCCAGAAAGCAGAATTTTGTGAGGCCTTAAAGGAATTTTTAGATGATTTATGCGAAAGAAATTATGAAATTGTGATGGCTGGTGACTTTAATATTGACTGTCATAAAGACTATTATAAGAATAAAATAGTAAGCATACTAAATGATAACGGATTGAAACAAATAATGAACGAGTATACTAGAATAACACAAAACTCTAACACGTTAATAGACTATGTAATTACAAATACAAAGAACGTTTCGGCGAAAGTGAATATAAACAATAAAAAAGCTGATCACGAATCAATAGATATATTTATTGAAGGAGAAAATGATAAAGATGAACCAAACAGTAATGAAGTGTTCATTTTTAAATATAACAAAAATAAATTTAAAAACAAATTGAATTCGATGTTGAAATGTGAAGAAATAAATAACTTGAATGAATATGTATGTATGCAATTTTGACTTTTGTCTTGATAATACAGTAGAACAGTTTACATCTAGGACAAGAGTAAACAAACAAAACAGAAATAAATGGTTTACCAACGAACTAAGAATATCCAAGAGGGATAAAATTAGAAAATATCAAAAGGCTATACTCGAAAACTATGAGTTTTCATGGAAAAATTATAAATTAGCCAGAAACTTATACAAATGCAAAAAACAAGTATGTAAATAGAAAAATAACCAACACTAATAATCAAAAGGAAATGTGGAAAAAAAATTAAGAACTAGTACTAAAAAATCGAAAAAATGTGATAAAAAATGTGATATTTGAAAACATAGAATATACAAATAATTTAGAAATTGCCGAAAATTTTAACAAATACTTCGTTGATAGCATTAGAGAAATACGTAACTCAATTCAAAACGTGCAATATGAAAACAAAGTACCTGATACAAACTATAAGTTCCGTTTCCGTTCAATATCTTTATTAGAATTAAAAAATATATGCAAAAATATTAAAAGAAAACCGGACTACAAAAAAATTTCAACTAACATTATATTAGATAATTGGGACACAGCTGGTAATATGTTACTTAAAATTATAAATAATTCGTTAGAAACTGGAATTTTCCCAGAAAGCTGGAAAGAATCGATGATCACACCTGTAGAAAAAATTAAAAATACGAATAAATGTGAAGAATTCCGTCCGATCAATACCATAAAAACATGTGAAAAAATCATTGAAAAAATAGTAAAAAACCAATTAGAAGACTATTTTGAGCAACACAAAATGCTATCGAAATATCAATCAGGCTTTCGAAAAAAATATTCATGTGAAACTACAATTAATTATGTGATAAATAGATGGAAATTTATAAATCATGGTCGTAAAGTTTTGGCAATATTTTTAGATTTCAAAAGAGCATTTGAGACAATAGACAGAGATATTCTGCTACAAAAACTTTTTAAATATGGTGTTCAAAATAATGAACTAAAATGGTTTCAAACGTATCTAACAAGGCGTAAACAGATAACAAAAGTAAATAATATTGAATAAAGTATAGAAGTGAATGATTTTGGGGTACCGCAAGGCTCAATACTAGGAGCTCTACTGTTTGTAATATACATAAACGATATTGAACATGTAATAAAAAAATGCGAAATTGTTTTGTACGCTGACGACACTCTCATCTTTACTGAAGAAAAGACGTGCGAATTATGCTATGAAAATCTAAACTCAGATATGGAAAATATAAATGAATGGTTGAAAATGAACAAACTTAAACTAAATGAAAATAAAACAAAATTAATGGAAATTAATATGAACACGAATAAAACGTTCGCAATTAATAACGTTATAATAGAACAAGTTAATAATATAAAATATCTCGGTTTCTTAATTGATAAAGAACTAAAATTAAAAGAACACTTAGAATACATTTGTAAAAAAATCGGATAATTGTACGCTGATGAGAGGTGTAGCGGCCTTGAAATGGGTATACTGATACGTTCTGCTAAACTGCTTGGATATACGAGGGCGGTTCGGAAAATTCTTAGCCTAGCACAAAAAGCGCGGTATAAACAGAAAAAAGTTAAGTGTTTTGGAAACTTCCATCTCTGCTATGAACACATGTTAAATTTTGTTTCGATCTGGCAACTCCTTCATATAGAAACAGGTGTTCACAAAAGACGCATCCGCGATTTTTTTACAATGGAAAAATTAGAAATGCGTGGTGTCATTAAATATTTACATAAAAAAGGTTTATCGGGGCAAGGTTGAAATTTAAACGTGGTCGTACAAGCATTGAAGATGAACCACGTAGTGGACGTCCAAAAACAGCAACAACAACAGAAATTGTAGCCAAAGTGCATGATATGGTATTAAATGATCGAGGAATAAAAGTGCGTGAAATAGCTAATATCATGGGCATCTCAAATGATCGAGTCCATTTAGTTTTGCATGAAGAACTACAGATGAAAAAGCTTTCTGCAAGATGGGTGCCGCATTTGTTAACAGTCGACCAAAAACGCATAAGAATGAACATTTCTCAAGCTTGTTTGGATCGTTTTAAGCGAAATAAAATGGATTTTAAGCGTCGCTTCATAACTGTTGATGAGACATGGATCCACCACTATACTCCAGAGACAAAAGAACAATCCAAACAATGGACTGAAGCTGGAGGAAGTGCCCCAAAGAAGGCAAAAACAATTCAATTGGCTGGTAAGGTTATGGCAACGGTTTTTTGGGACTTCAAAGGTATTTTATTGATTGACTATCTGCAAAAGGGTAAAACAATAAATTCAGAGTACTATTGCAACCTTTTGGATCAATTAAATGTACAAATTCGAAAAAACGTCCTGGCTTACAACACAAAAAAAATTAATTTTCATCAAGACAACGCACCAGCGCACAAGAGTGTTTTAACAATGGCTAAAATCAACGAATTAAAGTACGAGTTGCTTGACCACCCACCTTATTCTCCTGATTTAGCTCCCAGTGACTTTTACCTGTTTCCAAATCTAAAAAAATTCCTTGCTGGCAAGCGTTTTACCTCAAATGAAGATGCAATTACAGTTGTAAACCACTATTTTGAAGACCTTGAGGAAAACTATTTTAATCAAAAGATAGAATTGCTAGAAAAGCGTTGGACTAAGTGTATTGAAGTTTCGGGAGATTATATTGAAAAATCAAAAAATATTTTTGAAAAACTAACTATTCTCTTTCATTGATACGCTAAGAAGTTTCCGAACCGCCCTCAAAATAAAAAACAGATGAAAGTAATTGTAATTCTTGATTTTACTAAATTCGTTTAAGCAAAATCCGACTAGTGGTTCTTGAGTTATGTTAAACAAATTGACAGGTGGCACCTGGTGGCACTTAAAATTGAATAAAAATGTAATAATAGATAATAGATATGTGACAATGTATTAGAAGTGATTTCGAACTGTGGGAAAGTATGGCTAAAATTGCAGGTCCAAATGTTTGGAGAAAAAAGGGATTTTTGTTATATGTTCATAAAAATAAACAACAAAAAAAAAACTTAAGTCTCGGCAGAGTTTATTTTTTCAATTTTAGTATACTGTAATATCCTGGTTGGTTGGTTGGTTTACGTGGCTGCCTGCTACGCGCAAGCATTCAAGTAGAATCAATGAGATTCCGTTTTGACAGACCACTCCACTCGTCAGTGTCAACCTGATTTACGTCCGAATCCAGGCCTCAGATTCGGAGTAAGATTCTAGATCCATCCCTGATACCTCCGAGAGATCGTCTATTATGCTGTTGCCTAGAAATTTGAGTCTCGAATGGTGTAAGGCCGGGCATTCGCAAAGAAAGTGGAAGACTGTTTCCTCTTTGCTTTGATCCCGGCAACTACGGCAGAACGCATTGTAGGAAGGCCCATCCTGTTAGCGTGTCTCCCGATAACCCAGTGCCCCGTCAATACTGCGACGAGCCTCGAGATGTCCCTACGGTTTCTGTTAGTTAGTTGTGTTGTGCGCTTAACGTTGTAGCAAGGCCACATTTTCTTAGCCACCTTGCACGTGCTCAACCTGCGCCACCTGTCTTAAGCTTTCTGCCTGAAATGGTTGAGAATGAGATTTCTAATACTGCCAAATGGCATGTGTACCGATTCAGCAATGGAGACGTCCATGGCAGATCCAGCCCTGGCCAGTTCATCCGCCTGTTCGTTGCCTTGGAAGTTGCTATGTGCGGGAACCCAGATGAGGGTAACGTAACGTAATATCCTACTTTAAATAAAAAATAAAAAGAAAAACGTTAGCTCACATAATAAAATAATATTCGTCTTGAAATTCTTAGGTTTAAATTAAGTTGTTTCGGTAAAACATACAAGTACTGAGTTTGAGACGGCTATAAAAAAAACTAGCAGTCAGATCGGAGTAATTCTTTTTGATTTGATTGTACTATTTAGTCTAAAATTTCAAAATATCACTGCATATTGCATGAAGAGTATGTTGACAATTTGACTTTTTTCCGCGAAATCCCCAGTGTGCGACGCTTGATGAAAAATCATAAAATTTAGATATTGGGTATGCTTGATATCAAGCATACGTACACGCGCTTGATGTCAATGACAGTGTAGTGCCCTTAACAACTATTGCAAAAAACACACACTAACAACAACATGAATAACGAATTTGTGCATTCCTTTGTTCTTGTTTTGAAGCCAATGTTATCAATGATTATAAAAATAACGCAGATTTCTAAACACGGAACAAAGCAAAACAAAAAAGTAGTACTAAATTTGACGTGGGGGTACTGTGGTATTTTTGTTGTGAAAAAGTACTGAAAATAGTACAAAAGTACTGCATTTTCCATCACTAGTCGGTATCATAAACATCGGTATTGCTAAACATATACCCCGTTTATACGCATTTCTTATTTGCAAATAAGACTATTTGCGAAAACTTAACTCACTGTTTATACGCAAATAGCATTCAGAAATATTGTTATATATTTTGTAATGACACGCCGTAAATATATAGTCATCTCGTAACATCACTCATCTTATTTGCAAATAGCTTGTTATTTGCAAATAGTTTTCGCAACAATTTAAGTTACAATAAAAAAGTAATACGGCAACGCTTTCCACTCTTATTTGCAAATAAGAAGTGCGTATAAACGGGGTAATAAACAAAAAAAAAACCTACATTGATATCCGCTGTCGTCAATGTTTACCAGCAAAGCATACGAAAGTGTTGTTGCCAGCGTTGTCAACTTTGAAATTTCAAAACGCACCAAAATGGAGAAAAAAACGGCCGTTCAAATTTTTTATTTTATTGAATTAATTTTGCGTCTTTACAACATTTAACTTTAGTCCAAAATTCTAATGTTGATACAATATTGTGCCATTGCATGAAGTGAATCATTCTCCACCCTTTTTAAATACTATAATACTTTGACATTGGATTCAAATTGTACTGCTAATGGCATGATATCATATTTGTAATGAGATACAACATTTTGTACAATGTTGGTTCTTGATGTCGTTTGTAGCTAAATGGGCTTAAAGCTGCAATGTGTTTTCGTGTTCCAGCATACCGAACAAGGTTGTATATTTAGGCGTGATGGCGCATTTGCAATAAAAACATCTTGCTTTTGTGTTATTATTTGGTCAAGGCCGAATCCATTGCTTAAGCTCACATTGTGATTTCTAAGTATTTTGTATTTCGCTTATGATCTCCTTTTTTAGACTCCATTATTGATACTAACTTTAAATATTTCTTTTAGTAAATATAAATTTTATTAATTTTAGTGTTACAACACTAGGTCTGTTTCTTTACTCAACATTGGAATCCCGCGGGATCCCAATTTGCGAAAAGCGTTCCCGTACTCTAAAATTGGGCAAATGGGAGTGATTTTGAGAGAGCAATGTGCTTATTCTTCTTGCACGAAACTGCCCGTACTTTTTCTTCGGGCTAGTTTGTGCAAGTAGTTAATCAATCAGCTGTTTATGAAATAAACAATAACTAATAAGAAATTTGAATTTTTTCAAACAAGAATAATGATGAAATAATTGTTACTTTTGCAAAATGCAAAGTAAAATATGTATGTTTGGAGATACAAACATACATATGTATGTATGATACATATGTATGTATGTTTGTACTAACTACAATCTCTTAATAAGAGAAATACTAACCAATCAGTAATTATTTTTTTTGTTTACTTTCACAGCAATTTCATACAAACTTTTGGGCTTAAAATTTGGTTTTGTGCGTTCCCGTACTTTTGTGCATTTTTGTCTCTAGTTGAGAGGAATTATAATTTACGCTCATTTTACCGAACTTTACCAGAAAAGTAAAGAAACAGAGCTATTTTATATAAGAATACTTTGTTTTTGCTAAGCTCTTTAACAGACTTGACAGCAACTTTTACGACAAAAAACAATTATGTACTCTGAAAATCTAAAAGGGACAACAAATATCTTATAATGAAATGTTACAAATTATCTATAACAACAAGACGGTTTTACGGTTTTTGTGAATGTGTTTTGGTACCCCTTAAACATCATTAATAGTTGATCTTATTGTGGTCTGTAAAATTGAAGGTAAAAATTGTACACGATTGAAATGAAACAGTTGTATTTTTTATAAAAAATTATTTTTTCTCATACTGAAACAAAAAATTGTGTTGAATTTGCTTTGGAGCCACCCAAAATTAAAAAACGAACCAAAATTAAAAAACGCACCAAAATTAAAAAAAAGCTCACCACGCACCAACTCAGATATTTTTCGCACAAAACATTTAGAAAAGCATCAAAAATGGTGCGAAAAGCACCAAGTTGACAACGCTGGTTGTTGCTTTGCACTTGCGTGTATACAGTGAAGAACAACAAAAAAGCAAATGTGTTTCGTATTGCTAGTGCTGAGTGCTGTATGTGTATAAAACACACAGCCTATAGCTAAGAGTTTTACAAAAACAAATGGGCATCAAGCGCATAGGGCTTCGGCACTCCTGGTTTAAAGCCTACTGCTCTGTTCGAATTCGTCTAAAATGTTGAGCAACATTGATTATTTCACTTGGAAAATACAACATTTAAAATGTGGTGTATAAATTTGTATTGTATGTTCAGCTGTAAAAATTCCGTATGAAATAAAGCCATCGTACTTTATTTTTTTTTTTTTTTTTTTTTTTTTTTTTTTTAATTAGGACCAGCACTCAGGGGATGACCCCTACGTATGCAGTGCACTGTGCCGGAACTCAGAATGAGGGATAGAGAAGAGAAGATAGATGTTGAAAATGTAGAAGGCTTAACTGTTTTACAACTCTGCTTTGCGCGTTATGTTAATTTTTATAACGTGTTGAGGCGCCTCCGGTGTTAGGTAGACGCATTAACTTTGTTAAGCTGTATTGGCAGGCATTTTATTAATTGTTTTACTTCGCCGATGTTTCTGCTAACCGACGAAGGAGGGCGATGTTGTGTACATTAGCTAGGACCAGCATCAATCGCTATCGGAACATTTTTTTAGTGACCAGTGCTATGCCTTCATCACTTAAATATTCCGACAACAATTAATACAATGTCTCACTAATGTACATTACAGAACATAATGATGTTGATCGACTTGCACTGGTGAGGGTTTGAACCCAGGCCCCACGTCATTGTTTGCTTAGTAGTCAACGCGCTAACCACTTCAGCCAACACCACCCTCATACCTTAGCAGGTATTTTAAAATATTGCTAGGAACATTTCATATGTTTATCCATGAAAAAACAGAGTATGCAATACGCAGAATACTGGGCTTAATACGTGAGACATTTTCTGCGACAGATCTAGAACTGCTATCAATGTTTACGCTGCTTGCAGAAACACCAATGTCAAAAATCCAATCAGAGAATTCTGACAGATTTATTATTTTGTTTTGTTAAATTCATTTTATAAGTTCCCCAGTTGATTTGGATATACGGAGGCAATTTATTAATTAATTCTTGTATTAATGATGGATTGTTGAGTTCGTCAAGTAGCCCGCAACCTACTATTGTTGCCTGGAGACCTTTTACTTGCGCGGCGAATGATTTCATTGGGTCGCGTGAATAAAAAGGTAGCTAAAGCTAATACTAGGAAATTTTAAGTTTAAACTAGATTTGAGGTGAATAAAAATTTAAGTTAAAGCTAGTACTTTTTGCAGTCTAGCACAAGCTAGTTTTTGCAGCGTTTGCTGAAAATATGTGTGATTAAAAACTAGTAAATACTTAAAATTACTAGTTTTAAGTTGAATTTTTGTAAGCATGTCATTGAGGTGCTGGAAATAAGTTTATTGTTGGTTTATTCGTCATAAAGTGCATTGTCGTTTGTTTTTATTTAAATATGATGACTGCATTAATGAATTATGATCATTCCTCATGTTTTAATTTGTTTTTTCAATTGACCAATTGTAATTTCCTGACCAAATTTCTAAATACAAAAAAACAGGGCATTATTTTTTGCTACTCTTACTGACAGCACTTGAGAATTTTTAAATATAATTTTATGCTTTTGGAGCATATCAAAAAATTTCGAGCTATTTTTGTCGCCCATCGTGATAATAAATAATCAAAACATACTTCTAGTGTTGCCAAAATGTTTTACCACAAGTTTTGCTTAGAACTTATAAGAAAAATGTTTTTTTTTTTAAACAGAGGCAACTCTTTTTTTCAGCCGCATATGTTTATTTTTCCAGCATATGCTACCGCTTTTCAGCACTAGCTATGTAGCACTAGCAAAGACTTATTCACACTTTTTCTAGCTTTCACTAGTAGCTTTAGCTAGTGCTGAAAAGAAAAAGGTAGTGCTACTACTTGGAGCTTGGTAGCATACACTACATTTTTATTCACTCCGCCCATTGTCTCTAATTTATTAACATTGACTATTGGTAATGATCTTATTTTCAATTTCATTGAATGCAGAATTTTTTGTGGTTGTCCATACAAAAGTTTTAATGTTGAGATTGCTGCCGGAACACAGGATGGGTGGACAAGGATGTGTTGAACGGACTTCAGGGCATTTCTTCCCAACGCCCTTTGCAGTCTGATTAAATTTTCGGCATCGGTTAAGCCACAAACTGTCGGCCACTCCTCTGGATTGCCCATAAATATTGGTAAATCTTTAGGAACCGTCTGCCTCGAATTTATTTACTGATGTGTTAGATTTGAGGTCGTGCTGCAGTGTGGCACTGGCGATATAGATGGACGAAAAGTAGAGTTAGCTGGTGCTTGCCAAGAAACAGCAGATTGTGCATTTATTGTTTTTTATGTTGGTGCAGACGCTGTTTTGTTTATGATAAGAGTTGTATTATCATATGATGTTGAATTAAAAGAAACGTGTGGTGGTTTATTGTGAAAGTTTATGTGTGTATAATCTATTGGGGCATTTTGCGAAGTTTGAGTTGTTACCTTATGTACATTGATTCAAGATTGGGGTTATGAGAGTTGCATATGATTTAGATTTTGTGAATTTGTTGTATTACCCGGTGGTACAGAAAAATTAGTTGTTTCTGATACTTTTGGCGGATTAACTTGAGTGTTTAGTCATTCACGTACGGAGTTCATATCCACAGAGCTTCGATCATCAATTTCTTCTTCGCCTTCTTGTAGCGGTTAGTATTTTTGTTTTAAAAATTCGTTGTCTCGTTCTTTTGCTAGTTGCCTCTCTTCCTTAAGCCGCTGAAGCTCTAAGTTTTTTCTAAGATTTGCGGAATTTATACGAAACACTAGAGCTTTTACTTTGGTGACTTGTTACAGATTTTGGTGAACTATGAACTTGAATTTTTTCGCTGTAGCTGTGTGCTTGTAAAATCTTGTTGATTATTTTATACGATAATACAGTTTAAGGGATAACTTTTTTGGCACTCATTACAAGGTATTGATTGATTTTGGTTTGTTACTCGTGGCAGACTGGACACTTTGCGGTAGGTGGGTCTTTTGGGGCATGTTCTTGATTTTGTAGTGGTGGTTCACCCTGAAAAGAGAAATTTTGCATTTTGTGGGACTTACAGTTTTTGCCAGCGCTTTGGGTAAATATGAGCGGCTGCCGGTAAACTATATGTGGCTTTGGGGTTATGTGTGGGGATCCAGTACCCCGTTTCTGTAAGTTGTGCAAAGTTCTCACTTCGAAAAAAAAAAAATTTAGAGTTTATACGTGGCACCCAATCTTTTGTAGGATGATTCTTGTTATATTAGTAGGATTTTTATATGAGACACCCTGCAAACCTAACAAAAATACGAAAATTAAAATTTTTTCTCACTCATCCTGTTTTTCACAGATTGGTAATAAACTTTTCAATGCGAGAAACTCTCACATTCGTTACAGAATCGGCACAGGTTAGAAATTAAAAAAGAATTTTAATTTTGTTGCGGGAATGTCCTAATCCCTAGGTTTTTACCATATTATCAACACCAAATACAAACTAAACAACTCCTTTGATGTAAGTTCTATATTTGAATATTAAAATTCCTATATTACAAAAAATATTCAAGTAATTTAAAATATACAAATGAGTGGAATACAAATTACATATTTTTTTTGGTGTAAAAACCGAGTGAAATATACAATAAATGAATTTAAATATTTTATTATTACACGATTTTCGAGATTTTTAATTTTTGATCTATATTTCACGAGTTTTATCAAGTAAGTGCGTATATTTAGCTACAGGATATAATGTCATATATTAATTCGGTAAGATTGCAGCAAAATTATTGTTACTTGCTCTACTCCGGTATTCGATAAATAATAGGGCATCTACACGATAAATACTTGATCGGTAGTGGCGATAAACTTTAACGTATTTTTACATTCAAATATTTGCAAAGATTGCAATATTTTAAATTATAAATAAGCCATAATCAAAATATGTGAAAATGGCAAAAAGTAAAAAAGAAAAATACGATGTCGCAAAAATTCGGCAAATTAAAATATTGCCAATTTTTATACACGCCAAAATTTTTATTTCAAATCTGAAAAATACGAATCAATGCTAAACAGTAGTTAAAAATGACTAATATTTATCGGTTTCGGGAAAATTCGCAAAATTTATGAAAGTGCAAAAACTTGCTAATATTTTAATTTATGTTTGTCCATAAAGATAAAATAAAAATTACTCACATTGCGAAAAACTGCAAAAAATTTAAACTTTTAAATTATGATTAAAAGTATTTTATAAGGCAAAAATGAAAAGCAAATCTCCCCGTTACAAAATTTTACATTTATTTGATATTGCTAACCCGCAACAAATAAATAAAATATAAAACATAAATACTTGAGTACATGCTCATATAAATGTAAAATTTTGTAACATGGAGATTTGCTTTTCATTTTTGCCTTATAAAATACTTTTAATGGCAACCAGCGGTTGTCTAATTGTATAGGTGTAGAAAAGTAAACACATTCATAATGGAAAATTATTGTTGTTTGTGTTTAAAAAAATTTTTTTAAAGGCTATTTTTATGCTTTGTAATTCACAAAAAATATATTTGTGAGTTTTTGTATAAATAGATGAGCTTTGGAATTTTTTAAACATAAAGGGTAAAACATCTACTGATGAATTGGTATAGCTACCAACGAAATATATATCTAGATATTGCTAACCCGCAACAAATAAATAAAATTTTAAACATAAATACTTGAGTACATGCTCAAATAAATGTAAAATTTTGTAACGGGGAGATTTGCTTTTCATTTTTGCCTTATAAAATACTTTTAATGGCAACCAGCGGTTGTCTAATTGTATAGGTGTAGAAAAGTAAACACATTCATAATGAAAAATTATTGTTGTGTGTGTTTGAAAAATTTTTTTAAAGGCTATTTTTATCCTTTGTAATTCACAAAAATATGTTTGTGAGTTTTTGTATAAATAGATGAGCTTTGGAATTTTTTAAACATAAAGGGTAAAACATCTACTGATGAATTGGTATAGCTACCAACGAAATATATATCTAGATATTGCTAACCCGCAACAAATAAATAAAATATAATTTTGTTCTAGTTGAAATACGAACGATGAAGCTTCTCGTGAATGAGGCGGACGTAGTGACCTTCTCCGAGAAAAGGGACCTAGTGTGTGAAAATGAAGTTTTGAGAAAAATGCATTTAACCTTCCTATACCCGCGCTAATTTTTGTAACAAAATACCCGCGCGCGGTCTCACAGACCGAAAATTTGAAGCCCTATTTTATAACTTGTTGAAACAAAATTTAAACAGATGAATTTTGTTTTAGGAACTTTACTATATGATAAAAAAATTAAACTGTGCAATAAATTTGTTTTCATGAATTTGATTGATTTTCAGCCTTTTAAAAAACAGCCATCAAAATCAATGGTTTTTACTCAGATACTAAAAAAACAAAACTTAAACATATATTTTTCTTAACAAACAAAAATTAAATATATTTTTTCTTAAGAAGACTCCATGTTCAACACATAAATCTCAAGTTGTGTTATATTTTAGCCTCATTATAAAATTAACAACAACATGTAAGAACAGCATTCAAAATCGCTGGTGTTTTTTTTTCTTATGTATTAAAAAATAGATCTAGTGTGTCCATCCTTTCCAAGGTAAAATTCTCTGGAGTTTTGACGATCTTCTACCTTATCCAACTATTCGTCATATCCTTCGTTACCTTCCTGCTCAGTATCATAAGTTTCTTTTTCTACCTCGACAAAATCTTCCTCCTCCCTGTCATTTTCATCCTCATACTCAGAACGCGAAATATCTTCCTCCAAAAGTAATCTGATTTGTTCTTGATTCATTCTGATGCAAAAAAATACCCATAAAACAATAAAATTCACAAAAATAAAGCATAAAATAATAAAAACAAATTATTGAATACCTTCACAAAAAGTAGCACTTATACCCGCGTCGGTCTCACAGACCGAGTGTTAATAAATACACCAACACGTAGGTCTCGTACAAACACGTATTATGTGCAAAAATAAAGCTAGTAAAAAATCCGGCAGCTAACGAAAAACTTAACTTTATAGCTTTTCTTTTTTTTTTTTGATAATTTTATTATTTATTGAATCTTCAATTATAGATTAAATTATCAATAAGTTTTTCAAATCTTAAATCTAAAAAATATTAAATGTTAGTTTAGTCGATGCTAAACAAAATTTTTAATTTCAACGGTTAATTTTTGTTGTTTTCCATCTCTCGTGAACGGCTGAGCAAAAGAGTATCCCTTCTTTTCAGCCGGGTGTGGCCTCTATAATGAAGAATATTGCGCGCAAGTGGATTTGGGTGCAACTCGAAGTTTTTTTATCTATTTTTTCGCGTGTTTTGAAAATACTGTCTTCACCAACGGAACGTCTAGATCTTTATGAATTCGATGGTTTCTGACATACCAGGCTGCTGCTAGTATTTTACGTAGGATTTTATTCTGTCGCCTTTGAATTCTTTTGACATTCGATGCTGAGGCAGTGCCCCATAACTGGAGTCCATAGGACCATATTGGTTTCAGGATCGCGTTGCATAAGAGAAATTTACAGTCAAGGCTTAGTATAGAGTTTCTTCCAATAAGCCAATTCATTTGGGCTGCTTTTAATTTCATTTGTGTTAACTTTGCGTCTATATGCCATTTCCATGTTAAACGACGATCAAGATGAATGCCTAGATATTTGACTACAGTGTGTTGTGGTATAGTCTCGGTGTTAATTTTTATAGGCGGGCATGTTTCCCTGCGCAACGTAAAAGTGACGTGTGCACATTTCTGCTCGTTAACTTTTATACGCCATTGTTTGAGCCATTTTTCCAGTTTGGATATACATATATTCTTGTAAGTTGCGGGAAGCTTCTACAGGATTTTCGTGAACGCTTACAAAGGCTTTATCATCCGCAAATGTTGATGTATGAATGTTACTGCTTAACGGTAAGTCAGAGGCATATATTAAATAAAGTATGGGACCGAAAATACTGCCTTGAGAGACTCCGGCTTCAATCGACTGCGGGGAGGGCTTAAAAAATTGCCTTCCCTAACTACAAATTAACGTTCCATTAAATAGCTTTTTAAAAGCTTTACGATGTTTGCTGGTAGATTTTGTGTTAATTTGTTGATAAGACCTTCGTGCCATACTTTGAGACATCAATAAAGAGCGCAGAGCAGTATTTCTTTTTTTCAAAAGTGTCTCTAACAACATTCACAAGTCTGTGAGTTTGTTCAATAGTGCTATGTTGTCTGCGAAAACCGAATTGATGATCTGGAATACATCCATTACTAGTCACTATAGGCATCAGCTTGCTCATATACAGCTTTTCAAATAGTTTTGAAATGTTAGACAGTAAACTAATAGGCCGATAGGATTCAACCTTTGTATGATCCTTGCCGGGCTTTGGTATCATAGTAATTAGCGAAACCTTCCATTCTTTAGGATAGTGTTCTAGGCGTAGAATACTGTTAAAAATGAATAGTATTATTCTTTTTGCAGTGTAAAGCAATTCTTGAAGCATTTTGTTGTCTTTTCAATCTCCACAATGTTGAATTTTAGCGATATTTCTGGTAAAGAGACGACTGTTGGTAGTTCAACAATATCAGCAGAAATATTCGGAGTGAATACTTTTTCTAAGTGTTTAACAAAAAGTGCACCTTTTTCAGCATCAGTTTTTGCCCAGTCACCATTAGGGGCTCGTAATGGGGGTTTGCATATCAGCGGTCTTTTTAGTCCTCTGGCTGCACGCCACAGTGAATAATCTGTTTGTGGTGTTGCATCTACCTCTTGAAGGAATTTTTGAAGGGAAGCTGTTTTTTGGGTTTGCAAAACTTTCCTAACCCTTAATTTTAGCTGGGGCGAGCTGTAGCGCTGCCATTCTCGTCGAGCTCTCCGTTTTTCAGTCAATAGCCTTTCTATATCTACAGAAAAAATATTGTTAAATCTCACTGGTTGGTTTATTTCATTTGAAGTAGCATTAAAAGCAGCTTGTTTAACATGCGCTTCAAACAACCTGAGAGAATCGTCTATGCCTGAAGGCGTTCTCAGCGGCATTTTTTCCGAACAATGAGCACTCAGATATTTTCTGTATTTCAGCCAGTTAATACGTGCAGATGTCATCGGTAAATAACATGTTGTGTGTGAGTAAATAGTGACAAATGTAAGCGAGTGGTCTGAAGATAAGTCCAAAGATGCTTCAACTTTAACCATCTCGCTGGGCACACCTTTCACAATTCCAAAGTCGATAACATCAGAAATTTTTTGTCGATCTGTTGGCCAATATGTTGGCTAACCACTTGAAACTACATTAAAACCCATTTTAGATATTGTGTCGAACAAAATTCGTCCCTTAGGAGTGATTAAACGTGAACCCCAGAATGTGTGTTTAGCATTGTAGTCGCCAGCTGCTAAAAAACGGAGACCCAGTAATTTATAAAAAGCCGTATATTGACTATCGGTAATTGAGAATCTGGGGGGCGAATAGACAGATGATATTACAAGTTTTTGATAGTAAGTTTCGATGCAGATGTTCGTTGCTTGAAGATAATCTTCACAAAAATCATTCAACAGGTGGTGTTTTATTCGCATTTTTATTAGGATTCCCGAACCACCACAAGTTCTGCCACGAGGATCCTTGGTGTCGTAAAAATTATATCCACTAATTCTGAAACAGCTTCGAGATGTCAAATGAGTTTCTGAGATAAGCATAACATCGATTTGTTTATCCTGAAGAAAATATTCTATTTCGTTTTTATGTTGGCAGATGCCGTTTGCGTTCCAAAAACAGATTTTTAAGTTTATGGTTTGCTTATTACAGCCTGCAACAAGGTAGACTGCATTTTCAACATCTCCTGCATCATACAGGACATGTTGAGAGTAAATGTATTTACTGTTTGTATTAAGCTCTCAATTGAGGCTTCAATACGACTAAAATTATACCCCGAATCTTCATTTACATTTACGGTTTTTTGCGCCGTACTCAGATTGCTTCTTAAAATACTATCGTATGAAAATTTGTTGTTGAGCACTAGTCGCGTTAGACTTGAAAATGTCTGAATATTGATTTTGACTGGTGGAAGGTTGAGGTAACTGTGGATAGTTAATAGGGGTTTTAGGCTGAGCGGGAGTAGCATTGGTTTTTTTGTTTGATAAATTCTTAAAAACCGAGTAAAGGGGGCAGCCTCTATAGTTGGCAGTGTGATTTCCGCCGCAATTGCCACATTTTTTCGCCTTGCGATCACCTTTTATTTTGTCACAGTTAGCGGTACTGTGTAACTCACCACATACAACGCAGACTGTAGGCAACTTGCAATAAGTCTTCGTGTGCCCAAATTCTTGGCAGTTCAGGCATTGAACAGGTCCAGCTCTTTTATGTGGAAGCTCAACAGTAACTCTTCGATGCAACAAGTACTTTAAGTCATATATTGGATGTGCTTCATTCTTTTTTATTTTTATGCCATCTGGCTGTAACTCGACTCTAAATATTGGTTGGGGTATTTTTTCTCTATTTTTAATGTTTGATACATTTTTCACCTTGTAGCCAGTATTTTCAAGGCCAGACTTGACCTCTTCTGGATCCACGCTAGAGTCTATACCTTTTATTACGACTGTTATACCTATAGCACTCTTTAATTGGTACGTATAGAAGTTTTTATTTTAAGATTCTAAATCTGAAACAATTTTTCGGAAATTATTTTCATGAGCTACCTGAATTTTTGGTTCATTGATGTTTCCGCGCTTAATTGGAGTTACATAAAACTCATTTTCTCCAATTAATGAGATAAGGCTTTTAACCAGCAAACTGGAATTCTGCTCTCTTAAATATATGGGTGGGGGCTTCCTCGAACTTGTTGTAGTTGTGTCTTCATCGCCTTGTTCAGATAAAATCGCGAAACGATTTTCGGAATTTATTATATTGTTTTTTCCATCTCTGGGAACTTTCGCTGTTGAAGCAATTTGAGCTGATTTTGGACTTCTTCCCCTTTTTAACACGGTTATGTATCTATCCATACCTGTTTGAATTTTATTATTATCACTCATTGTACTCACCGCTTGTTACTAATTGTTTGTTTGTTTGATTGTACAGCTAAGCTGACAAGTTTGCTAAAAGGTGCAATTGTTGTTGCTTCTCGATCAATATTTAGGTTTGGAGAGCAAGATCGCGCACGAGTAGTTGTGTGTTGTGTAGAATTCAGGTTTTCATTTTCGTCGTCATAAACCAAAGTTAAATAAACATTCTTACTGCTTGTAGGTTTATTATTGTTGTTGTTGATAGAAGATGAACTCGTTTAGAGTTCTCTTTTTTTGTGTTCACTATATGAGTTTGTATTTGCAAATATATATGTATATTACACGCAAGCAAAAAGTTAATTAAAAACCAGTATAATAACTGTTTAATCAATGTTTTTGTTAATGCATAGGCTCGTTTGCCTTGCTTAACGGAATAAATAAGTGAATAACAAAAAAGGACTAATAGGTTGGTAGTTCACCAAACTATTATATAGTAACTTTGTAGAAATGAAAGTTATCCGAGTGGTACACCAGAATAACTTGTAGTGAATTAATGCAAAACGCAGGTTGATTGATTGATCAGTTATGATGATTTTTATTAAAATTCAAAATTATTTATACTAAAACTAAAGAAAAACATAAACAAAAAAATATAATAAAATTAAATTGCAAATTATCAAATAAATAAATAAAGTGCAATGTAGACAAAATAAAACAAACAAAAAATAAAAGAAAGAAATATTTGCTGGTAGCCGGAAATCGTTCATTCATATGCTGCCGTTGTAATAAATTTTTCTCACACGTTCAGCTCTAGCAGAATAAAAGACAAATATCCAATTTCATTCTGTCTGGAACTAAACGGTAACAAAACAAAAAAAAAATGTAAAAGAAACTAAATTTAAAATCAAAAAATTCTGCTGACTTATTGAATCTCACGCTTTGAATAAAACGTAGACAATAAGTTCGCGCGTGTTAAGTAAAACAAGAAATATAAATATTTGAGGATTAATTCGAATGATGATTCTTTTTTAATTTGTTAACAAACAAAAAAAAATCATAAAGAATTAACATACTGCGGCCCCCAGGGGGTGCAACATAATACAGTGGTATTAAGAAATGAACGAAATGCGGCTTGTTATCATATATGTGTGTGAGATATCTAAGCTTATGGTTCTACAGCAATATCCCAATTCGATCTTGGCCGTGGCTGTGGAGTTGGTATTGTAGGTGGGCCTTTAATTTTTCTTTTGCGTATTTGTTTTAATGAAATGACGATAATTACAGTCAATATGAGAGCTAGTCCTCCATAGCTCACTGCAAGACTGTGCAAGCCATGGTTGATAGTTGGGGTAGGTATATTGCGCATCTGTTCCCTTACTTCCTCTTGCAGCCTGGTTATGTTCTCAATGCTTTCTAGGCTTGGCGATGCTCGAGTTAAATTGATAACTTTCTGTTGTAAATGTGGAAATGAAATGCCGGTGCTTGTGTAGGATTGATGCAGAGTCGAGGTGATGGTTTGGTGGCCATATATGGTTATTACCTCGTTTTTCATTGTACATCCTGCTGCTAAGGTAAGCAATCCAGTTCCTTGCAGAACTTGATAATTGCTTTCGCCATTACATACAGTACTTAATTTGAGCGGATTTTTAGTTGCGAATATCCATTGGTTCTTTTTATGGAGCTGGTACCATACATTATCATTGGCTATTAGCTCTGAATTACAGCTTGAATCTGATTCATTATTGAATAAATGTATTTCACAGCGACACATTGGTGAATTTTTGGAATGTGTAGCTTGGATATTCGGGCATAAGAAAATATCATGCTCAAGTATGTTGCAATCATGAAGCTTGGTATCATCAATCGGGAAATATTCGTCTCGGTGAGCGTTAAGAGCCATCATTTTGGTTGTTGGCATGATGGCAACCAACGAACCATTTACTAGCTGTGGAACTGGAGTAATATAGAACAAGTCGAATTCCTCTGTATGTGCTACTGGGATGACCAAGGTGCAAATAATGTGCTGATTTGAGACGGCTGCATGGGCTGTCACTATCCCGTATAGATGAAGTATATCCGTGACTGGTAGTGCTAAATCCGATGGAAGATTTGCCTTGATGTTGTCAACTTCTGTAGCGAATTGTTGTGGCGTCAGTACAGAGGGACTTATTCTACCATGATATGTATGGGTTAGTAGATTCATTATGGCCTTTAGCATTGTTTGCACATTGTCTGCAATAACAATTAACTGAATGCTAAGCGACAGAATGAGTTGTGATTGATGGGTATCATTGACTGTGAAGTTCTCTAGCCTTTTCAGTCTAAAATTGAATTTTTCAAGGATAGCTTGAGTATGAGCTTCAGTTTGCTTCATAATATTAAGTGTAGAGTCAAGAAATGATGTTTGATTTCGTAAGAGCTGCGACAAGTGGTCTTCGTTGGTTTTTATACTGTTGATAGTGTTGGTCATTTTTTCGGCATACTGTGAATCAAGAACTCCAAATAATGAGTTTGCTACATTTCCAACGAAATCAATTGCTCCTCGCTTCTTTCTTCTTATGAGGTTTTCGAAACTGGCCACTACTTTGCCTTTAATGTTGTTAAAGTGTGTCGCAAGGCCGATACATTGATGCTTGAGGTCTGAATTGTTGCAAGAGTTCATTAAAGTATTGGTTCCGTTTGTTAGAAGTTGTAATTCATTGAGGAATGGTGCAAGTTCAAAATATACTAGGAGTTTCCAGTCTGAGATAGTTGGTTTAACTTGACCAATCTGTTCAAAGTGCAGCCCAGGAGTGCTACTGATTTTTGTGTAAAGACTTTGTTGGCATGTCGCTAGTGGAAAGAATAGAGCGAGAATAAATAGCAGGCTTGTTGTAGCTAAGTTGAACCGTTTTGGGGATGGTGTGGCAGTTTTGTCAGTGGAGGATTGGTTTCTTTTGAGTCCAGAGCTAGTGTTTTTACTTGGGTTGGTGGATTGATGGTTTCCTTTGAGAAGAGGACTGTTTTCTGCACGTTCACTGCCAGTAGTGGTTGGGGGTATGTCCAGAGGAAGTGGAGCAAGTAAATGAATTGCCCGTTTAATGATACCAGTAGATGTTTTAACCGTTGCCGTTCTGACGATTCCATCGGGCCCAGGGAATGTTTCGATCACTTTCCCGAGTCGCCACGTCATGACAGGAGTGCTATCTTTGATTATAACTATAGTACCCACTTGTAAGCTTTGAGACCTGGATTGCCATTTGTTGCGCTGCTGGAGTTCAGTGAGGTACTCGTGGGACCATCGTTTCCAGAATTGATGCTTGATTTTTGATACCAGCTCCCAACGGTTGGCGAGTGATGCCGATGTCGATTGTGCAGTTGCATCGACTTGTGCCGTGAGAGGTTCTACAATCAAGAAATGGCCAGGAGTTAGAGCAGCTGCATCATTAGGGTCATTTGATAGTGCTGTAAGAGGTCTGGAATTAAGAATAGCCTCGACCTCTATGACCACAGTCTCCATTTCTTCATACGTTAAGGACGCAGTTGCCAGCTCTTTGACTAATAGTTTTTTGGCTGACTTAACTGCTGCCTCCCATAATCCTCCGAAATGCGGTGCTCGTGGAGGGATGAAATGGAAAGTAATGTTTTTACTCGCACATTCCCGTTGGATTGTTTCTTGAGCTGTTGTAGTAAAGAGGGCTGTTGATAATTCCGCTAGCTGGTTTCGAGCTCCGACAAAATTGGTTGCGTTGTCGCAGTACAGATTCTGACAGTGCCCCCTGCGACTGATGAATCGTTTTAGTGCTCCGATAAACGCCTCTGTTGTAAGGTTTGTGACGAGTTCTAGATGTACTGCTTTCGTGGTGAAACAGCAAAATACTGCAATATATGCTTTTTGTGGTCGTTTCCCTCGGGTTTTGAAGTGAACCCATATAGGACCACAATAGTCAACTCCGGAATTTATGAATGGTCTTGCTGGGGTTACCCTTGTTGCCGGTAGATTTCCCATAATCTGCTGAAGCAGTTTTGGCCTTGATCTTGCACAGGAAACACATTTATGAATGGTTTCTCGTGCTAAGTGTTTGCCTTTGATGGTCCAAAACCGTTGCCGGACGGCTGCAAGGAGGGCTTGGGCTCCGCAATGTTTATTTTCCTTGTGTATTGACTCATAAATTAGTCTGCTGACTATGTCATTATACGGTAGGAGCATTGGATGTTTTGTATCGAATGGCAAAGTTGACTCTTCGAGCCTGCCTCCAACTCTTAAGATGCAATTTTCATCGAAAAATGGTGACAGACTTTTGATCGGACTTGATCCTTTAAGTCCCTTCTGTATTTGTAACTGCTTGATGTCTTCAGAAAATGCAAACCTTTGAGTCGCTCTAACGATGATAAGAAGTGAATCATGGAGCTCAAGGGGAGTCAGAGCTCGTCGAGTTTGTCGGTCTGCTTTGGGAGTTCTGGCGTTTTTTATGAATCTGAAAACATATCCTATAATTCGCTGAAGGGTTTTAAACGAATTTCGGTGATTTATACTGTGTAGCGGATTCTCATCTTGGAAAGATGCAAGTAAGTTGTGAGGATTCTGTTTTCGTTCGATAATTGTTGCTTCGGAGCTCAAAGTAAATGTAGCTGGCCAATGGTTTTCATTTCCATGGAGAAAGAAGGGCCCATAGAGCCAATGTGGCGTTTGCTGTAGCTGTGGTGGGTCCAATCCTCGGGATATAATGTCTGCTGGATTGTCTTGTGAGCTTACATGTCGCCATTGTTCGGGGAGAGTAGATTCATGAATAGCAGCGATTCTATTTGCTACAAAGGTGTGAAATGAAGAAGATCTTGAATTTATCCATGTCAGCACAATCTTTGAATCAGACCAGAAAAATGTTGGTGTAGAGGCCATATCCAAACTGCTTTTGACTTTTGCAGCTAGATTAGCTCCCAACTGAGCAGCACACAACTCCAGCCTAGGTAACGTTTGTTTTTTAAGTGGTGCTATGCGAGTTTTCGCACAAAGTAAGTATACACTGAGAATTTTATTTGAAAGAGAAGTTCGGACGTATATTGCTGCTCCATATGCCTTCTCTGAAGCATCGGTAAAGACATGTAGCTGGGTACTGGAAGGAGTCTCTCCTTTGTAGATATGGCGATGGACTTGAAAGTTTTCAAGCTCACTTAGACTATTTCGGAACCGCCGCCAGCGAGTGTCAAATTCTAAAGGAACAGCTTCGTCCCATGATAGATTCAGCATCCATAGTTCTTGGATGAACATTTTTGCCTTGACTACTACTGGGGATAGGAGCCCGAGTGGGTCAAATATCCGAGCCAGATCTGAAGTTACACTGCGTTTAGTTACAGCCTTTATTGGTTGAAGGCTTACTTTAATCTTTAGCAAATCATTTTTAGGTAACCATGCTAACCCTAATGTTTTTGTATAGTCGCTATCGTCGGTTGAGAGATCTAAATTAAATTCTTGATCATGACCTGGGATATTGTGAAGGAGCTGAGGATGATTAGCGCACCACTTTCTTAAGTTAAAGCCGTACATTGCCATGACGTGTTGCAGTTGGCGTTGAGTTTCTAGTGCTGTAGTCAGACTGTCGGCTCCCCCCAATCCATCATCAACATAAAAGTTTTTATCCAAAAACGTAGCAGCTAATTCGAATTGACTCTTGACAGTTTTGCTTATTTCTTTTAAACATTTAATGGCAAGGTACGGGGCTGGCCTGGTTCCATAGGTAACTGTATTTAGCTTGAAATAACTTATAGGCTCAGTGATATTTTGTCGCCATAGGATTATCTGAAATCGCCTGTCGTCGGTATGGATTATGATTTGGCGATACATTTTCTCTATATCTGTTGTAAAAACGAAACGTGGCAGCCTAAATCGAAGCAAAATAGTAAACAGTTCATTCTGTAGAGGTGGTCCAGTATGCAATATATCGTTTAGTGATGTTCCTGACGATGTTTTTGATGAGGCATCAAAAACAACCCGAAGTTTGGTGGTGCTGCTTTCAGGACGTAACACTGAGTGATGAGGAATAAAGTACTTAGATCCTTCGAGATCAGCTAAATTAGTTTTCGTCATGTGTCCCAACGCTTCATAATCTTTCATAAATTGGGTATATTGTTCCTTTAATGAAGGGTCTCTTGCTAGACGACGCTCTAATGAGAGGAAACGGTTAAAAGCGATACTGTGTGAGTCTCCCAAAATAGATGTATCATCACAAAATGGAAGCCGAACCACGAACCTTCCGTTTTCATTGCGTCGAGTATGCTGACTAAAGTGTGATTCACATTGTGCATCAAAGGGGGATAGTTGCTGCTGTGGATTTTCGATTTCCTCAAGTTTCCAAAAACGTTCAATTGCCATCGTCATTGTATCGTCTTCAGTACATATACCGCATGTTGCCGCTGATAGTTGCTCGCTAGATACCTTTCCTGCTACTATCCAGCCGAAGGTTGTATTTTGCAATACTGGAAGATCATCAGCCAATTTGATTTGGCCGATGGTGAGTAATTGGTGATAATATTCCGCTCCCAATAGTAGATCAATTTTGTCCGGTCGATTAAAGGTTGGGTCTGCCAGGGTGACATTGTTTGGAATGGACCATTTTTCGATGTAAAGTGGTTGCGCTGGTTGGGGAGCAATGATTTGTGGAAGTACAAAGGCCTCCAATCGCGTCGAAAAATTATTCACTCGAGATTGAAGTTCTATGTTGACTCGATGTTGAACCTTGGTCCTATTTTTTCCAATACCATTGATAGAAACGGATGATGGTCTTATTGGGAGCCTAAGTCGTGTTACTAATCTTTCGGTTATAAGGTTAACTTGTGATCCTGAATCGAGAATAGCCTTGCATTCGATTGTTAAATCATTTGTTTTGACCTTGACCAGTGCTGTTCCCAAGAGGACATACGGTCTCTTGTTTGCATAGTTTACTGCCATACCATTGACTTCTACCTTTGGCGTGGCGACCAAAGATGCCGCGTGTTCGGTTGATTGGCAATTCAGCGTTGATGGTTGTATCGGGGGTTTGTATTCTCCTCTTGTTGCAGGAGTTTCCTTACTAGGAGATTTATTTACGTTAGAGGATAACATGTTTGATTGAGTGGTTGATTCCAAATGAACTAGAGTGTGGTGCTTTTTTCCACATTTCTGGCAGCGGCCTAACATCGTACATTGTTTAGTTGAATGATTATGGTTGAAACAGTTCACACAAAGCTTGTGTTTTTGTGCAATGCTGAGTCGATTTGCCGGTGTTAATAGTAGAAATTCCTTGCACCGATATATGGGATGATAGTCTCGCTTGCAAATTATGCATCGTCGAATCTCCGGTTGAGGTTGTGATACCAGAGTGCATGTTTTGTGATTTGAGAAAGAGGTTTTCTCTTTTTGTCCTATTGCTTCTAGAGTTTGGAAATATTTTTCGAGGAAAGCAAGAAATCTGCTGATTGGTTGTAACTCCTTTGGGTTAGATATGGATTGCTCATATTGAGTGTAAACTGTTTTGTCGACCTTTTTAACGAGAAGGTGAAATAAAAGCGGATCCCATGACGTAGTTTGGAGCCCCATGTTGGAGAGGGCTGCTAAACACTCCCTTGTGGTGTCGTGCAATCGCTTGACAGCACTCAGCGTACACGCACCTGATGGTTGGTCGAGCAGTCTCTGGATTGCTGTTGACACCATCAACCTCTTGTTGTTGTAGCGATCCTGCAGCAATTGCCAAGCAGCTTGGTAATTCTCCTCAGTAATGGCAAGATGACGTATGAGATTTGCTGCTTCTCCAGCGACATGATTCTTTAGGTACCACATTTTATGAGCATCGGACATTCGTTGCTCATGAACAACCCTTCTGAATAGGTCGGAGAACGATATCCACTTCATGTAATCACCATCAAATTTGGTAATTGTGATAGTGGGTAATGGAAGAGTAGAGTTTCTTCCTGAAGTATCTGGGGTTGGAAAATGGTGGCTTCTATTAGCAGCGCTGAGCTGAATGATTGCTGACTGAGCAGCTTGTTCAAGGTGAATGTATCTGCTTGAATCATAGCCGGCAATGTCTGGGTTGGGATATTTGTCCAATACTTCATCATTGAGCTGCTCTATTTGTTGCCAAAGCTGGGTAATCGTGGCCTGCTTAACTTCATAGTAAGACCTATCTTGTCCTGGTTGCTGATGAAGGCCTTCTAATTGCCTGGTAAGCGCTGCCATCTTCCCAAGAGACCGGCTGATAAGTCCATCGTGACCACCAGCTGCACCTGCTTGTGGCTGCTTTGTAGGTTTTGAAGCAGGCAGTACTTTACTTGCAGATTCTTGGTCGAGCTTACCGAGCTCTCGCTCCATTATTGCGATGTGCTTTGACGTCATGCTCTCGATTCGGGCATAGAAGTCTGACGTGAAGTACTCATCAGACGTGTCTATATCCTTTAACTCTCGCAATTCATTATCAGTACGTTCGAACTCTGTCCATGCTGTCGTCAGACGGGACAATCGCTCTTGGTAATAGCTTAGTGTTTTACGACTGGCAGAATCCTTGTTGAAGTTTCGAATAATCGAGGCAATCTGCTCCCCGATTTCCTTCAGCTGTTGAAGGAGGTTCGCAGCGGTTTTTTCCATAATAGTTGTGTTTAAGGATTGTAGTTGATGGCTTGGAATTTCTTTACGCGGTGGGTGCTTTCTGACTTCGAATCTGAAGATTGCAGTGTCCTGTCTCGGTCGCCAAAAATGTTAATGCATAGGCTCGTTTGCCTTGCTTAACGGAATAAATAAGTGAATAACAAAAAAGGACTAATAGGTTGGTAGTTCACCAAACTATTATATAGTAACTTTGTAGAAATGAAAGTTATCCGAGTGGTACACCAGAATAACTTGTAGTGAATTAATGCAAAACGCAGGTTGATTGATTGATCAGTTATGATGATTTTTATTAAAATTCAAAATTATTTATACTAAAACTAAAGAAAAACATAAACAAAAAAATATAATAAAATTAAATTGCAAATTATCAAATAAATAAATAAAGTGCAATGTAGACAAAATAAAACAAACAAAAAATAAAAGAAAGAAATATTTGCTGGTAGCCGGAAATCGTTCATTCATATGCTGCCGTTGTAATAAATTTTTCTCACACGTTCAGCTCTAGCAGAATAAAAGACAAATATCCAATTTCATTCTGTCTGGAACTAAACGGTAACAAAACAAAAAAAAAATGTAAAAGAAACTAAATTTAAAATCAAAAAATTCTGCTGACTTATTGAATCTCACGCTTTGAATAAAACGTAGACAATAAGTTCGCGCGTGTTAAGTAAAACAAGAAATATAAATATTTGAGGATTAATTCGAATGATGATTCTTAACAGAATTAACAGTTTTGTTATTGTTTTTTTTTTGTGATTTTAACTTTCAATAATTTTTAATATTCAGTTGCGACGATTATCAAAACGCGTCTGTACACTGCGAGAGTTAAAACTGAATGAAAAAAAATTATTTATAAAAAAGTGTTTCGTCGGTCTCACAGACCAACGCGCGGGTATAGGAAGATTAAAGTTTCATAACGCATTATCACTGTGAACACACCTTCAGTTGGGAGATGCGATGTGGAATGGTTAGTTATGATTGGGTGCCGACTTTGGTGACGTCATGCCTATGTGGTGATTTTTTTTTTCGCTTTTAGTGTGACATTACCTTTGCTATTGTTGCTGCTCTGTTCGCTCTTAGCAAAGGGATGATGTGCGCATACTAATACGAAGAACATTGTAAAAATAACTATAAGAAAGGAAAAGAATAAAGGGACGCTTCAGTCTTGTTCCAACTGTATAAGGACTGTTATCAATATCTCAAAAGTTGTTTCGCAATTTTGGTTCATTTGTAATTTTGTTAATAAGCTGATGTTAATTTGAAGTAATTTTTATAAAAAATGGATATTTCTGACAGTTTTGATGATGATTTAAAAAGACTAGGCTCGGTTTATGGCGATGAGGAGATCGATAAGACGTTATCTGCAAGTGCTTCGGGACTAACTGAAAATCAAAGTTTTTTCCATGTTGTTTCCGAATCCAATATTATATCCGAATTGGAGGAATCCGTTGAAGATATACAAGAGTCGATGACCATCGATTTGATGTACGGAAAAAAATCCGAAGCATGTTGTTCGAAAGAATGTAATAAGATAATTCCAGAAAATCTTGCCATTCAAAGCCGGCAATTTTTCCAAGAATTAAGTAAACCAGAACAAGATTTAGTCCATTTGAGCCATTTGGAATTTCATCGACAACATTTATCGCTCGAAAACGTTTATAATACTGAAATTCGGAAGAAGTATGGCCAAAGGGTAAAAAATAAAAATAAAAAATAAAATCAGTCCCGATCGCTCTTTCGGATTAATGAAACTAGAATATAGTCGCTCAAATGTAGGTTATTACTAAGATTTTGAAGATGTGGTCAATAGATTTAGCTGTAATAAATTTAACAACGCTGTGAATGGAAGTGAAGTAGAGTGGCGAACATGGGCTACTCATTTCGAAGGATTTTACAAAAAATTATCAGGTAAACTGTCGCGATTTTGTGATTTTAATTTTTCAAATTCATTTCAATTAATTTTGTAACCGTTTGCATTTTAGGTATAACCAAGTACCACCACTTTGACTTAAAAAAAAAACGAAATTGTGTGTAAAGAACTTGTGGACTCGGAAGAAGAGAGATTTAATGTGCGATTAACGGCTGAACTACCATTGCTCATTGCACCAAGCGGTTTATCGTTAGATCGCAAATGGTATTTGTATGAGAATGTCAGGGTCTTATGTACTGATTCACAGAAACGGGATTTTGTAGCTCCTAAACCGAGTCAACCCAAAGCGAAAAAAAAAAATCGAAAACTAAATCTGAACCTGCCAGCAAGAAAAAAAATTTAAGCACTGGATCACGAGAAAAAGAAAGCTGAAGTCAAAGTGGCGAAAAAAGAAAAAACTGAAATTGTCAAACGGAAGAAAATCGTAGTACCAGATCACTAAACACCGAAAAAAAAGCCCAAACTCCAAAAAATTCGAAGACTGACGAAATAAAAAAATAAAAACCAAAAAATCCAAAAAAAGGAAAATTTTAAGGTTTTTGTCATTGTTATCGATATTCCCAAGTTCGTTTTGTACGTTTTAATGGGGTATACACCTTTTAGGTACCAGAATCCACTTTTAAGTCAAAACCCGTTTTTTGACACATTAGGTCCCTTTTCTCGGAGAAGGTCACATATATATATATATGTATATGTATATATATATATATATATATATATATAGTTCCGAGTATTGACGTATATTACAACTGTCCCCTCGTTATAAATTGAGACGTCGCGGACCTTTCTGATCCGTGGTTGATTGTGGCTCGAGTGATACGCTTGATGACTGTGAAGCCGCCGTGATTGACGGTACAGGTTGGGGTAGCACTAAGAGTGTAAAGGCATTGTGTGGCTGTCTCGTTTCCGAATTCGGTATGCTCGTTGAATGTTCTGCGTCAGTTTTTTAGTGTACCGTATTGCTTTCTATGGCCGCTCACGTAATCGTTATTTCCTCTTCACAATTTATTTACCTGTTTATTTATGTAGTGTTGTAAAACACTTTTGACCAGGTCGATTCGTGTACGGATTGTTCTTTTTAGCATTAGTTCGGTAGGCGATACTCCTGGTGCGTTAGATATTCTCCTATATTGAATTAAAAACTTGGATAATTTGAAATCAATTTAAGCTCCTGTCGGTCGTCTGGCTTTACATTTTAACGTAATCATTGTCAAATGACTATATTGCCACATCAAATATTCCATGTAAGTTGAGCGATAAATGTGGCAAAAAAAAAAAACGTGGCACAACTACCAGGCTAGTAAGCTCACCTCTTGAATATGCCTTGCTTCAAATGTAAACACAAAACATATGTTTTCAATAAATTAATTTTGTGAAAAATAATTTATTATCAGGTATGTGATGAAAATCGATTTCGATTCAAAAACGGAGTAAAATCGAAACGAGTTGTGATGGCATCACTTATTTCTGTTTTGTTTTGTTCTTCTTCTTGTTTGTTTGTCAAATCGAATTCGATTTCATTTTCCATTTTGTTCTATGAAAATATGAAGAAAAAAAGAGTGTGATGGAAAACGAAAATTTACTGTTTTAACCGATTTAAAATCGATCTCACTTCTGTACACGATTTAATAGAAGAATATACAAAATTTATATTGTTAAAATATTTAATCGAAAATGTAACTGTTTATGTATGTACATAGTATCCACCCAAAGCTTGTATGTGGTTTAATAAATATTAAAATGGAATCTTTTGGTGAAAACACACAAATAGAGCCCAAGAAGAATACATAGTGCTCTTAATGTGGCTGCTATCTCGATTATCAGTGGAATTAATTTGGATTTTACATGTGTTTAAATATTTTTTAATATACAAGCAAAGCCTTCTTTATTTAAACGAAAATATTCCTTCCCAGCAAAATAAAATTGAATGGGTTCTAAATGAAGTGATTTTTCGTGTATTTTTTATAATGCGTTCTTAATCTATATATATAAAAATGTAGAGCATTGTGTTTGGCATTGATGTTCTCTGTAATGCCTGAACCGATTTCAATTCTGTAAACTTCTCATGAAAGGTGACGTCAATACCAAGGTTTTTATGTATATACGGTTTTTGTGTGTGGATTGGTTTATGAGTTATAGTCGCTTCAGTAAGCCCACTTTTTCCAATACTATATAAAAGAAAGTCGTGTTAGTTACTTCCCTTATAACTCAAGAACGGCTAAACCGATTTAGCTGAAAATTGGCAGGGAGGTAGTTTAGAGCCAGGAGAAGGACAAAGGATACTTATGGGCGGGATTGGACAAAGGGGCGTGGTACCTCTCATACAAACCACAAATTAAAAATCTATTATTTCTGTTCCTGATAACGGTATTTGAACAAAATTTGGTATGTCGGTTTGGTGTAAATTTCTTAAGTGCTGCTGCAAATATGGGCGGGATTGGACAAAGGGGCGTGGTACCTCTCATACAAACCACAAATTAAAAATCTATTATTTCTGCTCCTGATAACGGTATTTAAACAAAATTTGGTATGTCGGTTTGGTGTAAATTTCTTAAGTGCTGCTGCAAATATGGGCGGGATTGGACAAAGGGGCGTGGTACCTCTCATACAAACCACAAATTAAAAATCTATTATTTCTGCTCCTGATAACGGTATTTGAACAAAATTTGGTACGTCGGTTTGGTGTGCATTTTTTAAGTGCTGCTGCAAATATGGGTGGGATTGGACAAAGGGGCGTGGTACCTCTCATACAAACCACAAATTAAAAATCTATTATTTCTGCTCCTGATAACGGTATTTGAACAAAATTTTGTACGTTGGTTTGGTGTGCATTTTTAAAGTGCTGCTGCAAATATGGGTGGGATTGGACAAAGGGGCGTGGTACCTCTCATACAAACCACAAATTAAAAATCTATTATTTCTGCTCCTGATAGCGTTATTTAAACAAAATTTGGTATGTCGATTTGGTGTAAATTTCTTAAGTGCTGATGCAAATATGGGCGGGATTGGACAAAGGGGCGTGTACCTCTCATACAAACCACAAATTAAAAATCTATTATTTCTGCTCCTGATAACGGTATTTGAACAAAATTTGGTACGTCGGTTTGGTGTGCATTTTTTAAGTGCTGCTGCAAATATGGGTGGGATTGGACAAAGGGGCGTGGTACCTCTCATACAAACCACAAATTAAAAATCTATTATTTCTGCTCCTGATAACGGTATTTGAACAAAATTTGGTACGTCGGTTTGGTGTGCATTTTTTTAGTGCTGCTGCAAATATGGGCGGGATTGGACATAGAGGCGTGGCATTACCCATATAACCCAAAAATTTAAATCGACATATTTTGGGCATTTTTTGACCAACGTCGATGATATTTGGTACATATGGTATTGTCATAATTTGGAATACGTACCGGGAGAAAAGTGGATGGGACCACGCTCCTTTTTATTAAAATTAAAAATCGTAATATAGTCTTAACTACTGGACCGATCGTCACAATAGGATATATAAATACTTTTAATTTTATTTTATAACGAGGGGGGTAGCGAAGTACACCGGGATCAGCTAGTGTATTCATATAATTCATTATAATTGTCATTGTCGAACTCCTGAAAAACCCATTCATTTCTGCAATTGTTTCATATGAAAAATATCTGTCACGTATTACAACTGATTTATTTTACCAATGAAAAAAGGTATCTAAATCATCGATTTTGCATTGGTTTAGTTCATGCGTTCTGAAGTATTGCTTTTTATTTAAATTGGTGCATAAACACATGATCTTCAATGTCACGCCTGTGTTAAAATCATGCATGTTTTACCTAAATCGAACCAGTTCGTAGACATTCAAACACATGATTAAACTACTTTCTTGTCACGTAAGATTTTGCTGTGTTAAAACTAAAAATATTTGCAAAAAAACATGTCAAATTATTCATTATATTGTGCTATGTTCTTACCTATTTCCGGCATGTTTAATAGATTTGATGCATCCCTTAACCTTTTTCGTTCAATATTTTCCACACGATTTGAATAATTAATTATTAAAATTGATGGCGAAATAATAAATGCAATTTTTAGTGCTATTAAAATCCAAACAAATGTTTACTTTTTAAAACAAAAAGTTGTAGTTTGACATGAAACTATTTGAAATGAAACAAAAAATTGAAAGTAAAACCGTTCGTTTTGTATCACATCTTATAGCAAAGCGTTCGTTTTCAACATTCGATTTTACTTAAAAACGAATCGGTTTTCATCACATACCTGATATAATTTAAAAAATAGAAATGAAATGCTAAGATATGTATGGTACCAGAAACACCGCTAAAATTTAATATTGTGGAGATTGAAAATGCTATTGCTAGTCTTAACACCAAAAAAGCCCCAGGTATCGACAAAACAGCAACAAAATGCTTCAAGAATTGCTATATATTGCAAAAAGAATAATACTATTCATTTTTAATGGTATTTTACGGCTGCAATACTATCCGGCAGAATGGAAGGTTTCGATGATTATTATGATACCAAAGCCCGGCAAGGATCATACGAAGGTTGAATCCTATCGGCCTATCAGTTTATTGCCCAACATTTCAAAACTATTTGAAAAGCTGTACATGAGCAAGCTGAAAAAAAGAAATATTGTTCAGCGCTTTTTATTGATGTCGCACAGGCTTTTGATAAAGTATGGCACGAAGGTCTTGTCCACGAATTAGCACAAAATCTACCCGCAAACACCGTCAGGCTCTTAAAAAGCTATCTAGAGGAACGGAAATTTGTGGTTAGGGAAGGTAATTTTTCAAGCCCCCGCAGTCGATTGTAGCCGGAGTCCCTCAAGGCAGTATCTTCGGTCCTTTACTTTATTTAATATATGCCTCTTACCGTTAAGCAGTAACATTCACACGTCAACATTTGCTGATGATACGGCTTTTCTAAGCGTTCATGAATATCCTGTAGAAGCTTCCCTTTTACCTTACGCAGGGAAACATGCCGCCTATACAAATCAACACCGAGACTATACCGCAACATACTGTAGTCAAATATCTAGGCGTTCATCTTGATCGTCGTTTAACATGGAAATCGCACATAGACGCAAAGTTGATCCAAATGAAACTAAAAGCAGCCCAAATTAATTGGCTTATTGGAAGAAACTCTATACTAAGCCTAGACTGTAAACTTCTATTATACAATGCGATCTTAAAGCCAATATGGGCCTATGGTATCCAGTTATGGGACACTGCCTCCGCATCAAATGTAGAAAAAATTCAAAGGCGACAAAACAAAATTCTACGTACTATAACAGCAGCCCCATGGTATATCCGAAATCGTCGAATTCACAAAGATCTCGATGTTCCGTTGGTTAAGACAGTATTTTCTAAACACGCGAAAAAATACATTAAAAAACTTGAGTTGTACCCAAATCCACTTGCGCGCAATATTCTAGAGTATAGAAGCCACACCCGGCTTAGGAGCACGAATACTCTTTCTATCAGCCGTACACGAGAGATGTAAAACAAAAAAAATCAATCGTTGAAACTAAAAATTTTGTTTAGCATTGGCTAAACATATATTTATCTGTTTTAGATTTAAGATTTGAACAACTTATTGATGTTTCAATCAAATTGAAGATTCAATAAATAATAAAATTAAAAAAAAAAGATATGTATGGCATATACGTTTCAAAATATGTTTCCAGCAATCAATTTGACTGAGGTAAGTAAAATTGATAATTAAAGGATAACAAAATAGTCAAATAACTTCTATTAAAAATATTGGTGAATATTGCTACAATAAGAAGATGTGTGTGCTTTAGATGATGATGATGATGATGTTTATTATAAGGAAGAGTTGGGGCGAGGAACCAGACGAGGAATTATTTAAATCTACTGAGCATTCTAATAGAAAGAGCCCAAAACTACCATATAGCTTAAAACATAATAAGAAATCGAAATTCGAAAATAAAAACTCTTCCAATAGTAAAGAAATGAAAGATAAAAAAAAGTTTTAATGAGAAAAAATATTTTAAGCTTAACAAGAAAAACAAAACCAGATCAAAACAAAACATTTCAAAGTTCTTATTATTATTTTATTCATACAAATACATATGTATGTACATATGTATATTCAATAAATTTTTAAAATTATCTAAACATTTTTTGTACTTATATTGGGCATTACTATTTCTCCAGCTTTCCAAGGCAAACAAACAAATTTTTTATTTATTTTGTAAAATAATTTCTGTCGACAACCAAAAATCAGTGCCTGGGGGGTTATTATGTATTTCGATTCGAATCGGAATATTTTCGAATTGAAATGGGATTACGTAGCACGATTTTCGAAAATTTATTTCCGAACTTTCGTAAATTATTTGAATTTTTTTAATCCCTTTCGGAAAGCAAGAAATTCCCTTTCGAAAGTGCAACTATGTAGTACGAAAGCAAATGTCAAAAGTGTTATTAACGTACATATTTCTTTCGAATGCTATTTTGATTGCGGAAATCTTATAGTTATTGTTTTTAAGTACTTAAAAAATTAAAAATACACATGGTGCTTTTAACTGCCTATTTCACAACGTTGAAAGAATTTTGTAATATTTTTTATTCGTATAATTTCATTTGAAGCAAAAACAAATTCTAAAATTTTTTTATTAAATGTATTTGTACGAATCAAAAAAAAAAAAAATAAAATTCTTTCGACATCGTGAAATCGGCAGTAAGTCATTATTAATTGAGTTTAGCAAGTAAATGTAAGGCAATTTTTTTTATGAATCTAAACGAAATATTTACGCTGCGTTCACATTTATTAAATATTTGTCCAAAATAACGTAACAACTAGTTTTGCTTAGGGATAGTGTAATTCAACTTGGTTTTTATAATGCAAAATAAAATTAATTATTCTATTCTATAAAAATATGGAGCCATTAATTAAAAAAATATTGGAATTAAAAGAAATAAATTATTAGTTTATTTCTTGGTTTAGTTTTCTTCGATATATGTGAACGTAGTTTTATGTACATATGTACATACATACTTAGTACTTTTAAAAAATGTAATACTCGCGAAATTTCATTTTTATATTATATTTTATAAATTTCGTTTAGAATCTCTGTGAATAAAAAACCTCCACTTTCCCACAACAAAAAACTATCCATTTAAGTTACGTGCGTATTTTTAAAATTGCACTTAAAATGTTTTAACATGATCTTGACAATTGTATAAAACAATGCAAAGTGCTACCAAGTTTTTACATATAAAAGATGTCATTACTTGAAAATTTCCCTTAAAATTATTAAAACAACTCTACATTCCTTTCGAACGTACTACATAATACGATTTTCCTTTCGATTCGGAAATTCCTTTCGAAAGCATTTTCGATTCGAATCGAAATACATAATAGCCCCCCTGATTTCGCCAGTTATTGGCGCACAATGTTTCTTAGTGGGTGCCGAATTTGTATGAAAATGCTTACGTTATCGCTCGCTTTCATTGTCGATCATTTTAGTGGGGCGCAAAGCAGCTGTTTGTCGTTGAAAAAGCAAGCGAGCGATATCGATCGACATCGTGGGTTAGGCTGTAAAACTATAATTAAATATCCAGTCATTTATTGGCCATTAGACTAATTAAAAACTGATTGTAAAAGAATGTCCATAAAACAAGCGTTATATGAACATTCTTGCAAAGGATGGTGGTGTAGCATGTGACCAACAGTGTGTAGTATGCATTGCAATTCAACAGTAACGCAACATGCAACCGTGTACAAACTGCAAGCAAGATATTTTGTGTGACGGTAATTTGACACTTGTACGTTTAATCAAGTGCAGTTGCACAATGCACTAAAATATGAATCACATTTATTAGCTGCATTTATTTGATTATAAATATAAGCAACACAAAGTATCTGTTGCATTTAGGTGTGCACTCGTGGGACTATAAAACTGTTGAACACATGCCATACGTAAATCGTGGGAAGCTAAATATGCTTACCCAACAATAATTTATATTTCTATTCTTTTACTCTTATGTTAAGGTACCCCTAAGAATTATTCTCATAATTAGTATATAAGCCAATGTCATTTAGTTTAAGAAACAATCATAAAAACTCAAGCTTAGGAGCTACTAGTGAGCTCGAAGCAAATTATAAACTATTAAATAAATTGAGAGCTCCTAGAGAGCACCAGAAGAAATTAAATTGGTTTAATCATATTACACTACCGTCTTCATTTCACATAGACTTTAAACTACTCTTGATAGTTGCTACATAACGTTCGGCCTGACCATTCCAGGTTTGGCCTTAGTGAATTCACGAAATTCTAGCGATGTAAACTTTGATCCGTTGTCGGAAACTTACACAATCGGCTGACGGAATCTGGCAAACATTTCTCGAAGCTTTTTGAACGTGTTGGTATAGCCTCTACCCATTTCGTATATTAGTCTACTACAACTAATATACTATATGTATCCATAAAAAGACCATTGTAATCTATGTGTATTATATTCCAGGGCCCAGCAGGATACTCCCAGGGGAGAGGACTTTCTTTTGGCTGATTATTTTTGTGTCTAGCGCAGTCCTGACAGCATGTTGCTACTGCTTCTACGTATTTATGGACCGCTTTCCACCACTCATAGCTGCTCGTATTAAAAAAAATCAAAGGCTAATTTTGAAGTGATCTAGAAATCTCTACTCGTATGTCTTTGAATACGCAGCCGTTTTCCTGTAAAAATTCTTCAGCATTTTTTCCTCGAGGTAACATCTTTCCCACTTGCAGTGCGTTAAAATACTGTCTGTACTCATCATCTTTTGTTGTTTCTTTGCGAATTTCTTTTTGTGACACCGGTAGTGTTTCTAGTTGACCTATTTGAAAAGTAGATATTTGATCATCTGATAATTCACTTCTCAGCTTTTCTTTATGCTGTGCTCTTTTCTGGGACTATATCGAATGTCGTATTCGAACTTAGACAAATAATTAGCATAATGCAATAAACGAACAGCTGTAGATCTTTTTGTGGATTGAAAATTCTGGTCAAAGGCTTATGTTTGTAAGCAGTGTAAAACATCGCCTATAACAATATTGAAATTTTTTTTAAGTCCCATACTATTGCGGTAACTTCTTTTTTGGAAATAGTTTTTTCGGCTTTTGTTAACGATCGGGACGCGAAGGCTATAGTCTTACTTCATTATGATGAGTGACGTGCGATATAACTGCTCCTAGCGCATTTGGTGAAGCATCAGTTGCTAGTATTAACGGGAATCGGTCATCGAATGTTATCAATAATTTTGAGCTAGTGATCTCATGTTTAATTTCTTTGAAAATTTCCTCGCATTCAGAGGACCACACAAAATTTAGGTAATTTGTATATTAGCTGCAGACGCCTAGCAAGTTTTGGTGAAACGATGTTAATAATTTACTAGACCCAGAAAAGTTCTAGTTTCTGAGACATTGGTTGGTCGGGAGCAACTCTGAATGCTTTGGATTTTGTCGTTCATGGGTTTTATACTAATTTTATCAATATGGTGGCCTAAATACGTAATGTGGTCTAGCTGAAATTGGCAATTGTTTAAATGTAATATGTCCGTTCTCAATCTTTGTAATACCAGCTTAAAACGGGATAGTAATTCTACATAAGAACTACCTTGTATTTTTATACCATAAAAAACATGATACACCGCTCAAGTCTTGTAAAATTGAATCCATGCCATAACCTATTAACTTTGTATGTGCCCATGTGCGTACTTATTGCCTGTAGTATTGACGTTTTTTTAAACTTTTATGTGTAAATAAGCTTGATGTAAATCTAAAGTTATGAAAGTTTTTGGTAATAATTTTTCTTCTTGGTGCTGTGCCTGCTGGGGAAAATGTTAATTAAATTTTGCAGACAAAACCTTTTGTCAATTACCCATAAAACTTGTGGGTCGCTGTCCAATCTCGGAAATAACAGAGCAACGGATGTGCATATAAGGTAGATAGAGGAAGTAGGAATCTACGTGAGTCTGTTAGAAGGTGAAAGGTTTTCCCAAGGCCAAACTCAATAGAAAGTTAATCCTTCGGGTTTTCTTTCGTGGATATACCAGTAACCTAAATTGTTACTACGGGAGCCGGTAAGCCCTAATGGAAGAGTGTCTACCGGGGGTAGCAAGTGATATCCTACATTGGACATACAATTGCGGTGTTGTTGCGTGATGCATATCTGTTCTCTTGGGGATGGATAGGCCTCGACATGCTCCTTCTCCTTGAGCATGAATATGCTGGCACCGTCGCACTATCCTCGTTGGTGGCATGATACAGTGTCCGGAAATTGCAGCCTTTAAGTTCTCAGCCAAACATTTATTTGCTCTATGGTTAGCTTTGCCACATTTATAACACTTGCCTTCAATTTTATCAAATCTGCTCGATGCAAACTTATCTTACTTTTGGTTGTTAGTGTGTTTATAATTATTTTTTATCTGATGAACTTGCGAATGTTGGCTATGCATTTCTTTACTATTCTATTCTTTAGATTCTATTGCTAACGCCAATTTCACTGCGTCCTCAATCGTCGTTCACCAGTTGTTGTGTTCTGCTTAACCCAGATCATCAAGTTAAAACATCCTGTGATACGATTTATATACATATATTTATTTAATTATAATTCAGGTATCTATATATTATATATATATCCTAGGGCGGGTCAAATTGTATGGAACGATTTTTTTTGATGAAGCGTATAGCAAAAACGTTATCTATAGGTGATTCTGAGAAATTTTGCTCAAGAGACCATAGCTCTAAGTCGGATTTGGAGCCCCCAAAATTTCAAAATAGAACTTTTTCCATATATACATAGAACAATTTAATTAAATTCGTCATAAAATCGGATAGAATTATAATAGATTTCTCAATATGGGCTTGTTTGAAAGGTATTTTTTATCACCTTTTTTTTTATTTTTAGTAGTGATATTAGGAATTTTTTTTGTCGAAAAATAGCCTAAAATGAACTTTTAACTAATAAATTCTGAATTTTCTTCGAGTTTTCTTCAGATTTTTTTTTGCAGATTATGAAAGTTCAGATAATTTCCAACAACTTTTATTACGATCAATTTTTTAGTTTTCGAACTCCTTTTTGTAGGAAAATCGATCTGAAAAAATCAACATTTTCAAGGTTTCAACAAAACAACACTATTTTTACATTTTTAATTCAATTTATTTTTAAATATTATTCTCGACCTACAATTTAATGTTATATATATATATATATCCAGAACATATACATATATATTGTAGGAGAAGAACTTCAGAGAATGCAATGCATTGTACCAGAACTCTGCGATTGCGCGTTTTTTTGGAGAAATGTTGTAGCGCCAAAACGGCATTAGCCAGAGACTTGGAACTTTTTTAAAGAGCTGATTAAAAAGCAATATTGACGCGGCTTAAAGACAGTTTATTAATCTATATTTTGCTGAATAGGACAAACTGCCTTCCAGATATGCTAATATTTTTCACGCAAATGTTTTCTTTTCCATATAATGGTATATTTCAAAAAGTTGAAACTCGTTGAAGGCAACGTGTGTAGTTTTGAATTCAGCAACATAAATAACTACTTTAAAACGACTTCAGAAACAGCACAGCTTAAAGCAGCTTTTTATTCTCAAGAAATTCAATTACCCGGCAATATTCATAATTGGGCTGAATCTACATATATGTATTTCCCTATATTCCATTCTTAATAAAACAATATGAAATAATGCTTTCAATTAGTTAACCTGGTAGCCGACTATTAGTAATATTTGCCTTTTAATCTTGTTGTTGTGAGTTCGATTCCAGATTGAAATTGTGGGAGAGTCTTCTTCTTTTTTAAAAAAAGTTAGTAAAAATATTATTTTAGAATCTTAATTTTAATTACTTAAATTATCTACTATAATATTAAAATACATATGTATATGTATAATCATATGGAATTTAAAATAAACTTTAATTTTTCGTTAAGAACACAAATTAGTAATGGTCGGCTTAGACAATGCCGGGAAAACCACAATACTTTATCAATTTCTTATGAATGAAGTCGTCCACACGTCACCCACAATAGGCTCGAATGTTGAAGAAGTTGTTTGGCGGAATATACATTTTCTTGTGTGGGATTTGGGTGGACAACAGAGCTTGCGAGCGGCATGGAGTACATATTATACAAATACAGAGGTTAGTTAATTAAATATATTATCAATTTATTTTGCTTAAACTTCTTTTACTTTCAGTTTATTATAATGGTTATAGATTCAACAGATCGTGAACGTTTGGCTGTGACACGTGAAGAACTGTATCGAATGTTGCAACATGAAGATCTAAGTAAAGCCAGTTTGCTGGTGTATGCTAATAAACAGGTTTGTTACATCTTATAAACAAAAATTTTCAATCGTAAAAAGCAGAGTTCGAAAAAAACAGTAGGATACTGTACGTTTGTGTACCTTACAGTATTTTGCCACGAACATTACTCAAACAAATTCCATACAAAAATACAAAGCTAACAAAAGATGAATTTTGCGTTTATGAATTTGTACGCGAACGAAATTCGGTACACAACGATTGTGAGCTGACGAACATAAACAATACGACAACGCTACGAAGCATTTTATCGTACTTGTAGTATACTTTTAGAGAGTTGGTTGTATATTTTTAGCATACCTTATTTGATTTTTTTTATTGAAGTTTGAGTAGAAATGCACGTACTTAGAGTAACATCGGGTAATATGGACTATGCGTGTAATGTGGACCTCCCCCTTATTTTAGAAAATGCTTGAAATATGACAACACCGACTTGATGTATGTTTTGCCAATTGATAACAACAAACATCAAATTTGGTTTTGTATACATAATTGCAATGTTGCCATTTTAGCTAAGCGCTGATTGTTGATGTGTGTGGTCAACATTTTTTTAGCGCAAGAGTCGAACAGTTTTTATTTCACATATATGAATTATTTAGCTGGTCCGTTATTTCCTACAACAACAATATACTTTCAGTCGTAGTCTCAATTGATGAGTTTGTATTTTTAGTTAGTTTTAAAATTAAAATAATGTTTTCAATAAAAAAAAACTGAAAGTCGTCTAATGTGGACCACAAGAGGTCGTTTATTGTGGACCAGTAGTTCAAATTACCAGACATGTATGTAGATATATTTCTGGACAATTCCTAAGAAAGGAGAAGTTCGAAAATGGAATCAGGAAGATATGCAGAAAGCTGTAGAAGCAAGCAAAAAAATGGGATTTTTATTGGCATCAAAAACTTTCTGTGTTCCGAAAAAAACTCTTATTAGAATGTGCAAGAGTAAAGCCGAAACTTCAGATCTTCTGTCTGAGCCTTTGGGGCGAAAGCCTCTCCAAAATAAGGAGATGGAAAATGATTTGGTAAAATATGCCAAAGAAATGGAGGCACGATATTGGGGTCTTACTAGAAGAGATATTAGATTTCTCGCTTTTCAACTGGCAAAATCAAACAACGTTCCAAATAAATTTTCTATTCTTCAGGAATATGCTGGCAAAGATTGGTTATATGGTTTTATGCGACGGCATATAGATGAATTAAGTTTGAGGGAGCAAACCGGCACTTCCTTCGATAGGGCAAAAGGCTTTACAAAAGGAAACGTAGAATTGTTTTTTAATATTTTGGAAAGTGAATACAATGAGAAAAATTTTCCAGCAACATCAATATGGAATGTTGCTGAAACTGGACTTTCTATTGTTGCATCCAAAATTCCAAAAGTTGTCGCCGCTAAAGGAGAACGACAAATTGGATAAATTACTTCTGCTGAACGTGGATCATTAATAACGGTCATTACATGTATGAGTGCCGCTGGATCTTTTATTCCTCCATTTTTTTATATTTTCGAGAAAAAACATCAATACCCAGCTGATGAAGCACTCCCCACCTGGTTCGGACTGTGCTTGTCATATATATGTATGGGTTCAAACTGACATATTAACCAACTGGTTTCGTCACTTTTTAAAAATAACAAAAGCTTCACCAGGAGATCCAATTTTATTAATTTTAGATGGACATTATAGTCACACTAGAAATATAGGTCTTTTGAATCTCGCCCGTCAAAATGATGCAACTATAATTTCATTACCCCCTCATTCAAGCCACAAGATGCAGCCTATTTTATTTTTTATTTATGTTTTTGTTATTCAAATTTGAAATTAATAAAAAATATACCACAGTTAATCCATAAATTTTGTTTAGTAAATTGCTTGCGGGTAATGTGGACCAGTATTCCAAATTACCCGCACATACTGGTCCACAATACCCGCAAAGTTTTTTTATTGTGACTTTATGGGTTTTTTTAAATCTTTTACATTTAAAATTTTGTAGACAAATATATATAATTTTTGATTTGAAGTATGAGTAGAAAACACATCTAGTATCTCATAGAAAAAATTTCTTTTATTTTCGACTAGTATTGTAGCGACAATATCAAAAAAATTTAATGGTAGTCCACATTACCCGAAGTTACTCTACATACGTATGCTCATACATACATATCGAGCCATAACCGCAAAAAAAGCTCAAGCGACATATTTTTCATATAGCGTTTATATTTTTTGATTTATCATTTGCATAAAATGCAGTAATTGTGGGCAAAAACACACGGCCAACTACCGAACGAAGTTTATCTTCGTCTCAAGGAAAAGTGAACGTGAACAAATAGATATGAGTCCCTCACTGGATCTTTCCTCGGATCACTCTCCCATATTTCTAACTGTTCGACAGTATGAGTAACCCGGAAAAAGCAGATTTTGTTGTTCTAATGAGACAACAAACTGAATAAAATATAAAATGTATGTAAGTTCGCATTTATCACAAAATTTATCGTTGAAGTCCGACAGCGAGGTTGAATCGGACGTCAGTCTTTTTTCCCGTATTTTGACCAATGCTGCAATGTCTTCCACACGCACAGCTCACATGTCACAAAGGAGACACTTTACTCCACATGGGAGCATTGAATATCATCTTCGCGAGAAGAGGAGATTAAGGCGTCAATGGCAGGAAACTCGTTCCCCACATATAAAGGCTCATCTAAACAACTTTTTTTTTTTTTTATTATATGTATATTATTTATTGAATCTTCAATAATAGATTGAAACATCAATAAGTTTTTCAAATCTTAAATCTAAAAAAAAATAATAAATATAAGTTTAGCCAATGCTAAACATAATTTTTAGTTACAACGGTTGATTTTTGTTGTTTTACATCTCTCGTGTACGGCTGATAGAGAGGGTGTCCCTCCTCCTAAGCCGGGTGTGGCCTCTATACTCTAGAATATTGCGCGCAAGTGGGTTTGGGTGCAACTCAAGTTTTTTAATGTACTTTTTCGCGTGTTTCGAAAGTACTGTCTTTACCAACGGAACGTCTAGATCTTAATGAATTCTATGGTTTCTGACATACCAGGGGGCTGCAGTTATTGTAACTAGAATTTTATTTTGTCGCCTTTGAATTTTTTCAACATTCGATGCTGAGGCAGTGCCCCATAGCTGGATTCCATAGCACCATATTGGTTTCAGGATCGCGTTGTATAGTAGAAGTTTACAGTCTAGGCTCAGTATTGAATTTCTTCCAATAAGCCAATTCATTTGGGCTGCTTTTAATTTCATTTGCATCAACTTTGCGTCTATATGCGATTTCCATGTTAAACGGCGATCAAGGTGAACGCCTAAATATTTGACTACAGTATGTTGCGGAATAGTCTCGGTGTTGATTTGTATAGGCGGGCATGTTTCCCTTCGCAACGTAAAAGTGACGTGTACACATTTCTGCTCGTTAACTTTTATACGCCATTGTTTGAGCCATTTTTCCAATTTGTAAGTTGATTAAGGCTTCTACTGGATTTTCATGGACGCTTAAAAAAGCTGTATCATCGGCAAATGTTGATGTATGAATGTTATTGCTTAACGGTATGTCAGAGGCATAAATTAAATAAAGTAAGGGACCGAAGATGCTGCCTTGGGGAACTCCGGCTTCGATCGAATGCAAAGGGCTTAAAAAATTGCCTTCCCTAACAACAAATTTTCGTTCCTCTAGATAGCTTTTTAAAAGCTTGACGATGTTTGCGGGGAGATTTCGTGTTAATTTGTGGATAAGACCTTCGTGCCATACTTTATCGAAAGCTTGAGAAACATCTATAAAGAGCGCAGAGCAATATTTTTTTTTCAAAGGTGTCTCTAACTACGTTCACAAGTCTGCGAGTTTGTCCAATAGTGCTATGTTGTCTGCGGAAACCAAATTGATGATCTGGAATGCATCCACTTCTAGTCACTATAGGCACCAGCATGCTCATATACAGCTTTTCAAATAGTTTTGAAATGTTGGGCAATAAGCTAATAGGCCGATAGGATTCAACCTTCGTATGATCCTTGCCGGGCTTTGGTATCATAATAATCATCGAAACCTTCCATTCTGCAGGATAGTATTGCAGCCGTAGAATACTATTAAAAATGAAGAGTATAACTCTTTTTGCAATATAAGGCAGTTGTTGAAGCATTTTATTGCTTATTTTGTCGACACCTGGGGCTTCTCTGGTGTTAAGACTAGTAATAGTATTTGCAATCTCAGTCATGTTAAATCTCATCGGTATATCTGGTAAAGAGACGACTGGTGGCAGTTCAACAATATCAGCAGAAATGTTCGGGGTAAATACTTTTTCTAGGTGCTTAACTAATAGATCACCTTTTTCAGCATCAGTTCTTGCCCAGTCACCATTAGAGGCTCGTAATGGAGGTTTGCAAATCACTGGCCTTTTAAGTCCTCTGGCTGCACGCCACAGCGAATAATCTGTTGATGGTGTTGCATCGAGTTCTTGCAGAAATTTTTGCAGGGAAGCTGTTTTTTGTGATTGTAAAACTTTTCTTAGCTGTTTGGTACACTCCTTAAGCCGTAATTTTAGCTGAGGCGATCTGTAACGTTGCCATTCTCGTCGAGCTCTCCGTTTTTCAGTCAATAGCCTTTCTATATCTGCACAAAAAATATTGTTAAATCTCGCTTGTTGGTTTGGTTGAATTGAAGAAGCATTAAGAGCAGCTTGTTTAGCATGTGCTTCAAACAACCTAATAGAATTTTCTATGTCAGCAGATGTTCTCAATGGCATATTTTCCGTGCAATGAGCACTCAAATATTTTTTGTATTTCAGCCAGTTAATACGTGCAGGTGTCAGCGGTAAATCACATGTAGGTGTTGCCGTTGTGTGTGAGTAAATAGTGATAATAGTAGGCGAGTGATCTGAAGACAAATCCAAAGATGCTTCTACTTCAATCATTTCGCTGGGGACGCCTTTCATAATCCCAAAGTCGATAACATCAGGAATTTTTTGACGATCCGTTGGCCAATATGTTGGCTGACCACTTGAAACTACATTCAAACCCATTTTTGAAATTGTGTCAAACAAAACACGACCCTTAGGACTGATTAAACGTGAGCCCCAAAATGTGTGTTTAGCATTTTAGTCGCCAGCTGCTAGAAAACGGGACCCCAGTGTTGTATAAAATGCGGTATATTGACTCTCTGAAATTGAAAACCTGGGAGGAGAGTAAACAGATGATATCACAAGCTTTTGATAAAAATTTTCAATGCAGATGTTCGTTGCTTGAAGATATTCTTCACGAAGGTCATTTAGAAGGTAGTGTTTTATTCGAGTTTTTATTAGGATTCCAGAGCCACCACAAGCTCTACCTTGAGGATCCTTGGTGTTGTAGAAATTATATCCACTAATTCGAAAATAGCTTCGGGACGTCAAGTGAGTTTCTGAGATAAGCATAACATCGATTTGTTTATCCAGAAGAAAATATTCAATTTCATTTTTATGTTGGCAGATGCCGTTTGCGTTCCAAAAACAGATTCTTAAGTTCATGGTTTTTTCAATACAGCCTGCAACAAGGTAGACTGCATTTTCAACATTTCCTGCATCATACAGGACATGTTGAGAGTAAATGTATTTACTGTTTGTATTAGGGTCTCTATCGAGGCTTAAATACGACTAAAATTATGCCCTGATTCTTCATTTACTGGTACAGTTTTTTGCGCCGGAATCTGGTTACTCTTTAAAATATTATCGTATGAAGATTGACTATTAGGTTTTTGTTGAGTAAGAGTCGTGTTAGACTTTAAAACATTTGAGTATTGATTATGGCTAGACGACGGTTGAGGTAACTGTCAAAAGAAATTACGTGAAGCCCTGAATTCACAAAAGGAGTCAAAACTCAAAAACTATCTTCAAAGTTTAGACCCAACTGAAAAAACTGATTACAGCTAGTGGAAGGCTGTAAGAAAAATGCGATGTCTCACTGCATACGAAGCTCCTATACGCCTGCAAAATGTCAATGGGCAAAAAATGCTAACGAAAAAGTAGAAGAATTCGCAAGGCATTTACAAAATGTATTTACTCCAAACGAAACAGACTCTAGCGTAACCCCCTTGCTTAATGATGGTGCAGTGTTACACCCAATTAATTTCGGTTTTTATAAATTAAAGTCAGCTATTGCAGACCTGAACGCAGGAAAGGCACCCGGTAGTGACACAATGACCTCTACAACGTTAAGCAATTTGCCTACTCAGGTGTGAGGGTAATTTCATTTATATTTAATGCAATTTTGCGAATTGGTTACTTTCCTTTATTGAAAAAAAGCTTCCCTTTCATGGAAGCAATCAGAAATAATCATGATACCTAAATCAAGCAACGACGCTACGCAGGTATCATCATACCCTCCAATTAGCTTGCTACAAATCCTTTCGAAAATTTTTGAGAAATTATTGTTGGATGCCTTGGTGCCTTACGTCGATTCTAACAACATCATACCCCATCATCAATTCGGATTCAGAAAGCAACATGGTACTATTCAGCAAGTGCATGGAAGCGTTTGAGAGTGAACAATACTGCTCTGCATTATTTATTGACAAGCATTTGATAAGGTCTGTTATGATGGGCTAACGTACAAAATTTCAACGTCCCTCCCCGTAAACGTTCACAAGATACTTAAAAGTTATTTATCTAATAGATCTTTTTTCGTAAGGTCAATGGAAATTACATCTTCACGTAGAAAGATATCTGCGGGTATTCCACCAGGTAGTATACTGGGGCCATTCCTATATATATTATACTCCGCTGATATGCCAACTAGTACATTAACTCACACATCCACCTTTGCAGACGACACTGCATTTTTGAGTGTTCACAAAAAAACCCCGTAGTTGCATCCCATTAACTTCAAGTCCACATTGCAGAATTGGAGAAATGGTTGAAACTATGGAATATAAACGTAAATGCTCTAAGTGTGTTCACCTTACTTTCACTTTGAGGAAAGGTAATTGTCCACCTATTGCAATAAATGGTTCAATAATACCAGAACACAACCACGTAAGATATCTCGGTATACACCTTGTCTAATGTCCCCAAATTTAAGAGTGTTGTCTCCAAAAATCTCCATTTTAAAACTGGAAATTCCCAATTTTGTCCCCAATAAATATATGTATATAAGTCTTCGTTCACACGTGAAAGGATTCTTTCATGAAAGTGGTAGTTTGTTGGTGAGAGGGGAGAGAAGAAAGGTGTCGGGTAACTACTACTTTCATGAAAGAAAACTTTCAGGTGTGAACGCAGACTAAGTAAGCATTTTTTTTTTATTTAGTAGTAGTAGTAGTATTAAAAATACTTTTGTTTCACATTATATTAATTACATAGATAGTATTTAAATTAACATTTATGGAAGCTTTATGCTGAATTATTTCTCACACAAGTTATAATTTTTCTATTAAAAATGTTAAAATTTCTCTCAATTTTTACATCATTGGGTAGCATATTATACAGGTTCAGTCCTTTGTAGAATAGTGATGGCTGCATAGCTGTTGTTGAAACTCTCTGAAGCCTAAAATTTTGTGAATTTCTAAGGCAATATGGTCGTACTTCTTCAACATATTCTATTTGGTCACACAAGTATTGCGGTGCATCTCCCGTTTTCATTTTTCTAATAAATTTCAGCGTGTTCAATTGTATCCGTTGTTGTATATTCAGCCATCTCAACGCGTCGAGCATAAACTGAGTGTGCGTGTATCATTGCATTTTAATATTGATCTCATTGCTTTATTTTGTAACTTTTGTTGTCTTTGTATTTGTGCAGCACGTATATAGAATTGTCGAACCAAACTCGAAATGCGGTTTTATTATCATATTATATATATTAATTGCTGTCATTATTGAAACTTTATTTCTTAAACGTGTAAAAAATCCAATTTTTTTACCAATCTTTTTGCATATGGGGCTGTGCACATATTACGTAACGCTGTTTTCAGAGATTTTATACCCCCCCTCCCTTCGTAACGCTTTTTACAAATTTTTCAGTGCGAAATTTTTAATCCGTAACAAATATTTAACCTCCCCCTTTCCCCACTGGAGCGTTACGTAATATGTGCACAGCCCCTATGTACTCAATATGTTCTTTAAATTTTAAATCTTTGTCTATGATAAAACCTAGATATTTTATATTTTTACTTTTTCTATTATTTTGTCATTAATTTTTATTACCAAATCACTAATCATGTTGATCTCCATTAATTTTGTTTTGGTTTCGTTCAGTTTTAATTTATTCATTTTAAGCCACTCATTTATTTTCGTTAAATCACACATTATGTTTTCCTGACATTGTATTTCACTTTTTGCCTCGGTAAAAATCAATGTATCATCCGCATATAGTACTATTTCACATTTCGTCAATATATTTGGTATATCATTTATATATATAATAAATAATAACGCGCCTAGAATAGAACCTTGAGGCACACCGAACTCGTTGTTTAAAGTACCCGGTGTATGTTATATTATTTACTTTAGTCTTTTGCTTTCTTTCCGTTAAGTAACTTTTAAACCAGCGCAGTTCTTTGTCTTGCACTCTATACATATATAATTTTTGTAGCAAAATATTACTGTCTATTGTTTCGAAGGCTCTTTTAAAATCTAGAAATATCGCCTAATATTGTTATTTTTATCAATTTTTTCCACCTATTTATTACATAATTGACAGCGGTTTCACATGAATAACTTTTTCGGAACCCCGATTGATAGTTTGAAAATAACTTATTTTTTTTCCATATAACTTTCCAGTTGCATTTTAACAATTTGCTCAATTATTTTTTCACATGTTTTTAACGTATTTATAGGACGATATTCTTCACTTTTTTGGGAATTTTTATCTTTTTCAAAAGGTGTTACTATTGACTTTCCATGATTCAGGAAATATTCCTGTTTCAAGGGAACTGTTTATTATATAAAGTAGTTTGTTTCCGAGTATGTTCCAATTATCTAAAATAATATTTTTTGTTACTTTGTTAAAGTCTGGTTTCTTTTTCATATTTTTACACACATCATAAAGTTCTTGTATATTAATTGCACGAAAATTAAATTTGCTAGTTATCACAGGTACTTGATTTATATATTGCACATTTTCTATACTATCTCTTATATCTTTTATACTACTTATAAAAAAATGATTAAACTGATTAGCGATTTGGTAACTATCCTTAAATTCTATTTGATTAAATATCATATCAATATCAGCATCATAAAAACATTTTTTGAATCCATAGAATATTTTAAAGTTCCATACACGGAATCAAATTTTTTTTTCTATGCTTTCGAGTTGTAAATTTATAAATAACTCAAAATTTCCCTACTCTCAGTGAATATTTTAAGTATTTATTTTGCTAGTACAGTTAAATAATCTAAAAAAAATTTGTTTGAACTCGTTTTGCTTCTAATTCCTTTGAACATTCTATGCAAACATAAATTTTAGCAACAACCAAATTACTTTCCTTATAGTCAATTAGTACATCCATTCATCGAATTCAATAAATTCTGCTTTTAAAAATTTTGAACAAATTGTTATAAAAACCAACATCCTCAATACCATCGCCTTCAAATAATCGAAATATGAAGAAGAAAAACGCCAAGATACATAAACATACATATATGTATGTAAATAAGTGTATGAAAGAAAATGGTAAAATAAAGTTTAGTTTAATTTTATTGAGCCTTTTTATACATTCTTTATCAAAACAAACAAACCTTAAAATTATTACAATATTAGATAGAAAAAACTTAAGACTATAATGTAATATCTTAATTCACAAAAAATGTCTGAGCACCAAGCTTAAAAGAAAGTACATATTTAGGTATAAAGAAAATATAAACATGAGAGAAAATAACTATACGCTCTTGCTCCCGAAGCTTTCATATTTGGTGGTAGTTTAGCATAACACACCTAAATGTTCTTAAAAATAAACTTAAGAACTAGTTAACTCAAACAAAAAAGAATATAAAAAAAAAAAAATAATAATAACAGTACTTGTTATCCTCTATGAGTACCAGGTGTGGTACTATTATAAAATTCACCACGAAGTGATGTGTTCAGATCAAAAGATGGAGGAATCTCATTTAAGTACCCTATAGGCGAAAGGTAATTAATGTTAGACCAACTAAAAACATTTTGGGACTCATATATTATTTTTACAAAAACGTTACCATGATCCGAAACTCTAAACATAAATCGTTTCAGCACGTCATAGACATATAAACCGACAGGAATAATCTTTTATTTAGAGTATACAAAGGCATTTGAATATCTTTTATGCCGTGATTGAAAGTTTTTCCCAATGCAGCACCTCAAAACTTTCCTTTCAAAAATCTCAAATTCTTTTAATACAGTAGGAGAAATGGTAAACCAAATTAGAAAAGCATATAAAAATACAGGTCTAATGCAAGTTTTATATAAAAGTAGTTTAGTTTTCATTTGTAAGCTTTTATTCTTTAATATCCTTGAAAATAATCCCATCACTTTAGATGCTTTTCCAAGTACAGCACGAGAATGTTTATTGAACTTCAGAAGTTTATTAAAATTAATACCAAGATATCTAATATTGTCTTTGATTGGAATTTCTACCCCCTCAAGAAAAAGGCGAAGCAACTTGCTCTGCGGAACTACAAAACTTCTACATTTACAAGAAGCATTTCGGATGCAAATTGCTTCACTCTTTGTTGTGTTAATTTTTATTCCCCAGTCATCATAAAAAGATTTTACAACCCGCAAATGATCAGAAACTTTATTCAATGCTCTATTTGAGGATTCATCGTTTGCATATAATAAAGCATCATCAGCATATAGCAGGCAAGTGGACCCACTTCCGAAGTGGGGAAAGTCATACATAAATATGTTGAAAAGATGTGGTGCCAAAATAGGACCTTGTGGAACACCACATTTAATAATGCCTTGATCAGATAACTTATTATTGAATAAAACATTAAAAGATCTATTAGTAAAAAAACTTTTGAACAGTTTTATAAAAGGAGCGCTAAAGCCAATTTCACCCATCTTATAAAGAATTCCATTTTGATAGCAATGATCATATGCATTCTCAATATCTAAAGAAATGGCAACAGTACAATAACGCTTACGTAGATTGAAAACCACATCAATTTCAGTAACGAATCTAAGGTAGAATGGCGATATTTGAACCCAAATTGCAAATCCGGAATTTAACACCTATTTACATTTACATCCATTTTTCCTCGGATTATAGTTTCAAATAGTTTGCCTAAATTAGAGAGTAAAGAGATCGGTCGGGAATTACTCAGTTCACTGTCACCACTTTTCTTGCCAATTGGGACAAGTTTTGACACTTTCCAAACATCAGGAAAATAATAATTATTTAAGCAGTTATTATACATAACAGTTAGAAATTGCAATGCCTTTAAAGGAAGTTTTCTTAATATATAATTAGATATATTATCTAACCCACTTGATTTCTTATTGTTTAAATTATTTATGTAATTTGAAACCTGATCTAAATTGGATAGATTCCTTTCACAGTCTGGAAAATTTGCAATAATATCCCGTCGGACATCATTACGAAAACTGTCCCAATTCATATTTTTAAAAGATGTAAATAATGAAGGAGTGTTAACAATTATTTCAAAATTTGGAAATTTTATGTGAAGTTTTAACGGGAAGTGATCCGAAAATGTTGGAAGACTAACCACATCCAAATTACGGTTTAAATGGCTTACATAATTCGGACTTACGAGAAAGTGATCAAGAAATGAAGAAGAATTTGGAAAAGTTGGAGAAAGACTTGTCGTGAGAACAAAATTCATTGAGTTTTGCTGCAAAAAATTAAAAAATGTTGCCGTTAGCATTACCCACTCTGTCCCCACAAGAAAAATGACGAGCATTGAAATCACCACCGATGAAAAACATATCAAAGACCTGTGAAATATTAGCTAAACGAGATAAACCCAAATTTAATCGGGAGGTACAAAAGTTACATGGAATATATAAAGATCCAAGTAAAATCTTTTAAACTTGACTGTTAATTTTTACCTCAATACAGATAAAAACATGAGGAAAACCTAAATCAATAAAAACTTTTGTAAACTTAAAAGACTATTTTATGGCTATAGCTACACCTTGTAAGCTATTATCCCTAACAAAAGAATAATCATTCAATTGATGTATATATGAAAAGTAATATTATCAGGCTCAAGTTCAGTTTTATTGAATTAATGAAAATTCAAAATTACTAAGAGTTTTTTTATGTTGGAAAATATTATTATTTATATCCAATCAGTTTTTAGCAGAACGTATCAGTACTGATTTCAAGACCGCTACACCTCTCATCAGCGTTCAATTGTCCATCTTTACAATTTTCGTAAAGTGGATACTAATTGAGAAGAATATCAACTATTTAACCAGTTTTTCAAGAGAAATAGAATATGAGAATTCATCTTTAATTAATTTTTTATTCTACCTTGAAACAGTGCTGGTTAGTTCGGAATTCCCTCATTACTGTTTGGAAAGTACTAATAATCAACACAAACTGATAGTCCGTTATCACCAAAGTATTCTACTTTGTATTCTAACGTTTTTGTTATTTTTACTCTATATTAGGGAAATTCACATATTACTGTGACCCTTGTTATTAGGGTATTTATAGCTCGTGCCCAAGCGGAATTAATATTTTTATATTATTATTATTACGAATAAACGTAATTATTATTTGAGCTTATATTGATGTATATATGAAAAGTAGTATTATCAGGCTCAAGTTCAGTTTTATTGAATTAATGAAAATTCAAAATTACTAAGAGTTTTTTTATGTTGGAAAATATTATTATTTATATCCAATCAGTTTTTAGCAGAACGTATCAGTACTGATTTCAAGGCCGCTACACCTCTCATCGGCGTTCAATTGTCCATCTTTACAATTTTCGTAAAGTGGATACTAATTGAGAAGAATATCAACTATTTAACCAGTTTTTCAAGAGAAATAGAATATGAGAATTCATTTTTAATTAATTTTTTATTCTACCTTGAAACAGTGCTGGTTAGTACGGAATTCCCTCATTACTGTTTGGAAAGTACTAATAATCAACACAAACTCATAGTCCGTTATCATCAAAGTATTCTACTTTGTATTCTAACGTTTTTGTTATTTTTACTCTATATTAGGGAAATTCACATATTACTGTGACCCTTGTTATTAGGGTATTTATAGCTCGTGCCCAAGCGGAATTAATATTTTTATATTATTATTATTACGAATAAACGTAATTATTATTTGAGCTTATATTGATGTATATATGAAAAGTAGTATTATCAGGCTCAAGTTCAGTTTTATTGAATTAATGAAAATTCAAAATTACTAAGAGTTTTTTTATGTTGGAAAATATTATTATTTATATCCAATCAGTTTTTAGCAGAACGTATCAGTACTGATTTCAAGGCCGCTACACCTCTCATTGTCCATCTTTACAATTTTCGTAAAGTGGATACTAATTGAGAAGAATATAAACTATTTAACCAGTTTTTCAAGAGGAATAGAATATGAAAATTATGGTATGGATGGTAGATGTTGCCAATGGAAACGCAAATTTTTACATTTTCAACATATTCCATTCATTCCTCTCAAATGTATGCTAGTGGAAAAAGGCTATTACTGTCACAGCTACATCAGGGTGATCATCAGGAAGCACATTTTTGCAAATCGAATTCACGCATATTCTTATTCTCTTTCATTTAGCCTTATCTGAGACAAATTTTTAAAAACGTGATATGAAAAAGAAGAAAAGGAGGAAAGGGTGGTAGATCAAAAACTTAGATTAGAATTAATGAATTTGGTTACTTTGGACATAATTAAGAAGGGAAGACCCTTCACTGATGGGGAATATGTAAAAAAATATTTTATTGAAGGTTTTCGGAAAACTTAATTTCCAAACTACCTTAATTGAATCTCTTCCTTTGTCACGTATCAGTGTTGTCCGCCAAACTTTAAAAATAGGAGCATATTTGGAATCCGCTATTAGAGAAAAATTATTAAATTGCCAATATATTTCATTTTGTGTCGACGAAAGCACCGATACAAATAAATGATCTGTGTCAACTTATCATTTGTATACGATGTGTTGACGCCGATTATCAATTTTTTGAGTCCATGTATTCGCTTCAAACTTTTTACGGGAACTAACTGGTAAGACATTGTACGATGTCATATCCGACAAACTTTTGTCAACTGTTGATGCAAAAAAAATTGGCGAGGGTGTGTACGGACGGTGCAAGTGTAATGATGGGTAAACATGAAGGGCTTTTAGGCCAACTGAGCACTAACGAAGTTGAAACCTATAACTTTCACTGTATTATCCATCAAGCAGCTCTTGCATCCAAATTTATTTCAGTGCATTCGGCAATGAAGAATAATTAACAGAATACGGGGAGGCCATCACTCACTTACTCACAGAAAATTTGTAAATTTTCTAAAAGCCTCCGGAGCTTCTCACCACGATTATATCATGTTTACCGATGTTCGCTGGTTAAGTCGTGGTAATTTTCTTAACAGACTATTTGACCTTGGGGCAGAAGTTCTGGAGTTTTTAGAAACTATTGACATATCTGAAAGACAGTTGTTAGAAAAAACTTGTTATGATTTTATTTTAGATCTGGCTTTTTTGGCGGATACATGTAATATCTTAAACGAATTCAATTTAAAGCTTCAAGGAAAAGAAAAAGTCTTAGTGAAGTAACAAAAAAACTTTTTGACTTTAAAACAAAAATATTTTTGTTAATTGAACTAATTGACTCAAAAGACTTATGATAAGCAAAAATGCTTTAAAAAGGATGAGTATTTAAGTATAATGAAAACACTTTTTTATAACTTTACCGATCGGTTTAAGGACTTTGAAAGTATCCAACCATTGGTTGATATTTTCGATAATCCTTTTAAATGCGACATTTCAATGTATGAATTGAAAATCCACACAGAACTAATAATACTTCGTAGCGAAGTTGTAGCTCCAGAACAATTCGATATCGAATTTTGGAGAAATGTGCATTCTGACTCATACTCGTATACCGAAATTAAAAAAATTTCTTAAAATGCTTATAATTTTTTCCTTCCACTAATCTTTGTGAGAAAATCTTTTCGGATTTAAAATTTATTTGTTCTAAACTGCGCAATAAATTGAGTTCAATAAGCTTAAAAGATATGTATACTTTTGTTGCGAAACTGCAAAAAAATATTAAAATTTGAAATTTTATTGAGCACTAAAATGAAGATAAGTTGAAGGAAAAAAATCAAACATATCAAAGAAATTTTAAAGTTATAAAAAAGTGTTAAAACATAATTAATTACTTAACGTATGTATATCTGGGGGGTTACTCTGTATTGCGATGCGTAAGAAAAATGGTACCTAATCGAACAATTGGTACTCTGTATTGCGTTTTCGTACACACGCATCAACGGCAGTTCGAGATATTAGTGGAATTTATAGTGCAACACAGCGATTTGGCCAAGGGACAGTTGCAGAGCGGAAATGCCAAAGAACGCGCCTACAATTTGTGGGCAAAAGTGGCGGACGACCCGTTAATTTTTTAATAACATGCCGATAAGTGCAATTTCTAGTTTAAGAATTTTTTAGTATATACGGAAATTTAAGATCTCAATATCCTAATAGTCCGGTCAAATAAGACCAAAAAACAAGAGTAAAGATACAGAAAGTTACAACAATCAAAAATCAGTGAAATTGTTCAAAAATAATTTGGAAATTCCCATTCATTCCGGTGTATGAAAAAAAATTTTATTCAAGGTCAAAGGTCAAAAAACGATTTTTTTTTGCGATTTTCAGCAAAACTGTAAATTTTATCATAAAAATACCCAAGACAAGTACACGCAGTCAGTACATGCATAAATGTTAATGCCTTTTTGGATCGAAATATTCTTAGAAAAATTATTAAAACGTTTTTTTGTAGATAATTTTATTATCTACAATTTTTGTCTTGGGTATTTTTATGATAAAATCGTTTAATAGATATAAGGTATTCTGCTAGTTTAATGAAACCTGAATCTTCAACTATTCTGAGGGGTCTACAATTCTCTATTGTCCATTCCGTAAAAATATTTAGCAAACTTGCTTTTGTTTCGTGGTCTACTTCTATTTTTGAAGTATTTTCTGTTTCATTATTAGCTCCAATATAACATTTGTGCTTAACCAAATTTGACGTTGAGTTATTGACACATTTATATACATTAAAACAGTTCTTGCTGGCAACTACATTTAGTATTTCTTCACCAGACATGTTTTCTATTTTGCCAAATACATTCCATACTTTACTTCGGCCTCGCTTTTGTGTTATTTTCAACTCACCGCATACAATTTTTGATTTTACTGTTGAATTAGAAAGTAAACTTAAGCCGTTTGGGCTAAGTTAATCTATATTATCTGATCCGATAGTGGCCATCTCTATTAATATGTATGTATGTATATTGTTACACAATATATAATATGAACATGTATTTAATAAATATCCCTATAAAAATACATACATTTTAAATCAGCCATAATATTGATTAAAAATCGATAAAACTATAATTATTGATTCAAAAAATATCAGTCAAGTTTTAACTTTTATTTTTTTTACAAAAAAAAATATTAGCCCAGAAATAACTATTATTTTTTTACTTAATTTAAAAAAGTCATAACAGTTTCGGTCCCTGCTTAAAAGTAAACTTTTCTATAAAGCAAAAAAATAGATTTTTTTTATTTTGTGCAATTATTTATGTTTATATATATGTACATACATATGTATGTATATAGTTTGTGAAAAGTGCATTTAAAAATATTATCAACATAAATAAATTCATATGTAGATACCCTGCAGTCGGCGTAGCTAGCGAATGACTAGCTATTTCGCTAACTACCAGCCGCTACCACTAACTACGAGACTAACTACTAGAAATGCACTCGACTAACCCAAAAAATTCGCTAGTCGTAATGTACCAGTTAGATCACTAACGATTTTTTTGAAAATACTACAGAAATTAAAATTTTTTGGATTTTTGTTTATTTATCAAATTTCCTTTTCATTATTTATAAAATTTTCAATTAATTGTTCATGTTCTTTTTTATACAACGTTTAAGTTGACTTCTGCTGCTCATTTTACCTTTCTAAAAAAAACGTGTTTTTTCTTAAAAATTTAACATTCACTCACCACGAACTTCTAATTGTACGCCAACACAAAATCATAACACTTACATAAAATCTTTTTATTTTTTTGTTGATTTTCTTTGGAATAAGGGGAGTTTTTTCAACTCGTCAAAAAAAAAAATTGAGGTTGAAGGCATTAACATTTATGCATGTACTGAGTGCGTGTATATGTACATGAGTGAGAGAGTCAAAAGGCGAACTCTTGCATTACTTGTGGCCACTGTAGTAGTTAGTCGATTTTTCGTTAGCGAAATAACTAACGATTTCGAGTCAATTTCTACTTCTAAAACTGGAGGCTACATAACTACTACATTAGCCACAAGTAATGGAAATGCATCGTCACTGTCCATAGACCCTGCGATGTATTTCAGTCCTTTTCCTAATACGTTTACCAGTCCTCGTTTTGATTTCTGGTGCACATACATATAGACTGTTTATTTTCCCTTGTAACATAATAAAGTCCTTGGTAATGGTTTCTAAAAGTCGTTTGTCCTCAAAAGTCCTGGCTTTTAAAGCATTGATGTTTTCAGAAATTGCAGTCATGCTGCCAACGTATGATTACAGATTGATAAAATGTAGAACTTTGTCGTAATGGCTTATAACCTTCAGATCTTCCGTCTTTATTGGTATGTACCCGTTGTTACTCAGCCTTATTACGGTTCTCGTATTCGAGCTTTAAATTTTTCGTTTTTACGCTTTGGTACTACGTTTCTCGAAAACCATAAAAATACAACTTTGTTAAGAATACTTTTACAATTTGTTGTACTAGTTTCTCGCATTCGAGTGTCAAAAGTTAGGAAAATAGTCGTGTATTTTATTTAATTCGACAAAAAATGAAAGTTAATTTAAAAGTAATGAAAGCATCAAAAGAGTAAGTAAAGTGTTTTTATCTGATGCAAATAATTTTAGATTGAAAATAACCACACGAAAACAGTTCGAAAAAATGGTGAAAAAATTTGGCATTGAAAATATATTTGATGAATTCCTTATTTCCTTCCGCAAAGTATTTAGCTCTGTCAATGTATACTCATCTTCATCATCAGAGAACCAAAATAAGGCACATCTTAAACATTTAAACATTTGAGTTAACTTATAAATGTATTTAGTTGTAATGATTTGAAATGCACATTAGTAACAAATAAATAATTCTATATACCATATAACAATACTAGCCAACAATGTTTGTGGCACCTCCTAAGGCTAAGTACAAGGTACTATGTCGGATGGCAAAGTTCTTATAATACGAAATTCTTCGGCATTGTGATAGCGTAACTTTGTTTGTGAATCTGTGTATGACGCTTCTAATCCGGAAATATCTGAATACTTCTTCGATGGTTTTAAAGATGGTGGAGCATTAATGGCGTTATACAAAACAAAATCATCTGGCCAGGGCAATGCTTTTTCCTGGGTAACAATTTGCTTAAGTGATTTCCATACAAATTTTTTTCCACCCGGTTCTAAATACATAAGTAAATTTCGTGTTTTTAAGTGAACTATTAAACAAAATTAAACAATATTTTTTTATATATTTTCGTCAGTTTATTATTATTTTTGACAGTTCACAACATAGTGTTTCATAATATTAAATTACTTTTAATATTTTGTGCCACTCTCATCCTTTAACTCTATTACAAATTTCTTGCAGTCGAAAATTTTACATAGTACCATACAAAAAAAATTCGAGAGCCAATACACTCGAAAGTTCTTTATAACTTAAACTTTTTCCGGATTGGTTTTTATGCCCTGACTTGTAATAATATACCCTAAAAATTCCACTTCCTTCTTAAAGAAGTTACATGTATCCAATAGAACCTTCATATTGGATTCCTCTAATGCTGCAAATATACTTTGTATGTGTTCAAAATGTTCATCTTCTGTTTTGCTAAAAATTATAATGTCGTCTATATAGACATACCAACATTTTTCTATATATATACGTAAAATATCGTCAAGTGTGCGCTGGAAAATTGATGGTGCATTCTTGAGACCAAATAGGAGCCGCGTAAACTCATATTTTCCATTATTTATACTGAACGCGGTTTTCTTCATATCAGATTTTTTTAGTGGAATCTGATAAAAACCACTTTTAAGCAGAGTACGACAAAATGCAGCGCAGCGCCGCTCTTTTTGCTCTTTACGCAAAGAGCGGAGCCAATTTATTATTGCGCTTGCTCCACGCATTTATTTTTGCGATGCGCATAAAAGGAGCATGTGCAAAAAAGGAGCAATTTTCTTTGCGCTTTTGTTGAGCTGCGCTTTTTTTTGCGCAATGCGCAAAAAGGCCAAAAGAGCAAGAAATGCGCATAGGTGGTAAAAAATTTTAGCAAAGGAAATAATAGATTTTTTCATCAAGAATAATCATCTTAAAAAAATACAACACTCCCGCATCATCAAGGACAATATATACATGTTTATAAATACCTAGATAATTGGCTTTTTACGAGTACTTATAGGCAGATTTTGTAAAAAATTTCGTTTCTAAACGTTTTAAATTTGTATGAAAAATAACAAATTTCAAAACGAAAAAAATGATAGATATTTTACTAAAAAATAAAACACGCCAGTTTAATAAATATTTAAAAAATATTCTGGTTACTTTTATTCTTATTTGGTTACGTTTTTTAAATATTTGGACTCCAAAGACTTTTTTTCGTGGCAGCAATGAATGAACTCAAACGATGATGATATTTTACTAAAAAAATGATAGATATTTTATTGAAAAATAAAACACACCATTTTAATAAACATTTAAAAAATATTCTGGTTACTTTTATTCTTATTTGGATACGTTTTTTAAAGATTTGGACTCCAAAGACTTTATTCGTGGCAGCAATGAATGAACTCAAATGAACCACTGTTGTCATAAAAAAGAACATGCGCAATGTGCCGCTCAATATGCGCAATGCGCAGCGCAAAGCGCTAGACAAAAAATTTAAATGCGCATTGCGCAAAGAGCGGCGCTAATAAATCAAATGCGCTTGCGCTGCGCATACCAATTGATCCTTTTTTCGCTCCGCTCTTTGCGCTTGTGCGCATTTTTAATACGCTTGTAAGAAGTGCGCAATGCGTAAGGAGCAAAAAGAGTGCGCAAATCCGAACTCTGCTTTTAAGGTCCAGCACTGAAAAGAAAGTACTAGTGCCGAGTTGAGAGATCACTTACGTAATCTCAGGAATTGGGTATCTATCTGCAATGGTAATTGAATTTAATTTTCAATATTCTATTACCATCCGATACTGTTTGTTTCCAGCCGAATCTGATATCTTAGGCACAATACATACTGGAGAATTAAAGGATGATCTCGATGGTCTTATAATTCCATCGTTCAGTAATTCTTTTACCTGATTTCCTACTTCTGCTTTAAGGGATACAGGATAACGGTAAAACTTTGTTTATACGGGATAATCTGTTGTTGTTCTTATTTCGCAAACAACTTTTGTAGTATAAGCAAGCTTTTCATCCGCTTCACAAAAACGGTTAGGACGAACGAGTGTTAAGTATTTTTTTAATTTTTCCTTTCTGTTCTGCAGACAAGTTATCTTCTTTTATATTTATAGCATTTACATGTTGAGTGGGGAGTGGGAGTTGCTTGGATTTAAAAATCCATTTTTCAATATCATGTAGTGTTTGTGTGTAAAAATGGTAGATAGCTTCTAGATATCTAAGGATATCATTACCTAAAATACCGTCGAATGTTTGTAACGAGGGCATTAAATAAAATTTTATTTCTTCTTCAATTTTAAAAAATTTTGCGCACTTATTTTAATATCCCCAACAATAGATTTTGCAAAAAAAGGGGTTTCATTAGGGATGCGTTTTGTAGTAGATTTGGCTTGATGTAATTTTACTGGAGCCTGTATCTACTAAAAATTTTAATATGTTCCCGCTCTCTGTTTTCACCTCGAAATAAGGCAACGAAGAGCTTATCCTGCTAAAAAATGAATATCGCTTAGCTCTCCATATCGCCTATTGTCATCATCACTCCTGTTTCCTATTTCTTTTGTGTCTATATGAAATGTTCTTTAATTCTTATGTTGTTATTGGCTTCCAAAAAATGGATTTTGATGGGGTCTATTCATATAGTTCACACGAAGTGATCGCAGACTCTGATCCACATCCATTGGCTCTGGCCGAGGTTGCGATTTAGGAGGACGAGGGAGATTGGAATTTACATGTTCTCTCTGATGGGAAGGTTGATTCCAAGGTTGATTTGTATGTAGAATATAGGCTAAATGTGGATAAAATATTTTGTTTTGTGAATTCACTAAATTTCGCTTTGGTGGTGGCAGTTGTGGAGGCTGATTCCTCCTGGCGTTATTGGCATGGCCTGCACAAAAAGTTTGGTTTTCAAGTTTGAGGCACAAGTGGAGTGCCTGAGGTAAATCAGTGGGTTCTTTTATTCCTAATAGTCGCGGCCAGTCACCATTACGACCCCTTACGAAGGTATCTAAGGCCCTGTCCCTGTATGATTTTGCGAGCAGACTTAACGATTCCTTGCCCATTTGGAGACATCCTAGTTTGTTCAGTATCAGAGACAGGTGAGTATATACCTGCTGATAGAATTCTTGAATGCTTTTGTTACATTGTATCAAAGTTGTTATTTGATACTCGAGGGCAGACAAGTCGCGCTTGTCGCCATAGTGAGTTACTAGGCATTGAGAAATTACCAATTAATTACCAAATTACCAAATTCCAATGCCACGTCGGCATTGCCCGTTATTTTGTTTCTAATTACGCTTAGTATTCCATAATACTTCGGTATACCTCATAAATGGTTAAAATTCTTTCAACACTTTTTTCCAAGAATTGAATTCTCCAGGTTGCCCAGAGAATTCTTTTAAACACTTCCCGACGTCAGGTGTTTTGTCCATGTCAGTAAGGTTGTCCGTATGTCTTGTTATTCCTTGGTTACCTAGGTCTAACAAATTAGTACGAGGATTAAGCGTTTCCTGCACTACCTGTGGTCCTTGTTGTCTTAGTAAGTCTGTCGCTATTGTCGATATAAGAGACCTTAAGTCATCCAAACTCAGTTGAGAATTTTCTGGCGGCGACTCATTATTTGAGGGAATGATAGGGGACGAAGTAAATTGTTTGGATTTGCCATTTTTAATTAAGATTTTTTTGTATGTTTAACCAATAGAAATACCAACAAATTGAAAGAACAAAATTTTAAAAGATAATTATAAACGCAAGATTCGCGATTTTAATTAGGATTTTATTTTTATTTAAACAAAAAAGTTTCTTAATTCTATTTTTTCCTTTAATTTAACTTAAGATAATTTGTTTAAATTTAAAAGTACCTTCTTTAAGACTCTTGATGGATTGACGATTTCTTCTCGATGGTTTCTTTTGAAGGGTTGATGTTTTCTTTTGCGGGTCGATGATTGCTTTCCGATGGGTCCATGATTTCTTTTCGATGGTTTCCTTTGATGAGATGATGATTTCTTTTCACATTTGATGACTCCTTTTCACTTTGATTCGCAACTGGCTTTACACAGCTTTTTACACCTTTAATAGGAGCTTTTAATTTCAGCACTGTATTGTATTTACAAATTCGTTTAAATACACTACTAATCACTTAGTCAATATCCTTTTGGAGGATTATTTTTATTAAATGTTTTTTTCCCACAGTTAATTTTTTTATTATCCTTTTAAGGATATTTTATTCTTTAAATGTTTGGTGTCACACACATCACTTAAATAGTCATTATATTTTTTTTTGATTTGTAATTCTTAAGTATTTATGTATTTAGTGTCCTTTTCGATACGGCTGGCACGTTATATGCCTCCTTTTTACCTTGGCTACTCAGTAGCCTTTATCGATATTACTCTATTAAAACGGGCGCCAGTTTCTGTACCGGGCCGACCGAAGGTGCTCGGGCGCCACTTAAGGAATTCCTAATTGGAATTTCTAAAAAAAAAATGTTATTTTGTTTAAGCGGTCAACGCGACCGCTTTTTATTTAAATCAGAACTCAATTAGTTTTACAAAATTTCTTAATTTATAATAAACTAAATGACCCAAATCCAGATTTTGCGTGATTTTACATTTAACAATAATTGCACTATTGCAGTTATTGGGAAATACTTAAAATATAATTATGTGACCTAATTAATGAAAGACGCTGATTAAGTTAATTGCAAAACATCTACTTAAGCTTAACTTATTGAAAAAGAGTTCTTTAACTTTTTTTGAGTTAACTTATATTATCGTCACATTGCGTATTATTTGTTGTTTTAAACAATTTTGATTTAATTAAAAAATGTCTTTTGTCTTGTGCATGACGTGTGTCTTTGTGTCTGTATATATTATCGATGTTGTCTATGTAGAGTGTAATTTCAGGGTTACAATCTCACATGTATGTAAGGAACGTAAAATATAAAAGAAAATCCTCAACCTGTTTGCTAAAAATACACAACCGGTACACTAAAGGTGCGCTAAGATGGTTTGGTACGTTATCGAAGTGTTTGTGTTCGATAGCTCACAATCGTTGTGTACCGTACTAAGTTTGTGTGCAAATCCACAAACACAAAAAAAAAAAATATTTCTTGTGTTCTCAAAAAATACACTACGTTAGTGTACTGCTTTCTTCGAAAGTTGATTAACAATGTGTAAGTTGTGCTTGAAAAATCGTTTTTTTTTTAATTATAATTTGTAAATACATTTCAAATTTTACATACATTTAAATTTTCGTAGGACTTAAAAGGCTCAATGTCAGCTGCTGAAATATCACGCCAATTGGATTTGACATCAATTAAGAAACATCAGTGGCACATACAAGGCTGTTGTGCGTTAACAGGCGAAGGGTAAGTTACATGGTGTTTCCATTGAAAACAAACAAAAATATTTTGGGGCAATTTTTAATATTTAGTTTTTTCATTTTAAGAATATTTGGTAATGAAATAAAATATCTTGCATGTTTCCGTAATACTAAGGAATTTCATCATTGCATTGGGGTGTTAGGTGGCAATGGAGAAAATCCTTAACCCCGACCTAAGGCTGGCTATGCGGGCAATCCTTAGTAAGCAGCACAATATTCCTTTTTGATTCAGGACCATTTTTTATAGTTAAGTTTGGATCATTTTTTTTATATTTAAATTTAGGGCCGTTTTTAAAATTTGGGTATATTTTCCATAAAATAGAAAAAATGGCCCAAAGTTTGTGATGTTGTTTTCAATGCAAAACTTTTGGACTATTATTCATAAAGTCGTTATACATATGTATATTGTGTGACTGTTTTTAACAGATTTTTATGATAACTATTTAATCAATGTTTTGTTTTTGTTTTTTTTTTCTGATTTAACTTTCATTAAATTTTTAATATTCAGTTGCGACGATTATAAAAACGCGTCTGTGCACTACGAGAGTTGAAACTGAATGAATGTATAAATGAGAAATTTTTATTATTTGGCTAAAGTTCAGTTTTTATTGAATTAATGAAAATTTAAATTAGCAACAGTTTTTAATTTGAAAAACAGTATGTACAATAGAGTGGCCATAGTGGAAATTTATTTTAAAAGTTAAATTTTTCGCACTGAAAAATATGAGGTTGGGTATAAAAATAATTATGTATATTTTAATTTTTTTTTTTAGTTCCGAGTACCTCCGGGTTGAGACCAAAGTTTTATTATAGTTCCCATTCAAAACTATTTTTGTTCCTGTTTATATTTGAATAATAACAAAATCTGACTGTATGTACTTCCCACGAGCCGCAATAGTCTGCAGATAAACTACGGATAAACTTGACCGGAATACCCTAAAACCAAAGTTCCAAAAAATAGTTGAATTTTTTAATTTTTTTTTGTTATTGATAATATTATACTAATGAAGATTTTTTGTGGGATGAAAAGTTTTTTCTGTAGTGCTCCACAACTTGAAGCAAATACTGCTTATCCTCTTCGTCGTATATCAATGCCCGATTGAAATTTGTAATTAGTTTTATTGCTCTTTCTGCCGGCTCATTTACAACGGTTAAGTGTTGGCATATTCCTTTTGATGGATCCAATTCATGTGGTGATGTTTTTCCGAAATTTAACCCAAACACAGCCTTAATAAGCAATTCGCTGATATGAAGGCGACACGGTAGAAAAATTAACTCGCGACCCAATTTTCTTTCAAGCAAATATGCTGAGCTTTTAATAACTTTATTAACTAAAATGTTTGATGTAAAATAATATATGTTTAAAATTGTAAGTAATTAGCTATAATTTTATTTATTCACAATTTTTACAAATGTATTGTTATTAATTAAATAGACGATCCCCTAAAGAAGTAGACAAACAATCTACGAAACGTCGGTAAAATTGTAAACTAAAGAAATTTTATTTACAAACATTTTTCAGGCCTAATTAGCCTAACATAGTGATTAATACTCAAATATGCTGAGCCTTTTTCAATACCAGTGTTTTTAGATGTTATGTCAAAAGCCACAATTTGCACTAAATTATCAATCTTCCATTTGCGTAGGAATTTGTCAATGCCTTCAGCAATATTTTCACCAAGATTCTTCAAGTTTCGCAATGCCAAGGAGTTTTTATTCGTTCTCTGCGGTTATAACGAGAGCCAATCGATCAACTTTGTCCTTGCCCTTCATAACTGGAAACATTTTGAATTCATCAATGATCTGTTTCGCTTGTCTGCGGCGATATTCTTTTCGCATTGTTTGAAACGATGTTCGGTTAAAGACAAAATCTTCCACTTTTATTCGATCATCAACGAAATGGATTTTTCCGCGAGATCCCTGGATTCCTTGATGTTGGTCCTTTAGAAAATTAACTTCCGGGGCTGAATTGTCGATTCCTTCGCCTTCGTATACAATACTTTCTGACGCAACCTCATCTTTGAACAACAAGCAGTAATTAAAAATAACAATAAAAAAGACATTATATTGACCAATACATTGAACTTCTTGTGACTCTTCTTGATATTTTCGCTTGCGCTTTTCTGCTTCTTCCAGTAGCATCGCTTTGTGTTCTTCTTTTCGTAACAGCTTTAATCCTGGGGGTAGATTCTGGTTCTGCGATAACGTGCAATGTAAACATTTTTCTCGTTTACATTTTGTTTCTGATGCCCGTTCTGTGAAGAAATTAAAACAAATTAAAATCTTTTCACAATGAGAGAAACAAATGGAATGAAACAATTTTTTTCTCAGTTTCACAGCAAAACTGATTCTCGTTTTATGTAACTGCGAAAACAAATGTCAAAACATTTTCATATGACTCGTTTTTTTTCACTTAAAATTTGTCAGCGATAATGGAAAAAGCTGCAAAAGGCATGCGCACGAGCATAAATCAAAAAGAATTTTTATTAATTTTTAGAACATATGTAAATGTCGATATTGCAAACGATAAGTATGTAAGTATGTACATACATATGTATGTATAGAGTTCAAAAATAAAAAAAATCATTTGAATAATATTTATGTACATATACATGCGTATGTACATACATACATACATGTGTATATGTATTTACAGATTTGTTACTTTATTTAAAAAAAATAATGCATACATTTTCAACTCTTATACATTTATCCCAATGTACAGCGTAATTTATTTTTGCTGTTTGATAATTGTACAGACCCAAGCAGAGAGAAAGTTGGTGTCGGCTTAAAAAAATAAACTAACAGGCGGCGTAAAGTTATTTTGGAACCGGCTGCTTAAAAAGTACATAAGGCGATAGAAAATCGAAAGTAAGAAAAACTTATTATGTAGTGAAAGTCTCGGAAACGCATAAAATTGAATAATTTTTTTTTTTAATTATAACTATTCAGGCAATTTGTTGTTATCACTTTATTTAAATTACTACCTGCAACCGCGGCGTCGCCCGCCCGGCATTAAGTTTTGATTTACTACTTATAAAGTGCCCTGTCGTTTAAAGAGAGACGTACAAATAAAATCATCAATCATCATTTTTGTTGTGACTTCGCGACGTCTTGTGCAATTTTGTCAAAAAACAAAAAAAAAAAAAAAAAATACATGCGTTTGACACTGTTTATACACAAAAATACTTCCTTTGGTATTTCAAAACTGTATTTTAAATATTATCGATACCGATATTTATACCTATCTATATTTTCGATATTTTTAAACTATCGAATTTTATTTTCCGAGTTTTTACCATCTGAAATTATAGTATAAAAGTGTGATTATACACTATTTTTCTATTATATTTTTTGTCAATAAGACATTAAATAATATCTCCGATTATATATACAAATATATATATATTTATTCCTTATTCAACTTGTAGGATTAACTCAGTATCTGTAATGATAGACTATTAATAAAATTGCCTACTTATGTAATTCATTCAATTTCTTCACCACCGCTAATTTGTTTCTTTAATATATTTTAATTTTTATTAAATTTTCTATAACATAAGCTATGTACATATACTCGTATTATGAAATATATGTTGAAAAATCAACTTCAAAATTTCAATGAAGAATATATGCATGTTGTAAAAGCCGCAAAAGAAAATATATATTTGCATACGGCCTTGCACCGCATCGAAGTAGTTCAACTTCGTTCTCTGTGTATGACATTTTAAGTTGAATAACACTGCAACAGATGGAATAAAACACTTTTTCATATTATAAACGGGAATCGCATTTTGTGCAACTGTAACGTAAAGTTGTAATGAAAACGAAAATGAAACATTTTTTTACATTTCACGTTATCGCAGAACCAGAATCTACCCCCTGGCCTGACATACAACCTGGCCGACCTAGTCCTCTTCAATAGTCATCGTTTCAAGTGCATCCACAGCTGCGATATCAAATATATTACTTTCGATCTTTTCACAGAATTCTTTCTCATCGTTTCTATATTTTTCATATTTGCCAAATCTGTTCTTGGACAAATTTTTCCATTCGGCATAAAGTAAGTTAAATTTTTTCACGCAGTTGATTTCGGTCATTGTTGGAATATTATAGATGTATTGTATTTTTTATGCTCGCCTTCACAAGGAGTTTTTGCACACGGGTTTTATAAAAAAAAATAATTGAAGAACTTGCTTCATATTAGGCAACTATGCGCCTTTCAGTTTACTTTCGCATTTTCCCACCAAATATACATATATCATTATCGGATCGTAGTTTCTTAGATGAGCTTGCCGTTATAACTGTTTATTGTTTTATTTTATTTAATTTGTCTTTACTTATTATTCACTGCCCACTTGTTTCTCTTATCATTTTTACTTTAAAACTGGAAAATTTTTACTAATTTAGTATACATCAAATATTAAAACTTCTTAATAATTAACAACAACGCATTTAATCAGAGGATCGTATTGACACCGTATTTACGCAGTAAAGCAACAGAAGTATCAAGTAATGTTCAACAGTTTAATGTTTTTTTTTATTCACAAAATTTCATTTCAAAAAACATCAATACACCGTTAGAGCACTTTGTCTTGTTGTCGCTAATTGCACAAAATTTTTAGAAAGGGTGATCAATTGGTAATATAATAAAACTTTGGGCTTAACCCGGAGGTACTCGGAACTACAAAAAAAAAAAAAAAAAAAAAATTAAATATGCATAATAATTTTTATCCCCAACCTCGACTTTCAGTGCGAAAACTTGAATTTAACATTTTCTAATTTTTCTATATAACGCTATGGCCAGTCTAATGTACAATCAGACTAGCGGAACGTATCAGTATACCAATTTCAAGGCCGCTACACCTCTCATCAGCGTTCGTTTATCCATTTTTACAATTAATGTACAAGTTAATCCCTATGGGAATTTTTATTATCAAATTGGGATCCATGCAAATGAAACTAAAATTGTTAGGATTTTGTATTTTAATTCAGCTTATCTACTTTAATAATAATTTTCTTAGATTATTTTTTCAGTTCTTATTTCAAGTATTTTATTTTCAATTATTTTAGGCTTTACTTTTACTTTAACAAACTTCAACTTATTTTCTATTTTCTTGCTTTCCCGCTATGAGGATTGCTTTAGCAAATGTTCGGACAAGACTGCTTTCTTAAAAACTAAAAAAAGTGTTTACTCCAATCAATATCCAACAAAGAGTAACTTCTTTTAAATACAGGTTATAATAAAATTCTTAGTTCTAATAGAATCATATTAAAGAGATCAATATCAATAATTATAATAATAAGAAGTAGTAATAATAATATTACTCATTAACAATAATATTATGCGTTAACTTACATAAGCCTAATAATAAAAATTTCTCATTTATATACATACATATTAATAATAACACAAGAAAGTATGACAAGTGTGAGCATCCCGTGATACAGGTATGTGATAGAAATCGATTCGATTTGAAATGAAATCAAAGACTTAAATCGAATCAAATACTTTTAGGTGTGATTGAAATCGGATCGAATATATTTACATAAATATTTTTGTGTAACCACCGTCCGCTGGAAAATTCCAGCTAATTTTTGTTTTTTTTTGCGACAGGAGTAAAAGTTTTTACTTTCTTGCATTTGCTCTCAAATCTTAAATTTTAGCAATTTTTTTTTATTTTGGCGATTTTCAATGTCTTTTTTTGCATTTCTCAAATTTATTTCAATTTTTAATCAAAATTATGGCGAATGGTGTATTTTTTAGTTTTTCGGAACTTTTAATCAGTATTGCGTTCTAAAATATTTTATATATCCCAAGATTTTGCAATTGTTCGGCATTTTCGTGATTTCTACAATTTGTTTTATATTCGTTAAAGTTTTAGCGATTTAATTTTTATATGTACATTAATATAAGTTCAAATAATAATTACGTTTATTCGTAATAATATAAAAATGTTTTTGCGATTTTTAATCATAATTTAAAAGTTTAAATTTTTTGCAGTTTTTCGCAATGTCAAACATAAATTAAAATATTAGCAAGTTTTTTCACTTTCATAAATTTCGCGAATTTTTCCGAAACCGATAAATATTAGTCATTTTTAAATACTGTTTAGCATTGATTCGTATTTTTCAGATTTGAAATAAAAATTTTGGCGTGTATAAAAATTGGCAATATTTTAATTTGCCGAATTTTTGCGACATCGTATTTTTCTTTTTTACTTTTTGCCATTTTCACATATTTTGATTATGGCTTATTTATAATTTAAAATATTGCAATTTTTGCAAATATTTGAATGTAAAAATACGTTAAAGTTTATCGCCACTACCGATCAAGTATTTATCGTGTAGATGCCCTATTATTTATCGAATACCGGAGTAGAGCAAGTAACAATAATTTTGCTGCAATCGTACCGAATTAATATATGACATTATATCCTGTAGCTAAATATACGCACTTACTTGATAAAACTCGTGAAATATAGATCAAAAATTAAAAATCTCTAAAATCGTGTAATAATAAAATATTTAAATTCATTTATTGTATATTTCACTCGGTTTTTACACCAAAAAAATATGTAATTTGTATTCCACTCATTTGTATATTTTAAATTACTTGAATATTTTTTGTAATATAGGAATTTTAATATTCAAATATAGAACTTACATCAAAGGAGTTGTTTAGTTTGTATTTGGTGTTGATAATATGGTAAAAACCTAGGGATTAGGACATTCCCGCAACCAAATTAAAATTCTTTTTTAATTTCTAACCTGTGCCGATACTGTAACGAATGTGAGAGTTTCTCGCATTGAAAAGTTTATTACCAATCTGTGGAAAACAGGATGAGTGAGAAAAAATTTTAATTTTCGTATTTTTGTTAGGTTTGCAGGGTGTCTCATATAAAAATCCTACTAATATAACAAGAATCATCCTACAAAAGATTAGGTGCCACGTATAAACGCTAAATTTTTTTTCGAAGTGAGAACTTTGCACAACTTACAGAAACGAGGTACTGGATCCCCACACATAACCTCAAAGCCACATATAGTTTACCGGCAGCCGCTCATATTTACCCAAAGCGCTGGCAAAACTGTAAGTCCCACAAAATGCAAAATTTCTCTTTTCAGGGTAAACCACCACTACAAAATCAAGAACATGCCCCAAAAGACCCACCTACCGCAAAGTGTCCAGTCTACCACGAGTAACAAACCAAAATCAATCAATACCTTGTAATGAGTGCCAAAAAAGTTATCCCTTAAACTGTATTATCGTATAAAATAATCAACAAGATTTTACAAGCACACAGCTACAGCGAAAAAATTCAAGTTCATAGTTCACCAAAATCTGTAACAAGTCACCAAAGTAAAAGCTCTAGTGTTTCGTATAAATTCCGTAAATCTTAGAAAAAACTTAGAGCTTCAGCGGCTTGAGGAAGAGAGGCAACTAGCAAAAGAACGAGACAACGAATTTTTAAAACAAAAATACCAACCGCTACAAGAAGCCGAAGAAGAAATTGATGATCGAAGCTCTGTGGGTATGAACTCCGTACGTGAATGACTAAACACTCAAGTTAATCCGCCAAAAGTATCAGAAACAACTAATTTTTCTGTACCACCGGGTAATACAACAAATTCACAAAATCTAAATCATATGAAACTCTCATAACCCCAATCTTGAATCAATGTACATAAGGTAACAACTCAAACTTCGCAAAATGCCCCAATAGATTATACACACATAAACTTTCACAATAAACCACCACACGTTTCTTTTAATTCAACATCATATGATAATACAACTCTTATCATAAACAAAACAGCGTCTGCACCAACATAAAAAACAATAAATGCACAATCTGCTGTTTCTTGGCAAGCACCAGCTAACTCTACTTTTCGTCCATCTATATCGCCAGTGCCACACTGCAGCACGACCTCAAATCTAACACATCAGTAAATAAATTCGAGGCAGACGGTTCCTAAAGATTTACCAATATTTATGGGCAATCCAGAGGAGTGGCCGACAGTTTGTGGCTTAACCGATGCCGAAAATTTAATCAGACTGCAAAGGGCGTTGGGAAGTAATGCCCTGAAGTCCGTTCAACACATCCTTGTCCACCCATCCTGTGTTCCGGCAGCAATCTCAACATTAAAACTTTTGTATGGACAACCACAAAAAATTCTGCATTCAATGAAATTGAAAATAAGATCATTACCAATAGTCAATGTTAATAAATTAGAGACAATGGGCGGAGTGAATAAAAATGTAGTGTATGCTACCAAGCTCCAAGTAGTAGCACTACCTTTTTCTTTTCAGCACTAGCTAAAGCTACTAGTGAAAGCTAGAAAAAGTGTGAATAAGTCTTTGCTAGTGCTACATAGCTAGTGCTGAAAAGCGGTAGCATATGCTGGAAAAATAAACATATGCGGCTGAAAAAAAGAGTTGCCTCTGTTTAAAAACAAACATTTTTCTTATAAGTTCTAAGCAAAACTTGTGGTAAAACATTTTGGCAACACTAGAAGTATGTTTTGATTATTTATTATCACGATGGGCGACAAAAATAGCTCGAAATTTTTTGATATGCTCCAAAAGCATAAAATTATATTTAAAAATTCTCAAGTGCTGTCAGTGAGAGTAGCAAAAAATAATGCCCTGTTTTTTTGTATTTAGAAATTTGGTCAGGAAATTACAATTGGTCAATTGAAAAAACAAATTAAAACATGAGGAATGATCATAATTCATTAATGCAGTCATCATATTTAAATAAAAACAAACGGCAATGCACTTATGACGAATAAACCAACAATAAACTTATATCCAGCACCTCAATGACATGCTTACAAAAATTCAACTTAAAACTAGTAATTTTAAGTACTTACTAGTTTTTAATCACACATATTTTCAGCAAACGCTGAAAAAACTAGCTTGTGCTAGACTGCAAAAAGTACTAGCTTTAACATAAATTTTTATTCACCTCAAATCTAGTTTAAACTTAAAATTTCCTAGTATTAGCTTTAGCTACCTTTTTATTCACGCGACCCAATGAAATCATTCGCCGCGCAAGTAAAAGGTCTCCAGGCAACAATAGTAGCTTGCGGGCTACTTGACGAACTCAACAATCCATCATTAATACAAGAATTAATTAATAAATTGCCTCCGTATATCCAAATCAACTGGGGAACTTATAAAATGAATTTAACAAAACAAAATAATAAATCTGTCAGAATTCTCTGATTGGATTTTTGACATTGGTGTTTCTGCAAGCAGCGTAAACATTGATAGCAGTTCTAGATCTGTCGCAGAAAATGTCTCACGTATTAAGCCCAGTATTCTGCGTATTGCATACTCTGTTTTTTCATGGATAAACATATGAAATGTTCCTAGCAATATTTTAAAATACCTGCTAAATAAAGTACGATGGCTTTATTTCATACGGAATTTTGACAGCTGAACATACAATACAAATTTATACACCACATTTTAAATGTTGTATTTTCCAAGTGAAATAATCAATGTTGCTCAACATTTTAGACGAATTCGAACAGAGCAGTAGGCTTTAAACCAGGAGTGCCGAAGCCCTATGCACTTGATGCTCATTTGTTTTTGTAAAACTCTTAGCTATAGGCTGTGTGTTTTATACACATACAGCACTCAGCACTAGCAATACGAAACACATTTGCTTTTTTGTTGTTCTTCACTGTATACACGCAAGTGCAAAGCAACAACCAGCGTTGTCAACTTGGTGCTTTTCGCACCATTTTTGATGCTTTTCTAAATGTTTTGTGCGAAAAATATCTGAGTTGGTGCGTGGTGCGCTTTTTTTTAATTTTGGTGCGTTTTTTAATTTTGGGTGGCTCCAAAGCAAATTCAACACAATTTTTTGTTTCAGTATGAGAAAAAATAATTTTTTATAAAAAATACAACTGTTTCATTTCAATCGTGTACAATTTTTACCTTCAATTTTACAGACCACAATAAGATCAACTATTAATGATGTTTAAGGGGTACCAAAACACATTCACAAAAACCGTAAAACCGTCTTGTTGTTATAGATAATTTGTAACATTTCATTATAAGATATTTGTTGTCCCTTTTAGATTTTCAGAGTACATAATTGTTTTTTGTCGTAAAAGTTGCTGTCAAGTCTGTTAAAGAGCTTAGCAAAAACAAAGTATTCTTATATAAAATAGCTCTGTTTCTTTACTTTTGTGGTAAAGTTCGGTAAAATGAGCGTAAATTATAATTCCTCTCAACTAGAGACAAAAATGCACAAAAGTACGGGAACGCACAAAACCAAATTTTAAGCCCAAAAGTTTGTATGAAATTGCTGTGAAAGTAAACAAAAAAAATAATTACTGATTGGTTAGTATTTCTCTTATTAAGAGATTGTAGTTAGTACAAACATACATACATATGTATGTTTGTATCTCCAAACATAAATATTTTACTTTGCATTTTGCAAAAGTAACAATTATTTCATCATTATTCTTGTTAGGTAAAATTCAAATTTCTTATTAGTTATTGTTTATTTCATAAACAGCTGATTGATTAACTACTTGCACAAACTAGCCCGAAGAAAAAGTACGGGCAGTTTCGTGCAAGAAGAATAAGCACTTTGCTCTCTCAAAATCACTCCCATTTGCCCAATTTTAGAGTACGGGAACGCTTTTCGCAAATTGGGATCCCGCGGGATTCCAATGTGAGTAAAGAAACAGACCTAGTGTTGTAACACTAAAATTAATAAAATTTATATTTACTAAAAGAAATATTTAAAGTTAGTATCAATAATGGAGTCTAAAAAAGGAGATCATAAGCGAAATACAAAATATTTAGAAATCACAATGTGAGCTTAAGCAATGGATTTGGCCTTGACCAAATAATAACACAAAAGCAAAAGTTTTTATTGCAAATGCGCCATCACGCCTAAATTTACAACCTTGTTCGGTATGCTGGAACACGAAAACACATTGCAGATTTAAGCCCATTTAGCTACAAACGACATCAAGAACCAACATTGTACAAAATGTTTTATCTCATTACAAATATGATATCATGCCATTAGCAGAACAATTTGAATCCAATGTCAAAGTATTATAGTATTTAAAAAGGGTGGAGAATGATTCACTTCATGCAATGGCACAATATTGTATCAACATTAGAATTTTGGACTAAAGTTAAATGTTGTAAAGACGCAAAATTAATTCAATAAAATAAAAAATTTGAACGCGCGTTTTTTTCTCCATTTTGGTGCGTTTTGAAATTTCAAAGTTGACAACGCTGGCAACAACACTTTCGTATGCTTTGCTGGTAAACATTGATGACAGCGGATATCAATGTAGGTTTTTTTTTTGTTTATCGTATGATACCGACTAGTGATGGAAAATGCAGTACTTTTGTACTATTTTTAGTACTTTTTCACAACAAAAATACCACAGTACCCCCACGTCAAATTTAGTACTACTTTATTGTTTTGCTTTGTTCCCTGTTTAGAAATCTGCGTTATTTTTGTAATCATTGATAACATTGGCTTCAAAACAAGAACATAAGGAATGCACAAATTCGTTATTCATGTTGTTGTTAGTGTGTGTCATTGTCACTGTCATTGACATCAAGCGCGTGTACGTATGCTTGATATCAAGCATACCCAATATCTAAATTTTATGATTTTTCATCAAGCGTCGCACACTGGGGATTTCGCGGAAAAAAAGTCAAATTGTCAACATACTCTTCATGCAATATGCAGTGATATTTTGAAATTTTAGACTTAATAGTACAATCAAATCAAAACAAATCGATGTTATGCTTATCTCAGAAACTCATTTGACGTCTCGAAGCTATTTTAGAATTAGTGGATATAATTTCTACGACACCAAGGATCCTCGAGGTAGAGCTTGTGGTGGCTCGGGAATTCTAATAAAAACGCGAATAAAACACTACCTGTTAAATGAATTTTCTGAAGATTACCTTCAAGCAACAAACATCTGCATTGAAAATTTTTATCAAAAACTTGTGATATCATCTGTTTATTCTCCTCCCAGGTTTTCAATTTCAGAGAGTCAATATACCGCATTTTATTCAACACTGGGGTCCCGTTTTCTAGCAGCTGGCGACTACAATGCTAAACACACATTTTGGGGTTCACGTTTAATCAGTCCCAAGGGTCGTGTTTTGTTTGACACAATTTCAAAAATGGGCTTTAATGTAGTTTCAAGTGGTCAGCCAACATATTGGCCAACGGATCGACAAAAAATTCCTGATATTATCGACTTTGGAGTTATGAAAGGTGTGCCCAGCGAAATGATTGAAGTTGAAGCATCATTGGATTTATCTTCAGATCACTCGCCTACTATTATCACTATTTACTCACACACAACTGCAACATCAACATGCGATTTACCGCTGACATCTGCACGTATTAACTGGCTGAAATACAAAAAATATTTGAGTGCTCATTGCACGGAAAATATGCTGTTGAGAACACCTACTGACATAGAAAATTCTATTAGGTTGTTTGAAGCACATGTTAATCAAGCTGCTCTTAATGCTTCTTCAAATCAACCAAATCAACAAGTAAGATTCAACAACATTTCTTCTGTAGATATAGAAAGGCTATTGACTGAAAAACGGAGAGCGCGACGAGAATGGCAACGTTACAGATCCCCCCAGCTAAAGTTAAGGCTAAAGGAATGCACCAAACAGCTCAGAAAAGTTTTACAAACACAAAAAACAGCTTCGCTGCAAAAATTTCTTCAAGAACTCGATGCAACACCACAAACAGATTATTCGCTATGGCGTGCAGCTAGAGGACTTAAAAGGCCAGTGATTTGCAAACCTCCGTTACGAGATTCGAATGGTGACTGGGCAAGAACTGATGCTGAAAAAGGTGCTCTTTTTGTTAAGCACTTAGAAAATGTATTTACACCGAATATTTCTACTGATATTGTTGAACTGCCACCAGTCATCTCTTTACCAGAAATACCGTTAAGATTTAACATTGTGGAGATTGAAAAGGCCATCACTAGTCTTAACACCAAAAAAGCCCCAGGTGTAGACAAAATAAGCAACAAAATGCTTCAACAACTGCCTTATATTGCAAAAAGAATTATACTATTCATTTTTAATAGTATTCTACGGCTGCAATACTATCCTGCAGAATGGAAGGTTTCGATGATTATTATGATACCAAAGCCCGGCAAGGATCATACGAAGGTTGAATCCTATCGGCCTATTAGTTTATTGCCCAACATTTCAAAACTATTTGAAAAGCTGTATATGAGCAAGCTGATGCCTATAGTGACTAGAAGCGGATGCATTCCAGATCATCAATTCGGTTTTCGCAGACAACATAGCACAATTGAACAAACTCACAGACTTGTGAATGTTATCAGAGACACTTTCGAAAAGAAGAAATATTGCTCTGCGCTCTTTATAGATGTTTCTCAAGCTTTCGATAAAGTATGGCACGAAGGTCTTATACATAAATTAACGCAAAATCTACCCGCAAACATTGTTAGGCTTTTAATAAGCTACCTAAGTGAACGAAAATTTGTAGTTAGGGAAGGCAATTTCTTAAGCCCACCGCAGTCGATCGAAGCCGGAGTTCCCCAAGGCAGTATCTTCGGTCCATTACTTTATTTAATATATGCCTCTGACTTACCGTTAAGCAATAACATTCATACATCAACATTTGCCGATGATACAGCTTTTCTAAGCGTTCACGAAAATCCTGTAGAAGCTTCCCGCAATTTACAAGGGTATATATCCAAATTGCAAAATTGGCTCAAACAATGGCGTATTAAAGTTAACGAGCAGAAATGTGTGCACGTAACTTTTACGTTGCGCAAGGAAACATGCCCGCCTATAAAAATTAACACCGAGACCATACCGCAACACACTGTTGTCAAATATCTAGGCGTTCATCTTGATCGTCGTTTAACATGGAAATCGCATATAGACGCAAAGTTAACACAAATGAAATTAAAAGCAGCCCAAATGAATTGGCTTATTGGAAGAAATTCTATACTAAGCCTAGACTGTAAACTACTATTATACAACGCGATCCTGAAACCAATATGGTTCTATGGAATCCAGTTATGGGGCACTGCCTCAGCATCAAAAGTCGAAAAAATTCAAAGGCGACAAAATAAAATTCTACGTACAGTTACAGCAGCTCCCTGGTATGTCAGAAATCATCGGATTCATAAAGACCTAGATGTTCCGTTGGTGAAGACAGTATTTTCAATAAACGCTAAAAAATATATAAAAAAACTTGAGGTGCACCCAAATGTACTTGCGCGCAATATTTTAAATTATAGAGGCCACACCCGGCTGAAAAGGAGGGATACTCTTTTTCTCAGCCGTACACGAGAGATGTAAAACAACATAAATTAACCGTTGAAATTAAAAATTTTGTTTAGCATTGGCTAAACTTATATTTAATATTTTTTTAGATTTAAGATTTGAAAAACTTATTGATAATTCAATTTTAATAATTAAAGATTCAATAAATAATAAAATTATCACAAAAAAAAAAAAAAAATCAAAAAGAATTACTCCGATCTGACTGCTAGTTTTTTTTATAGCCGTCTCAAACTCAGTACTTGTATGTTTTACCGAAACAACTTAATTTAAACCTAAGAATTTCAAGACGAATATTATTTTATTATGTGAGCTAACGTTTTTCTTTTTATTTTTTATTTAAAGTAGGATATTACAGTGTACTAAAATTGAAAAAATAAACTCTGCCGAGACTTAAGTTTTTTTTTTGTTGTTTATTTTTATGAACATATAACAAAAATCCCTTTTTTCTCCAAACATTTGGACCTGCAATTTTAGCCATACTTTCCCACAGTTCGAAATCACTTCTAATACATTGTCACATATCTGTTTTTACATTTTTTAATCAATTTTAAGTGCCACCAGGTGCCACCTGTCAATTTGTTTAACATAACTCAAGAACCACTAGTCGGATTTTGCTTAAACGAATTTAGAAAAATCAAGAATTACAATTACTTTCATCTGTTTTTTTATTTTTATGAAACTTTACGAGTATATTTTTCTTAATTAAGGTAATATAATGCTCTGTGCCAAATTTCAAAAAGTTTGGGCCAAAAATAAATTTCGGCTTCTATGGGCGGTGGGAGGTGGGCGTGCCCAATTTTTATGAAACTTTATATTTTTCTTAATTGACCTAACCACAGGCTCAGAGAAAAATTTCAACATTCTACGAGCACTCCTTATAGTTTTTTCCAAGCTTGTATGAAAAAATCCCCACTGTGCGTCGTCGGTGCCACACATACAAACAAATTTTTACTGTTACAACTTTAAATGCTTGATGTGATTTTGGCGAATGTATAGTGCCCTTTACTGTTATTGGTCCAATTTACACGAGATTAATTTATAGTTCGCACAACTTTTGTTATTTCGAAAACACACGAGACTAAATAATCTGGCATAAAATTGTAAAAATATACATATATGTGTCTATTAGTGTATTTTGCACACATTTGTTTTTTTTTAATGTACATGTATTGGTTTTGAACCTGGTTGAAAAATTATTCCAACCAAGCTGCCATGTTTTCTTCATTTAATATTTTTTTTATTATAAAATGGATTTTTAATTTTATTTTTGAATAAAAATATATGTTTCACAAAAAGTACCACAATGTTGAAAAAAGTACTCTTTTTGTTTTCGGACAGTACCATTTCAATTTTTCATCACTGATACCGACTGACTTCCAAAACCTTCTTATATAAAATTTGTATACAGTTTTGCTACTGTACATATGCTACATACATATGTAAGGTTCCGAAACAATGAATCAACTATAAAACCGATGCCTTGTTTGCGTTCTTACTGCGTTAAAAATACTTTTCGCCGGCGTTTTGAAATGGTATACATTGTATAATTATTGTACTGCGGCGTTATGAAATGTGATGCTTTGTTCAAACACAAAGTAATTGACGTTTTGGAAGTCAGCTACCGTTTAAAAACGTGTGTTTTGAGCACTTGAAAAAAATTGGTGTTAGTTTTAAATTTCAAACTTATATTATTCTCAGAAAAATTATTGTATGATCACTCACAATCTACTCTCCCATAATTGAAATCGTTTTTGTGATCTTTTTTTATTCCTTACAAAATGGATTTCAGCTAATATTGCAAATCAAATTTTTTGTCGTGTACGTGAAATGAAATGCTTTTTTTCATTTTTCTTTGTATGTATTGATTTTTAGAATAAAAAATATTGCATAAAAATTAGTTTTTTCCTTAAATGTATTGGTGTTTGCTCTTCCATATGAAACTTTTGGGCAGTCTTGTTTTACATAAAAAAAATTAAAGAAATTAAGAAAGAAACTTTGAACGTGGCAGAACCAAATAAAAACAGCCACACACACAGTAGTAACACGCACTGTAGTATTAGCTGTAACAATTTATTTAAAATAATTCCAGTGTAAATCTATGGCAATGAAAATATAGAAATTATAGAGACCTTTGCATTCATCGACGACGGTTCATAACAAGCCTAATAGATGAAGAAATTATCAACGAATTAAATCTTTCTGATACTGCTGAGCCTTTATGTCTTAACCCTAGAGATGCTTCGCTATTTTTACCACTTTAGAGTGCTTTGTTAGTCGAAACAACTAACACTATTTTTAATGTGACATAAATCTTGTTACTTTTTTAAAAAACTAAAACAAGTGAGTTCGCTTGGATTTTTAATATATATTTAAACAAAATAAAACAAAAAAATTTTCATTTTTCTTCTAAGTTTGGAAGTAATAAACAAAAAACATAAAGGACTTCAATATTTGTACTTTGTTAGAGATCATGTAACAAAAAAATCTTATATACTAAATAATAATAAACAAACCGCTATGTTACTCTGCATTCACACGTTCAAGAAGTTGCTTTCAAGTTGAACACATTTACTGTTGGTCAAAATATATGTGAATTGATGTTGTGACGTAGGCTGTAAGAAACTTGATAGTTAATTTTATTTCAAGATGCCATCGTCAAGAAAGAAATTTAAAAATTAAATAAAAAAAAAAATAATAAAATCGTAACACATCACAATTTTTATTAATTTTTCATTTCAAATAAAATATTTTGAAATCAAGTTGATAGTTAATATCCAAATGTGTGAGTGTGTTAGTAAAAAAGAAAACTTGAACGTGTAACCCCAAGTTACTATCCCAAGAAAAAAGTTAAAAATTTAATTTTTTTTGAGCAGTTTTGTTAGTCGCTTTGACTAATAAGAACTTAAAACACTTAAGGCCCAACCATAATATGCATAAGCTGGCTTAAGCTAATGTCAAAATTGAACGAAAAGTCTGTCAAATGCTTAAGGAAATTTGCAGAGACTTTTAGGTGGCTATAATGTACTTATGCGACTTAAAATTTAAGTAGTCATAGTTGCACACATACATATGTAGCATAAATAAATTTTCGAAAAATTTGTATCTTCTTATTTATCCTAAACAAATTGAGTCTTGTACTCTAATGTATATAAAACAATTGTAATTAAAAAAAATATGCTAAAATATACGTATGTATATTATTATTTTTACTAATAATAAGAAAAGATACAACCGAAATTATGTACTTTGTAGTATTTATTTTATTTAAGGACAAAAGTACTAAAATATACATTAGTGGAAATAAAATATGTTAAATAAAATATATGAAATGTCACTTGTACAGACACTTCTTTTCTTCCACATTTTCTATTAAATTTTATATGTAAACTATTTCGTCTTCTTTTTCCATTTTCAAAATTAATTTATTTTTACGTACAAACATACATATGTATGTATGTATTAGTAGAAAAGCTGATTCCGTACGGAATGTGCGTTCAGTTTCGCACTTTGCTTAAGCAAATGACGTTTCATAAAACTTAACGAAAATTTTGCTTAAGTTCATTATAGTTGCCACATACGATTTACATGTATTCGCACAGTTGCTTAAGCTGACTTAAGCTAGTGAAAACACACAAACACAAGTTAAAATTAAATACTTTATTCTTAACGCGAATATTTATAATGTGTTGATTTCTTGAAGGTTGAAAATAAACTGACTTATCCAAAGAAAATAAAATAAAAGATGCTGAACAAAAGGAATTCAAGAATAGTAAATAAAATTATAAAAAACGAATAGATTTTACAGTTGGGTTTACAGCTCGGCCATCCTGTCTAATAAGCGTCCTCGCTGTCGCACAAAGAATATTCATCGTCATCATCAGGCGGAAGCGAGCACCACGGCTTTAGCCCATCAGATGCATATACTGAACAATAATGACGTTGTTTTCTTCTTGATCCTGGAATATCTTCAACAAGATACCTGTCGTTTCCAAGAACTTTAGAGTCCAGAAATGGACCTTTAAAGCGAGGTTCCAATTTTCTGGAGCTTCCAGTACTTGGGGCTTCGTTACCGACGAGCACTAAATCACCTTCTTGATACTGCTTTGGTGTAGAATGTTGCTGGTCAAATCTCTGCTTCGCTTTTTTTCGTCTTGCTTCAATATTTTCCGTTGCTGATTTGCGCAATTCATTTAGCTTAACTAATCGCTCTTCCTGCGGCACTGACTCTAAATCATCTTGCAATAACAACACGAGTTTATTGCCCACAATGTCACGTGGGTGGAACCCATAAAGAAGTTCATTAGGGGAGCATCCAGTTGCCGAATTTTTCATTTCATTAATTGACCATTGGATCACACGGATTTCGGCATCCCATTGACGGTCATTCTGTGTGGAAGGCAACAACATGGACAAAATTGTGCGGTTCATACGTTCGACTTGACCATTTGCCCTCGGAGTTCGAACAGCGTTGAGAACGTGTGTTATTGCGTGGCTGCTGCAAAATTTACGAAAGTCTTTGGAGGTAAAAGCTGTCCCGCGGTCTGTTATAATTCGCTGAGGTGTGCCAAAAAATCCGGTTACTTCATCAAGCACTTTTACCACAAACCTAGTGGCAGTACTCGGCACCGCTCTAATAATAGTGTACTTTGTAAACGCATCTACTAGAACCAAAACATATTCATTTCGCTTGCTTGATCTTGTAAACGGTCCCAAATGATCAATATGTATCGTTCTGAATGGTATTGGTTCGATGCTGCTGAAATGATATTGGCCTTCTTTAGCTCCACCTTGCTGCTTATTAAACGCGCATTGTACACAAGATTTGACAAACGTTTTAACAAAATTTCTCATGCGCGGAAACCACATTAAATGCAGTATCTTCTCGATTGTTCTATCCACGCTTAAATGTCCGTTACTTTCATGAGTGTCTGAAGTGATTTTACTACGCAGAGATTTTGGGACAACCCAAAGTTTCTTATCATCGCATTTCTTGTATAAACGCCCACAATGTAGCACGAAATTTTTTTGTACCTCTTTTTCTTTATTGCAGAGCCTTTTAACCAATTCTTGAAGTTTTTCATCTTGAAGCTGCATACTGAACAGCCAGTCAGACATATCAATGTCCGCTTTGTCGATTCGGAGGGTCGCCGGTTCCATTGATCTGTACTCTTCGTAAGGCATTCGGCTAAGTGCATCAACATGAGCCATTTGTTGTTCTGATCGATGCTCAATGTTAATATCAAAATCCTGAATGCGTAGCCACCATCGCGCTATTCGTGGAATGAGCTCCTTTTTACTCATTGCTGTTCTGACTGCCACACAATCGGTAACAACCTTCAATGGCTTCCCGTATACGTAATACCTGAACCGCTCCAAACCTTCAACTACGGCCAAAGTTTCCAGTTCATAGCTGTGCATGTGTTTTTCTGTCGGGCTTGTCGACCGACTATAATACGCTATCGGCTTCCACGTTTCGCTAACCATCTGCATGAGAACTGCTGCTAACCCAATCGAACTAGCATCTGTATGTAATTGATGTTGGGCTTCAACATTATAAGGTGCTAATACTGGTTCTGATACTAACGCGTCCCTGAGTTTTGCAAAAGCTCTCTGTTGTGCTTCACCCCATTGAAAAACTTCGTCCTTACGTAGTAATCGGCGTAGTGGTTCTGATATAACTGCATATGCTGGTATGAATTTTCTGAAATACCCACTTAAACCAAGAAATCGCCGAACTTCCATTACATTTTCTGGTCTATTGAAATTTACGATCGCATTCGTTTTCACTTTACCTGGTCGGATTCCGTCTTCAGCTAATTGGTGACCCAAAAACGATATTTTACGCTGAAAAAAATTGCACTTTTTTGGGTTTAACGTAAGGTTAAAATCTCGAAGAATATCAAAAATACGCTTCAGCTTCTCGACCATTTCGAATTCGTTTCTCGCACCAATAAGGATGTCGTCCATATAGTGAATCATGTCTCCCGGCTGAGTTTTGTCTTTAAGTTTCGCCATTAAGCGCTGAAAAGCTATTGGTGCGTTTTTGAGGCCAAAAGGCATTCTTTTAAATTCGTATATTCCTTCTGTGGTCACGAAAGCAGTGTACTTTTGACTATTTGGCTCCACCGGAATTTGGTAGTAACCGCTGTTTAAATCCAGCGAAGAAAACAAATTATATTGAGTCGCCTCCTGCAACCTTTCTTCAATATTGGGCATCGGGTAAATTTGCTTCTTCATGTGACTATTAAGCCTTCTATAGTCTACACAAAATCGTTCATCGCCATTTTTCTTTTTAACTAGTATAATAGGACTCGCAAATTCCGACTCGGACGGGGCTATTATATCGTTCTGAAGCAATTCCCGTACCATATCATTAACAATACCTTTCTTCGGCTCGGGGATGCGATAAGGCGCTTGCGCAATTGGTTTTTCACTATCTAGCTCAATTTTTAATTCGACCAGGGTTGTCTTTCCGATTTGACTTAAATCACGCGCAAATATGTCATTGTATTCATTTGCCAGCGTAAAAAAAACAGCCTTTGTTGGTGCAGTTATCTCCCCACACTGAAAGTCCAGTTCGGCTTGATCATCATTTTCGAGTTCATTTCTTTTAAATTTAAATTGGCCATTTTCCACCAAGCCCGTCACCCTCTTATTCGCAAAAATGTTTTGCCCAATTAACACATCTTCTTCTAAACAGTCGTCGTCTGTTACATAAAAATATGTACTGAACTTTATATTGTCAACTTCAATTTCAGCCTTAAAGCAAGATTTTAAAGTTCGTACACCACCACAAATTCCTCTTATCATCATTGAGCATTTTTCTAACTTACACGGAAGACTTTTCACGACGGCATTACGCACCATATTGCATTGACTTCCAGTATCGATAAATGCAGATAATTTAACACCGTTTACGTATATCTTGCGCGTAAATAAATGGTCACATAATTCTGCACTGCGAACGGTAGAAACAGACTTACCACAATTTTTTGGCTCCCCTTGACGATGCACTTTCTGGCAATTCACACAACGCGTTCGACGTTGCGGCTCCGGACAGTTATACGAGTAGTGTCCTACTTCCAAACAATTGTAGCACTTATTGTTTTTCTTTTCCGTTTCATCGGACTTTTCAGTCTTTACTTTGATTGTACCCGTCTCGCCTTTTGAAGGGTATGCATAATTCGTGTATTTACCCGACGGCGTATTGCGAAGAAACTCGGAAAATGTCTCGCGCATTTCCCGTAATGATGAAAAACGCATCGCAGCAGTTGCGGATTGAAGTTCACGACTTTTCAACCCATCACGGGTATATTTGATTATCGCCTGATCACTTAAACTATATTTTCTACCAAGGGCGGAAATTCTAAAACAGTAGTCGATTATGCTTTCGTTTGCTTCTCTCTGAGTATTCGCCAATTTTTTATGAACTTCTGCTTCGTCTAAGTTTATACCAAACTCTTCCACTAATTTTGATGCTAGTTGATTCCAACTAGAGTGCACTTCATCGGATGCGTTGAGCCATAATTTTGCCGACCCTTTCACCTTACCGTACACTGCTAATATCAAAGCTTTTTCATCGAAACTATACGCTGACATTGCAGCATTTACCCTGTTAACAAATTGTTCTGCACTCAATGACCTCTCGTCCGTTGGATCAAATTCTGGTATAGTTTCGGCTATCTCTTTAACGGAATAATGTTTTGAATTTTCCCCGGTACTCTGCCTTTCGCGTATTTGAGCTGTTGCCGCATTCGTTGCACCATTTTCACGAGATGAGCTTTGCAACACCGTAGACATTAATTGCTGCATCATGTCCCTCAATTCATTTATTTGCGATTGAACATTTGGTTCTGCCGCTTCCATTTCAATTTCGTCAAGTCCCATTACTTCAGTAAGGCGTAAAATTAGTTCACTTTTATTTCCCGTAGTTGAGAGATTACGTTCGCGCAACAACAGTTTCAATTGTTCTACCCTTAGTTCTGATATTTTTACTAACATTTTCTTACCAGTGTTTATCGATTGTCTTTTTCCTTTTTTTTTTTTACCCTCGCACTCGTATATATGTTTGTACGTATGTATGTATATTCTTTATAAAAAAATTCAAATATTTGTCTTTACTTTCTTGTGGTATTTTTTGCTTGTTTACTAAAACTTTGTTTTTCAATGTTGCTATGTTTCTATGCGGCTGCGTAACGTCTACACAACTATACGTACAAATAAAAAAAAACTGTTCTCTCTTTTTGCTCAATACGGCCTGACTAGCACAAACAAAAAAACATCAAATTAGTTTTTTCTTTGCTTATTCAGACACACATAATTTTACCCTGCGACCAAAAACGTTAAACTTTTGTTTTTTTAATACACACGCGCATATACATACATGTATGTACGTAAGTTCTGATCTCACTTCTGATTTGAAAACACACAAACACAAGTTAAAATTAAATACTTTATTCTTAACGCGAATATTTATAATGTGTTGATTTCTTGAAGGTTGAAAATAAACTGACTTATCCAAAGAAAATAAAATAAAAGATGCTGAACAAAAGGAATTCAAGAATAGTAAATAAAATTATAAAAAACGAATAGATTTTACAGTTGGGTTTACACTAGGTTATGCATATTATAGTTGGGCCTTTACTTCTAGCAATTGCAACGCAAAGAACGTCTGCGCACAGTGAGATATACATAGTTAACGACTGACGTTGTACGAACTTACACAGAATGCGAGAAGAGGGTAATGAGAAATCAAGAAAACTAAAATTGTTGTTAGTCGAATCGACTAACAATGCATCTCTATGGTTTAATGAACTGAAAGTGTTGAGCGAAATGAAGACAACTCTCGTCGACTGTCCGGACCAAATAGTAGTGTTCATTAAATCGATATTCGTACGGTAAAGCAACTTTCTTTAACCAAAACAGGGCCCAAATCGGTACATCATTGAACGTAGGACGCGTCACATAATAAGTGTATAATTGGATGGGAAATTACGTGACGAGTTCTACGTTCACGGATGTAACGGTTAAATATCTATCATCTAAACCTCAACTTAAGTTTCTTTATAAATGTTCAACTAAATAATACCGACACTACACTCACACTTTTGGTAAAATCAAAATTTTTCAGATTAAACAAAATAAATACTAATGACACTACAGTTTTTAGTGGAATAGGACAGGGCAATATAAAATCAATGGGAAGTATATTTTTTGATCTAAAATTCGAAAAATTTTTAATACCACATAAATTCCAAGTGGTATACAATAACTTTCCAATACCATGCGATGGAATCATTGGAATGGATTTCATGAAAAAGTACAATTGCATGTTGGATTTTAACAAAAACAATGATTGCCTTATCCTAAGACCATTTAATATGCCACACACAATCAATATACCAATTACAAATAACGATAGCGAAATAACTTTACCACCAAGATGTGAAATAATACATCAAATAAAATTTAAAAATTTAAACAGTGAAATTCTAATTCCTAATCAAGAAATTGCACCAGGCGTCTTCATTCCAAACACAATAGTTAACACTAATGAAGCATACGTTCGTTTTTTAAACACTAATAACACTAATACCAAAATCAAAAAAAAAATAACATTAAAAACGAAAATATCTCTGATTATGATATAATAAAAGAAAATTTTAACAAAAATATATCAAGTAAATCAAAAATATTAAAAATTTTGAGGGAAAATTTCCCGGAACAATTTAAAAATACATTAACAGAGTTATGCTCAACATACAGTGATATTTTCGGTTTAGAATCAGAAAAAATAACAATAAATAATTTTTATGAACAAAAGTTGAGGGTAAAAGATAAAGAACCGGTATACATTAAAAATTATCGTATACCACATACACATAAAGAAGAAATAGATAAACAGGTCAAAAAGCTAATAGATGATCAAATTGTAGAGCCTTCGTACTCTGAGTACAACAGTCCAATATTACTCGTACCAAAGAAATCACTGCCCAATTCTGATAAGAAAAGATGGAGACTTGTTATAGACTACAGGCAAATAAATAAAAAACTAATTGCAGATAAGTTTCCATTGCCTAGAATAGACGATATTCTAGACCAGCTCGGCAGAGCAAAATATTTTTCTTGTTTAGACTTAATGTCAGGTTTTCACCAAATTGGCTTGGAGAACAAATCTAGGGACTTAACATCATTTTCAACAAACAATGGCTCATACAGATTTACTAGATTACCGTATGGCTTAAAAATAGCTCCAAATTCGTTTCAAAGAATGATGACACTTGCTTTTGCTGTTTTAAAACCAAACCAGGCTTTCCTATACATGGATGACTTAGTGGTTTTGGGTTGTTCAGAAAAACATATGCTTTCAAATTTAAAAGAGGTATTTGATTTGTGTAGAAAACACAACTTAAAACTTCATCCAGAAAAATGTTCATTTTTCAGGACAGAAGTTACTTATCTTGGACACAAATGTACAGACAAAGGAATATTACCTGATGATAGTAAATCGCTATCGAAAACTATCCAACACCTAAGGATGCGGATAGTGCAAAACGATTCGTTGCATTTTGTAATTATTATCGAAGATTCATCAAAAACTTCTCAGAATATTCCAGACATCTAACGAAATTGTCAAGAAAAGGAGTACAATTTGAATGGACTAAAGATTGTGACAATGCATTCAAATACCTGAAAAAAGCTCTAATAAAACCCACACTACTTCAATACCCTGATTTCACAAAAGAATTTTGTATAACGACGGACGCAAGCAAACAAGCTTGTGGAGCCGTATTAACACAGGAATATGATGGAAAGCAATTACCAATAGCATACGCATCAAAATCTTTTACCAAAGGTGAAAGCAATAAATCTACAATCGAACAGGAATTGACAGCTATCCATTGGGCTATTACACACTTCAGACCATACATATATGGTAAACATTTTCTTGTTCGTACTGATCACAGACCATTATCATATTTATTTTCTATGAAAAACCCAAGTTCAAAATTAACAAGAATGAGGTTAGATTTGGAAGAATACAATTTTACTATAGAATATCTTAGGCGAAAAGATAATTATGTTGCAGACGCGTTATCAAGAATAACGATTGATGACTTAAAAGATATAAATATAAAAACTAATACGGTGTTAAAAATTACAATAAGGTCTATGGCATATAAAAAGAAACAACAAAGTAATACCGAAAATATTCAGCATCAAATTAAAAATAATGATAAAAAGCCCAATATATATGTACCACTAAAGAACACTGACGTCAGAAAGTACTATAAATTAAAGATTACTCCTGTAAAATGTTACATCAAACGAGGAAAATCTGTTATTACATATATAAATATAAATGATTTGTTTACTAATAAGAATATTGACCTAGGACAATTTTTCCCAAGGTTCGAGAAAGTGGCCGGTAAACTTAGTGTAGAGACACTACAAATGGCACCCAGTGAGAAAATTTTCGAATTTATCTCCATAAATGAATTTAAAAATATGGGCAATAAATATTTAAATAAATTAAAAGTAGCGCTACTTAATGAGGTGACCAATATAAATGATAAGAATGCTAAGGCAATTCTTGATATAATGCTGAAATACCATGATGATCCGATAGAGGGAGGACATTGTGGAATATATAGAACAATAGAAAAAATAAAGAGGTATTACTATTGTAAAAATATGATAAAAGACATAACGAAATAAATCATGTCAAAAATGCCAAAAATCAAAAACACAAAACCATAATAAAAGTCCTATGACTATAACAGAAACACCAGAAAAAGCATTCGACACGGTGTATGTAGACACAATAGGGCCATTTCCGAAATCGATTAATGGAAATGAGTATGCAATTACTTTAATATGTGATCTTACTAAATATTTGGTGACAATACCAACACCAGATAAATCTGCAAGAACAATCGCAAAAGCGATATTTGAAAATTTTGTATTAACCTATGCTCCAATGAAGACGTTCATTTCGGACATGGGAACAGAGTACAAAAATTCTATACTGACGGAACTATGCACACTACTAAAAATTGAAAATATAACTTGCACGGCACATCACCATCAAACACTAGGAACAATAGAAAGAAGTCATAGAACTTTTAACGAATATGTTCGTTCTTATATATCTGTGGACAAAACTGACTGGGACGAATGGTTAAAGTATTTCACATACTGTTTTAATACAACACCGTCAACGGTGCATAACTACTGTCCTTATGAGTTAGTATTTTCAAAATTACCAAACAATTTTAGGCAATTTGCTAAAATAGATAGTGTGACGCCACTATATAATGTGGATAACTATGCCAAAGAGGCAAAATATAGGTTAGAACTAGCTCATAAACGCGCGCAGATATTTTTAGATAGAAATAAAATAAAACAAAAATTAAATTACGATAAGAATATTTTAGAACATAATTTTAAAATAGGAGATTTAGTTTTACTTAGGAATAATTCAGGGCATAAATTGGAAAATCAATATAGAGGTCCGTATAAAATTAAGAAAATAGATTTAAGAAATAATGTTACCATAGAAGATAAGAAAACAAATAAACAACAAATAGTTCATAAAAATAGACTTAAGATATATAATAATAACTAACATTTAATATTATTGTATGGCCATACGACTACTATAAAATTAGAATATAAGTACATCTAAATACTATAATTTTTTTTTTCTTTTCTTTAAAAACAAAATAAATATTATACTACACTTATACTTAGACTAATTAAAAACTAATTGTAAAAGAATGTCCATAAAACTAACGTTATATGAACATTCTTGTAAAAGGTGGAGGGGTAGCATGTGGCCAACAGTGTGTAGTATGCATTGCGATTCAATAGTACCGCAACATGCAAGCATTGACAAACTGCAAGCAAGATATTTTGTGTGTGTCGGTAATTTGACACTTGTACGGTTAATCAAGTGCAGCAGCACAATGCACTTAAATGAATCACATTTATTAACTGCATTTGTTTGATTGTAAATATAAGCTACACAAAGTATCTGTTGCTTTTAAGTATGCACTCGTTATACTTTAAAACTGTTGAACACATGCCATACATAAATAGTTGGAAGCTAAATATGGGCTGACTTCCAAAACGTTCGTATACAATGTTTGTATACAGTATTGCTACTGTATTTAAATCACATCCATATGCAAAGTTCGGAAACAATGCAACAACTATAAAACCGATGCCTTGTTTGCTCTTTTACTGCGTTAAAAATGCTATGCGGCGGCGTTTTGAAATGGTATACATTGTATAATTATTGTACTGCGGCGTTATGAAATGTGATGCTTTGTTCAAACACAAAGCAATTGACGTTTTGGAAGTCAGCCATGCTTACCCAACAATAATATATGTATATTTCTATTCTTTTACTCTTATGTTAAGGTACCCCTAAGAATTATTCTCATAAGTAGTATATAAGCCAATGTCATTTAATTTATAAATCAACTGTCTTAGGAGCTCCAACAACACAAGCTCTAAGACCAAAATAAAATAAATAAAAACTATTTTATTACAAAAGTACAAAAAACAAATACTTAAATAGATTCTCTTTTTTTCGTGTATTTGTTTATTATACGCTCTCTTTACTATACCTTCTTCTGTTCTCTAATATAAGAAACAAACACAATAAATACTGTTTCTTTAAGCATTAAACACATTCGCCACAGCAGACTACCGACTACCACCTGTCAAAATTAGAAAACATGTGTGCATATGAGAATGATTATATTGAAGACAGCAAGGCAACACGGCAACCGGTTTTTGTCCATGCTACTTTTGTCGTGTAGTCGAATTAAACTAATTTCTATTTCTGATGGCCACAAAACCAAAACAGTGTTGACAATATAACAAAATTTGTAAAGCAAATTAGTGATTAGAAATATTTTTTATTGTAAAATAAAAAAGAAAACAACAAAATTTAAATGTTATAATATATATGCATCAAGAATTTTTATTAGCTTTATTGTTATATGGAATATTGAATTTAGTCAAAAATACCAACATTGTTAAAGTTTTAAAAAAACTCACAGGGTATTAGCCCTTTTTTACCTAAAAATTTTTGTGTAATTTTTCGGTGCTCTCTCTCTCGATTCCGAAAAAAAAAATCGATTGAATAAAAAAATCAATATTCACTTTTTTTTTTTTGATGTGGGCAACATCAACAGAAAATTGATATTAAATGAATTTGCTTAATTCCAATATAAAAAAAAAAAAAAAATCTAATTATAAATATTTGTACTTAGTACTTTTGTTAATTAATTTATGTTGTATATATGTAAAAAAAAAATAAAATTATGAATTCTTATTTTTAACAGCTTTAATTTTGCCAATCTGGCTCACAACTTTATGTTATGCCAGTTATAGATCATTATTTTTGAAACAAATTTTGTTATTATATTAGTAAATTAATCTATTAAAATAAATAAATAAATAAACATCTGAGCATCACATGCCCCAAAACTGTTCCCTCCCAGAGATATGCGCGTTTTATGAAAGTGATGGTACACCAAAGATACACGTATTTAAATCTTTAAACTGGCTCTCCTGAACAAAACCGGTTTTTACCCTTAGGTCGCTTTCTATTTTGCGCGTCACATATACATAGGTATTTTAGAGAAGTTTAGAGTGATATCCTCATCGCTTATATCCGTTCCATATTCTAGGAGTCAATAAAAAATAAGTTTTGAACCCCGTAACTCCGGAGCCAAAAGAGATCCATGAGATGAATTTTTTCAGTCAAAGCGAATCCATACAAAGTAATGTGAGTGGCGAATTCAATTCGCCGTATTCAATTCGCTCTAGCAAACTTTAAAAAAGTAAAAGCGCTAAATATCACCACTGTAATATACATAAATGAATCGTTGCAACAATTCAGGATCAGCTGTTTACTGTGTATCTGTCGTATCCAAAATAATTAAGTAGCTGCTAAACGGCTACAACGGTAGCTAGCAGCATTTGTGTTCTTGTGTTCGTGTAGTCTGCTGTGGCGAATGTGTTTATACCTTTACGAAATAAATACAGCAAGTATTAAAGCATGTAAGAACTAAGCATAATAAGAATAAAGCACATTAAGTAAAGACAAGCACTACTTAAACTATTTACTAAAATACTTAAGTATTTTTGTAAGTTTTATTTGGTTTGTATGAAATTTCGCTTTTATTTAATTTGATGTTAAGATCAAATTATCAACATATCAATAGTTGTATATACTTAGATAGGTATGTACATATGTATTTGGGATGTTTGTTTTACCCAATATATAAAAATAAAAACAACTCAAGTTTTACTAAAAACTAAAAAGATAATTTTATTAATTCATATAATGAAAGTCGAGGAAAATAAGATTTTAATTAAATTCGTTTATATCAAAAAAAGGTTGAAGTTTTTTTAACTCTTGCACGTATTGATGCCGACAGGAAATAGAACGAGAAACTTCTTTTAAACTTTTCATGTGCTTTACCTGCTATACCGGTTATTGCCGGTACCTGGTAGTTTGCAGTAATTGATAGTGACAGGGTGCCACATTACTCCCCTCGCTGGAAAAGGGCTACCGGAATCTAACCGGGAGCCTTATGCGTCTTCCACTTGCTGTTGTTTTGGAAACAGCTTCAGGTACTTCGATGTTTAATGTCTTAGAGTTATATGTGGCACAGCTAGGATTATTGCGAATAGGCAGCTCTGAAGTTGAATCATTACTGGAGACATCGTTTGGAAGGAGTGGAGTGCTTGGCGTGAGATCATTTGACGAAGGAAAAATTATTGTTTTCTCAGATGAGCTTAAAGACTCGGATGCTGGAAGAAAACAAGGTTTTAAGCGATCAATAGTAATATTTGTTTTTCGACCCCGCACGAGTACTGTGAAAAATTTTGCAAAACGTTTTAAAACTAAATACGGTCCATCGTAGGGATGAGTGAGCGATGGTCGAATTGAGTCGTTTCGAACAAATACGTGCGTTGATGACTGTAGGTCTTTGGAAATAAACGTTGTCTTTGTAGAGTGATGTGATGTTTGTGTAGGTTGAATATTTTTCATCGAGTTTCGAAATTCTGCTACAAAGTCGCTAGTAGTTGTTGTAGAGTTGTTTTTAAAGAAAAACTCTCCTGGGATACTTAAGGTGGTACCATACACGAGCTCTGCAGGCGATGCATCAATATCCGGTTTGAAAACTACACGAAGGCCAAGTAGAATCATTGGTAGATGATAAACCCACCTTGATGAATCGTGACATAAGATGGCTGACTTAAATGTTCTATGCCACCTTTCGATTAAGCCATTCGCTTGAGGGTGGTACGCAGTCGTTCGTAAATGAGTGGCTCCAATCGTCTGCATTAATTCGGCGAAAACTGAAGACTCGAATTGTCTGCCTCTATCGGACGTAATTCGATGTGGTACTCCAAATCTGGATATCCAATGAGTCAGTAGTGCTTTTGCTACTGCTTCGGCAGTAATGTCGGGCATCGGTACGGCCTCAGGCCAACGAGTAAATCGGTCGATGATAGTTAAACAATATCGCTGCCCTTCACATAAAGGAAAAGGGCCGACGATATCGATATTAATATGTGAAAAACGCTCGGTAGGTGGCTCGTACATATCGGGTGCCGATTTAGTGTGACGCTGCGTTTTCGATCGCTGGCACGGTACACAGGTTCTGACGAAATTGGTGATTTCTTTTTTCATGCCAGGCCAGCAAAATCTTGAAGTCACCAATAAAGTAGTAGCACGTATTCCAGGATGAGCTAAACTGTGTAAAGAGCTGAGTACTTGGCGTCGAAAATCTTTTGGGACGAATGGTCGAACACGTGAAGTGGATGTGTCACACACAATTTGTTCATCACAGCCTAAAACATCCAAATACTTTAATATTAGTGAATGATTTAATGTACCTTGATTTTGTAGCAAATTTTGTAGCTCTGCGTCGTTTTTTTGCGCCGTTGCTAAATCTTTGAAATTTACACCTTGTTGCACAGAGTCGCTGTGATTGTTTACATTTTGTATTCTTGAAAGCGCATCAGCTGTCGAATTTTCTTTACCGGGGGTATGACGAAAGTCAGTTGTAAACTGGCTGATGAAGTCAAGCTGCCTTAACCGGCGTGGTGATGCATTTTCCATTTTCTGTTTGTAGGCGAATATTAATGGGCGATGGTCAGTGACTACGTAACAAGGGCGTCCTTCTATTGCGTACCGAAAATGGCAGACAGCCTGGTAGATAGCAGCTAATTCTCGGTCGTACGTTGAGTACTTCTGCTGCGTCGCTGTTAGCTTTTTCGAATAGAAGGCCAATGGCTGCATGTTGCCGTCAACTCTCTGATGCAGCGCTGCTCCCACGGCTGTGTCTGATGCGTCGACGTAAATGGCTAATTCAGCGCCTGAGACTGGGTGAGCTAGTAACGTGGCGTTGCACAATTCGGTTTTGCAACGTTCAAATGCATTTTCGGTGTCGAAAGTCCATAGCAATGGGGATGTGTCATTCTTCTTATTACCTGTAATCATGTTCTGTAAAACTCCCTGGTAAGCGATGGTGTGCGGCAAAAACTTTCTGTAAAAGTTCATCATACCAATGAATCTTTTAAGTTCTTGCACGTTAAGCGGTTTTTTGTACTCTTTTATTGCTTCAACTTTCTCGGGCGATGGTCTAATGCCTTCGGAGGTGACGAGATGACCTAGAAAAGTGATTTCTGATTTGCCAAATTCACATTTTTTTACATTAATGGCGAGACGATTTTCTCTGAGTCGCTGAAATACTAAACGGAGGTCTTGACTATGCTGCTCTATCGTGGCAGAGGAAACAAAAATGTCGTCAATATACGGAAACACACAGTTGACACCTCTAAACACCTCGTTGATAATTCGCTGGAAGGTCTGCGCAGCATTTCGTAGGCCGAAAGTCATGCAGTTGAATTCGTACAATCCAAAGGGCGTACTTATTGCCGTTTTTGGAACATCATCGGCGTGGATCGGTATTTGGTGAAAGGCCTTCTGGAGGTCGATTTTTGAAAACAATTTCTTACCTTTTAAGTTATTTGTGAAGTCCGTTAAATATGGTAAAGGGTACCGGTCCGGCAAAGTTTGGGCGTTCAGAGCGCGGTAGTCCCCACAGGGCCTCCATGTCCCATCGCTTTTTTTTACCATATGTAATGGGCTACTCCAGTTGCTTTTTGACGGTTGACATATTCCAGCTTCGGTGAGAAGATTAAACTCCTTCTTGGCTGCAGCTAGTTTTTCAACCGGCAGTCGACGAGGCCGGCAAAACGTGGGTTGACCGGTCGTTTCGATTCGGTGAAAAATTGTCGATTTCGTTTTGGAACCGTAAGGCGAGAGTACTGTGATGTCGTTGAATTCTTGTAAAAGGTCTGCAAACGGATTAAACGTACTAAATGTTTTGACGACAGCGATTTCCTTAGTCGACGGTAGCTGTAGCTGAGAATCGTGACCGGTGATGTTGTCTATTAATCGGTTACGCCGCAAGTCGATTAACAAATCGTGAAATTTGATGAAGTCTGACCCTATTATTGGCGTCGTCACATCGGCAATGATGAATGACCAATAAAAATTTCGTTTTAAGCCGAGGTCTAGTCTTACGCGTGTTTCACCTGTTACTTTGATCGGCGAACCGTTTGCAGCGTACAATGTTATTGCGGTTGGGCGGATATCTGTAACTTTTGAACAAAGAGGAAGCACAGAGACGTCGGCACCACTGTCAACCAAAAAATTTTTTTTACTACATCTGTCGATCACTTGGAGGCGAAAAATATGGCACTTGGTGGAGGATTTTTCGCTAGAATCCTCCACTGGCCCAAAAAGTCAATTCGAAGACTGCGCTGTTACAGCATGCACTTGTCGCTGCTTCAGTTTGCACGGGCTGCGACATTTTCGTGCATTGCGTCCATACTTTCTATGGTACCAACACTCTTCTGAATCTGAGTTGGTTTTTCTATCGGATGAAGATTGACGGTGCTGGGAGCGATGACGAGCGATAGTAGGTCTGCGAGATCGAGAACGTGAACGTGTGGTTAATTGATCAAATCTCTTACTTAGCTCCCTTATAGCTGTACGTAAATCACTGATGTCGCTGGCAGGCTCTCTTGCTACTCTACATACCTGTGACGGAGATACAGCATCTACAATAGAGTCAGCTATTTTGGTAAATTCTGCTGCCGTACCAGATGTCGCTGCTACCACCGGCTGAGCAAACGTAGGCAAACGTTTAGTCCAAAGACCCTTAACCGCCGCTTCGCCGACAGTTTTACCTGCAACTCGCTTCATATCAAAGAAAAGCTCTGAGGGTTTCTTGTCGCCCAAAGGCATTTCCGATAGGAGCCGGTTAAGTCGTCGCTGTTCACTGTCGGCAAAATGTTCAATAATTCCTTGTTTGACGTACTCAAAGCGGTCGAATTGTGGTAAAGTTGAAATGACGTCTGTTAGTTGCGCTATAGTATCGGGCTTTAATGCTGCAAGTACGGTGGCGGCCTTTTGCTTGTCAGATGTTATGCCCGATGCAATAAACCAGAAATCCAAGGATGTAAACCAAGCTTCGACGTTCGTGTAAGACATTTCTGGAAATGGCAATCGAGCATAAACGGTTGATACATTACCACTGGTGTTTCGGAGCAGGTGTGCTTGGTCTTCGTCAATATTTTGCTTGATCGCAGTGGATGCTGTAGATAAATCGTTGGTTGCCATTTTTTTGTTCGTCGGGGTCACCAATTTGGGATGTTTGTTTTACCCAATATATAAAAATAAAAACAACTCAAGTTTTACTAAAAACTAAAAAGATAATTTTATTAATTCATATAATGAAAGTCGAGGAAAATAAGATTTTAATTAAAATCGTTTATATCAAAAAAAAGGTTGAAGTTTTTTTAACTCTTGCACGTATTGATGCCGACAGGAAATAGAACGAGAAACTTCTTTTAAACTTTTCATGTGCTTTACCTGCTATACCGGTTATTGCCGGTACCTGGTAGTTTGCAGTAATTGATAGTGACAGGGTGCCACATGTATATTCCATAAAATTAACTGCTAAATTAATGCTAAAAATAAAAACCAAGAAAATGCTTAAAATACCCACATGGTAAAATAAGAACCTTGCAAAATACTTACAGAATATTAGCAAAAAAATGTTTACTTTACTTTACTTATAGTGAATAAGAATGAGTAAATACAAATACTCTGAGCGTATAAAGAGAATAAATGTTTTGTTTGTTTTTTTTTTGTTTTGTATTTACTTGTTTTGATCCCCTTTTGTACTTGGAATTACTCTGAGAATTTTTAAAAAAGCAAATGTTTTTGAATTTAAATGTACTTAGTGCAAAAGCCTAGTATATACATATGTATATGTAGATATAAATTCAATTCCGGTTTCCGTTCTTATATAATAAATACCTATAAGCATGAGCAACAGAATCTGTATCTGCCTTAAAAATAATTCTCCTATGTGTTGGAACATTAATAATTTGTAACATCTCTAACATAAATCTACGTTTATAGTTATTTTCTATGTTCAAAACTTTTACGTTATTAAAATCAGGGTTGTGATTAGAGTTAAAACAACGTGAAACAAATGCCGTTTTTTGTAAAGAAATATTTCTATACTTTTGATCCGATCTATGACCAGCCAATCTAGTTTTTAATTTATTCTTAGTTGTACCTACATTCATATGTATATCTTATTACAATTTTCTATAACATTAGCATTACAAGGTATCTAGTAAACTAAATTAGATATATCTAGAGTCTGTATTTTATCTTTAGTCTTTCTAAATAATTTTCCTACGGTATCATTCATTCTATGTGCTATACTATATTTATTGTTATCATAAATTTTAGATCTTTGTAATCTTTCTGACATTCCAGGTACATATATTAAACATTTATAAATTTTAGGTTCAAAAGAAACATCTGAACTTTTTTTTTTTATATATCTGTATATAAAATTAAAGAAGGTCAAAAAATTGAAGAATAACATCAATTTAAATTACATATTGAAGTATTTAGACGACGTTTTAGTCGTAATAAAACTCGAAGACAGAAATGAAATTTTCCATGCACTCAACAGTTTCCATCCGAAAATACAATTCACTTATGAGATGTAAAAATATTATAAATTAATATATTTGGATATAATGCTACAACGAAAAAACAACATAATTTTATTCGATTGGCATACAAAGGTTAAATCATCAGGAAGATTAATGAATTTCAATGTAACACAACCAAAAACGGAAATTTTTAATACAGCAAAAAGTTTCATTTCTAGAGTACTAATGATAAGCGACGAGAATTTTCACACCAAAAACATTAACATATGTAATTACCAAATTGCTTAAAGACAATAGTTTTCCGATAAACCTAATTAATAATTTAATACATGAAACAAAAATTAAACTCAAAAACAATTATCCTCAAACTCAAACCAATCACAATAACTACCCAAATCGTTTTTACGGTGTTACATTCATACCAGGCCTAACAGACAGCAAAAGGTTAAAAACAATATCACAAACTGAAGATATTAAATTTGCATTCAAACCTAATTCCACAGTTATCATGTTCACCAACATGAAAGATAAGGTAGAAAAACAGCAACAATGCAATGTTGTATATGAAGTTAAAGGCAATGGCAAAACGAACTTTGGAAACAAAAAAAAAGCTACATACCTATACTACAAATACTCAATATAATATATAACATCAAAACGAAGAAAAATCAAAAACAATAAAATTCCAAAAAAATACTTAACGGGCACCAGTGTTGGCACAGTGAATAGTGCGCGCCCCGTGGCACAAAATAAAAATTAATTATAAATAAGAATTAATTATAATAAATTTCCACCCTAGGGATTTTATGACTCTAAGTTAGTGTTAGCCGTCCCATTTTTTCCTAAAAAAATAAAAACCAATTGTTGTGCTGATGCCGTTGTGTTGGTTGCTGTTTGACTATTCATTGGCGAAGGCATAGCACTGGTCACTGAACACTCTAACGACAACAATTAATACCCTTACTGTATTTAATATATGCCTCTGACTTACCGTTAAGCAGTAACATTCATACATCAACATTTGCGGATGATACAGCCTTTCTAAGCGTTCACGAAAATCCTGTAGAAGCTTCCCGCAACTTACAAGAATATATATCCAAACTGGAAAAATGGCTCAAACAATGGCGTATAAAAGTTAACGAGCAGAAATGTGCACACGTCACTTTTACGTTGCGCAGGGAAACATGCCCGCCTATAAAAATTAACACCGAGACTATACCACAACACACTGTAGTCAAATATCTAGGCGTTCATCTTGATCGTCGTTTAACATGGAAATGGCATATAGACGCAAAGTTAACACAAATAAAACTAAAAGCAGCCCAAATGAATTGGCTTATTGGAAGAAACTCTATACTAAGCCTTGACTGTAAACTTCTCTTATACAACGCGATCCTGAAACCAATATGGTCCTATGGAATCCAGTTATGGGGCACTGCCTCAGCATCGAAAGTCGAAAGAATTCAAAGGCGACAGAATAAAATCCTACGTACAAGAACAGCAGCCCCCTGGTATGTCAGAAACCATCGAATTCATAAAGACCTAGACGTTCCGTTGGTGAAGACAGTATTTTCAAAACACGCGAAAAAATATATAAAAAAACTTGAGTTGCACCCAAATCCACTTGCGCGCAATATTCTTCATTATAGAGGCCACACCCGGCTGAAAAGAAGGGATACTCTTTTTCTCAGCCGATCACGAGAAATGTAAAACAACAAAAATTAACCGTTGAAATTAAAAATTTTGTTTAGCATTGGCTAAACTTATATTTAATATTTTTTTAGATTTAAGATTTGAAAAACTTATTGATAATTCAATTTAAATAATTAAAGATTCAATAAATAATAAAATTATCACAAAAAAAAAAAAAAAAAAAAAAAATTTAGGCTCAAGTTCAGTTTTTATTGAATTAATGAAAATTCAAAATTACTAAGAGTTTTTTTTTTATGTTGAAAATATTATTACATCCAATTAGTTTTGTAGCAGAACGTATCAAGGCCGCTACACCTCTCATCAGCGTTCAATTGTCCATCTTTACAATTTTTAGGAAGAATATCAACCAGTTTTCAACTGAAATAGAATACGAGAAATAATTTTTAATTCATAATTAATTTGTGAAGTTTTTTATTTGAACTGAGTGATGTTTAATCAAAGAAATTTTTAATTTATCAGGCTTAAGTTCGTTTTCTCTAAATTTAATTTTATTATAAATTAAATTATTATTTAAATTAGAAAGAAAGACAAATCTAGTGGCTCTTAATACTTGAAACAGACAAAGAAAAAGTTTTTTGACTGCGCGGAGGGTTGAACTGACATCGATGTTTCGAGACTAACCACAGTCTCATCATCAGAGTTGTCTACCGCTTAGACCTCACTGCCACCACGGCAGCTGCAATCAGACCAGTTAAAGATCCTCTACATTAATAAAATCTGCTGAATTACATGTAAGTTTTGCACTACAGCTTTTTTATAATTTTTAATGGGTTGGAACTTTACTATACTTTTTTCAAAGTCTATCTTGTTCAAGTTGAGCTTTTATTCTAGTGTCTCTTATTTCATTCCCAGGTGGCAGCCTTCGGCTACCAATACTCTAGGGGTTTTTTTTTTTAATTCATTTTATTCTACATTGAAACAGTGCTGGTTAGTACGAAATTCGTCCTTCACTGGTTGGAAATTGATTTAAAAAAAAACCTAATTTATATGTATGTATATAGAGTGATTAACTAACATCATTTTGTAAGTGAAATGAAAATTTTGGTGTAATTATTTATCCGCAGAAAAACATAAATGTGCAAATAAAGCCAAGTTCTTATCCAAAAAATTTCGGGCATAAAAAGTACCTACTGAGATGATCAAAATAAGGACCAAGTTATTCATAGGTACAATACCATCTCCTTTCTAAGCAACCTGTAAGCTTGGCAATATGTTTTTGCCTTTCTAATATGGGAAAGAATTTTTGGAAAAATATTGGCAAGTTTACTTCTTTTTTCTAAGCTGTTTTTGTATAAATATTTATATGTATTGCTTGTCAGGGCCTACCAGTGTACGAAATTTCAGCTTTCTAGCTATACCGGAAGTACCCCTTACAAATAAGGGGCAACCTAGTCCCCCCAGGTGGAAAAGACCCGTTTAAAAATCCTTTTTGTTAATTTCTCATCTGGACCCACCTGTGTACGAAATTTCAGCTTTCTAGCTATACTGGAAGTGCCCCATACAAAGAAGGGGCTTGATAGTCCCCCCAATGAAAACTGCCCGTTTAAATATTATTTTCGTTAATTTCTCATCAGGACCAACCTGTGTACCAAATTTCAGCTTTCTAGCTCTGCTGGAAGTACCCCATACAATGAAGGGGCGCCCTAGTCCCGCTCGGGTGGAAAGTGTCCGTTTAAAAATTATTTTTGTTAATTTCTTATCAGAAGCTTTCTAGCTCTACTGGAAGTGCCTCGTACGAAGAAGGGGCACCCTAGTCCCCCCGGGTGGAAAGTGCCCGTTTTCAGATTTGTCTGGTTAATTTCTCACCAAGACCTACCTGTGTACCGAGTTTCAGCTCTCTAGCTATACTGGAAGTGCCCAATAATATTGATGAGTCAGTGAGTGAATATGTACTAAAATGTGGACTTTTCACACCTTAATATCTCGGCAAGCTTTTACGGTAGAACTTTCAAATTTAACCTGTGAGGTCACCTCTGTGGGGAGTCCTTATGTTTCAAGTTTCATTATATAATGATCAAGAAGAGCAAAGTTATGTGGGAAGTAAAAACAGCTCGAGTGGTTTCGTGTACATATACACTCTGTGTGGCCGAACTTGGCGTACGGTAGAAAAAAATATTTAGTTTTTATTTTTTCAAATAGACGAAACCCTTGAAAAAGTCAACATAAAATTGACGAAACTTTGGGTAAATATGATATAAAAAGCTTTTATTGTCATAAACTACGTTAGGCCTTAATAGCTGAATATTAATAATCAACAACACAAAACACAAAATTGGCCAAAACAACATAAGCCACTAAACCCAATATAAATAAAATAAAAATAATCTAAAGCATTTATCGGGTCCCCAATAAAGAAAATTTACATAGAAAATAAAATTCTGAGAAGTAGTTCGGCGTAGTCGCTTAAACGGGAAGACCTAGTGAATATCCTGGAGAAATTTCAGCTCGAAACAATTGGCAATGTCGAGGAGCTGCGGAAGTGGCTCGCTAAAGTCATCGTGAAAGCGGAGTAACAATGCCTCATCGGCCGCCTACTGCAACTACAAGAGAAATACGAGGTAAAGGTAGCTTCGAAATCAAATCAGGGTAAGAAAGAAGATAAACAATATGTCACAGAGCAGCCACCAATAGTACTACCGATACCCACATGCAAAAATAATTAGCCGGAATTATGCCTGAGCTATACGCCCTAGTGTGGTACCACAGCAGTAATGATTATTGGCAATATGGAAGGCCTTTAAAACAAGTTTCTTAAGAATAATTTTAGTAATATATTGATCTGATATTTGTTGAAGCAAAGATAATATTTTAATATAATTAAATTTAAGATCGCAAAGTTTGTCATAATAGTTTTGTTTGATTATTTTTTACTTGAGTGTTATTTTTTATAGCGGCATATGTATATTCATTCAGTTTCAATTCTCGTAGTGAACAGACGCGTTTTTATAATCGTCGCAACTGAATATAACAAAAAATAAAAAAAAATATCTTCAAGTCACAAAAAATATAAAAAAAAACCAAACATTTATTGAACAGTTATTTTACTGGTTTTATTTTATTTTATGCTTGTGTGCAATATACATAAATATTTGCATACACAAACTAATATACGTGAAAATAAAAAAAAGAGAACTCTGATGAGTTCATCTTCTGACAAAAACAACAATAATCCTACAAGCAGTAGGAATGTACAATATATAACTTTAGTTGAATTAAACAAAAACCTGAATTTAACAGAAAACACAAATATTCGTGCGCGATCATTATCTCCGAACATGTTAAATAGTGATCAAGAAGTAACAACAATTGCACCCATCAGCAAACTTGTCAGCTTAGCTGTACAAACAAACAAACAAACAATAAGTAACAAGGTGACCAACGTGCACAAAATGGTAGATGCGGTGAGTACAATAAATGATAATAAAATTCAAACAGGAATGGACAGATACATAACCGTGTTAAAAAGGGGAAGAAGTCCAAAATCAGCTCAAATAGCTTCAACAGCGAAAGTTCCCAGAGATGGAAAAAACAAAATAAAAAATTCCGAAAATCGTTTCGCGATTTTATCAGAACAAGACAATGAAGACACAACTACAACAAGGTCGAGTAAACCTCCACCGATATATTTAAGAGAGCAGAACTCTAGTTTTTTGGTAAAAAGCCTTATCTCCTTAATTGGAGAAAATGAGTTCTATGTAACTCCAATTAAGCGCGGAAATATTAACGAAACAAAAATCCAGGTAGTGCAAGAAAGTAATTACCGAAAAATAGTTTCTGACCTTGAGTCAAAAAACAAAAATTTTTATACGTACCAATTAAAGAGTGCTAAAGGTCTAACCGTCGGAATAAAAGGTATAGACTCTAGTGTGGATCCAGAAGAGGTTAAGTCTGGCCTTGAAAATAATGGCTTCAAAATTAAAAATGTTTCTAACATCAAAAATAGGGATAAAATCCCCCAACCAATTTTTAGAGTCGAGCTACAGCCAGGTGACTTGAAAATTAAAAAAAATGAATCGCACCCAATCTATAATCTAAAGTTCTTGTTACACAGAAGAGTTACAGTTGAGATGCCACATAAAAAAATGGACCTATCCAATGTATGAACTGTCAAGAATTTGGCCATACCAAAACTTATTGCAAGTTGCCTACCGTTTGCGTTGTATGTGGTGAGTTGCACAGTACCGTTAACTGTGACAAAATAAAAGGTGATACCAAGGCAAAAAAATGCGGCAATTGCAGTGGAAACCACACTGCTAACTATAGAGGCTGCCCTCTTTACTCCTTTTTTAAAAATTCGTCGAACAGAAAAACAAATGCTATTCAGCCCAACACCCCTTTAAACTACCCTCAGTTACCTCAACCGTCGTCTAGCCATAATCAATACTCAAATGTTTTAAAGTCTAACACGACTCTTAATCAACAAAAACCTAGTAGTCAATTTTCATACGCTAATATTTTAAAGAGTAACCATACTCCGGCGCAAAAAACTGTACCAGGAAATGAAGAATCAGGGCATAACTTTATTTGTATTGAAGCCTCCATAGTGATCATAATACAAACAGTAAACACATTTACTCTCAACATGTCCTGTATGATGCAGGGTCGTGTTTTGTTTGACACAATTTCAAAAATGGGTTTGAATGTAGTTTCAAGTGGTCAGCCAACATATTGGCCAACGGATCGACAAAAAATTTCTTATGTTATCGACTTTGGAATCTCGAAAGGTGTGCCCAGCGAAATGATTGAAGTAGAAGCATCTTTGGATTTGTCTTCAGATCACTCGCCTACTATTATCACTATTTACTCACACACAACTGCAACACCAACATGTGATTTACCGCTGACATCTGCACGTGTTAACTGGCTGAAATACAAAAAATATTTGAGTGCTCATTGCACGGAAAATATGCCCTTGAGAACACCTACTGACTTGGAACGCAAACGGCATCTGCCAACATAAAAATGAAATTGAATATTTTCTTCTGGATAAACAAACCGATGTTATGCTTATCTCAGAAACTCACTTGACGTCCCGAAGCTATTTTCGAATTAGTGGATATAATTTCTACGACACCAAGGATCCTCAAGGTAAAGCTTGTGGTGGCTCTGGAATCCTAATAAAAACTCGAATAAAACACTACCTACTAAACGACCTTCGTGAAGAATATCTTCAAGCAACGAACATCTGCATTGAATATTTTTATCAAAAGCTTGTGATATCATCTGTTTACTCTCCTCCCAGGTTTTCAATTTCAGAGAGTCAATATACCGCATTTTATACAACCCTGGGGTCCCGTTTTCTAGCAGCTGGCGACTACAATGCTAAACACACATTTTGGGGCTCACGTTTAATCAGTCCTAAGGGTCGTGTTTTGTTTGACACGATTTCAAAAATGGGTTTGAATGTAGTTTCAAGTGGTCAGCCAACATATTGGCCAACGGATCGTCAAAAAATTCCTGATGTTATCGACTTTGGGATTATGAAAGGCGTGCCCAGCGAAATGATTGAAGTAGAAGCATCTCTGGATTTGTCTTCAGATCACTCGCCTACTATTATCACTATTTACTCACACACAACTACAACACCAACATGTGATTTACCGCTGACACCTGCACGTATTAACTGGCTGAAATACAAAAAATATTTGAGTGCTCATTGCACGGAAAATATGCCATTGAGAACACCTGCTGACATAGAAATTTCTATTAGGTTGTTTGAAACACATGCTAAACAAGCTGCTCTTAATGCTTCTTCAATTCAACCAAATCAACAAGCGAGATTTAACAATATTTTTTGTGCGGATATAGAAAGGCTATTGACTGAAAAACGGAGAGCCCGACGAGAATGGCAACGTTACAGATCGCCTCAGCTAAAATTAAGGCTTAAGGAGTGTACCAAACAGCTAAGAAAAGTTTTGCAAACACAAAAAACAGCTTCGCTGCAAAAATTTCTGCAAGAACTCGATGCAACACCATCAACAGATTATTCGCTGTGGCGTGCAGCCAGAGGACTTAAAAGGCTAGTGGTATGCAAACCTCCATTACGGGCCTCTAATGGTGACTGGGCAAGAACTGATGCTGAAAAAGGTGATCTATTTGTTAAGCACCTAGAAAAAGTATTTACCCCGAATATTTCTCCTGATATTGTTGAACTGCCACCAGTCGTCCCTTTACCAGAAATACCTATGAGATTTAACATGACGGAGATTGAAAATGCTATTGCTAGTCTTAACACCAAAAAAGCCACAGGTATCGACAAAATAAGCAACAAAATGCTTCAAGAATTGCCATATATTGCAAAAAGAATAATACTATGCATTTTTAATGGTATTTTACGGCTGCAATACTATCCGGCAGAATGGAAGGTTTCGATGATTATTATGATACCAAAGCCCGGCAAGGATCATACGAAGGTTGAATCCTATCGGCCTATTAGTTTATTGCCCAACATTTCAAAACTATTTGAAAAGCTGTACATGAGCAAGTTGATGCCTATAGTGACTAGAAGGGGATGCATTCCAGATCATCAATTCGGTTTTCGCAGTCAACATAGCACTATTGAACAAACTCACAGACTTGTGAACGTAGTTAGAGACACCTTTGAAAAAAAGAAATATTGCTCTGCGCTCTTTATAGATGTTTCTCAAGCTTTCGATAAAGTATGGCACGAAGGTCTTGTCCACAAATTAACACAAAATCTACCCGCAAACATCGTCAGGATCTTAAAAATCTATCTAAAGGAACGAAAATTTGTAGTTAGGGAAGGCAATTTTTTAAGCCCTCCGCAGTCGATCGAAGCCGGAGTTCCCCAAGGCAGCATCTTCGGTCCCTAACTTTATTTAATTTATGCCTCTGACTTACCGTTAAGCAATAACATTCATACATCAACATTTGCTGATGATACAGCTTTTTTAAGCGTCCATGAAAATCCAGTAGAAGCTTCCATCAACTTACAAGGGTACATCTCAAAATTGGAAACATGGCTAAAACAATGGCGGATAAAAGTGAATGAGCAGAAATGTGTACACGTTACTTTTACTTTACGCAGGGAAACATGCCCGCCTATACAAATCAACACCGAGACTATACCGCAACACACTGTAGTAAAATATCTAGGCGTTCATCTTGATCGTCGTTTAACATGGAAATCGCACATAGACGCAAAGTTGATCCAAATGAAACTAAAAGCAGCCCAAATTAATTGGCTTATGGGAAGAAATTCTATACTAAGCCTAGACTGTAAACTTCTATTATACAATGCGATCCTAAAGCCAATATGGGCCTATGGTATCCAGTTATGGGGCACTGTAGAAAATGTAGCAAATGTAGAAAAAATTCAAAGGCGACAAAATAAAATTCTACGTACTATAACAGCAGCCCCATGGTATATCCGAAATCATCGAATTCACAAAGATCTCGATGTTCCGTTGGTTAAGACAGTATTTTCTAAACATGCGAAAAAATACATTAAAAAACTTTAGTTGCACCCAAATCCACTTGCGCGCAATATTCTAGAGTATAGAGGCCACACCCGGCTTAGGAGGAGGGATACTCTTTCCATCAGCCGTACACGAGAGATGTAAACACAACAAAAATCAATCGTTGAAACTAAAAATTTTGTTTAGCATTGGCTAAACATATATTTATCTTTTTTAGATTTAAGATTTGAACAACTTATTGATGTTTCATTTAAATTGAAGATTCAATAAATAATATAATTTAAAAAAAAAAAAATATGTATATTTTGAAAAATAATTATGTGTTATTTCATATTTTTGGGTGGGTAACTACTTTTCATTACAAGAAATTTTTTGCTGCGTCCCAGCGGGAACAAGAAGGACTACTAAGGGTTTCTAGAAGGCCTCTGCACCCCTTCTTTTGGATGCGCAAGGCCTTCTCGCTCCATTCCATACTCATATATTTTTTACACACGATATCATTGCGTAGAAGCCCTTCCGCATTCGTTTATTTCGAGAGTGATTCTGAAAGGCCTTATAATTAATGGCTTTCCTTTACTTTGGAATGTGAATAACACAAAAAAATTTAAATCTCTCTTTTTCTCTCTTCTCCCTTCTCAGAGAAGCTAATTTGAAATGTGTTAAAAATAGTAAGTTTTTGAAAACATAAATTCTTTAGTATTTGCTCGAATAAAATGCTATAATTATACTTTTGTTGTAACGGGTTTCCATTCAGTTTGGGAAATTGCACCTTCACCCATAAATATATTGATTATCCTATAATTCTATCATTTAGGAACCGATTTTCAAAATTTTTTGGTTTAAAGTGTTGCTAGCAGTTGGGTCCCATAATTTTTTTTCGAAAATTTGGGGTGTAAGTTGTTCCTCCGTATATTGATTAATGAATAACTTCTCTAATTATGGACATATTTTCATAATTCTTTTTGTGTTTCCTGTAGGGATGCCAATATGGAAATCCTGATCCCGAAAATCCCGGGATATTCGGGATTCGCTTGATTACGAATCCCGGGATTTTAAATCCAGGATTTTCGGGATCAGTCAATCCCGAAATTGTTTGCTATTTTTTTCTTTTATATATTTTTATTCATATCTACTTATATTATTAAAACACAGTCATCACAAGGTTCCCCTATAAGCACGTAAGCATGTTCATTGTCGATGTCATTGCTCTTGCGAGACTCAAATGAGAATATAATAGGCCTTATCACGAGTGTCGTAGTCGTGACGAAATCTGTAATTTGTGGCAACGTTCGCTATATGTTTTACATGGGAGTCGTTAAAGTTCGACTACGACTACGACACTCGTGATAAGGCCTATTATCCTTTTCCTAATCCAGCAACAGAATACACAGTTTTGCTGTTTATTGCTTTCTGAATTGCGTTTATAGCACGGACACATAAACAGATAACACCCTTAACAGACATTGGATTTTTATGCATACATAGCATTAATGTTTCGCAACTGTTTTCATTCACAATTTTTTTGGACATCTATATATCTAATTTCTAGACCGAATATAGTACAAAAAGAATGCTCACGGTTAATAACAAATCTGATGCAATCGAAAATAATTGCGAAAGAAAAGATATAACTCCACTCCGTGTCACCGTGTTGCCACAAAATTGATCCTTTATTTATTTTTGTTTCACCCTGTTAAAACTGTCTTTCTAAATGTGTTTAGCAATTATAAAACAATAGGCCGTTAAATACTTTTATTTAAATAATTTTATTTTGTTACTTTGCTTTTTGATGAATACTTTATAATTTTGTTATATGTTGGAATAATATAAAAAACATATGTAAATTTATTTAACAATGCAATATAAAATGAATTATAAAATATATATAATATTTTATGCGAATAAATCTACTCAAGAATTTATGTTTTGAAAATTTTTATATATTTGCTGTGGGTTAACTAATTTATGTGCATTTTATTCCGGGATCCCCAACAAATCCCGGGATTCGAGATTTCAAAAATTCCAAATCTAGTCCCGATTCATAGTTGCGTCGGTTTCGCATTCTGTTCAATTGCCTCTTGTGTTGAAGTCGATTTTTTTCCCAGAATTATTATAACTTAATCTTAATTGATTTCTTTCTTATTTTACAGACTCTATCAGGGCTTGGAATGGATTGTTCAACGCATCAAAAAGAAATGACATACTCAAATGGATTGCGATAGTAGCTTATAGTTAAATTAATAATTAATTAATTTTAATAACATTCAAATAATTTTATATACATACATACTTACATATATACAAAAGCAACTAGAAAATTAAAATCGAAGAATGAAACTATTACGTTGATAATAAGTAAATATGTTCAACTTGAAACATTATACATAAATTATATTATAAATAATTTTATTATATAACTAATTTCATTAAGCTAGAGGACTTTTTTACAGGGACGTAACAATTATAAGATAAGCGACAAAAAACTCATTTTTGACCATTAATATTGATGAATTTATAAAAAGGTTATAATTAACCATTTCCATAAGATATATTTTATTTTGGTCATCGCAACCAATTTTAGTGAGTGTTTTGCTTTTTTGGTTATAAATAACCATTATATCAACCAAAAAGTTTTTTGGTTTCAACTAAGCATTATTTCAACCAAAAAGATTTTTTGATTATCAGGCATGAGTTAGAAGTAACCAATAAAAAATAAAATGAATTTTTTTGGTTATCAGGCATAAAATTTATAATAAAAAACTAATTCATAAAGTTTTAGTGGGAATATTTCTCCCATTGAAAATGTTGAATAGGGATTTCTAAATTCATTAAAATCATTATTAATGGCTCGATTATAGATAGCAATCGAACTTCAGTTGCGTTGCCAGCTGGCAACTGAAAATTTGTGGTTGCCAGAAAAGCACTAAATAGCAACTGAAACAGGCAGCTTTCAGTTGCCATCCGTAATACAATTCTCAGCAACTGGCAACGCAACTGTGGTTCGGTTGCCATCCACAATCGACCCATTAAATTGCAATTGCCTGTATTTAACCTTTATTAGGTTTTGTGTAAAATGTAAAAAAACATACATCGGCTTTAGCTGTGCTTAGTTTTGTTAATACCGCAACATATTTCCAGAGGCCAGGCCGTTCCCTATATGGTCGAATTGAATGAAAAAATAGACAAAAGTCTTGCAGTTCATTTATTAAAATTTTTGTTTAGTTTAACAAACATAAGCGATCTTAAGGAACGCAAAAAAAAACACAATTTTAAGTACAAACAATTCAATAGTGTTAACTTTTTCCTTTTAAAGCTATGATTGCGATTTTAATCGTTTACGAATCAATCGTTTACGAATCGTTATCATCAATGATAACCAAAACAAAGAAATTATTTTTTATAATTGTTCAGCTTGGCAATATTTTTCCAAGAATTCTTTCCCATATTAGAAAGGTAAACAAATTTTGCCAAGCTTACAGGTTGCCTAGAAATGAGATGGAATTTCACCTATCAAGAACTTGGTCCTTATTTTGATCTCATATTTTGGGCATTTTTGACCTACGTCGACGATATTTGGTTCATATGGTATTGGCATAATTTGGAATACGTACCAGGAGAAAAGTGGGTGGGACCACGCCCCTTATTAGGAAAATTAAAAATCGTAATATAGTCCTAACTACTGGACCGATCGTCATTAAATTTTCACAATAGGATATATAAATACTTTAAATTTTATTTTATAACGAGGGGGTAGCGAAGCACACCGGGTAGGCTAGTTTTTATATAAAAGACCTTAAGCTTGATCAAATTAGTTATATAATAAAGTTATTTATAATAATGTAAAAAATGTAACGAAAAGATCCCCATTATTAAACTTCTGGTGTTTTCTTTTCTACACACAAAATGGCACCTTGTTTAAAGGTACATGTATAAAATGTCTTGCCAATCCTGTAATAATGCAGCTTGTTATTTCACTAGAACAAAACACAACTTATGAAAGGTTAACAGGGCGCTATTAACACTGTCGATTTTTACGGGGCAAAAAGTGCAATGCTTTCCACCATTAGTGAGGGCGATTTTTTTTAGAATCAAACACACTGCTCTTTTATGAGCAAAACAATTTTAAGAAGCGAACACCAAAGTACACTTTCTGCATGGATATGTACCATTTTTTTGTAGAAAAGAAAACAGCATTAGAATCTGTAAAAAAGAGTATGAGAGTCATATGCAAGAGGAAGGACATAATTTTCAAGTATGTACTAAAAAAAATGAAAACAAAAAATCGAAGAAAAAAAATGTTTTAGACATCTTTTTTTACCAAAGCTACAATGCTACAATAAGTGTAAATTTTATAAAATTGTAACTTCCAAAGGCTTTAATATTTATGTATGTTCTACATTTCTTAATTGTTTATATCGATAAATAACATCCAAAAATATATATTATTTTTAGAATTAGGAACTATCTAAAAAAAAAAAAAATTATCTGTGCTCTTAAGAAAATTTTATTTTATATTTTATTAGTGAAATTTATCATAGCGAGTATATTACAAATTCGATTTAAATTTGAATTAAAAATAATTATTATTTGTAATAATGATTTCTTGGCAGCCTTTCTTTTAAAATCTTTACAAACAATTATCAAATTTATGTTATTAATTAAAAAAAAAATATTTTAAAGTTATAACTATTAATGCATTCATGCAAAATCGAAATAATTGCCAAACTTAAAACGAAAACATATAATTTAAATATGTATTTGTAAAGATAAGTCAATAAAATAATAAAAATAACATTGATAAATATTATATATAAAATATCGAAAGATTTATGATGCCTAATAAATAACCAATTGTGATGTCTTATCCCCATATTCATAAACGATTGGTAAACACAAAGTACACCATAGAACCGGAATTCCCATCACGATATCGAAAGAATATTTTTACTCCTAAAAATAAATTTGAAACATAATAATTTTTTTGTTTCAAATGTATTCGATTGAAAAAATTATTTCGAAATCGTCAAATGGCTAATAGTTTTCAATTATTGTACTGAATGTTAATATATATATGGGCACTTCCAAGATTGTAAACGGGACATTCGTACACGTTTATATTGACAAAACTGTAAAAAACAACCTGATTTTCATTTTTTAAATTAATGATTATTTTAACTCTCAATTAGCTCTTTAATTTCCGCAAATGAAATTTTTCGCTTACTGTCGTGGTTTCCGAGATAATTGCAAAAAACCAGTGATTGTAAACGGGACAAAAAATGGAAGTGGTTTTTAAGGGGTAACCGTTTAAACAGTGATTTCTGCGAAACCTGACACAATATTTTATTGGGATTAATTTTAAAATGTTGCGTACTAATGTGCCCTAAAAATGGTTTCGATTTCAAAATAAAATATGAATTACATTTTTTTAAATAAATTGTTAAAGAAATTGTAAACGGGACAATTTTTCCACCATGATTTTAAATATTTTTATGTTGCTATTTATAATCCTTTATATAAGAAACTTAATAAAAAATGTTTTTCAGATCATAAATATGCCTTAGATTAGAGTATTGTTGTTCCAAATGCATATTTTCTAATAGACAGAAGTATGTGCTAAAAGTTGTAGTACTTCGTTTACCAAAGAATTTTTTTTTCTTCGCTGGATCACTTTGAAGACTTTTCAGGAACCTCTTATAATTTTTTTATTGTCTTCACACCTTTTATTTTCCATCTGTTTAAAAATATTTATTTACGGCCTATTTCACTATGTCGAAAGAAAATTTCCATATGTTTTCATTCGTGTTATTACATTTAAAGCAAAAACAAATTCTAAAATTTTGTTTTTGTATCAAATGTATTTGTACGAATGAAAATAAAATTCAAAATTCTTTCGACATCGTGAAATCGGCAGTTAAATTAAAAAAAATTCTTAATTCTTAAAACAAGTATACTAACGATTGTAAACGGGACACACTTTGAGCACTAACAAAAAAAAAGTTGTTGTAAATGTTTCAATTTTCGATTTTTTTTAACAAATTCACTACTTTAGCTTTAAACTTTAATTTGCAAACTGATTCGATCAATGATCACCGAGTACTAGAACTAAATGCCTTTTTTTGATTGTAAACGGGACAGAGAAGTAGCATGTAAGACATAAGTAAAATTTTTACCGTTACTTAGACTTTTTTCGATCTCTTCTATTTTTTTTTTTTACTCTTTGGTACAATAACTTAGTAAGAAGAGTGCGAATTATATTATACTAAACACTGAAAAAAAAATTGCAAAAATTAGACAAATAGAGGTGAAATGCAATAATATTAATTTTACAACATTCAGGTCGATTTTTTCGAAATAAACAAAAAATAGAACAAAAAAATTTTTATATACATATCAAAAAAATATAAGCAATTCTCTAAATAAATCTTGAAAAGAAAAATTTTTTTTTTTCATTTTTTAAATTTGGTCCGTGGTTGACGTTTTTTTGGAAATAGCCATATACTATTTTTTTTATTTATTTGTTGCGGGTTATTAATATCTAAATTCATTTCGTTGGTTGCTATACCAACTCATCAGTAGATGTTTACCACATATGGTATGAGTAGATGAGTTTTGGAACTTTTTAAAAGTCCAAATTTTTCTAAACTCTCCCACATAATAGAGCATAGCTTTTAGAGCTCAAAAAGGAACAAAATAAAATTAGCACTATTTTGTAGTTCTAACTCTCCTCTACACCCCTGTACCCCACGCACGACCCGACAGCGAGCACCAGAACAATTTTTTTGACACAAGGTCAAATTTGTTTTGCAAAATTTGTGTAAAAGGGTAAAAAAATTTTTTTTCTATAGTACCCTTTTTATTTTCTATTTATTGTTTCATTATTTTGGTGATATGTGCAAAATTTAGCATATTTTTTTATTGTTTCAACAACTTTAGTAATTAAAAACATTTGATATTTTTTTCTGTGTATAGGCTTTAAAAATAGTTATGATGGGTTTAAAATGTATTTTAAGTTTTAACTGATTTTCTGTATAAAAGTATTAAAACTTGTTAAAAAAGTTTGTTTTACACAAATTCATATATTTTAAGTCACGTTTTCAAGTTATACTTATTAAAAACTTAAATTTTGTCAGAAAGTGCCAAACGTTTACCTTGAAATTTTTAGTACAAAGGGCCAAAGGTTCGTTTTTTGAAGCAGTTTAAGTTAAAAATTAGTTTATATAGTAGCGAACATAAAAAATACAAACATTGGTTCAAGGTTTTAATAAAGAAGACGTAGATTTCAATTTAATTGTAAAATAGACATAAATATTATATGTAGACTTTAATTATAGATTTAAAATTGATTAATGCAATAAAATGTTAAAACAATAACGTATTCTAGCATGAAGAGGGGACAATCCAAATTCGTATACTGCCTTAAAACTGTCATCTTCTGGAATGGGATGGCTTAATTGACTTGATGTCTTTTGACAAATTATGCAGCTTGACTATGCTTTTGTATCAGCTAAAGCTTGTGAAACTTTTCCATCAATCATTCTGAGACACATTTTAAAGTTTACTTCGATTTCCTGGTCATCAACTGTAAATACAATAAGTTGAAGGGATTTATTATGATCTTTCATTTATTTTACTTCTTCAGTTATGACATCTTTTGTTTCTTTTTTTAATGTAAATCTTATTGGTCTGCAATACTTTGTTGATGTATTTAATTTTTCCATACATCAAATTCTGTTGCTTTACTAGTTAACGGCTCTATGCCGTTATAACTTTTTATTAAACGCAATGGAACAAAAGATACCATAAATAAATTAGCATCTGATGAATTTTCGGCATTACATTGCTTGTATTGTCTTTGACCAGTATAGTCATCACATCCCCATTTAGAAATTAAGGTATGCATTTCCAAGTTTTTTCAACGATTAGAATTAAGCGTATTTAGCAACCGATTGGCAGTGAGTTTAAGAAGATCTTGCAATTATATTTCTGCTGAAGTGGGAAGCATTCTCTTTTAGCAGCGACTAAATTTCTATAATCTGGGAAAACCCGAGAATTCTTTTCATTGGTTCGCTTCCGCAATTCCTTATACTGATATTTAGTTAATTTTAAATCAAAAAATAGTGCAAAGGCTTCTCCTGGAGTAAATTTCTAGACTTCATTTGGTGTTGGAATATTCTTCAAAATCCTCTTTGTACGCCTTGGACTTGCTTCTATTCACCCCTATCGTGAATAATTTTCCACATGAAATTTTTTCACATTCCACATTACTGCAATCGTGAAACAATTCCCCGTGAATAACTTCACCCCAAAATAAAATTCCCCTAATCGTGAATGATTTTTTTCCATCACGTACGGTTTTGTTTTTTATGGGCGTGGCAATTTTTCGCCTAAATTAGTCAGGTGCGAAGGCATATTTCAGCCTAACTCGAGAAGAACGCATCCGATATGATATTTTTTAATATATTTCCTATGAATTTTGATAGCGTGTAACACGGTAAGTTCACTGATGATGAAATGGGTCTAAGGGGAATGTTCTCTTTGTGGATTTTTGGTAAACCATATAATTGGGCAGCTGCTGTTGCATGTGTTGTCATTTTAAATTTTTCAAATTTCTTAATTATGTTCTTTTTATATAATTCTGTAACTATGGTATTATTTCAAATTTGGAGTTTTTCAGCTATATCCGTTTCTATTGGCTTATAGATTTTCCTGTCCTTTACCATCGAACTCATTTTGTTTTTGTAATCATTTTTGTACATTATTACTGTTTTATTTCCTTTGTCTGCTGTCGTTATTGTTATTTCATTTTCATATTGTTTTATATATTTCTTTGTCCTCTCATATATGCTGAGGATAAATTTCTCCTTTTCACTATTTTTTAGTTTCCTTTTGTAGTTTGCTATTCTTGTAATTTCCTTTTCCGTCTCATCTTTAATATTCTGTACCCACTGTTCAATATCTGCTATAAGTGGGATTGGCGCGAAATTTCTGCTATTTACGGGCAATGCAAATTTATTACCTAATGATAATATCCACTTGCTTTCAAAATAAAATTGTATGTCAGTAAGATTGACAAACCACTCTTCGTTAAATACAATATTGTATTGTTTAAATTCTCTATTTTTAATATGTGCGCTCGTTTTATTTTTGATCTGATGTTATGAAATTTGTTCCACTGTTCTTTTTTATACATCTCCCATTCTATTTCTCTCAGTGTATTTTTGATTATTGTTTCTATATTCTTTATTTGCTTTTGAATATGTACCGTGTTAGTATGCGTTTCTTTAATTTCAATATTCAATAATTTTGCGTGTAAGTTTGATTTAATTTTTGTAAATTCAATTTTTGATGTTTCTGTTTTAAATAAATAGTTTAACCTACAAGTACTGTCTCTTACATGTGTTGGTGTAACCTTTGTTCGTCTGCATGTTTGAAGATATGTGGCTCTTTCTATTGATTTTGCCAATCTCTCAACCTCCCTACTGTATTCTTTTAATAAGCTGCATGTTGTTGTGTTGAAATTTTCCCTTATGTTTTGGAAAAAGCTTTTGTGATTGTGTGTGTTTTCATAGTTAGATATTGAGTTCTCCTTCATTTTTTCGGCAGGCCCCGAGTGTTTATATATATAGTTGTTTTTTGCCCAATTTGCAATTAATTAATGTTTATTGATAGGTGTTACCTTCGGGCTAGTAATGGTCATTCCAAAATTTAAATAAAATAAAAACTAATTCATTTTATTTTCAGCACCCAACGTTTCGTTTGTTTGTTTCAATCTTCTTCCGGGGTATTTTTTATTAGCTTAATCTAGATATATCAAAAAAAAAATATATCAAAACTGGACTTCACGACACATAATTTGTATAAATAAAATAAATAAATAAATAAAATAGAAACAATACAACACAAATTTATTTGTCAAACTTAACGCTAATATCACAGTACTTTTTTAACTAATTAAATTATTGCAGCAGAATATTGTAGCTTGGTATTGTCTTTATCTTCTTTTGTGTTCATTGTCCTTTGTATTTTTTTTGTATCCTGAGACTTTCCAGAGTGTAACGTTTGTTTTCTTTCTTTTCCCTGTCCAATATTTTAATGTTTTCTAAATCAATGATATGTTTACATTCTTTTGCGTGAAGGGATAACGCAGTCGTCTCCTTTCCCTTTTCGATGTCAGATTTATGTTCCTTTACTCTCGTCCCAAGCTTTCTTTTTGTTGTGCCAATATAAACTAAGTCACAGTTTTCTCTTTCATTTCCATTGCATTTTATTTCGTAAACAACGTTGTTTACTTTTAGTCTGTCCAGTCTTGTTTTATTATTTGTAAACAGGTTTCTTAAGGTTCCGTTTGATCTATGTGCTATTGTTGTTGTAGGATCCTTAATTATATTATTTAATGCTCTTGTCTCAGTAAGCTTAGGTATGTAGGGTACACTGTAAAATTTAACTTCATGTTTTTCTTGTTGATTTGTTGAAGTTTTCTTATCGTTTTTAAGGATTTTATTTATTAAATTATTTATTATGAAAGATGGATAGTTATTTTTACTTAATATATCCCATATTGTGTCTATATTTTGTCTTCTGTACATTTTGTCACTTAATTGGAATACTTTTTTAATAAAATTGGTAGCTGTGTTTATCTTCATTTGTCGAAAAATAATTCATCATTCTTCCTGAAGAAGTAGGCTTCTTGTACCAATTTGTTAAAATTTTGCCATTGTTGTTAATTATATAAATGTCTAGATATGGTATTGCACTATTTTTCTCCGTTTCTGTTGTAAATTGTGTTTAAAACAACATTTAAACAACAAAAGGTTGTAAGTCAAAATATTATACCTAGATACTAATTATTTGATATGAAATTTATTAAATTATTGTGTTTTGTTGCTAGATTAAGCTAATAAAAAATACCCCTGAAGAAGTTTGAAACAAACAAACGAAACGTTGGGTGCTGAAAATAAAATGAATTAGTTTTTGTTTTATTTAAATTTTGGAATGACCATTACGGCGGCATGAAATAAGTCCCCAAGAAATAAGTCCCCAAAAACAAAATGAAATAAGTCCCCAAAAAAATGTACAGAAAGCAACAACAACGTTTTTTGGGGACTAATTTCTTCTTTTTGGGGACTTAATTCGCTTTGATATTGGGGACTTATTTCATATGAAATAACTCCCCAAAAATATATAATGAAATAAATCCATAAGAAAGATTTTTGGGGACTTATTTCATTTTCAAATTACTTAAAAATCGTAGTATATGCAAATTATGTCCCGTTATGTTTACAACAGGCATTGGTCGTTCATAAAAAAGTAATAACTAGGTAGATAATTAGTTTGAGACATAACTTTGCAGTGTTAAGTGCGTTCAATATTAAAATCAAAAAATTAAGACTAACAATGAATTTTGAAATTATAAAAGGGTATAGGAAAAATAGTCAATTGTTATACGTAATAGATCAAAAAATGATCTATATTAATTCAAATATTTTAAAATATTGGATTATTTTCAAAAAATTGAGTTGCTTACTAAAGATTCCTTGCATAGCCGGCCTACGGCCGGGCTTAGGGATTTTCTCCACCATGGTATTTCCCGACACGGCGATACTTAGTAAATATTTTCTGCATTGCATTACATACCTACCTAATTTTATTTTGACGTAGCAACACATACATACATATATATATTTTTAATTTTCTAACAATTTACGCTAAACAAAAAACTTAAAAATTAAAAACTTCTTCGTAAAGTAAAGAGAAATACGAATACAATAATAGTTTTATTTCTTTATCCCCATTTACATACGTACATATAAATTTAGGTAGATATATATTTTTTGTTATGTGTCTCCAAATTTGTACTACAATTTTATTTTATGTACATTTAGGTTTCATTTTTGTAATGCTATTAGGCGCAATATGATTAAAAGAAAATCGCTGCTTCAATACATAAGATCATCAAGGCCTGCATCTGTGCTCTACCACAAAATTATGGCTCTAGCTTTGCTTCCACCGCAATTAATAAGATCGGCATTTCTTGATATTAGGTCCAGAATTTTGCTAATGGATAGCGAGGGTTATTTTTCAGCTTTTCTTAAATATTTTGAATCCCAGTGGTTAAACAAGGTATTTATACATATATGTATGTAGTTAAGTATATAAAATATTAATAACTCTGTGAGGGAAAAATTAATAAAATGGAAATTGAAGGGACGTGTTACTATTCTTCTATTAGGTACTACCGAGTATAACAACAAATTTTTCTTGCAATTTTTAAATCTCGTTCGAAATCTTAAATCACGGGTAGAAACCGATTTTAAATTCATTAACGACTTTAGAAAGCACAGACTTCGGTTGTACTCGACAGTACCTACCAGAAAAATGGTATCAAATTCCCCAGTCCCACAGTGTAATGAATATAATTTAAAAATATTATTATTAGATTGGAAGTAATAACTTCAGCGTTCATAATCAAAAGTTGAGAACAACGTCTGCTGTTGAGGCCTACAATGGAGTTTTAGGACGGTTTGCGGAAAAAAATTCACATTTTTTTAAGTTCGTACGATTGATTCGCAACGAAGAATTTTTTAAAAGTAGGCATTTTGCTATGCTGTGCGAAAGTGGAGGAGCCTTAACCCAAAAAAGAAGAAGAAGGAGCAAGTTAGACATGGGTAATAAAATTGAGGAATCAACACTGTTATTAAGAGAAGGAAAGTTAATGGTATCTGATATTTCATATGAAATAAGTCCCAAATAATTGGGGACTTATTTCATTTTGTTTTTGGGGACTTATTTCTTGGGGACTTATTTCATGCCGCGGACCATTACTAGCCCGAAGGTAACACCTATCAATAAACATTAGTTAACTAATTTATATTTACACAACATTGTCAGCTAGCCCCTCTAATGCTCTATAGGCGCAGGGGCATTTATTTTTATATTTATATTATATTTAAATTTATACTTATATTTTTATTACATTGTTAATTCTTATTATATTTATTTATTTTTAAGTTAATATAATATATTGCATATGTTATTATATTTTTTTTACTTTTAAATAAATAAATAAATTAATGAATTTTTATTACAAAAAAAAAAAAAAAACTAACAGACTTGTGAATGTATCCTTTTGAAAAAAAGAAATATTGCTCTGCACAAGCCTTCGATAAAGTATAGCACGATGGTCTTATACAAAAATTAACGCAAAATCTACCCGCAAACATCGTCAGACTTTTAAAAATCTATTTAAAGGAACGAAATTTTGTAGTTAGGGAAGGCAATTTTATAAGCCCCCCGCAGTCGATTAAAGCCGGAGTACCTCAAGGTAGAGGTGTCAAAATATCGATAGTACTATCGATAGTATCGATATTTATTTTGTTTGAGACTATCGATACTATCGGCAATTGTAATACTACGTTCACACGGAACATGCTTCGCTCTCTATTCATGTTTCATACCCCAATCATGAGCCAAGCAACATGCTTCGCCATACAAAATTTTGAGAGCGAAGCATGTAGATTCATATTGAATCTACTTGCGAAGCATGAAAAATTGCTATCTTCTCTAAATTTTATCGGAATTTATCGGAAGTTTATCTGAACTAGATGCAAAAAACACAACAAAAACTTTAATTAAAAGTGAAAAATTGAATTAAAACTATAAAGATAAAATAACAATGGAAACAAAATATATGTTTGTGCATTTTTAAAAATGCGTAATAATTTTACCTTATTTTTTTTGTCCATTTTAGATATTGTTTGTTACTAAAAAGAGAACTGTCAAATCGAAGCAAGTTCATGAGTCGTGTGAACAGCTAGACTCATAAACATGCTTCAGAAAGCGAAGCAAGTGCTTCATCTTGACGTGTGAACATAGTATAATAGATGTACAAAATTAAAAGAAAAAAATGTTGATATGTTGCTTTTTATTAACAAAAATAACTGGATGATTGATAACTTATCTCACACGAATTTTGTTAACATTATTATATATAGATATGTATATAATAATTTTATATATATTTTAATTATATATATAATAATTTTATATATATTTTAATTATATATATATAATAATTTTAATTTTCTTATTAATTAAGAATTAAAGTTACATTTTGTTTTGTTTTGCTTAAACTAGATCTTATATTTAAAATATGTACATACATACATATGTATATAAAAACATAATAGGTATGTATCATGGTGGAATAATAAGGTGCGCGCAAGAAGGAATATGGTTTTTTGTAGGGTTGTGTTTTGACCGTTAAATAATCTGCAAAAATATGGTAAGCTAATTCGGTCTTGTCAAAAGTTGTTTACATTTTTGGCCGCCATCATGAATATTTTTGTTTACGTTATGCTTTTTGTTTTTGCATAACCACTATGTATGTTATGTATACAGCTTTTTTTGACAACATTGGCTAATTTTTACACAAACAAAATGCATGTCGTTTTTTGTTGTTGCGTTGATAAGCGCACCTTATTAATTTCACCATGGTATGTACCCAGCGGTAAAAATTGTCATTATTTAATCGCTGATGTAAGCAATATTTAGTAGCTATCAGTGATGATTCTGTCGCTTATATTACTACTTAAATTTAGCATAGGAGTGTCATAGGTCGTTTAATCGGTGCGCTTTCGCTTAAAGAGTAAGCAGCGATGTCAGTGATTCGCATTTCAATTGCGTTTACTTCATAAGCGAAGTCTTAAGCAACGTTAATGATACATCAATAAATCTTAGCAAGTTATGGTGTAATGCACGTTCATTACGGTTTAATTTGCATTTGTAAGCGAAGGCTAGAACATAGTAGCACTAATCCCAATGATTTTATATGTATGTAAATACCTTTTTAGAAATTTACTTGTGGTGTAAGCTTTATGTTCTGCGATCAACGATAAACTAACAAACAGAAAAAGAATTGAAACAATTTTTGTATTTTTTTTAATGCCACTATTACGGCATTTTTGTTTTTGCATTTTTTGTGTATTAAGAGTAGAAACATACATTAACCAACCCTTCGCTTATTTTGTAATGGAAGTTATAATGAGTGGATATTTTTTTGCATTTTTTGTGTACTAAAAGAAGACAAAAAAAATTCCTAAACATTTTTGCAAATATACTCAACCAACTCTTCGACTATATTGTAATTGAAGTTATAATGAGTGGATAAAATTAATTAGATTACACATAGATAACATTTTAAGTACTTATATCGTTCGCTTAAAATGTCATCCTGATGTCATTGATTATTATCTAGGTACTTCGTTCAATTTACCGCTGGGAAGTTGATTGCTAAAACACTGCACCTACATATTCTTGTGAAGTGAAGTGTACATACCCAGCGGTAAATTGAACGAAGTACCTAGATAATAATCAATGACATCAGGATGACATTTTAAGCGAACGATATAAGTACTTAAAATGTTATCTATGTGTAATCTAATTAATTTTATCCACTCATTATAACTTCAATTACAATATAGTCGAAGAGTTGGTTGAGTATATTTGCAAAAATGTTTAGGAATTTTTTTTGTCTTCTTTTAGTACACAAAAAATGCAAAAAAATATCCACTCATTATAACTTCCATTACAAAATAAGCGAAGGGTTGGTTAATGTATGTTTCTACTCTTAATACACAAAAAATGCAAAAACAAAAATGCCGTAATAGTGGCATTAAAAAAAATACAAAAATTGTTTCAATTCTTTTTCTGTTTGTTAGTTTATCGTTGATCGCAGAACATAAAGCTTACACCACAAGTAAATTTCTAAAAAGGTATTTACATACATATAAAATCATTGGGATTAGTGGTACTATGTTCTAGCCTTCGCTTACAAATGCAAATTAAACCGTAATGAACGTGCATTACACCATAACTTGCTAAGATTTATTGATGTATCATTAACGTTGCTTAAGACTTCGCTTATGAAGTAAACGCAATTGAAATGCGAATCACTGACATCGCTGCTTACTCTTTAAGCGAAAGCGCACCGATTAAACGACCTATGACACTCCTATGCTAAATTTAAGTAGTAATATAAGCGACAGAATCATCACTGATAGCTACTAAATATTGCTTACATCAGCGATTAAATAATGACAATTTTTACCGCTGGGTTAAGCTTTCTGCTCTCAAGACAATTCATGGAGAGGATTATGTTGTACTTTTTATTAAAGGTTTAACAGTTGAGAAAAATAGTGTAAACAAAGAAAAGTCGAAAAAGTTCCGTTAGATTTAATCTGTGCTTCTTTTTATAATTTGTAAAGAAATGTGTGAATTTATTTTGCGTCAGTTGAATAGGTGCAGTGATTAAAAAGTGGTTGTATGGTCATTTGTGTAAATTTTAACTACAAAATAGCTTAGCATTTTTAAAAACCAACAACAAAAATAATTTTTGATCGGTTTTAATTAAAAATGGGTCGTGGTAAATCAATAACGGTCGAAGAGAAGACAAAAATCGATGCCTATGACGATCAAGGTCTGTCCGGCCGTGAAATTTCCAAGATTAATAAAAGTGCTAACGTTGTGTGGAAGGAATTACTTAAGAAATAAAGAAAAATATGGCAAAAACATAAAAGGAAGGCAAACAATGGCTACAACATCTACAAAACTGGGAAATATTTTAAGAATAGCTTCCAATTCGAGTGACTCTGCTTCAAAAATCAAAGCAAAAAGTGGTTCCAGTGCTAGTGTTGTTACGGAATGTTCTCCACCATGTCAATTTATTGATCATGTTACCATCCATAACCCCATAATAAACATTTTTTTTCTTAAATAAATCTTTGCAATTCAAAAGAATTGAATAAAATAAAGAATAAAAAATATGGTTACAATTTTATAAAAAAAGAGAAAAGAAAATAAAATAATTTTCATAAAAAAAAACCATTTATCCATTTTTTTGTTAAAATAAGCAATAACTTATGTCAACCGTGTAAGCGATAATAATAACTTTGTCACCCCTAAGAAATATACATACATACATACATATGCTGTATAGTATAATGTACAAAACGTTTGAATTATTTACTAAAATAATATCATGTAATAACTTTTATGAGTTATTAATATACATATGTGCAAAAGATAGGCACAAACATGTACTAGGTGAGAAAAAAAAGAAGAATTTTGACTATGTACTTATGTAGTGCTAATTAAGAATTTATAAAACAATGTTGCGCGTGAACAAAATTAAAAGAATCAAATAAAATAAACACATTGGTTGTAAGAATAAACGTCCAATAATAACTTGTAATTCAATACAATAGAAAAACAAATTGCTTAGCTTATGTAAGCTAAAATTCAAAAGGAAAATTTCCTAAAATATACCCACTTTCAACATAACCATAGTTTTAAAATTTTTGTTTTCAAGTGTTAAATGTCGCTTCAGCACATAATCAGCAGCAGAGTCGGATGTGACCAGTGATGCCAACTATTTATAATCGAAATGCGCACAGGAGTGTAGCAAAAAGCGCCAAAATGCGCTAAATATTAATAAAACAAAAGGCGCTAAAAATATTAATTTAAATATAAGTTTTTTTATTAATTAAAAAAAAGTTAGAGGTAATTTGTACCTTTGAGATCGGTTCTTATTATTATACTATTTTTTTAAACGTTAAGTAAAATAAAAAATCGATTCAAAATTGTTCGTTTTCGAATAAAATATATCATTTTCATCTTCAGGCCATAAAAACGTTTTCATATAAAATTTCGACTTTCTGTATGTTTAATTTGAATTAACTTTTGCGCTAACATTTACAGGTATTTTGTAATCCGAACAACATATTTTTTAATTTTTAGACCATACTTTATATGGATTAGTGAGTTAACTGTATTTAGACACATTCTGTTTTTTATTTTGGTTTTAATAAAAATTCATTACGCTAAAAGATCTTTCCATCTCTGCATTTGAATATGGAAATGATAATATATTAATAACAAATGTTGATAACTTCAAAAATGGATTTTTATTCACTGAGATTTTTAAGTTATGTACTTCAATCCAAAATAAATCAGTTCTGTCTCTTTTTTCCATTCAACAAACTTCAAATTTTGAAGACAGTTTTCTATTTTTTCTATCTCCTTTTTATCATTCATAAATTCTTTTATAAATTTAATGACATCTTCGGTGTTGTTTTTTTTCCACTGAAAAACTTCAAAAGAGCAGTTGCAAAAAATCTTATTATAAAAGTAAATACGATTTTCTTTAAAATGAACAGTTGTATTAAAAAGGCGCTAAAAGCACCAAACTAAAACACAAAAAGCGCTAATGTTCATACTTTCGACTTGAAAAGTATCATTGCTTTTAACAGGAAATACAAATTATTCCCCGCTCTAGCCGGCACATAACAGTGTTTCTATTGTTATTAGAATAATAAATGCAGCAGAACACTTTAAAAGAATTAAATTGCAAAAAACACCATTAAAGCAGCAGCGTAAGGAATTACGTTTGAATTTTTGCAAAGAACACATGACTTGGAAGACTGAGTGGGACAAAGTAGTTTTCTCAGATGAAAAAAAGTTAAATTTTGATGGACCCGATGGTTTTAGCTACTACTTCCATGATTTGAGGAAGGAAGAACGTTTTTAGCCCGTCGCCATAGTCGAGTGGTGTTATGGTCTGGGGTGCGATAACGTACTATGGGACCATAGACTTGGAATTTCAAACCACGAAAATGATAGCAAATTTTTATCAATCTATTCTGCAAACAGCGTTTCCAAAATTTCAAGACTTGTTTGGGCCTATCCCATAGACTTTCCAACAGGATAATGCTCCTATACTGTAGTGAATCTTACTTTGATTATTACATTTGTAATTTTAGATCTGCCCTCGTAACCTTAGTTTTAAGTAAATTCCTTTAATAACAATACACAACAACAATGCTATGCTAAAATTAAGCAAATTCCTGTAATGTCAAAATACAACAACTAGTATACCTTATTTTAATTGTTATTTTACACAACAACTTTTGCTACTTTTATTATACATTACTTTGTTAGTGTATACCACAAATTATGTTATTGAATAAGAAATTTTTGTAGTTTTAATGTACTGTTATTTTAGTATATAAGGAACAAATTTTTATAAAATAAATCACTCTTAACTCAGCCTCATAATCGGCTTCTTATTTTTATTTAATAACAGGCATTTAATCTGCCTTAAATATACACTAGCCAGTGGGGCGTTCTTAAGCGCCGGCACTATTATTTATTTTACTTAAACTCTTCATTTCTTCATAAATCCTCCACAATACACACCGCAAGGATTATTAAAACGTGGATTAGCGAGCAAAATGTTGAATTGCTGCCGTGGCCGCCATACTCCCCGGACTTAAATATAATGGAAAACGTGTGGGATGGTTTTCGCGGAAAGTGTATGAGTCTGGACAGAAATTTTATGACCGAGAATCTTTAATTGCTGCAATAAAATCGGCGTGGTCGCAAATTTCCCTACAATATTTAACACAATTGTATGACTCTCTTCCAAATAGAATTTATGAGGTAATTTTGTCGAAAGGTGGAAGTACACATTATTAAAAATAAATATAAAATAAAATTAATTAACAAACCTTTATTGTTTGTGTGTTTGTTTTAATATTTTTTACTCTTTCTTGCTTTTTTTCAACTGACGCAAAATAAATTCATATATTTCTTCACAAATTATAAAAAGAAGCACAGATCAAATCTAACGGAACTTTTCTTTGCTTACAATATTTTTCTCAACTGTTAAACCTTTAATAAAAAGTACAACATAATCCTATCCATGAATTATATTGAGAGCAGAAAGCTTAAGTTGATTGCTAAAACACTGCACCTATTCTTGTGAAGTGAAGTGTATGTATTACTTATGGTGTTTTCTTTTCTGAACAAAAATGTTGACCTTTCAATGTGTAACACTTTTTACAGTTTGCACCTACCTTTAAAAAGTGGTACATTTTTTATTGCCACAATGGTACAAAATATTTGAGGCTTAACATTACTTAACATTAATTAATTAATTATCGTTTTAATTATAACTTTTTTCGCTTAAGTAAGTAGAATGACAAAAATACAAGTTCTTACTTGTATAAAAATATACTAAACAAAGTTGTAAAAATGGGCAGTATATCACCCCGACTTGATAGTAGAGGGCAAAATATGTTGCATATTTTGCCATTTATTGGTGCAACATAATTAGAAAGGAACGAAATCGCTTTTAAATATGTTACATATTTTTTAGAATGGATCACGAAAATTAAAGAATGTAGCATAAATGCAACACTTTTTTCAGAAAAGAAAACGCCATTAGATGAAATAAAAATATTTACGTACTATTACATCAGCCCCCTGGTAAATCCGAAATTAGCGAATTCACAAAGTTCTTGATGTTCCGTTGGTGAAGACTACTGTCTCTAAACACGCGAAAAAATATATTAAAAAAACTTGAGTTGCACCCAAATCCACTTGCGCGCAGTATTCTAGAGTATAGTGGCCACACCCGGCTGAGGAGGAGGTATACTCTTTCTCTCAGTCGTACACGAGAGATGTAAAACAACGAAAATCAACCGTTGATACTAAATATTGTTTAGCATTGGCTAAACATATACATACATATTAAACTTTATTTTTTAGATTTAAGATTTGAACAACTTATTGATGTTTAATTTATAATTGAAGATTCAATAAATAAAAAATTTATAAAAAAAAAAATATTGTCAGTTGGAGTTTCTCGCCAAATCGACCAACAAAAATATGCAAGCATTCCTATTGATAGGTTGCCCTTAATAACTCTTATCTATATGTAACATATCTTGGTGAAACCTTTCACCATATTTATCTGATTATCCGGAAAAAAAATCTAGATACGAGTGCAAAAAATTAATTTTAAGAGATATATTAAATTTTAGAGCTTTGTATGCAGAAAGCACTTCTTCGATAATTTTATGGTAGTTTTCAACTTTTCTGTTTCCCAAAAAACTGTGACAAACATTCACGAAAGACGTTCATGCTCTTGCTTCCACATCTTTCAATTTCGTTATTAATTAAGACTGCGTCCTTCATAAGCTCTCGTATTTGTGGACCTACAAATATGCCTTCTTTTACTTTTGCATAGCTGATTCTAGGAAACTTTCTCTTAATGTATAGAAAGCCTTCACCATCCTTGTTCATTGATTTAACAAAAATTTTCATTAGGCCTAGCTATATATGAAGAGGCGGCAGAAAAATTTTTTTCTTTTTATCCATTCGGATAAAAAGTAACAGAACTTAGTATACCCACTTTGCAATCCGGTTAACATAGCAACAACTTTCAAATCAGAACATATGTTCCAAGAGTAATCTGTATATTTAATTTTTTCAAGTATCATCTTCATGTTATGATAGCTTTCTTAAATATTTTTTGCATATGCGAGTGGGAACGATGGAAATTTGTTGCCATTGTGCGCAAAATAGCGTTCAAACTTGTCTTAGATGAATCAATAAAAAGCCGCCATTCCTCTGACTTATCACTGAAACACAGTTGTCGCAAAAGTCCATCAGCATTATTACCAAATCGTCGTCTTTGGTGAAATAGCTCAAAAAACCTTGTTCCCAATTTCGAAAGTACGATACTTTTACGTCTTTATGCACCAAATTCCATTGTTTAAATTTGGATGCAAGAAGCTCAGACTTTATTTTTGAAAGTCCTAAGCCACGAGCTAAGTTATTTAGATCAGTTTGATTCGGAAAATAAGGTTTGCTCGTTGGACTTTCTAATGATTGCGAAGAAGCAACCATGGTGGCGTAACTGCATTTAGTCCTTGAGGCTAAATAAATAAATACTCGTTTGACAGATGAAGTATTTGAATATATGACTTTATTTTTGTTTTTTTTTTTCGTAAATCCTCGTGCTTTAGTCATGCAAAAGTAGCAATCAGTTTAATGATTTTGTGGTTCACTCCAAATCGCTGGTTTCATAATTTTTTTTTTATATGTACATATGTATATTATTTATTGAATCTTCAATAATAGATTGAAACATCAATAAGTTTTTCAAATCTTAAATCTAAAAATATTAAATATAAGTTTAGCCAATGCTAAACAAAATTTTTAGTTACAACGGTTTCATAAATGGCAAAGATTTATGACTTTCTTTTAACCAACCTCTTAAATTCCTTGAACAGCTATTACAATATATTTTCGGTAGCCAATTTTTATATATTTCATCGATAGGAAATACAAAGTATAGCTGATAAGCGTCTTTAAACTGGGAAGTTATTGTTTGCCGTTGAGAACTTAAAGTTAAATTGCCACATACATATATAGCAAAATAAATTTGTAGAATTCTCACAAATCCTTGACATTTTGCAATCTGAAACAAAATTTTATATAAAACTAATATTTCGTTTCTTCATTACAATATTTTAAATTACAGTACTATCCAAAAATGTTTGTATAAAATGATCACGACCACTTTTTGGTTGATGGTTTTATATTAGACGCAATTTCAAAATTTTTTTTTATTTCACAGCGGACAACACTTGACCTTTTGCTTTCACAAGCAATTGTATATGAAAATGTATAAACGAATAAACCGATTTTATAACAAAAAAATACTTTATTACAGTATTTATTCTTTAGCTGCATTTCACTTACATGTATATTTTACCTACCATACAAAACACCATTGGCCCTTATTTCCATTACCTGCCTGCTAAGTTAACGCAATCCTATCGCAATATGTGCAAAATATCATCTATTTGCTTTTTCTTTTTTATTGCATTTTTAAACTGAAAAAAAAACGAATTTTGCAAAAAAAAATTGTTCCCCTCTTAAATTTTTGAATAATTCCAAAACGATAAAATATAGAATAAAAATATTTTCAACTAAATTAAATATAATTTGTTAATATTTGTACAGTCTAAAGTTCGTAACTGTTTATAATGAGAGAAATATTATGTAGACATTGTTAACAAAAGTATTTCGAGCAACAAAGGAAAAATTTAATATTTATAAATCCCTTTTGTAGATTTTTCAACAGCACTGGCTGAATAGAAACAAACGTTGTTTTTCGGTAAAAGCCACTAAACCTCGTCAGTATTCATGAACAAATTCTAAACTTTTTTTGGTTTGATTTTGTTTGTTTGAACATATAACTACATAGTACAGGCATTTGCTTATTTTGTCTATGTATTTAATTGTAATTTCTTCAATTACTACGAACTGCTTATCTATATATATAAAAGAAAGTCGTGTTAGTTACTTCGCTTATAACTCAAGAACGGCTGAACCGATTTAGCTGAAAATTGGCAGGGAGGTAGTTTAGAGCCAGGAGAATGCTATAGGATGGGCGGGATTGGACAAAGGGGCGTGGTACCTCTCATACAAACCACAAATTAAAAATCTATTATTTCTGCTCCTGATAACGGTATTTGAACAAAATTTGGTATGTCGGTTTGGTGTAAATTTCTTAAGTGCTGCTGCAAATATGGGCGGGATTGGGCAAAGGGGCGTGGTACCTCTCATACAGACCACAAATTAAAAATCTATTATTTCTGCTCCTGATAACGGTATTTAAACAAAATTTGGTATGTCGGTTTGGTGTAAATTTCTTAAGTGCTGCTGCAAATATGGGCGGGATTAGACAAAGGGGCGTGGTACCTATCATACAAACCACAAATTAAAAATCTATTATTTCTGCTCCTGATAACGGTATTTGAACAAAATTTGGTATGTCGGTTTGGTGTAAATTTCTTAAGTGCTGCTGCAAATATGGGCGGGATTGGACAAAGGGGCGTGGTACCTCTCATACAAACCACAAATTAAAAATCTATTATTTCTGCTCCTGATAACGGTATTTAAACAAAATTTGGTATGTCGGTTTGGTGTAAATTTCTTAAGTGCTGCTGCAAATATGGGCGGGATTGGACAAAGGGGCGTGGTACCTCTCATACAAACCACAAATTAAAAATCTATTATTTCTGCTCCTGATAACTGTATTTGAACAAAATTTGGTACGTCGGTTTGATGTGAATTTTTTAAGTGCTGCTGCAAATATGGGTGGGATTGGACAAAGGGGCGTGGTACCTCTCATACAAACCACAAATTAAAAATCTATTATTTCTGCTCCTGATAACGGTATTTGAACAAAATTTGGTATGTCGGTTTGGTGTAAATTTCTTAAGTGCTGCTGCAAATATGGGCGGGATTGGACAAAGGGGCGTGGTACCTCTCATACAAACCACAAATTAAAAATCTATTATTTCTGCTCCTGATAACGGTATTTAAACAAAATTTGGTATGTCGGTTTGGTGTAAATTTCTTAAGTGCTGCTGCAAACATGGGCGGGATTGGACAAAGGGGCGTGGTACCTCTCATACAAACCACAAATTAAAAATCTATTATTTCTGCTCCTGATAACGGTATTTGAACAAAATTTGGTACGTCGGCTTGGTGTGCATTTTTTAAGTGCTGCTGCAAATATTAGTGGGATTGGACAAAGGGGCGTGGTACCTCTCATACAAACCACAAATTAAAAATCTATTATTTCTGCTCCTGATAACGGTATTTGAACAAAATTTGGTATGTCGGTTTGGTGTAAATTTCTTAAGTGCTGCTGCAAATATGGGCGGGATTGGACAAAGGGGCGTGGTACCTCTCATACAAACCACAAATTAAAAATCTATTATTTCTGCTCCTGATAACGGTATTTAAACAAAATTTGGTATGTCGGTTTGGTGTAAGTTTCTTAAGTGCTGCTGCAAATATGGGCGCGATTGGACAAAGGGGCATGGTACCTCTCATACAAACCACAAATTAAAAATCTATTATTTCTGCTCCTGATAACGGTATTTGAACAAAATTTGGTACGTCGGTTTGATGTGCATTTTTTAAGTGCTGCTGCAAATATGGGTGGGATTGGACAAAGGGGCGTGGTACCTCTCATACAAACCACAAATTAAAAATCTATTATTTCTGCTCCTGATAACGGTATTTGAACAAAATTTGGTACGTCGGTTTGGTGTGCATATTTTAAGTGCTGCTGCAAATATGGGTGGGATTGGACAAAGGGGCGTGGTACCACCTCTCATACAAACCACAAATTAAAAATCTATTATTTCTGCTCCTGATAACGGTATTTGAACAAAATTTGGTATGTCGGTTTGGTGTAAATTTCTTAAGTGCTGCTGCAAATATGGGCGGGATTGGACAAAGGGGCGTGGTACCTCTCATACAAACCACAAATTAAAAATCTATTATTTCTGCTCCTGATAACGGTATTTAAACAAAATTTGGTATGTCGGTTTGGTGTAAATTTCTTAAGTGCTGCTGCAAATATGGGCGGGATTGGACAAAGAGGCGTGGCACCACCCATATAACCCAAAAATTTAAATCGCCATATTTTGGGCATTTTTTGACCTACGTCGATGATATTTGGTACATATGGTATTGCCATAATTTGGAATACGTACCGGGAGAAAAGTGGGACCACGCTCCTTTTTATTAAAATTAAAAATCGTAATATAGTCTTAACTACTGGACCGATCGTCACAATAGGATATAAAAATACTTTTAATTTTATTTTATAACGAGGGGGTAGCGAAGTACACCGGGATCAGCTAGTTATTAATATTTGTTGATATTTATATAGGCTAAAGTTTGTAAGTATGTTTTTGATTAATGTTCGTTTGAACCAGGCGCGGACAAATAATTTTTTTTTTGTAGAAAAGTAAACACATTCATACTATGTGAAAAAAATTATTTGCTGTGATGTTTGTAAAGTTTTTGAAAAGCTATTTGGCTTGTGCTTTGTAATTCGCAAATTGTATTTGGGAGTTTACGTATGAGTATATGAGTTTTGAAACTTTTCAAACATAATTGGTAAAGACCTACTGATGAGTTGGTATAGCAACCAACGAAATGCATTTAGATATTGCTAATCCACAACAAATAAATAAAAGTTTATACAAATATAAAATAAAAAATTAAGAAGCAATATAATAATAATAAATAAAAAAATTACTTTCTCCGCCATTGTCTAAGTATCAAGCGCTTGCATACCAAATAAAATAGATGCAAGAATTTGACAGCTCATATTCTTCAAACTAAGCTGCCAACAGATTAGGAACATTAGGCATTGCCAATAATTTTAGGTTTGCGTTTAGGAAGTGTCTGCATTGTAAATATGCATTGCAACTTGCGTTTAGGAAGTCGACCTTACTTTTTCAAAAGGAATTTTAAAAATAAACTGCATATCGTTGCTTGTGGAGATAAAAAAGGTGTAAGAGGCTCGAGAACTCTTTTAATTAATTATTATATACTTGTAGTTTAAATATGGAATTTGATGCATAGTAGAACAAAATGATACACTGGACGCGGATTTTGTTTACTGCCCCGACCAGCAATCATAAACTCCTTTGCCTAAATTTTCTTTATAGAAGAAATCATTTTCACTTATTTAAAATTTTTTTTACTGGTTTATAAGTCTGTATTCTGTGGTATTTATGTTAGCAAAACAAAAAGTTCATTTTAACAATACAGCTGTTTCTCAATGTTGGCACAGTATGCGGTAATCATGTAACTGGAAGTCAGCAATTATTGCCCACTAATCGTTGTGCGCCAATTTACGGCAACCAAATATGTGAAATTTTAGGCAATCATGTAACTGCAGAAAATTTGGTTGGGACAATCGTTTTATTGTCCTCCAAATTAGTACAATAGATATTGCTACAAATTGGTGCATTGCGGCAATCGTGTAACCCTAGCTTAAAACCATACGGAACTCTTAATCTGCACAAAATTGTATATTTTTGGTAAATAATATTGTTTAAATACGTTTCACGCTGTCATGTTAAATTATAGATATTTAGGTATTGAAAACTAAAATTTTTTTTGTTTTTCTTACAGATTAAAGCAAATATTGTAATTGGGTTTTGTGTACTTTGATTAATTTGCAATAAAAAACTTTAACCATTTATTAACAATTGCATGTAGAAATAGTAATATGCAAAAACAGAAAAATTCAAACTGCGATATATCGTAGGTATAGCATTATGATCAGGATTGGTAGGTCGTTCAGAATTTGAAGAAATAATCTTCGTGACATTTTTCATAAACTCGTTTCCAAAGATTTATGTTTATACAATTATTTGAATTAGATTGTTTATTTATTTATTTGTCTTATATTGAAGATTCAATAAATAATAAAATTGGAAAAAAAAAAATAAAAATTTGTCTTATATATTTCATTTACTTAAATTCGCTGTACATTTAATTTTATCTAAATTTTATGTCTTATTCCATATTTAACTAAACTGTTAATAGCCAAATTACATTGTTTGTTTCATGAAAATTTAAAAAAGTTCCCCCCCAAACGATAATGGTCGATCCGCGCCTGAGCTAATAAGACGAAAACTGATTATTAAATAATGTGAAAATAATTGCTTCAATAAGAATGATTTATGAATAGGGCCGGTAACATTTAGTATTGCGGTGTTATACTTTTTTTCGAATACAGCTCATCTGACATTATGGAAGTCAGCCAAAGTTTCGTATAATTGTATATTAATTAATTTTGGCTACTTAAAGCCGGGACATTAAATTTGAAAACATACATATATAGTAAACAAAACGTTGCTTATATTACATTCAATAACAATATTTTAGACATTAATATTATACATACATATATGTATTAACAGGCATGTTCTGTAAATCACATTTCATCAATGTGATTTCAAATCACAGAAAGGTGTTCTCTGCACATAATTTTGTGCAGAAAAGGCTCTAAACTTTTCAAATCACTTAGGTTTTTTTGCGATTTACAGAACAGCACAAAATCACACGTGTGATTTTAAAATGGCATGTGATTTGAAATCATGTGATTTTCAGAACCGACCCGGTAATTTAACTTTTTTTTTTTTTTTTTGTTTTAGTTAAACTTGTTGCTCAAAATTCGTTAAAGTTTTATTTAAGTTATTTATACAAACATAAATAAATATTAATAATAATCATGCTTTTAGTTACGCTCTGTTTTGTTCCTTTTTTAATATTTTATGTACAGTATTTTTTTCTTTTCAAATTCAGCAGTTGTTGTCAGAATAGCATTATAACACTCACTTTAAAAGCAATAGATTTCCGTAGCTTCACGTAATTTAATTGATAGATAATTTCTATAAATGGGAAATGAATAAAATAATAACAAATAGTCTATAATTTTAAAAGATTTATACATACTTTAAATCAGTGTTTCCATTGAGGGTTTTTATAATAACATATGCCAAGATAGCGCTTTGTCCAAAAATGATGTAACCGTTGCTAAGAAAAACATTTGTTTTTTGAGTGTAGTCTTCCTTGTTGAAATTGAAATTAGTAGTTCTACGTTTAAACTGCGTAGAGGGAACATCGGACCGTTTGAATACTTCGTAGCGTTCTATTTGTTTAGGATTATTTTCATTACGACGTTGTATAGACTCACGCTCTCTTTGCAATATCTGTACTTTGACCCGTTGAGTTTCTCTTTCATTAATTGGTCGCTGATTAACTTTTCGTTGCTCTGATTGTCTTCTAATCTGATAACGTTCATCTCGATTAAAATATAAATGCCTGTTTAAATGACGTATATCGCTGTCTTCAAACATTTTTGAAGCTTCACGTTTATTGCGTTCTGAATAACTTATAATTTTATATTGTGCTGGACGATCATCACGCCGTTCTAAGCTGTGGCGATCGTTGACATCAATTTTAGTTTCAAGTTGTCGCAATGCTTTCTTCTGTTCTTTACGCATGCTTTCCGATCGTCGGCTTGTATCTTGTTTTTCATGGGCATCAATTCTTCGCGAAGTACTGCCATGTTCTTCGGGTTTGTAGTGTAAACGTCTACTGTCTTCAGTTCGGACTTCACGGTCGTTGATTCGTTTTGAAATTTTAAGACGTTGGTATCCATTAGGACTATTATCATAGACGCAATGTTGTGATTCGTTTTCTCGAGTAATACTACATTGAGACGCACGAATAACATCCGAACGCCTGCATAAATACTTTTCCTGTGGGGAATTTTGCTCAAGTGAACGTATGACTTCACGAGTGTCGCGTTGTACTAGATCAAAGTTTTTTTGGGGAAGTTGGCGTTTAATGCGATGAGTCCCATGTTCAATTTCAACATTATCAACTAGTCTTAAATTATTTTCATTTTCCAATCTTATTGCATAGTTCATTCTTTTTAAAGTTTCGCAACGTTCTTCTCGGTCAGATATATATTGAACACGCGCTACAATTGGTTCTACACTGCTAACGTGTTCCAAATTCCTAGCAAGTTCTTGTTTAAAATTCGAGAATTCAAACCGTGTTAAATAGTGCTCTCGGTAGACAGTATTATGTTGGGTCTCGTGATCATCAAACCGTGTTAAAGCTTTAATAATTTCTTCATTATTGAAACGTCTTCTAAGTTCCCCAACTTCACGACTATCAAGCGTTCTTAAAGTATAACTGTCTCCTTCACGGTTACTTTTAGAATGACTTTCAAGATTCCGTTGGGTTTCGCACTCATTAAATCTGCTCACATTGCCATGTTTTGCTTTGCGGCTGTCTTCCGAACGTGTACTATGGTTATGTTCTCGAACTAATAATCCATTTATATAGCTTTGTGTTTTATAACCATCTTGTTTCTTTTCCATTTCATTGTTAATGAGACATTTCGCTTCCATTCGTTGAAGATCACAGACAACACCTGACCGAAGTCTGGAATCACGATGCTCTTCACGGTCATAAAATTGCCTAAAGCGATCTACTTGCCTCTGGCTAGTTTCGTAATAGCGTACTTCTAAGTTTTGTTCTGTCAAACTAGGATCTTCTACTCGTTGATTTTCCGGTGCATTATTCGAAGTTCTACTGAAATGACAACGGTTATCATCTGAACTTCTTTCATTTTCTCTTACTCCTCTTGAAGCACCATAGCGGTCTAAACGCTCTTGGCTAGTATCAGCATGTTCATTCAATTGCTTAAAAAAGTGACGTTGATTATTACTGTCATCTGAAGTTCTTACACCAATTTGAAGATGTTGTTTTTGAAAAATTTCGCGACGTTCACTTATTCTGTTGACCAAATGCCTGGTAACATCACTTATCGCCTGTAGTTGAACCATTTTTGAGCGCTGTCGATGATTGTCTCTAGACAGTCGCTGATTATCAAAATCTCTAAGAGCGAAACGGTATTCATCGTTCTCAATCGCCCGCCTGTTTACATTGTCATCTTGCTTTTTAACTTGCAGTATTGATTCCTCTCTTTCAAGACTTTCATTCCACTTCTGCGAATCATTTGGGGCTACTGCACGGAATTCAACAGATTCTTCATAGCAATCACTTTTACATGAACGCAACAGTTCTTGTCCTACACAAGATGCCACTGAAAGAATGGACAACGTTGTCTTCAACTGCCAAAAACTAAATAACATTGTCACTTGAGCTATTTGTAACTGATTATTTATTTTTCCTTAAAAAATCTATTTGGAAATATTTTTAATATGTATTTTATAGAATATTCTTAGTTTTTCAATTTATATTTTAAATGTCTTATTTCAATGCTTACTTTCGTTCGAAGTCTTGGTAGCGACTATTGTCCTTAGCTCCTTTTTCAGCTTTTTTATAGTGTTTTGAAAATATAAACTCCTTTAATTTCTTCCTGTTCATTGGATTTCAATTAAATAAATGATTGATTTAATTTGGCTTTATCGCACATGTGCACCACTACACAGAATTTTAATATAAGGAAAATTGTTTTGTGAGTGTGTGTCAAAATGTTTATGAATGAAACGCTATGATATCATTTGAAAGGATTTCAGTAAATATTAAAGAAAACTGCAGACTGTGCAATGGAATAAAATATAATTAAATCATGGTTTTTTAGAACGTTTAGTTAAAGTTTTAGTTTATCGATCAAATTCGAATGACTATGTGTTTTCAAAATTAATTTAAGCAATGCGAAGATTATTTATAAATAAGGGATATCATAGCAGTTCACTACATAATTTATATTTTAAAAAAGCAGCAGTAGCATACACATGTAGAAAATTTTCGTTTTAGTTTTTTTCTGTTTACTTACCAAAAGTTATTGGTCTTAAATTACACTTGCAACAAGTAAGAATAATGTAAAGCCATTAATTGTGTTAAAAATCTCAAATCTTGACCTGGCTGAAGTAGTAGTGGTGTTGGCTTATAACATCCCCTACTTATGAAATGCATTGTGCCAGAACTCAGGGAAAGGAATAGGGTAGAGAAAACAGATTTTGAAAAATGTATAAAGCTTTATTCTTTTACTACTCTGCTATTGCGCGTTTTATTCTTTGCAGCGGATATTATGTTATTACTTGCTTTACTTCGGCGACGGTTTCGTACTAGTGCTTTAAACAGTGTCAATCGCTGTCGGAAGAGTTTTTTGTGACCAGTGCCATACCTTCATTACTTAAACAGTCCGGCAACAATTAATAAAATGCCACACTAATAATTTCAATTAAAAAAAATTTAATTGTTTATAACTTGCTTGAAACCAAATCAGAATCATAGTTTGCTAAGCACTTCAGCCAATACCACACCCAGCTAATTGTGGCTTCGAGTTTATTGAGACCACGGCAAATTTATCCTACGTGGAATCTATAGCCCAGGTTCTTATATTACCCTACAGATTCTGGCTGCATGAAAAATCGCCCAAAACAAAAACGCCCAAAAAGATTATGAAATATCGCCCAATTTAAAAATTATGAAATTAAATCCAAAAATTTTTTTTTTTTTTTTGATAAATTTTATTATTTACTGAATCTTCAATTATAAATTAAATTATCAATAAGTTTTTCAAATCTTAAATCTAAAAAATATTACATATAAGTTTAGCCAATGCTAAACAAAATTTTTAATTTCAACGGTTAATATATGCTGTTTTACATCTCTCGTGTACGGCTGAGAAAAAGAGTATCCCTCCTTTTCAGCCGGGTGTGGCCTCTATAATTTAAAATATTGCGCGCAAGTACATTTGGGTCACCTCAAGTTTTTTTATATATTTTTTAGCGTTTATTGAAAATACTGTCTTCACCAACGAAACATCTAGATCTTTATGAATCCGATGATTTCTGACATACCAGGGAGCTGCTGTAATTGTACGTAGAATTTTATTTTGTCGCCTTTGAATTTTTTCGACATTTGATGCTGAGGCAGTGCCCCATAACTGGATTCCATAGAACCATATTGGTTTCAGGATCGCGTTGTATAATAGTAGTTTACAGTCTAGGCTTAGTATAGAATTTCTTCCAATAAGCCAATTCATTTGGGCTACTTTTAATTTCATTTGTATTAACTTTGCGTCTATATGCGATTTCCATGTTAAACGGCGATCATGATGAACGCCTAGATATTTGACAACAGTGTGTTGCGGTCTCGGTGTTAATTTTTATAGGCGGGCATGTTTCCTTGCGCAACGTAAAAGTTACGTGCACACATTTCTGCTCGTTAACTTTAATACGCCATTGTTTGAGCCAATTTTGAAATTTGGATATATACCCTTGTAAATTGCGGGAAGCTTCCACAGGATTTTCGTGAACGCTTAGAAAAGCTGTATCATCGGCAAATGTTGATGTATGAATGTTACTGCTTAACGGTAAGTCAGAGGCATATATTAAATAAAGTAATGGACCGAAGATACTCCCTTGGGGAACTCCGGCTTCGATCGACTGCGGTGGGCTTAAAAAATTGCCTTCCCTAACTACAAATTGTCGTACCGTTAAATAGCTTTTTAAAAGCTTGACGATGTTTGCGGGTAGATTTTGCGTTAATTTATGTATAAGACCTTCGTGCCATACTTTATCGAAATTTTGAGAAACATCTACATATAAAGAGCGCAGAGCAATATTTCTTTTTTTCGAAAGTGTCTCTAATAACATTCACAAGTCCGTGAGTTTGATCAATAGTGTTATGCTGACTGCGAAAACCGAATTGATGATCTGGAATGCATCCACTTCTAGTCACTATAGGCATCAGCTTGCTCATATACAGCTTTTCAAATAGTTTTGAAATGTTGGGCAATAAACTAATAGGCCGATAGGATTCAACCTTCGTATGATCCTTGCCGGGCTTTGGTATCACAATAATCATCGAAACCTTCCATTCTGCAGGATAGTATTGCAGCCGTAGAATACTATTAAAAATGAATAGTATAATTCTTTTTGCAATATAAGGCAGTTGTTGAAGCATTTTGTTGCTTATTTTGTCGACACCTGGGGCTTTTTTGGTGTTAAGACTAGTAATGGCCTTTTCAATCTCCACAATGTTAAATCTTAACGGTATTTCTGGTAAAGAGATGACTGGTGGCAGTTCAACAATATCAGTAGAAATATTCGGTGTAAATACTTTTTCTAAGCGATTAACAAAAAGAGCACCTTTTTCAGCATAAGTTCTTGCCCAGTCACCATTCGAATCTCGTAACGGAGGTTTGCAAATCACTGGCCTTCTAAGTCCTCTGGCTGCACGCCATAGCGAATAATCTGTTTGTGGTGTTGCATCGAGTTCTTGAAGAAATTTTTGCAGCGAAGCTGTTTTTTGTGTTTGTAAAACTTTTCTGAGCTGTTTGGTGCATTCCTTTAGCCTTAACTTTAGCTGGGGGGATCTGTAACGTTGCCATTCTCGTCGCGCTTTCCGTTTTTCAGTCAATAGCCTTTCTATATCTACAGAAGAAATATTGTTGAATCTTACTTGTTGATTTAAGAAGCATTAAGAGTAGCTTGATTAACATGTGCTTCAAACAACCTAATAGAATTTTCTATGTCAGTAGGTGTTCTCAACAGCATATTTTCCGTGCAATGAGCACTCAAATATTTTTTGTATTTCAGCCAGTTAATACGTGCAGATGTCAGCTGTAAATCGCATGTTGATGTTGCAGTTGTGTGTGAGTAAATAGTGATAATAGTAGGCGACTGATCTGAAGATAAATCCAATGATGCTTCAACTTCAATCATTTCGCAGGGCACACCTTTCATAACTCCAAAGTCGATAATATCAGGAATTTTTTGTCGATCCGTTGGCCAATATGTTGGCTGACCACTTGAAACTACATTCAAACCCATTTTTGAAATTGTGTCAAACAGAACACGACCCTTGGGACTGATTAAACGTGAACCCCAAAAAGTGTGTTTAGCATTGTAGTCGCCAGCTGCTAGAAAACGAGACCCCAGTGTTGTATAAAATGCGGTATATTGACTCTCTGAAATTGAAAACCTGGGAGGAAAATAAACAGATGATATCAGAAGTTTTTGATAAAAATTTTCAATGCAGATGTTTGTTGCTTGAAGATAATCTTCACAAAATTCATTTAGCAGGTAGTGTTTTATTCGCGTTTTTATTAGAATTCCCGAGCCACCACAAGCTCTACACCGAGGATCCTTGTTGTCGTAGAAACTATATCCACTAATTCTAAAATAGCTTCGAGACGTCAAATGAGTTTCTGAGATAAGCATAACATCGATTTGTTTATCCAGAAGAAAATATTCTATTTCATTTTTATGTTGGCAGATGCCGTTTGCGTTCCAAAAACATATTCTCAAGTTCATGGTTTGCTTAATACAGCCTGCAACAAAGTAGACTGCATTTTCAACATTTCCTGCATCATACAGGACATGTAAAGTAAAAGAGAGTAAAAGTATAAAGCTCTCAATTGAGGCTTCAATACGGCTAAAATTAGACCCTGGAGCTTCGTTTACTGGTACCGGTTTTTGCGCTGTATTGTGGTTACTTTTTAAAAAGTTAGCGTATGAAAATTTATTATTAGGTTGTTGCTAAGCAATAGTCGCGTTTGATTTCAATACGTTTGAATATTGTTGCTGACTGGTAGACGGTTGAGGTAACTGAGGGTAGCTTAAAAGTGTGATAGGCTGAGCGGGGATAATATATTCTTTTTTGTGCGAGGAGCGTTTAAAAAACGAGTAAAGAGGGCAGCCTCTATAGTTGGCAGTGTGATTTCCGCCGCAATTGCCACATTTTTTCGCCTTGGGATCACCTTTTGTTTTGTCACAGTTAGCGTTACTGTGTAGCTCACCACATACAACGCAGACTGTAGGCAACTTGCAATAAGTTTTCGTGTGCCCCAATTCTTGGCAGTTCAGGCATTGGATAAGTCCAGCTCTTTTATGTGGCTGCTCAACGGTAACTCTCCGGTGTAACAAATACTTTAGATCATAGATTGGATGGGATTCATTTTTTTTTATCTTTATGTCACCTGGCTGTAACTCGACTCTAAATATTGGTTGGGGGATTTTTTTCTCTATTTTTGATGTTTGAAACATTTTTCACCTTGAATCCACTATTTTCAAGGCCAGACTTGACCTCTTCCGGATCCACACTAGAATCTATACCTTTTATTACAACGGTTAGACCTTTAGCACTCTTAAGCTGATATGTACAAAAATTTTTATTTTTAGTCTCAAAGTCTGAGACTATTTTTCTGTAATTATTTTCTCTAGATACCTGAATTTTTGTTTCATTAATTTTGCCCCCTTGATTGGAGTTACGTAAAACTCATTTTCTCCAATTAACGAGATAAGGCTTTTTACCAGAAAGCTGGAGTTCTGTTCTCTTAAATAAATCGGTGGTGGTTTACTCAAACTTGTATTAGTTGTGTCTTCATTGTCTTGTTCTGATAAAATCGCGAAACGATTTTCGGAATTTTTTATATTTTTCCCATCTTTGGGAACTTTTGCCGTTGACGCAATTTGAGCAGATTTGGGACTTCTTCCCCTTTTTAACACAGTTATGTATCTATCCATACCTGTTTGAATTTTGTTATCACTATTTTCACTTACTTTATCCATAATTTTATTCATTTTGTGCACGTTGGTCACCTGGTTATTTATTGATTGTTTGTTTGCTTGTACAGCTAAGCTAACAAGTTTGCTAATAGGTGCAATTGTTGTTGCTTCTTGATCACTATTTGACATGTATGGAGAGCATGATCGCGCACGAATAGTTGTGTTTTGTGTAGAATTCAGGTTTGTGCTTAATTCAATTTTTTTATTGTCGTCATCAGCAACAAAAGTTAAATAAGCATTTCTACTGCTTGTGGGTTTATTGTTGTTGTTTTTGCCAGAAGATGAATTCATTTAGAAATCTCTTGTTTTTTTCACTTATAAGAGTTTGTGTATGCAAATATTTATGTATACACAAGCAAAATAAAACCAGTATAATAACTGTTTAATAAATGTTTTGTTTTTGTATTTTTTGTGTCTTTAAATTTTTGATCATTTTAATATTCAGTTGCGACGATTATAAAACGCGTCTGTACACTGCGAGAGTATAAACTGAATGAATCCAAAAAATGAGAAATGAAATATAGCCCAAAAAATATGAAAATATATATATATATATATATTTACATATTGTTATGTAAAAAAATTAAACTAGATACTTTATCCGGTTGTAACATAGTACGCCTTTGACTTATTATTTGTCCTGTAGCCGAAAATATACGTTCACATGGGACTGATGTGGCCATAATGCAGAGTCTTTTTAGGGCGTATGAGTAGACTCTTGAATACAGATGTTTTCGATCTTTCCACCATAAGAGAGGGTCGTTTCGTCTACCTAAATACTCCTCGTTTAGATATTTATCAAACTCTCTTATACCAGCGGCTACATTTCTTTCAGGTCTCACGGTTCTCCTGAAATCCGCATCCCAAAAGTCATAACCGGTGGAATAACTTTCTGGATTTTCTGCACCATCATGTGAATCAGGCGTATCAGTTTCCGAACTTTTTGGTAGTCTTATTAAGCTAATTCTATTTCTAAGAATTTTTACGGCACTTTCGTATGCTGTGTCGTTTTTTAACCCCTTTCTCTTCAATCTTGGGTCAAGAATTGTACTCTCACCATACAAAGAGTTTCTTTCCAGCTTGCCAAATCGAAATAATAATTCCCTTTGCAGCACTTTCAGCATTTTATTTGTAATTTCTCTTTCCGAACTACATTTGGAAATTTCCGATTCCAGCAAGTTCACTATAACTGTAGTCTTTGAAAGGCTTACGCTTTTTTCGGCGGAAACTTCTTTTGTGACAGCGTAAAAAGGTCTTAAAATTGGAATAATTTCGTTAATGAGATCCCACTCATCTAAAGGTAGTGAAAGGTCTGAGCGGGTTAACGAAAGCGTTGTAATTACCGCTTCTTTAAGGTAGTTAATTCTTTCCAGCATTTCATATGTTTAGTTCCACCGGGTAATCACATCTTGCTTGAGCTTTAGATTATCAAGCTTCATTTGTGTCTGCATTTCTTTCAGCTTTCGCAGACCTTGGGAACTCTTATGAAAATATTTCACAATTCTTTTAATTTTCGTCACTGTCGTACATACCTCAGAAAGTGAAGCTTGTACAATGAGATTTAATGTATGGTCAAAACATCCGATATGCCTCCATTATCCCTGACGAATAGCTCCGTTGATATTTGCAGCGTTATCGCTTACAACAGCGGTGATTTTGTTAGCTACATTATATTTGTTCATAACATCCTTCAAAAACTTCATCAAATTTTCAGAAGTGTGTCTCTCCTCGAATTCGTCGCACGCAATTAGATGAGACTGAAGCAGAGTATTGTCATCTATATAGTGCGCTGTAACTGCCAAATAGCTTGTATTTGTTTGCGATGTCCAACCGTCCGTTGTTAGACATACCGCGGCAGATAACAAAATTTTTTTTTTGATATCACTTAATATCTCACTATATACTCTTTGCAAAATGCCATTGCTTGGCGTCTTTCTTGTTGGTAGCTTATATCCCGGGCAATTAGAGACGTCTTCGATAAGCTTTTTAAACTAAGGCTCATCCAAAATCCTTAGTGCGTGATGCCCTTTTGCTACAAACTCTAAAAGTGTGTTGTCTACCTTCTCTACTTGATCTGCTGAAGGTGGCTTGCGCATAAAGTGACGAGACAAATTTCCATGGGATCCTCCAGCAGTGCTTAGTGAATTCTTGCAATATTTACACTTAGCCTTTTTGTCACCATCCGCTGTGAAGTGCAACCACACCTCGCTGTGCTTTCTCTTTCCAGACATATGTATTTAAAAAAAATTCCTGAAACTTAAAAAACTATTAAAATTTTTTACCTTCTTTTAAATTCTGTGGCTCCTTTCCTGCTGGTTGTTGAATATTTGTCCTGTTTCTCCTCCTTCAGTTGGTTTTCTCGACGGTTTATTTAAAAATTTTGAAAAATATGCAAATAATTATTTTTTATGAAGCTAAAACGAACAAAAACTCCGATCAAAATTTTAAAATCAAAATTTGTATACACATATGTATATTCATATGTGTAACTTTATTTTCAAAATAGTTTTATTAATTTAATAAATTTATTTTCTTTCACTTGAAATTTGTTTTTCACCGACGCCGACATACTAAAGGTTTATGCAAACGTAACGCTTTTTCAACGACGAAAAATGTCAAAAATGAAACTCTGCTATATCAGCGTTACCATAACATTTTTATTTTTAAACTACTAATTTGGAAAACAACTTTATTTTATTTATATAAAAACAAGCTACAATATACATATACAATATACGTATAATATATATCGAGTGACATCCATGTAAGAAAACAAATATAAGAAAAATTCAATATAATTAATTTACATAAAAAAATTGTGAAAAAAATATTCATGCATCAAAAATTTTAAAAATCAGTGATTTTTTTTGAAAATTTTTTCCAATTAGCATAAATATTTTTCTTGGAATCAAACATATTTATAAGTTTCTATTATTTGAGAATAATGACACCAAATTTAAATTTTTCATATAATTGGTATTCCAAAAATTCTGTTCCCAAAACTTGTCAATAAATTTTTTTTAATAATTCGTTAAACCTAATGAGAATCAGTCATCATCATCTGTTTCATGATTAAAAATCTTTTCTACAACGTTTGGCATTAAATGACTTAATTCAAGAATAGTGGTTGTTATTCTTCCCAATATTATTAGGTATAAAGAAGTAAGATTAAACCTTAGCACTGTGATATAAGGAAAACGGGGGAGGAATAATAGGTTCAGAAATTGGAATTAATATAAATCCTGCAGACTGCTGAATTTATATATTAAATATTTCATATAAAATATATCAAATTGATCAATGCTTAGAAAAACTACAAAGTAAAAATAAATTAGCTCATTTGGCAACGCTGGCTATCAAAATCAACCCTTATTTAATACAATACTGTAAATACTATTGGCAGTATTGTATTTTGCGAAATGTCATATTCCATGCGAAATAAAAGCTCTTTTGGGTACATAAAATCCTATTGTCATAATACACGAAATTTAATTGATGATTGTAAAGGCCCAACCATAATATGCATAAGCTGGCTTAAGCTAATGTCAAAATTGAACGAAAAGTCTGTCAAATGCTTAAGCAAATTCGCAGAGAGTTTTAGGTGGCTATAATGTACTTATACGAACTTAAAGACTAAATGCACATTGTTGCACATAAATGTAATATTTGGGTTTTTTGTTAGTAATTCATCTTGAAAAGTACCAAATATTACAGCAGTGTTTATTATTAAATTGAAAACAATCATTTCATACTAGTGAAAGTAAAAAATATCAATTAAAGTTTTATTATTCTGGTGGTTTTTGTGATATAAAAAAAATGGACAATAAAATAAAACAACTTAAAATAATGAAGCATGCACTGGAAGCATTGTGTATATTAAAAACAATTGCTGAAATAAAAGAGAGGAAAAAACGGTCCTGTTCAGTTAGAGAAGTTAATCGAGACAGGAGGAAAAATGGATTTTTCGTTTCGACATTTTTAAGGCTGAAAGAAATAGACCATCAACAATTTTTCATTTATACGAGAATGACACCTCATAAAGACACTTCTTTTTTTCCACATTTTCTATTAAATTAAAAATAAAACTCGATTCGTCGTCTTTTTCCATTGCAATTTATTTTATTTTTATGGACACAATAATGGTCTAATAATATAAGGTCTGCTTATCAATACAACAAAAAAAAACGACATGCATTTTTTTTGTGTAAAAATTAGCCAATATTGTCAAAAATAGCTGTGGTTTGTATCTATTTAGTAGTTATGCAGCAACAAAAGCATAGCGTAAACAAAAATATTCATCATGCGGCCAAAAATGTAACCAACTTTTGACAAGACCGAAGAAATTACCATTTTTTGCAGATTATTTAAAGGTCAAAACACAACCCTACAAAAAATCATATTCCTTCTTGCGCAGACCTTATTATTAGACCATGGAAACAATACACAAACAGCTGATTCCGTACGGAAAGTGCGGTCAGTTTCGTACTTTGCTTAAGCAAATGACGTTTCATAAAACTTAACGAAAAGTTTTCTTAAGTTCATTATAGTTGACCGCATACGTTTTACATGTATTCGCACAGTTGCTTAAGCTGACTTAAGCCAGCTTATGCATATTATGGTTGGGCCTTAAAGAGCGCTCACTTACTGAGCTAAAAACGCTCAGTAAAGTCAGCGGCTCACTTAGCTCACTTGTGTGAATTTTTCAGTTGAACTAGTTCGTTCAGGAGCTACACACCTCTATTAGTTCAGGACTTGAAATTTTGGTGAAGGACTACTGTTAAATAATTTAGCGGATAATTAAATTCTTTAATGTATGAATTTAGTATGTTTATTGTATTTGTTTTGTACATCTATTTTTAATATTGTTTTGTTTCTATATACATATGTATGCCCGTTTGCATATAAATATTAATAAGGAAATATACTGTAATTTTCTTGTATATTTAGTTCCTTGATAATGGTTATCGATGATAACCGAAATATCGGATTAATTTAAAATAAAAACTTAAAAGATTTTAAGGAACAACACTTCTTAGGTTTTTATTTTTATTTCTTCTTAATGAGACCTTTCAGCCGAATTAATTAAAACATTTTTACACAAATAAATTAACACAGGTCTACTATATTAAACATTCTACAGTACTATCCAAATATGTTTGTATAAAATCATCACTGACAACTTTTTGGTTGATGGTTTTATATTAAATACAATTTCAAATTTTTTTTTACAGCGGACAACACTTGACCTTTTGGTTTCACAAGCAATTGTATATGACAATGTATAAACGGATAAACCGACTAACAAAAAAATACTTTATTACAGCATTTATTCTTTAGCTGCATTTCACTTACATGTACATTTTACCTACCAAACAAAAATCAACTTTTTTTTTTTTTAATTAGGACCAGCACTCAGGGGATGACCCCTACGTATGCAGTGCATTGTGCCGGAACTCCGTGAGAGGGATAGTGAAGAGAAGATAGATGTGGAAAATTTAGAAGGGTTAACTCTTTTAGAACTCTGCTTTGCACGTTATTTCAATTTTTATAGCAGTTTTGAGGCGCCTCTTGTGTAACGTAGACGCATTAACTTTGTTATGCTGTATTGGCAGGCATTTTATTAATTGTTTTACTTCGCCGATGTGTCTGCTAACCGACGAAGGAGGGCGATGTTGTGTACATTAGCTTGGAACAACATCAATCGCTGTCGGAACAGGTTTTAGTGACCAGTGTTATGCCTTCATTGCTTAAATAGTCCTACAACAATTAATACAATGTCTCACTAATGTACATTAGAGATTTTAATGATGTTGATTGACTTGCTCTGGCCAGGGTTTGAACCCAGGCCCCAAGTCATTGTTTGCTTACTAGTCAACGCGCTAACCACTTCAGCCAACACCACCCCCGCCTTTATTTCCATTACCAGCATGCTAAGTTAACGCAATATTTAAGAAATATGTGAAAAATATTATATATTTGATTTTTATTTTTTATTACAATATTTTAAATTTATTTGAGCATGTACTCAAGTATTTATGTTTTAAATTTTATTTATTTGTTGCGGGTTAGCAATATCTAGATATATATTTCGCTGGTAGCTATACCAATTCATCAGTAGATGTTTTACCCTTTATGTTTTACCTTTATGTTTTAGGTGTAGAAAAGTAAACACATTCATAATGGAAAATTATTGTTGTTAGTGTTTGAATAAATTAAATATAATTTGTTAATATTTGTACAGGCTAAAGTTCGTAAATGTTTATAATCAGAGAAATATTAGGTAGACATTGTTAACATATTTCGAGCAGCAAACAAAAAATTTAATTATCATACATCCCTTTTGTAGATTTTTCAACAGCACTGGCTGAATAGAAACTAAAAGCCACTAAACCTCGTCAGTATTCATGAACAAATTCTAAACTTTTTTTGGTTTGATTTTGTTCGTTTGAACATATAACTAGCACATGCATTTGCTTATTTTGTCTATGTATTTAATTGTAATTTTTTCAATTACTACGAACTGCTTATTATTAATATTTGTTGATACATATTTATATAGGCTAAAGTTTGTAAGTATGTTTTTGATTAATGTTCGTTTGAACCAGGCGCGGACAAATAATTTTTTTTTTTTGTAGAAAAGTAAACACATTCATACTATGTGAAGAAAATTATTTGCTGTGATGTTTGTAAAGTTTTTGAAATGCTATTTGGCTTGTGCTTTGTAATTCGCAAATTGTATTTGGGAGTTTACGTATGAGTATATGAGTTTTGGAACTTTTCAAACATAATTGGTAAAGACCTACTGATGAGTTGGTATAGCAATCAATGAAATGCATTTAGATATTGCTAACCCACAACAAATAAATAAAAAAAGTTTATACAAATATAAAATAAAAAATTAAGAAGCAATATAATAATAATAAATAAAAAAATTACTTTCTCCGCCATTGTCTAAGTATCAAACGCTTGCATACCAAATAAAATAGATGCAAGAATTTGACAGCTCATATTCTTCAAACTAAGCTGCCAACAGATTAGGAACATTAGGCATTGGCAATAATTTTAGGTATGCGTTTAGGAAGTGTCTGCATTGTAAACAGCATTGCAACTTGCGTTTAGGAAGTCGGTCTTACTTTTTTAAAAGGAATTTTTAAAATAAACCATATCGTTGCTTGTGGAGATAAAAAAGGTGTAAGTGACTCGAGAACTCTTTTGACAATTTTGTTTGCCAAATTAAACCAAGAAGAAAGAATAGTATTCGAAATAAATGAACAGATTGGTCCCACAGAACTAGGTCGTTCAGGAACGAAACAATTTTAATAGCCACGACTAACAACATTCCGGTTGTATTATTTTTATTTTTTGCCAAATTATCATTTTCTTTATCCAATTTTCTATTTACAAAATTCTATTCTAAAGGTAGGATTACACGATTGACGCAATGCACCAATTATTGGTTTAGTTAATGCGTCAATCGTATAATTTCCCAATTTATTGCTTCATACGGCAACCTTCGACAATATATTTCTTATTTGCCCCAATCAAATGCAATCCTGGTACGGCAATCGTGTAACTAATCGATACACAATAAAACGACAGTAAAATCTTCTAATTGCGCCAATATATATTGGTTTCTTGTGCGGCAATCGAAGTGGGCAATACGCGTCAATATTTATTTTTTGTTTAGTCGAGGAATAATATGTTTATCTGTAAGTAAAATTAATTTTAACTGTTGTAAATGTATTAATTACACGGTGCTACAGTGAAAATATACTTGGAAAGTGACCTAGTGTAAGTTGTAGGCATTATTGAGTAAATCATAAATCAATTTTTAAAAGTTCGAAACACCCCCAAATTTCGGAGTTATTCCGAAAAAACTATTTTCGGGTAGGTTCCAGTACTTATGTACACGTAAATCAGTTGATTTTAATCCGATCTTCAATTTATATAAAATAAATAATAAAATTGGAAAAAAAATAAAAATTTGGTTTATATATTTTATTTACTTAAATTCGCTGTACATTTAATTTTATCTAAATTTTATATCTTATTCCATATTTAACTAAACTGTTAATAGCCAAATTACATTGTTTGTTTCATGAAAATTTAAAAAAGTTCCCCCCCAAAGGATAATGGTCGATCCGCGCCTGAGCTAATAAGACGAAAACTGATTATTAAATAATGTGAAAATAATTGCTTCAATAAGAATGATTTATGAATAGGGCCGGTAACATTTAGTATTGCGGTGTTATACTTTTTTTCGAATACAGCTCATCTAAAATTATGGAAGTCAGCCAAAGTTTCGTATAATTGTATATCAATTAATTTTGGCTACTTAAAGCCAGGACATTAAATTTGAAAACATACATATATAGTAAACAAAACGTTGCTTATATTACATTCAATAACAATATTTTAGACATTAATATTATACATACATATATGTATTAACAGGCATGTTCTGTAAATCACATTTCATCAATGTGATTTCAAATCACAGAAAGGTGTTCTCTGCACACAATTTTGTGCAGAAAAGGCTCTAAACTTTTCAAATCACTTAGGTTTTTTTTGCGATTTACAGAACAGCACAAAATCACACGTGTGATTTTAAAATGGCATGTGATTTGAAATCAAGTGATTTTCAGAACCGACCCGGTAATTTAACTTTTTTTTTTGTTTTAGTTAAACTTGTTGCTCAAAATTCGTTAAAGTTTTATTTATGTTATTTATACAAACATACATAAATATTAATAATAATCATGCTTTTAGTTACGCTCTGTTTTGTTCCTTTTTTAATATTTTATGTACAGTATTTTTTTCTTTTCAAATTCAGCAGTTGTTGTCAGAATAGCATTATAACACTCACTTTAAAAGCAATAGATTTCCGTAGCTTCACGTAATTTAATTGATAGATAATTTCTATAAATGGGAAATGAATAAAATAATAACAAATAGTCTATAATTTTAAAAGATTTATACATACTTTAAATCAGTGTTTCCATTGAGGGTTTTTATAATAACATATGCCAAGATAGCGCTTTGTCCAAAAATGATGTAACCGTTGCTAAGAAAAACATTTGTTTTTTGAGTGTAGTCCTCCTTGTTGAAATTGAAATTAGTAGTTCTACGTTTAAACTGCGTAGAGGGAACATCGGGCCGTTTGAATACTTCGTAGCGTTCTATTTGTTTAGGATTATTTTCATTACGACGTTGTATAGACTCACGCTCTCTTTGCAATATCTGTACTTTGACCCGTTGAGTTTCTCTTTCATTAATTGGTCGCTGATTAACTTTTCGTTGCTCTGATTGTCTTCTAATCTGATAACGTTCATCTCGATTAAAATATAAATGCCTGTTTAAATGACGTATTTCGCTGTCTTCAAACATGTTTGAAGCTTCACGTTTATTGCGTTCTGAATAACTTATAATTTTATATTGTGCTGGACGATCATCACGCCGTTCTAAGCTGTGGCGATCGCTGACATCAATTTTAGTTTCAAGTTGTCGCAATGTTTTCTTCTGTTCTTTACGCATGCTTTCCGATCGTCGGCTTGTATCTTGTTTTTCATGGGCATTAATTCTTCGCGAAGTACTGCCATGTTCTTCGGGTTTGTAGTGTAAACGTCTACTGTCTTCAGTTCGGACTTCACGGTCGTTGATTCGTATTGAAATTTTAAGACGTTGGTATCCATTAGGACTATTATCATAGACGCAATGTTGTGATTCGTTTTCTCGAGTAATACTACATTGAGACGCACGAATAACATCCGAACGCCTGCATAAATACTTTTCCTGTGGGGAATTTTGCTCAAGTGAACGTATGACTTCACGAGTGTCGCGTTGTACTAGATCAAAGTTTTTTTGGGGAAGTTGGCGTTTAATGCGATGAGTCCCATGTTCAATTTCAACATTATCAACTAGTCTTAAATTATTTTCATTTTCCAATCTTATTGCATAATTCATTCTTTTTAAAGTTTCGCAACGTTCTTCTCGGTCAGATATATATTGAACACGCGCTACAATTGGTTCTACACTGCTAACGTGTTCCAAATTCCTAGCAAGTTCTTGTTTAAAATTCGAGAATTCAAACCGTGTTAAATAGTGCTCTCGGTAGACAGTATTATGTTGGGTCTCGTGATCATCAAACCGTGTTAAAGCTTTAATAATTTCTTCATTATTGAAACGTCTTCTAAGTTCCCCAACTTCACGACTATCAAGCGTTCTTAAAGTATAACTGTCTCCTTCACGGTTACTTTTAGAATGACTTTCAAGATTCCGTTGGGTTTCGCACTCATTAAATCTGCTCACATTGCCATGTTTTGCTTTGCGGCTGTCTTCCGAACGTGTACTATGGTTTTGTTCTCGAACTAATAATCCATTTATATATCTTTGTGTTTTATAACCATCTTGTTTCTTTTCCATTTCATTGTTAATGAGACATTTCGCTTCCATTCGTTGAAGATCACAGACAACACCTGACCGAAGTCTGGAATCACGATGCTCTTCACGGTCATAAAATTGCCTAAAGCGATCTACTTGCCTCTGGCTAGTTTCGTAATAGCGTACTTCTAAGTTTTGTTCTGTCAAACTAGGATCTTCTACTCGTTGATTTTCCGGTGCATTATTCGAAGTTCTACTGAAATGACAACGGTTATCATCTGAACTTCTTTCATTTTCTCTTACTCCTCTTGAAGCATCATAGCGGTCTAAACGCTCTTGGCTAGTATCAGCATGTTCATTCAATTGCTTAAAAAAGTGACGTTGATTATTACTGTCATCTGAAGTTCTTACATCAATTTGAAGATGTAGTTTTTGAAAAATTTCGCGACGTTCACTTATTCTGTTGACCAAATGCCTGGTAACATCACTTATCGTCTGTAGCTGAACCATTTTTGAGCGCTGTCGATGATTGTCTCTAGACAGTCGCTGATTATCGAAATCTCTAAAAGCTAAACGGTATTCATCGTTCTCAATCGCCCACCTGTTTACATTGTCATCTTGCTTTTTAACTTGCAGTATTGATTCCTCTCTTTCAAGACTTTCATTCCACTTCTGCGAATCATTTGTGGCTACTGCACGGAATTCAACAGATTCTTCATAGCAATCACTTTTACATGAACGGAACAGTTCTTGTCCTACACAAGATGCCACTGAAAGAATGGACAACGTTGTCTTCAACTGCCAAAAACTAAATAACATTGTCACTTGAGCTATTTGTAACTGATTATTTATTTTTCCTTAAAAAATTTATTTGGTAATATTTTTAATATGTATTTTATAGAATATTCTTAGTTTTTCAATTTATATTTTAAATGTCTTATTTCAATGCTTACTTTCGTTCGAAGTCTTGGTAGCGACTATTGTCCTTAGCTCCTTTTTCAGCTTTTTTATAGTGTTTTGAAAATATAAACTCCTTTAATTTCTTCCTGTTCATTGGATTTCAATTAAATAAATGATTGATTTAATTTGGCTTTATCGCACATGTGCACCACTGCACAGAATTTTAATATAAGGAAAATTGTTTTGTGAGTGTGTGTCAAAATGTTTATGAATGAAACGCTATGATATCATTTGAAAGGATTTCAGTAAATATTAAAGAAAACTGCAGACTGTGCAATGGAATAAAATATAATTAAATCATGGTTTTTTAGAACGTTTAGTTAAAGTTTTAGTTTATCGATCAAATTCGAATGACTATGTGTTATCAAAATTAATTTAAGCAATGCGAAGATTATTTATAAATAAGGGATATCATAGCAGTTCACTACATAATTTATATTTTAAAAAAGGAGCAGTAGCATACACATGTAGAAAATTTTCGTTTTAGTTTTTTTCTGTTTACTTACCAAAAGTTATTGGTCTTAAATTACACTTGCAACAAGTAAGAATAATGTAAATCCATTAATTGTCTTAAAAATCTCAAATCTTGACCTGGCTGAAGTAGTAGTGATGTTGGCTTATAACATCCCCTACTTATGAAATGCATTGTGCCAGAACTCAGGGAAAGGGATAGGGTAGAGAAAACAGATTTTGAAAAATGTATAAAGCTTTATTCTTTTACTACTCTGCTATTGCGCGTTTTATTCTTTGCAGCGGATATTATGTTATTACTTGCTTTACTTCGCCGACGGTTTCGTACTAGTGCTTTAAACAGTGTCAATCGCTGTCGGAAGAGCTTTTTGTGACCAGTGCCATACCTTCATTACTTAAACAGTCCGGCAACAATTAATAAAATGCCACACTAATAATTTCAATTAAAAAAAATTTTAATGTTTATAACTTGCTTGAAACCAAATCCAGAGTCATAGTTTGCTAACCACTTCAGCCAATACCACACCCAGCTAATTGTGGCTTCGAGTTTATTGAGACCACGGCAAATTTATCCTACGTGGAATTTATAGCCCAGGTTCTTATATTACCCTACAGATTGTGGCTGCATGAAAAATCGCCCAAAACAAAAACGCCCAAAAAGTTTATGAAATATCGCCCAATTTAAAAATTATGAAATTAAATCCAAAAAATGAGAAATGAAATATAGCCCAAAAAATATGAAAAAGGATCCAAAAAATAAGAAAAATTACCCATATATATATATATATATATATATTCTCAAAAAAGCTAGAAAGATTTTTATGTGTAAATTTCAATTGTGTCTGTTACTTCTGAACGGCAGTAAGGACATTGATATTGATCACTTCCATTGGCCAAGCTTCTAGCTTGCATGGCAAAAATAAAACAATTGGATTGTTATTCATGCATATAATGCATTTGGAAGGATCTTCCTCATCTATTTGGGAATGGTCTTGAGTAGTTGTATCTATTTCAGACTCTGAATCAGAAAATTCGTCCTCGAATATATCCTCATATGTCTGTGCATATATTGTTTGTTGGAAAAACGACACGATTTAAAAATTGTATAGAAGTAATGGATCTAGACTCTAAAGCTTCTACCGCCTCTGCAATTTGCCGAGCCTTTTCCACATATTGGTGTCTTCCCCTTTTTTTTAACCATAATGCCACCAATCTCTATAATACTCCAATATAAGCTCCAATGGCTGAAGTAGACCTAGTGCATGTGCATAGTTTATACACCGAAAAAATTTCTGGTTTTACCTATAAAAATTAAATGTAAAAATATTAAAACATTTTCTTATACAAAGGAACCATAAAACTTCACTTATCCTATCCATGGTTTATCAAAATAATTACAATATTGCTGGGATTTGCACTCATCTTCGAAATTTTTTATTGCATTACATACGTACTTAATTTTATTTTGACTTAACACCCCAATGCAATGCAGAAAATCTTTAGGAAATATCGCCGTGTCGGGAAATACCATGGCGGATAAACTTTTAGTAATAAAATTCAAATATTTTAAAAATTGGGATTATTTTCCAAAATTTGAGTTGCTTACTAAAGATTCCTTGCATAGCCGGCCTATGGCCGGGCTTAGAGATTTTCTCCACCATGATATTTCCCGACACGGCGATGTTTTGTAAAGATTTTCTGCATTGCATTATATACGTATCTAATTTTATTTTGACCTAGCACCCCCCATGGTGGAGACAATCAGACAAACTTTGTTTTTAAAGGTAAATTATTTTAAAATTTGTGATTATTATCCAAAAACGGCGTTATTAACTACAGATTCCCAAAATAATGGGGGATATTTCATAGAGGTGTGCGCGTGAGTAAACGTACGCTCACGATCACGAAACATAAATGTTTTTCACGCACGGCATGATTTGAAACTTTCACGATCACGCACGCTCACGAACACAATATGTTTAATCACGTATTTTCACGCACGAAGGGAATAATTTTGCACGCACGCGCACGGTGAAATACAAATTTTGCAATAAAAGATTTAGCATATGCTAAAAAATTTTATTTTGCAATTAATTTCTTTATTTACTTCAAGATTATCAATTAAATAAAAAAAATTCAGGAAATGCTCGAAAAATTAGCATTACAAAGGATAAACTTAATATAAAAAATCTATCACTGTCTGCCAAGGCAGGTTATTTAAATTTATTACCTATACTTATGTAAAGGAATGCAAAAGGAGACTAGTGTTATTAGGTTTAGGTTAACGCAAGATTTTCAAAGGTGTATGATTGCACAACGTACATGGATATGTATTCATCTGCACACAAATGTCTGCATTTGTATCGGAGATTTTAATGTATGAATCCATAATCATACATATGTACGTAATTACATACATATGTATGTATGAATGGATGTAATTTTAGCAAAGATCAAAAATTCAAAAGAAGAAAAAGCTTAACATAGAGAAATGTTTTGAGTGCGTGAAAATAGTATTAAAAATCACGCACGCACGCGTGATTTTATCAATTTGTTATCACGAATCACGTGAGTCACGCGTGACACGCACTATTCACGACATTTGCACATCTCTAATATTTCATAAATACTTTTGGGTTATTTTTCATAATCAACAACATTAAAAATGAAAATACACCCAAAAAGTATGAAATATAGCCCAAATTTGTATGAAATTATTTTGGGCGATATTTCATAAACTTTTTTGGGCGTTTTTGTTTTGGACGATTTTTCATGTAGCCTACAGATTGTATTTTCGATCTAACTCAGATTTCAAAACACATATTTTATTAAAGCTCTTATAACATCCCAGTGATTAATTTTCCAAAGCGAATTGTGCTAGTAGACCTTGTATCACAATATATCTTGATTGAGATTGAAAAATAAAAAATTATAATATTAAAACTCAAGTTAATTAACAGCCTCGCCCACGATGTCGACCGATATGTAAAAGCAAGACCACTAAAGAATTTATTTTAGATTTTTTTCAATGAATTAATTTTACTGAGCTAGATTCGTTACCTTTTTAAAAAAAATTCGTTGATTCAATGCAATGATACAAATTGTTTTAAAGCCAAACCCACGATATCGTCCGACAAGTCGAGAGAGCGACAGCAGGTCATTCATTATCGTTCTTATAAGCAACCCACTAACGTGCCACTACAGTTCGAAAAACTCAATACATTCAATATTTTTACTAAAGGTACGGTCACATTGAGAAAACATTTGCTTTAAATATGTTTCCCCAAATCGCAATAAAATGTTTTCAAAATTAAAGATAATTTGTTTTGTGGTCACACATCGCATATTTATTTGACCATTTTTGTTTGGTAAAACATCCATCAAATAGTGTCATGTGCAAACATGGGAAAAAATATTTTCTGTGCGGTCACACTTATGTCAAACAAAATATTTAATACAAAGGTTTAACCAAAGTGTCAAAATTTAAAAATATGATTTCCCAGATAGTTTAGTAAAAATTTGTTACACATACTATATATGCATTTTCTGCAAATCACTTTTTGTGGAAGTGATTTGAAATCACAAAAAAAAGGTTTCTGCGCACAAAACTTTTTGAAAAAATTTAAACAACAATAATTTTATTTTTATATTATTATTATTACGAATAAACGTAATTATTATTTGAACTTATATTGATTTACATATGGAAAGTAATATTATCAGGCTCAAGTTCAGTTTTATTGAATTAATGAAAATTCAAAATTACTAAGAGTTTTTTTGTGTTGGAAAATATTATTATTTATATCCAATCAGTTTTTAGCAGAACGTATCAGTACTGATTTCAAGGCCGCTACACCTCTCATCAGCGTTCAATTGTCCATCTTTACAAATTTTATAAAGTGGATACTAATTGAGAAGAATATCAACTATTTAACCAGTTTTCAACAGAAATATAATATGAGAATTAATCTTTAATTCAATTTTTATTCTACAATGAAACAGTGCTGGTTAGTACGAAATTCCCTGATTACTGTTTGGAAATAATAATCAACACAAACTCATAGTCCGTTATCATCAAAGTATTCTACTTTGTATTTTAACGTTTTTGTTGTTTTTACTCTATATTAGGGAAATTCACATATTGAATTAAAAATTAATTCTCATATTCTATTTCTGTTGAAAACTGGTTAAATAGTTGATATTTGAATAAAGTTAACTTCTGGCTAAATGGTTTTGTAAAGAAGCAAAACTTTTCGTAATTTAATATTATGGTTCTACGCTAGAAGTAACATCACTGTTGGCAACAGCTGTCATTTGCCAAAAATTTTGTAAGATTAAATAAATTTTTGACCAAACAGACGAAAAATGTTTGACATAGGGTAGTCACACTATGTTCACATTAGAGAAATTTTTTTTTGCCGTCAAACAAATTTGCTTTCTGTAAATATTGTTTGCCTTCAAAAATATTTTATGGTCAGATTTACGGCAATCAAAAATTTCATGTTTTTGGTCAAATGTTTTACAAATCTGACCGTACCTTAACACACACAAATTTTTCGAACTGGCAGCTCCAGTGGAAGCAGATTTTGCAAGCCACTGAAAATTTGGCACTAAATGTCAAAACGATGTTGCAGTGTTAAGCTAAGATCCCACTATCGGCGCAAACAGCACAATCTGCGACAATTTTTATCGTGCTATATCCGCACACATGTAAAAATATTGCACAATTAATTTTTGGGCGTTCCCATTATCGTCGCATATTGCCACAGTTTTTTTCGGCTCATATCGGCCAAATCTAAATTGCGACAATAATTGGTACAATGCGATCCCACTATCGTGCATTATTGGGCAAATTAAATCATGTATGTATTGTATGTACGAGTATGTATGTACGTATATGTATGTATATGCGTTTGTGTATTTGCTTGTTGGCAGATACAGTTTAATTTTCGGCATTTATTACAATGAAAAAGAGAAAACTGCTTTGGCCATATATATTGTGTATATAATTAATATAGGAGTATTAATATGTATTAATAATAAAAAATTAATGAATTTTAATTGAATTTACTACTACGCAGCACGTACTTCTATTCTTGTTATTTTGTAAACAGATGTTTTCAGGGATGGTAAAATCGTTTTTTTTTTTCTGGTCAACAGTACAAATGTTATATTAAATGTTTTAATATATGTATATATAAAATATAACATCTTATTCGCACAAATACTTAGGAATATATGTTTTTAAAATATTATTACTTGTTATGGGTTAGCTAATTTACATATGTGCATTTCGTTGGTAGTTAAATATCAACTCATCAGTTGATCTTTACTAAAAACATGAATACTTGAGTAAAAGGTTATATTTTGTAAAAGGGAAGTTTGTTTTTATTTTGCCTTATAAAAACTTTTATTGCCAACAAAAGGTTGTGTAACTGTATAAAAGTTATAAGAAAAGTAAACAGATTTATATCGAATGAAAAAAAATTATTTGTGTGATGTTTTTAAAGTTTTTTAAAAGCAATTTTGCGTATGCTTTAGTAATTCGCAAACTTATTATTGCGAGTTTATGTATGAGAAGATGAGTTTTGGAACTTTTTAAACATGAATAGTAAATATCTACTGATGAGTTGGTATTAAGCTAACAACGAAATGCATATACATAGATTACCTACCCCATAACAATTTTTTAACAATATATGAATAAAATATAACATTTATTCGAGCAAATACTCAAGAATTTGATTTTAATATTTTTATTAATTTTTTGCATATATGTAGATTTGCTAACCCACAACAAATAAATAAAATTTAAATGCATAAAAGATAATAAAAAATTAATTTTGGTACAACTAAGCTTAAAAAAAATTGTTTTACAAGGTGTGCAATTTCAAAATTCGGTTTTCCAGCCCGTGTATCGGCACTGGTTGTCGACTGTGATCGGCGCACGAGTGGCCGACAAAAATCGGCGCATTTTTTACAAATTGATTGCTTAACATTGTGCAATAGTGGGTTCACATTATCGGCGCATCAAGGTTGATTTTGATTGTCCATACTCAGCACAATTTCGGCGCAGATTGTCGCATTTTGAAAAATTGTGTGCGGTCACACTATCGGCACATGAATTGCGACGAAAATTGGTGCATTGCGCCGATAGTGGGATCTTAGCTTAACCCTGTTCAAAATTTAATGCAACTTTACCGGATTGCTGTAAAATTCTAATTGAAGTTTTAATATTTTAAATGTTTAAATGTTGTTGAAATACACATAAAAATATAAGATTGTAAATTATAGCGCATTAATAATTTAATAACAATATAATAATAATACAAATAATAATAAATGTTAACACTTTCCCCAAAAATGTGCCTGTATGATAAACTTGGTAACTCTCTGCTCTTTCTCTTTCTTTCTGGTTATTTTTTTAATTTGAGAAGTAAACGAATGTACTCAAGTTAACGCTTTGGAGACATTTTGAAAATGAAGTGGCATGCCACTGCGTAAACGCAAAATCAAATGGCAAGAGATTCGACTTTTTCGAACAGTTTTTCGTTGATAATACATACGTATGTATATAGCAATGGCATGCCACTAATGCATTGATCGTCAAACTAGCCTCTAGGGGCCGAGCACCAATCGTCATTTTCACATACACAACACAAACCAACCAGAAAAGACAAACTAAAATACGAAACATACTCTTTTGTATAATAGCAGTCAATAAATGAGGTTCTTTGTCGCTTTATTTTAGCATTTGCGACAACAAAACACATGCAAAAGAGGGCAAGAAAATATTTTTTTTAGTCTCTTTATTTGTTATTCATAGTACACTGTGAATATTTTAATTTTTCAGGATGTGGAATGTAGAGTAGTTTTTTTGTATATATATTTTTTAATGTAAATATATTTTTAATTACGTAAATTCATTCATTCGTTCATTCTTTCGTCCATAAACACGCTAAACGAATCCAGTGTGTATGCATACAAACTTTTAATACAGTAAAAAATAATTGTAAATGATGAAACAGAACTGGGGCTTGACGTTTTTCTTCATACAATTTGGCATATAAAAGACGCGGCTGAAAGCAGTCGTGAGATAGAATCTATTTTATTTTGCCAGCGACTTTTCTTATGCTCTCACTCTCAGAGTAAAATGCTCTCAACAATGCTACCACACTTTTATTATATTTCATACAATTTGTAAACAAAACCAAAGAAAAATAAGAACAAAAGAAAATAAAAAAAAAATTTGAAAGAGCAATATATTTATAATTTTCTACATTTGTACATAAAATGAGTAATATTGTCGAAAAAATTATTGCAGAAGTGCATAAACATGATTTCATATATAATTTGCAGTAATCAATGTACAAAAACAAGACTTGTGGATAAAAATTGGAAATGTGAATGAAGTTGAAGCCGACGCTTCAATTATGGGCCTCTTTTCTCTGAGAGGCGTTTTTGCTTGAAGTTGCGGACGTGTTCTGTTTCATCATAAAGGCTGCACTAACGGCATGTGTAAACACAGCGTAACCATGGTACAATAATTGACCAGGTAGTCTCAATTTTGTTTATGGCATACCAACACACTCACAACCTATTTACTAATAACGTTGCTCATTTGTTCTGAGAAGTATTGCCAGAAAAATATTTTCCATTTCCTTATTTGTTAAACAAAATCCCCAATTTGGTAGTTAAAATCAGGGTTTAAAATTAGTTTTTTATGTGTTGATTATTAGTTCCAAACAGTAATGAGGGAATTTCGTACTAACCAGCACTGTTTCATTGTAGAATAAAAATTGAATTAAAAATTAATTCTCATATTCTATTTCTGTTGAAAACTGGTTAAATAGTTGATATTCTTCTCACTTAGTATCCACTTTACGAAAATTGTAAAGATGGACATTTGAACGCTGATGAGAGGTGTAGCGGCCTTGAAATCAGTACTGATACGTTCTGCTAAAAAAACTGATTGGATATAAATAATAATATTTTCCAACATACAAAAACTCTTAGTAATTTTGAATTTTCATTAATTCAATAAAACTGAACTTGAGCCTGATAATATTACTTTTCATATGTAAATCAATATAAGTTCAAATAATAATTACGTTTATTCGTAATAATAATAATATAAAAATATTAGTTTTTTATTTCTATTTATTATACTACCGACTAGTGAGAAAATATGATCCCTTTTCATTTTTGATAGAAGAGAAACTAAAAATATTTACCTGGTAACAAATACATTTTCACTTTTCTAAAAAAATGTTATACTTGGAAACTAAATAAAATAGTAAGTAGCTAACACGCCAGAAATATCTGCATAGTAAAATTTTTAACTAGCACACAAAACGAAAATAAATTCTCTGTAATGTATTGTTCAGGAAAAATTTCTTGTCAATGAAAACTAGCTATCCATACAAAAATGTGAAAAACCATTACACAAAATTATTCTTTCAAAAAATATGCCGCTTTATGAATGTGTTGTCGTTAAAAAATTCTTTGAAGCTGCAATTTTTAACACATATTTTTTTGCCGTTCAGAAATATTTTTTTCTTGAATCCAAAGATAATTTGAGTAATTTTTAGGGTTGCTAGTTGTTGATGCAAAGAGAAAAATTATTAATTATTATTAATTTTAAAATCAGCATGTTTGTCATAATAGTCGAAGTTGTGTTTGTTTGGAATTGCATATATTTTGTTGTGAAGTATTTTTAATAGCGGCATATTTGTTGAAAGAATAATTTTGTGTATGTGTTTTTTTCACATTTTTGTGTGGATAGCTAGTTTTCATTGAGAAGGAATTTTTGCTGAACAATATATTACAGAGAACTTATTTTCATTTTGTGTGCTAGTAGAAAATTTTACTATGCCATGATACAATGACTATAAGGTAGGCTTGCCAGATCCAGATTTTCAAGTAGCTGGACATTTGGATTAAAAAAGCTGAATATTAAAAAAAAGCTGAACATTTAGAAATAAAATTTTCACGAAAAGTTACTTTTAATTTATTGTCAAATAAAATAGTTTTATTAGAAAATCAATGTGTATTATTTAACAAGGATTTTCATCAGGTTATGGGCCCAGACAAGGGATAAGGATATATTAAACATTTTGGATAAATCAAAAAGTTGTGCCAGATTCTGAAGATGGCGGCATCGTCATTGTATCAAATTGAGAAACTGGACGAGAAGAATTATGAGACATGGAGCATTGATATGAGAAGCGTCTTAGTTCATTCTGGTTTTTGGAAGTACGTAAATGGCGATGAGAAAATAGGTCCGGCAGTGCAGAAAAAATCTTAGAATGGAAGAACAACGATGAAAGGGCGCTTGCAACAATTTTGTTAAGTGTGAAGTCTACACAGCTTAATTATATAAAAAATATTGAAAAATCTAAAGATTCCTGGGACAAACTTAAGGAGATATACAAACCTAGCGGTCCGATTCAAAAGGTTTCCTTATACAAGAAGCTGCTAAACCTAAATATGAAGGATAGCAGGAATATGGTTGAGTATTTAAATATGTTTAGTAATATTACAGAGAAATTAGCTGATGTTGGAATAGTTATCCAAGATGAATTGCTGGTCATCATTCTTTTATCAAGTCTTCCGGCCGAGTATGAAAATTTTGTTGAAGCTATGGAGACCAGGGACGCGTTACCTGTATTAGGAACTCTTAAAAACAAACTATTAGAAGAGTATGAACGTCGAAATCAACAAAATGATTATTCTTCAGCACAGCAAGCTTTTGGAGCTACGAAAAGGGAAATGAGGTACAAGAAAAGTTTTAGTAAGGAAAGTATAAAGTTGGTGAAAGGAAGTTGTTTCATATGCGGTAAGAAAGGGCATTATGCAAATAAATGCAACTCAAAACAAGATAATGAAAAATCTTATTCCTTGATTAAAATGGTGGAATCCAAAAATGTAAGTGCACCAATATCGTGGTACATTGATAGTGGAGCTACAAGTCATATGTGTGCAAATCGTAATTTGTTTGCAAAATTGGAGAAATGCAGTGAAAACATCATGTTAGCAAATAAAAAATCCATTACTGCCGAAGGAATTGGAACTGTCAATTTTTTTATTAACAACAGTAAAATCGAATTAAAAGATGTTTTATATTCTCCAGAATTAAATGGTAATTTTTTATCTGTCAGCAAAGTTGTTAAATATGGTGGTAAAATCAAGTTTAATAAACATGGAGCAATATTTACTGATGCTAATAACGATTTAATTTTAAAAGCCAAAAAAGAAAACGATCTGTTCGTGTTTAACGTAAAAATGGTGAATGAGAAAATATGTGCCGTACGATCCATGGATGATATTTGGTATCGAAGATATGGACACCTAAACTATCAAAGTCTATTCGATTTATTCAAAGAAAATGGTGAATGGCATAAAAATATACAAGAAACCTAAAGATACAATCAGAAAAAAAATCTGGTGAGTTATTAGATTTAATACACTCTGATGTTTGTGGTCCAATGAATATAGATTCAGTTGGAGGATCAAAGTATTTTCTGACCTTTATTGATGATAAATCAAGAAAACTTTTTGTTTATTTTCTGAAACATAAAAGTGAGGTTATTGAAAAATTTAAAAACTTTAAAGAGATGGTAGAACGTCAAACAAATCGCAAAATAAAATGTCTTCGTACTGATAATGGTGGCGAATTTGCTAGTAGAGACTTCAATCAGTACTTGGAAAGGTGTGGAATACAACGTCAGCTAACAGTACCTTATACTCCACAACAGAATGGCGTGGCAGAAAGGTTTAATCGAACCATAGTAGAAATGGCGCGATGTAGGATAGTAGATTCTGGTGTGAGTCAAAACCTATGGGCTGAAGCAGTGGCAACAGCTGTTTATTTACGAAATAGGTCTCCTACAAAAGGCTTAGATGGAAAAACACCCTATGAAATATGGGCTGGTCATAAACCAAATGTTAACCTGTAGCATGTGGCCAACAGTGTGTAGTATGCACTGCACTGAACCAAAAATTGTAGGTAATATTAACGAAAAATTTTAGTAAACCTTTAACGAAAAAAATAGTTAATTTAGCAGAATTTTTATTCAAGTCTACATTAGGTTTATTCAAATCTACTATGGTTTATTCAAATTAACGAATTTTCTTCAAATTAACAAAAACTTTTTCGTTAGATATATAATTTAGTAATATCTTTTGATTTGAATAAAATATAGTTAAAAAATCAACTAAAATTCTGTTAAATCAACAAAAAATTAGTAAAAACAGTAGTAACGCGTCGTAAGGAAAATAACACATTTATTTTGTTAATTTTTAGCGCTATTTACTAAATTTTTTTAGTTAAATTGAATAAAATTTAACCGAATTGAAGAATTTTCGTTAAATGGCATGTTTTTGTTGTAATGTTCATCAATTTAACTTAAAAGCGTGTAGAAATGAAGAAATTTCGTTAAATTTAACTTATTCATTTTAGTAAATTTGAATAAAATTTTTCAAATTTACTAATTGTATAAAAAATGCATATTTCTAGAAATTTCGTTAACTTTAAGTAATTTTTTTTAGTCAAATTAAATAAAATTTTTCATATTGACTAAAGGCATGTAAAGTTGAATAATGGCGTGTAGAATTGAAGAAATTTTATTCAAATTTACTAAATGGTTTTAGTCAATTTGAATATAATTCTTCATATTGACTAAAGGCATGTAAAGTTGAATAATGGCGTGTAGAATTGAAGAAATTTTATTCAAACTGACTAAATGGTTTTAGTCAATTTGAATAATAACATGTAGATTTGAAGAAATTTCTCCAATTTATACCAAAATACTCGTATAAACCGCAATAGCTAAGCGTGCTTTCGAGAGTGTGCATAAAATTATTTTAATATTAAATATTTATATAAATAATATATAAAATAAAATATATAAAAATTGTTATTTGTATAAATATAAATAAGTTTGATAAACATGAAGTGTTATAAGTATAAGTGTTGTAAAAATGTGTCTTTTTCAAACGAGTCATTAATTCCACATTTAAACAAAATAGGTACAAACGATGATTCCAAAAAAAAAAAACTTAAAAATGTGGGTTGATCCAAAAAAGGCCTTATCTTAACAAAAGTGCACCAGGTGATCAAAAACGAGCTTTAGTTTTAGGTAAGAGATACACATATTTACATTTTCATAGACGTTAATTCATATTTTATAACCATATATTTGTACTCATAGATCTTCCAGAAGAAAACATCGACGATAATATTGAGGCGATTCTACTCGATAACTGCTCTTGGGCGGAAATTGAAAGTCATTGGGAAGCAACATAAAACTGTCGATGAAATGAAATATCAAATGCGAGCTGTACGTCTGATATAATGAAGAAATGGTCACAGTATCGAAAGCCACTTGGTTTTAAATTGGTACGTTGCTTGTATTTACAAAAAAATCACAAAAAATGTTTCTGTTATTTTAAGTTCATGTTGTGAACACAGCTTTCAGTTGGTTTTTAATATTGAACTCTCTTTAATTACGTTTGTATAATTTTTGCAGATAGAAATGGATTTTATGCATTTATATCCAAAAGCCGAGTGTCTCCGAACCAATTTTTCAACGTTTTGCGTAAAAATCTATTCAGTTTTTGAAGATCGTATGAAAGACCCAGCCAGTAAACTTTTATTTCATAATATGAAAAAAAATTAAAACATAAGTGAAAGTAAGTTTAACTAACTACATACATAATTGTAAAATACTCAATACTTATATGGATGTGTAATTATATTTTCTTCTTAGACGGTCGTTGAATTAGGACTCTTTACCTACTACACATCTTTTGGTGCCATCAACAAAAACTTTCAACGTTGTCAATGGAAAAAAATATGTACACGATTTTCCATTCGGGAAGTTTTATAATTGATGGAAATACAGTTGCTACCTGCGAGGAAGATTTGTTAAAAATATACGAAGCGAGGGTACAAATTCAACCATTAATATTAGTTTCAGGTTCAATCTTGGAACCAAAAGAAATTTTAGTATATTTTGAAGGCATAAAATATCGCATGCACTCTGCATTAAATGCCATAAATATTTGTTTTAAAATATTTTTTGTATTTAATTTAGAGTATTCCAAAGAATCTATTTTAGTTTGGTCTTTCATTCAAAAGTATTTTTATAAAATTGTTACAAATACTGACTGTAATAGCCCCCAGATTAAGTCAATAATTTCTGCTTTATAATAGTTAAAATTTAAGCATAAGATGTAGCGTTAAGTTTAGAGTTAGATAAAAATTTAAAAGAATTATTTGATTATTTATTGTGTTGTATTCTGAATTTTAATGAATATGGTTCCTTTATTTTATATGTATGCATATATGCATATAATATTTCTCTGATTATAAAATTTACGAACTTTAGCTTGTCCATTATTAACATATACATAATTTTTTAATAAAGTTCATTTATTTTTTACTATAAAATTTGTATTATTTAATTTTTGTATGTATGTATACATAATTTAATAATAATTTACTTAACTTTCTATGATTAAAAACATTGTTAATGCTTATTCGTATTGAAGAACTTTAAATCTATTAATTAATTTAAATAATTCATTTTGAGGAACTATTAATCATTTAAAATTTTCCATTATATGCAATTCTTTTGCCACGTAAGAAAAATTTAAACATATGTACATATTATTTAATGTAATATTTAGTAATTTGTAATCAATATGATTTCACGTACATATAGAGCATATTGGTTATAAATTATATAAAATTGTGTTAAAGCGGAAAACAAATATTCTAAGTAATTTTTAAAGTGGCTTAGGAATTGAATAAATTGGAGAAGTTAAAATGAATCTTCAACGTGAATAAAAAAATATTCAAAATAACTAAATTTATTAGTTATTTTGAATAAAAATTCTTCAATATGAATAAAATTTTACTAAAATTATTATTTAATTGTACTATTTCTTTTATTCATATTAACTAAAATTTCGTCATATTTACACCCCTTCAAAGAACTAAAATATAATAGTAATATTGAATAAATTTCTTGAATATAACTAATATACTAAAATTAAAAATTTTTACGAAAACTACCCGTAAAATTGAATAAAAAGTTTGTTAGCTGATATTTAACCTACTTTTCTTCAATTCTACACCCCATTTTACCTTATTGAGTTAAAATTTTGGTTGAGTGTGCGATTCAATAGTACCGCAACATGCAAGCATTGACAAACTGCAAGCAAGATATTTTGTGTGTGTCGGTAATTTGACATTTGTACGGTTAATCAAGTGCAGCAACACAATGCACTTAAATGAATCACATTTATTAACTGCATTTGTTTGATTGTAAATACTTATAAGCTACACAAAGTATCTGTTGCTTTTAAGTATGCACTCGTTGAACTTTAAAACTGTTGAACACATGCCATACATAAATAGTTGGAAGCTAAATATGCTTACCCAACAATAATATATATTTCTATTCTTTTACTCTGTAGAAGATTGATAAATGCAGTGATTAATAGAGCCGGCGCTTAAAAACGCCACTGGCAGGTGTTTATCTAAGGCAGATTAAATGCCTGTATTTAATATAATAAAATATGAGCCGATTTGAGGCTGAGTTAAGAGTGTTTTATTAACTTAAAAACAAGGACTTAAATACTAACTTAACTGTATCTTAAAACTACAAAATTTTCCAAAAGATTCCAATAATAATTCCAATAATAATAATATTTATTGTAATTATTTCTAAGGAATTTATAAAAGAATTTAAATACAGTATTCTACGAGGGTAGATCTACTTATAGGTAAATAATATACTAACAAATACTAATCATATAAAATAAATATACTAATAATATAAAATACACTACAACTCTTATGTTAAGGTACCCCTAAGAATTATTCTCATAATTAGTATATAAGCCAATGTCATTTAGTTTATAATTCAATTAATAAATCAACCGTCTTAGGAGCTCCAAATATACAAGCTCTAAGACAAAATTAAAATAAATAAAAACTATTTTATTACATGGCGATCCTGTCAGTCTTCTTCAGCGAGTGCTACTAAACTGCACCCTGAAGAAGCAAGAGCAGCCTGCGAGTTTTCTTGGAGTGCTACTAGATTTGCACCCAGAAACAAGAGCAGAAGAAGGAGAGGGTCCGCCTGGCCAAAAGGCACCCCAGCATTAAAGAAGCAAATAAAGGTCCGCCTGGCCAAAAGGTAGCCAAAGAAGGAGGACATCTTCAATACAAATATCACCTCCATCAGCCAGCCAAAATGATCTGAAGAGAACCAAGAAGATCACAAAATCACCAAAAAATATATATTTTTCTTCATATGTATTTTACAATTAATTAATTAATAACTTTTATTTTAAAAGTGGTGCGCTAAAGTCGCACAATAGGGCCAGTAAGCGTTAACCGCTCGTGTCAAACATTTTTTTAAATTGCATTTACAAAATGGCTCGTAGCTATAATATTTTAAAGAACCTCATATTTACAAAAACACAAAAAAGGGGATTAAGAAAATTAGCAATGTTACTTAAATAAAAATTAAAAAAGTAAGACTTAAAGAATAATTTTTCAAAAATTTTTTTGGAATAAAATTAAAATTAAACCTAAATAGTTTGTCTTATTTTAAAAATTTTACCATTGAATTTTCATTGGCATTATTTTAAACATTTACAATGAAAAAAAAAATCAGTACCAATAAATGCCATTGCTTTTTTTTTAAATATAATTTTTCTACTATTTATAATGAAAAAACAATGAAAGCTTTGAAATACTAATTACAGTCAAATCCCGATAATTCGTAATGGCAAGGGACCGGCCATTTCTTACGAATTAGGGGGGTTTTCGATTTAGCGGGATTTCGATTTAACGGGGTTAAAATAAAATAAATACGAATTAACGGGGTTTTACTAAAACGATAAAAAAAACATAAAAACAATTGTTTTTGAAGGATTGAAGTAAGAGTGGATGGAGCAATTTCAAATCGCTCCGCAACGTCTATTTTTTTCTCTCCATTGTCAGTGGCTGCAAAAATTTGTTGTTTTTGTAACACCGACAGAGTTTTATGCGTGCGCTTTGACATTTTTCTTTATTATTCATGTAACAAACTGATCTTAAGAGAATAAACACACGCACAAGCAAAAACCCTCGCAAAAAAAAAAACAAATAGGGGTAAACAAAAAAAATCATTCTTTCCATGTTTCTGTTGTTTTTATTACGAATTATATGTAAGTGGTAGTTAGCACACAATTACGATTTATAAGAGGTAAAGAAGATTTTATTTAAAAAAAAAATACGAATTAGCGAGGGGACCAAAACGTATGGAAATTTTACGAATTAACGAGATTTTTTCAAGGGACCGACAGTTTATTACGAATTATCGGGAATTACGATTTATCGGGGTACGAATTATCGGGATTTGACTGTACAATTGATAAAAAAATAATTAATACTATCTGGGGGCTAATTCTCGCATTCGCTTACGAGCGAGTTCATACTAGAACGTGCGAGTTTTTGCACTTTTGGGATTCTCTTATTCGATATCAAATAAAGTGTATCGAAATCTCTAATGATAACATTCGATAGCGAGCGAGCATTCGAATGCAACCATGCGTGTTTTTACTCGTCACCAAAAAGTCAATCGAAATAAAATTTAATAGTGACAAATACCAACATATTCTGTGACAAATACAATTTAATATTCAAAAATTATAAAAATAAAGCTAAAAAGGAACGTGCAATTAATTGGAAGCAATTTATATACATTTAAAATGTTAGTTCTATTTTACTTACATATATAAAATAAAATAACAATTGTATTAATTTAGGTCGAAAATAAACTATACTCAAAAAGAAATTCTCGCCGGCTTTATGTCAGCACACAGTGAGTTAGCAAAAAATATTTTGCCAAACAGTTCCCAGGGGAAAACAAAAGCCAACCAACTTTGGGAGCAGCTAACAAACAAGCTGAATGCTTCTGGACCTCCCATAAAGATTTCCAAAATGTGGCGCAAGGTAACTAAAACAGCGTACAATCGCTGTCATAAATATTATATTTTCCATATCATTGTTTGTGTGTACAAGGTGGAGAAAATCATTAGGTCCGGCCAAAGGCCGGCTATGCAGAAAATATTCTACATACTGCCGTGTCAGGAAATAGCATGAAAAAATCGTTGCTGATTTATCCTGTACAATACAGGCTTTCGCACGCATACAGACCCTATACATTTTATAATATAGACCTTAAAGAACGTTTTGCGCGAATCGTGCTAAAAATATAGAGAATGTAAGACAGAATTACTCAGTAAAGCATTAAACACATTCGCCACAGCAGACTACCGACTACCACCTGTCAAAATTAGAATACATGTCTGCATATGAGAATGATTATATTGAAGACGGCAAGGCAACACGGCAAGAGGTTTTTGTCCATGCTACTTTTGTCGTGTAGTCGAATTAAACTAATTTCTATTTCTGATGGCCACAAAACCAAAACAGTGTTGACAATATAACAAAATTTGTAAAGCAAATTAGTGATTAGAAATATTTTTTATTGTAAAATAAGAAAGAAAATAACAAAATTTAAATGTTATAATATATCAAGAATTTTTATTAACTTTTTTCTTATATGGAATATTGACTTGAGTTAAAAAGTTGTTAAAGTTTTAAAAAAAGTCACAGTGTAATATCCTTTTTTACCTAAAAATTTGTGTGTAATTTTTTCGGCGCTCTCTTTGATTCCGCAGTTTCATGGTTAAACATTTTAATATATTATTAAATAAACGACATAGGTATCACTTCAAAATGCTCTAAATAACTCATTTAATTAAATTAATGATGATTCATTAAAGAAGCATAACGTACGTATTTCATCGGTGACAGCTTTCAAGTATACACCAAATAAAAGCATGGTAAGTTCTCTGTAAAAGTGAAAAGTCAGATAAAAAAATTTGAAAATTAAATTTCACTCGCAATGGGTAAATTGTTTTTATAAAGGTATTTTAGAGAAGTTTAGAGTGATATCCACATCGCTCATATCCGTTCCATATTCTAGGACTTATGGCCAATAAAAAATAAGTTTTTAACCCCGTAACTCCGGAGACAAAAGAGATCCATGAGATGAATTTTTTCGGTTTATATCAAAGCGAATCCATAGAAAGTGATGTGAGTGGCGAATTCAATTCGCCCCAGCGAACTTTAAAAAAGTAAAAGCGCTGAATATGCACCACTGTAATATACATAAATGAATCGTTGCAACATTTCAGGATCAGCTGTTTACTGTGTATCTGTCGTTTCCAAAATAATTAAGTAGCTGGCTAAACGGCTACAACGGTAGCTAGCAGCATTTGTGTTCGTGTAGTCTGCTGTGCCGAATGTGTTTATACCTTAAAGCAAAAAGTCCAATTGGAGTTTACTAGTTCTCCAAATATATGTATATGAAACTCGTTTGTTTGATGGCGCATACTAGGATATTAATTTGCACGAAAATTGTCCCCTACTGCTAGATTCGGTAAATGGGAGAGAGTATGAAAGAAAAATATTCTTCTTCTTGCAGCCCCTACTTTTTCTTCGGTCTAGTTTGTGCAATCAGCTGTTTATATATTTGGATGTACAAACATGTTTTTTTCGATGTACAAACATACATACGAGTATGTATGTATGTACCAACTAAAATATATTTAAAAGTACATTGCAACCCAAAAACATTATTTAGTACACCAATACCTCACTTTGCGTCGTGGTTACGTTCCAAAAAAACACGACGCAAATTGAAACGACGCAAAGTGAATTATTTTTTTATATAGCCAACCATGTAAATATCGAAGATAGGTTCACTAGCTACGAAAATACTACTTTTTTAAAAGAAAGTTGAACAAAGTAAACATCTAAAAAACAAAAATAATATAATATTTTATTACATACAAACAAAAAAAAAACAAATTCAATTAAAACAAAATAAAATATTCAATTAATTTATAAAAACAAAAAAGCACAACACACTAATTGAAACTGAGCTCTAAACTAAGCAAAACAAAGTGAAAATAAAACTGTATGTATGTTTGTATTAAAATTGAGTTGATTTTCAGTTAGAAAGGGAATCCCCGAGTTTTGATGGCATCGCGCAATTACAAACAAAAGTCGCGCCATCTTTTAGAAAAAAAACGAAAATTTAAAAAATTACAAAAAAAAAAAGTAAAGACTCGAACCCAAAACAACGCAACTTCGAAAATCTAACGACGCACAGTGAAAATAATTACTAATTCAGCAGCGACGCAACTTCGAAAAAACGCAAAACGAAACGACGCAAAGCGAGGTATTGGTGTATTTTTGTTTACTTTCACAGCACTTTCATACAAACTTTTGTGCAAAAAATTTGGTTTTTGCTATTCTCATATGTTTGAAAATTTTTGTGATTAGAGAGAGTAATTCTTAATAATTCTCATTTTACCGAACTTTACCCAAAAAGTATTGGACATAATATAATGACATAATATATAGCGTGATTCGAAAGATTTTTATATACATACCTAAGTATGTATATCAAATTTAAGCTATAAATTTGTAGTCGACCTGGATGATGTTTATTGAAAGAAATTTAATTACTTAGGATTAATTTTTTTTTAATTCAGTTTTTTTAAATTAAATTATTATTTTATTAGAAATAAAAATCCAGAAGATTTATTTTATTAGTTCAATAAAATTAAGTAAAATGCTTTGCACTAGTCGCCAAACTTTATTAACTATATTTGAAATGATATTGAATGATTTATTTATAACTTTTAAAAAGGTTTTTGTTTATTTTAATACGAGTTCTTAAATACTAGAATTCCCATAAATACTGAAAAATTTACAGTATAAGTTTTAGTATAGCATAGAATATTTTTGAATTGCTTGTTTGTAAAACTTTTTTTGCGCGACCTGCAGCTATATTCTGTAACTTGCTAAAGCTAAATCTCCATCGCTAAAAATGTCTGAAATCGTTTTAGAGAATTTTAGCTACTTATTGAATTCTGTAATTCGTATTGCTAAATTAGGCAATGTCATAAAAATTAAATTCGCCGCAATTTTGGCGTTTGCTCTGAGAGCAAACAATGCTCTCTGTCATCGCTAAAATGTTATACATTTGTATTCTCTAAGCACATTTAAGCAACTTTTCTAGCTAGAAACGCTAAAATTTAAGCAACGATATTTTGAAGCCGCTAAAAAGTAATTTAAGCAAAATAATTTTTATATCATTGTTGTTTAGCCTTTTTTTAGAAAAATAATGTAGGAAACTACAAAAAGGATACAAAAAAGGGCAAAAATACATGCTCTTTTAGTATTTGGAATATCATAAAGAGTTTGTCCATGATAGGTTGAAGTGTTTTAGCTGTTATGAGTAGTTTAATTTAAATAAAACTCAAATACTAAATTTTATATAAAAATGTATTTAATAAAAAAAATAGATTATACAAAATTTTATTAAAAATTAATCAAAACTTTATACACAAATTATAAATTTATTATGATAAAAAATATTTTTGTACAAATAAATACTTTCAAATAAATACGCCACAGTACCGCCAGCTAATACCACATAGAAAAAAGTTTCAATTGTTTACTGAAATTATTTCTTAACATTGATGCTATCTCTTATAAATGTTCCCATAACTTTCGAACGTAATGCTTTCTTGAGAAATTACTACGCAAAAATCATGCGCTTTACAATTTTCAAAATGCATGTGCTGCAAAAAAACAATAAGTTTTGACTAGCACTTTGTGAAATAGATTTAAAAAATAGACGTTTTAAAACATATTTTAAATTTTTTTTTAACAAAAACACAATTATTGTTACAAGGTATAAATTATAATGTAAGGTAACACTAATATAAAATGCCAAATATACACGCATATATATTTGTCTCTTTTCAATATTATATTATCAAATAAGAAAGAAAGGAATGGTCTAATGATAGCAAATTAGCTACGGCGAAAAGAGTAAATTTTAGCTAAGCGATTAGAGTTACAGAATACCTTTTTAGCAAAATCGCTAATATTTTCGCCCTAAAAATTTTAGCGATCGAGATTTAGCTTTAGCTACGAGAATTACAGAATATAGCTGCTGAATTTTCAACTTATTTTGATTGCTGAATTTTAACTAGCGTATTTATATATACACTAAATTAATTTATAACCCTAATTTTCTCACATCTGATGCAAAATTCTCTCGCCATCAGGAAATAAGCAGTTAGAGTTGACAATTATAATCAGCTTGGTAATCAGATCGTGTAAAAAAGCTTAATAACAGATAATCAATTTCAATAAAATTTTAATATTATACTTTTAAAATTAACTTATGGAAAAATATTTCGTAAAACAAAAGTTTCATCGTTACATAAATAAATGAATCTAAATTAAGTACAATTTTGTATATAATACGTGTCTATTTAATAATAGTTATAATATTAAATTGGCTCTATTTTGAAAAGTTTTTATCTAAAATTAAAAATAATAAATACTATGTTCTTAAGTTTTAAGAATATTCTCTATTAATTTGAGGAAAAGACTTAGTAGGCATACAACACTTAGGGCGAAATTTACAGTATTTAGTTAACTATTAGTGAACTAAAATGATAACTATAGTTTAACTAATACTTCATATTCACAGTGTATTGATTAACTAACACTCTTAATATGAACAAAAAATGGTAACACTATCAAACTATTAACTTTCAGTATTGGCAATTCTGTTATAACATATGGTTTTTGTTTACATTTGATGTCATTTCTTAAAAACGGCGTATGCATTCAAGAACATGCCACTCCACCTTTTTGCTAAGACAGAATCTATCAATAAAATCTTTAGCATCAAACATTAGAAAAATATGTGGATGGGTTGGCGAATCCCAGTAACAATATTCCATATATTATCAATATCAGCGTCACTTTGAATATCATACCTACTCCACGTTTTTAATTTCACATGCCAAATCTAAAATTTTTCACGAAACAAAAATACTAATAATAATTGTCTAATTAATATTTAACCAATGGCGTTTGATGGTTTAACTAATGGTTAACTAGAAGCTGTAAATCAAATGTTATTAGTTAAACTATTGTTATTAACTAACTAATGACTGTGAATTTGAGCCTTAGGCCAAAATAATTGGTTAGCAATAAAAATACATACATATATTTCATATGGGAATATTTTCCCTTGCCGGAAGTGGCAAGGCATTATTAAACGTAAATGTATGAAAGCACCATTCTTGTGGAACAATATAAAGTGAAACTCAACTTGTTGGATATAAGGTAAGTATATAAGCATTAATTACAACTACTACAATTACTATAATTCTAGACGAACATAAATTATTATTAGAAAAAGTACAACTAAATGTAATTCTAGATAAAATTTTTGTTAAGGAAGTTAATTAATTGATTTTTTTTTTTGTACTTTGAAATGATGGTTTGATAACTTATTATTTCATAATTGAAAAACTATTGCAAGTTTTTAAACTATAATATTTAAATATCCATTGTTTTAATTCTAATGTAATTAAAATCTTTGAAAAGAAACTGAACGGTTTCGTTTCTATTTTCATTATTATTATTTTATAAATATAACTTTGGTTTTTATAGTTCTTAATTTGGAAAAAGTCTTTATTTTATACAGGTTAAAATTCCTAAACAGTGTGTCTAAAGTTTTCTTTTATATTGTTTCATTAAATTTCAGTCCATTTTTTATTATCTGTTAATATTTTTTTGTTTTTTCTTAAATTCTTATGTTGTAATAGAAAATGTAAATGTTTGTAAATAAAAGTTGGATCCACTATGTATGTATGTCAGAAAATTGTCACTGCTAGTAAAAATCCATACAATTTTGAAGCGTTTGCTAAGAAAATTTTTTTTTTACTAAAATCAATAAACATTGCTGCGTTTAGCAGAAAACCCTGCTACTAATCAGTTTATCAATTGCATCTTTTTATTTGAATAATTTTTCTGAACGATGAGCTCATTCAAAGTATATGAATATCAAGTACATGCATATCGGCAACAACTTAAAAATAAAAAAAAACAACAGGCTTTTTGTTTGTGTAAAATAAATGTACAATTGTCAAAAAAAAGCTCAGTAGCAGAGCTGCAAAGGAATGATTCCTTTTTGAAAGAATCTACGAATTACAAACGCTTTTGAAATTTTTGTTAAAACATTCAAGAGTTTTTAGTAATGATCCTAATCCTAGTGAAAACAGTGAATTGAAAAATTGCTTTTCTTTAAATCACCAATAAATTTACTCAAAATTTAATTCAATTAATCTTTTTAGTGATGTGTATGCATGCGAGAATTTTTAATTCATGAGAAATGCATTCGCGATTTAATTCATTTCACATTTTGTGTAAAATTAATCAATTAAACTTTTTGTAAATCATTTTGAATTAAAAACCACATTTTAATCATTCCTTTACAGCTCTGCTCAGCAGACCTTAAAAAAGTATGTGTGGCACTCGGGGACTGCCGCGGTAAAGCTATTGCATAGCATTATTTATCAACTTATGCAATTATAATTATTTATTTATTTTTTATTTATGCAGTATTTTTTTTTTCTTTGATATTAATTCAAGTTACACTTTTTGACCGTGGTGACCGATAAGAAAATAATTTTTTTTCTTTTATTGAATAAATGAGAGGTTAATATAGTTTAAAATTTTTTTATTATCTTTATTTATTTGTTGCGGGTTAGCAATATCTAGATATATACATATTTCGTTGGTAGCCATACCAATTCATCAGTAAATGTTTTACGTAGACGTTTTCTTACAATACATGTAAAAATCTGTTCTGGCAATACTGTATGTAAATGAAATCAATAGCATACTTTAGGGGTTAACATACATTGGGCGATTCAAATACATACTTTAAAAAAGACAAAAGACTTAAGAAACAAACTTAGTGTTAGGTTTTTTTCGTTACGGAATTTCTTGATTCGGTCGCCGCGCTCAAAGCCCGCAATAAAATCTATGCAATAGCTTAAAAAATTGTGTAGAAAGAAAAATGAAAAAAATTTTGACAATTGTCAATGGAAATATGCATGATACAATGAATATAAGGTATGTGCAGAAATACAAAAACAACCAACTCTATGTATTTTTTTGGTAGAAAATTTGATTTCGGAATTCAAAAGTATGTGTGTATGTTTCAAACTGTGACAAAAATATAAATAAAAATTATTTATTCAAATAATAAAAAAAAACATTTGCTATGAAAGTTTTTCTGAAGACTTCTTTCCCCGACTTTAGCTTGCTTTCGTCTTTGGGAACATTAAAAAAAGATCCTTTGCAATAGTTCTAATATTTTTTTAAATATCACACTCCGTTTGCACAAATGCAAACTCATATTTATTTCGAATTCATTTTCAAAAATTTTACAATTTTCTTCATTAACGAAAATTTTTTAATTTAGATTTAATAAATAAATACAAATCAAAATTTGACACCTGAAATAAAAAAACAAGTGGTTTACAACAATTGTCAGCTGGGCTTGTAAGACTACCTTATAGTGATTGTATCATGAAAATACACATGTATGTCCCCTTTTACATTTACATTTCTTGCCTGACATTTTTTTCATTCTCTTTTGTTCTTGCCTGAAGTTTTTACATATTGGAAATTAATAAAAAGACAGAAATTGTTCGTATCCCCTTTTCGTTCTTTTTAGCTGTTGTTGTGTATGAACATAATTTTTCGAACCATATGCAGTAATACTAAAATACCAGTGGTGTGAGAAAAATGAAATGAAGCAACATCATAAAAAATGCAAAGAGTGAAAGAGAAAAACGAAAAATGTCCGGTACAGAGGATCGTGTACTATATATAACACTCTGCATCTTCACTCCTTCTCCAACAAACTTCTTCTGTCTGCCTTTCAATATCGCAAATGTAAAAGGGGACTATGTATAAAAAAAAACACGACCAGCTGTGCTCTTGCATGTAATTGTATAAATATAATTTGTCTTTTCAATAAACATCATTGAATTTTATTTTGTAAAAAAATTTATTTTTTTTTATTTGTGAATTAGAATGAAATGAAATTTAAAAATATATTATTCAAAAGTCAAACTGAACTGAAATATCGTAATTTAATGAAATTCGCACTTTTTCTTTGCTACCAAAAATATTGAGCTCTCACTCAACATGTTTGCTCATTCCTCAGTAATTAAAGCGTTCAGCTGATTGTTGAGCAACAAATGTGTAGCAAACTGTGTCTGCTGAATGCACCCATTGTGTATTACTAATTATTTTTGTGTTAATTGCTGATTTTCTTAAGAACTTCATTCATTATTGTTATCGGCTAAGAGATCATTTAAAGCACCATTGAGACGTCCTTTACTTAGAGCTTCAACCAATATGTGCAAACGTTCTTCTCGTTCAGTATGGCGCCGTTCCAATGATGAAACCTGTAATGAAAAAAATAAGTGATATATTGAAAAATCCCAAAATTATGAAATTTATTATATCACTTAAAAAAGTTTTTTTGAACAACATTGCAACCTACAATAAAAATATAAAAAGACGCCTAATGCATTAAACATATTTGCCACAATTAGAATACATGTGTGCATATGAGAATGATTATATTGATGACAGAAAGGCAACAGGGCAAGAGGTTCTTGTCCATGCTGATTTTCTCGTAGCTGCCCAATTAAACTAATTTCTATTTTCAGTGGCGACAATAAACAATAAAGTGTTATTGATGCAATAAACCATGTAAAAGAAATCAATGTTTAAAAATCTCTTATTCTGCAGAACGAAAACAGTAAAAATGTAATAATTTATAGTGTTATTTAATAAAAAATTTAAGTATATTTTATGTAACTCATTTTATTGTTGTGTAGCGTGGTCAAACTGCCACTATAACCAAACCATGTAGTAATTGTTTAAAACCAACATAGCGTCCACAAACACACAGCGTGTCAAATTGCATTGACAAACTACAACCAAAAAATTTTGTGTGTCGGTCACTTGACACCCATTAGTTTGATCAAAGGGCCGTTGCATAAATCACATTTTAGTGTCTAATGCATCTGTTTATAAATATAAACATTAGAAAATATCTGTTACGCACATGTATGCGCTGGTTTATTTTTATCAACTGCTGTTGGGACTCACGCCGCATGTCCACCGTGGGAAACTAGAGGGAATGTTTTATTTAATTTAATTATACATCTTTTCTTTTCCCTTTTATGTTAAGGTAACTCAAAGTTAGTATATAAGACAATGTATTTTAGTTTAAGAATTAATTAATAATAAATCACGCTTAGAAGCTACTAGTTAGCTCTAAGCAAAGGTGCTCCTAAGAGAGTACCTAATAAACCAGAACTAAAATAAATTGTTTCAATTATTTAATCCTTTTACAGTTAAAGGCTTGTTGAATTTCCAAATATTTTTAAATAAAAATACTTCAATTGTGTTGGGTAAAACATGAGAAGAACTGTAAAAATTCCATAGAAATATATATAGTTAAGTTTCTAAGTAGTTGTTGTGTCTATAACAGTGATGGAAAATTCAGTACTTTTGTACTATTTTCAGTACTTTTTCACAGCAAAAATACCACAGTACCCCCACGTCATATTTAGTACTACTTTTAAGCTACTGCATAGCTTCTATCGCGGGCTTTGAGAAGACCGAATCAAGAAATTTTGAAACGTTTGTTTCTTAAGTCTTTTGGTTTTTGAAACGAAAAATCCTGTCACTAAGTTTGTTTCTTACGTCTTTTGTTTTTTTAAGTATTTAAATCGCCCAATGTATGTTAACCCTAAAGTATGTTATTGATTTTGATTTCATTAAAATACAGTATTGCCAGAATAACAACGGAGTTATTAAACAAAACGTAATAATATAATTGCATAAGTTGTAAAAAAATGCTATGCAATAGCTTTACCGCGGCAGTCCCGAGTGCCACATGTATTTTTTTGTTTTGCTTTGTTCCCCATTTAGAAATCTGTTTTATTTTTATAATCATTGACAACATTGGCTTCAAATCAAGAACATAACTCGCAGTCTACATTAGCTTATTATTTGTTATAACATTTATCAGGAGAAAAATTTTGCTAGTATAGACCGCAGATATTACTGTTTTGTTACTCTTATAAAATCGTTATCAGAACAATTATCAGAACAACGATCGATGACAGACATCAAATGTCATTTTCCAATATGAAAAAACGAGACAAGAAACAAAGGCTGTTTGCTGTCTCTGCCACTCTACCTTAAAATTGTGGTAAAACAGCACAAGAACATTTACTAATATTCCCCACATAGAAAAAAATTAGCAAATTTAGTACTGTTATTCTGCTGGCGCCTCTTAATGTTATAACAAATAATAAACTAATGTAGATTGCGAGTAAGGAATTCACAAATTCATTAATCAAGTTGTTGTTAGTGTGTGTTTTTTGCAAAAGTTGCTAATGTTATTGGTCCAATTTACACGAGATTAATTTTTAATTCGGACAACTTTTGTTCTTTCGAAAACACACGACACTAATCTGGAATAAAATTGTATATATGTATATACTAAACGTGAGCATAAAACGTCTTGTTGGACTAAAGGCCTATTTAGCCGACGGTTGAAATCGTAGATGTAAGCTAAATGTTGATGTAATGTAAGAGCCAACATTTTTGTAGTTATAGAATGCTTAAAAACGTGTCACGTGACACATGAATGTGCAGACATGCATATGTATGTACATACATACATAAAAAGAACAGAAATTCTTATTAAACATATTAAATCATATTTTTCTGTTCTTCTCCGAAATCTTGTGCCCCGGAGAATTGTTATTGTTCATTTTCCTTCACCAGTAGTGTTAATTTCTTGTCGTCCATTGCAACTTTTTATTACTTTGAAAATTATAAATAAAATACAAAACAGCTGTTCCAAACGTTGATGGAAGTTCCAAATTTTTACAATATTTGTGATTGTTCGGAAATAGTACGATATTATTTAAAAGGTACCGAATCATATTATTACACATTTTATTGTAATGAATTTGATAATTGGTTAAATTATAGTTTAACATTCATATCTATAAATGTATGTACATCATTGTTTTGATTATTAGTGTTACTTACTATTTAAAGGATTTCTTTTTGTATACTTGAATGTATGTATGTATATATACATGAAATTACAAAGTAAGCATATCAATTTATGTATGTACATACATACAATTTTAAAAATTTTGTTTTTGTATTAAATGTAATTTGTACGAAAGAAAAATTCGTTCGACATCATGTGCAAGACAGTTATTATATAAAAGATTTTTTTTTGTATACTTGAATGTATGTATGTATGTACATATGTATGTACATAAATTGATATGCTCACTTTGTAATTTCATATATATTGTTCTTATGTACATACATACATATATACATACATACATTCAAGTATACAAAAAGAAATCTTTTAAATAATAAGTAACACTAATAATCAAAATTATGATGTACATACATACATACATAGATATGAATGTTAAACTATAATTTAAACAATTATCAAATTCATTATAATAAAATATACATAAGTATAAGCACAAACGATCGGTACAGTCTCTTGCTAGATATTGAAAAAAAAATTATTTAGAAAACTTTCTTTACTCAATAAAGCATGCATGTGTACATATTTAACAACTAAAACTAGTCAAAACAAAAAAAGTACCAACAAAGGGTTCTGTGCCCCATTACAATTCACAATAAAACATCCCATCACTGTCTACAATTGTCACGTAACCTCGTAATGAAATTCTATTTTCTGCAGGTTGGTACGTTACGGCAACATTTCACTTCAGTCAAGTAAGTATTTTCATAGCTTTTGCATATAACAGAAGCAATCAGCTGACACATCGGCATTTACATTTCTAGAGTTACGGTCGGCTAAAGCAGCCTTAACTTCATAATGTTCAATGATGAATTGTTCTCTTTTTTTTGCACTTGATTTCATGAGTACACAAATATTGCTGTTCTCTTAAATTAAAAACATACAATAGCACTTATTCTTCTTCCAACCAATGCAATATTTATTGTTGCTTAAAATCAAATTTCAGTACTGAATTTTATGTTTCAATAGTGTCTCTTGATATGAAATACTGTTATAGGAGACAACATGTTTGTAAATGAATGATGTTAAAAGCAACGGTTTGTACTTTGCATTTTAGTTATTTTATATTAAATGATGAAACAGAACACGTCCGCAACTTGAAGCAAAAACGACTCTCAGAGAAAAAATGCCCAGAATTGAAGCGTCGTCTTCAACTTCATTCACATTTCCAATTTTTATCCACAAGTCTTGTTTTTGTACATTGATTACTGCAAATTATATATGAAATCATGTTTATGCACTTCTGCAATCAATTTTTCGACAATATTACTTATATTATTTACAAATTTATAAAATTATAATTATATTGCTCTTTCAAATGTTTTTTTGATTTTCTTTTGTTTTTATTTTTCTTTGGTTTTGTTTACAAATTGTATGAAATATAATAAAAGTGTGGTAGCATTGTTGAGAGAATTTTACTCTGAGAGTGAGAGCATAAGCAAAGTCGCTGGCAAAATAAAATAGATTCTATCTCACGACTGCTTTCAGCCGCGTCTTTTATATGCCAAATTGTATGAAGAAAAACGTCAAGCCCCAGTTCTGTTTCATCATTAATTCGCGCGTTGAGTGGTTGAAATTAGAAAAAATTAATTTAGAAAGTACATGTAGGTATATTATTATTTCATTATGGATATAGTAGATGTAAGTATTAATTATTATAATAAGTAAAGCACCTTAGATAAAATTATTTACCAATTTAACATTTTTTGGTAGAATTAGGAGAAAATTCATATGATAAATTTAAAAAATTAATTTTAAACTAACAAAAATTGAGTTAATATATTTTTGTTGCGAAAATCATATTTATTTTATTTTTATATTTTCATTTTTAACTTTAATAGGAAACTGTAGTAGCTTGAATTTTTTTACGTTTATTAATGAATAAAAAAATCTAATTTAAATTTTTCTCTAAAAAATAAAAGATTTTACTCTCAAAATAGTTTAATTAAAATGAACTATTGAACAATATGAAGTGCACAACATATTTCTTGCACACTTGATAAAACTGTCCACTCAAATGAGGTGCAATGATTTTTGCGTTGCTTGCTCTCTTGTTCTCTGTATTTACTGTTTAGTCATATTCCCATACAAATACAATCAATATTTGCGCTTCAAAAATATGCAATAATGTACACTTTTTAACATCTTGCGCTCACCTTTAATATATACAGAGCGTTTTATATCAAAAACAATTAATTTTTAGTTTGTTGTTAAAATAGTTTCGTATTATTTATATTAAACTTAATTAATTTTTAGTTACATAAGTCGTTTATGTGTAATATGAAGTAATTGTTTACTTTAAATATATGCATTCGAGATATAAAAATGTATATGTATGAAAGTACAATGCACGCACTTAATGAAAGTTTTTGTATAAGTAAATAAATTTTATTTGAGTAAAGTATTTTAAATATTTATTTATTTATAACAAAAACAATTTTAATTTTCTTCATTTAATTTTTTTTATTATATAAATGGATTTTTAATTTTATTTTTGAATAAAAATATATGTTTCATAAAAAGTACCACAATGTTGAAAAAAGTACTCTTTTTGTTGACGTACAGTACCATTTCAATTTTTCATTTTTCCATCACTGGTGTATAAACCCAATAAAAATTGTCTACGTGTATAAGTAATTTTAAACACTTACATACATATGTTGCTGTTAGATGTCATAGAACTGTATAGCTTCCAACACTTTCTGTTTTTAGTAGAGGCTGTTGTAGTGGCCAAGCAACTACATTTTATTTACATTTCACACAATACTGCAATAATTATTCTTCCCGAGATACATATACTCCAAAATATTTGAAATTTTAATGACATGCCTTATATTTGCTCTTATAACAGCCTCTTACAAAAGAAATAAAAAAAGCAGATTCTTTCAAAAAAGTTAAACTAAATTTAAAGTGACTTCACTGTTATACAATAATATTATGTCGCTGCTGCTCTCAAAATAATTAAGTAGCTGACTACCGGCTACAAATGTAGATAGCAGAAACGCAAACAAATTTGCGGACTTGCCTGAAATTTGTATATATTTGAGGCAAAAATTTAAAAAAGAAACGGTGTTAATGTACATATTGACATATCTCGAAGTAATTAAGAACCCATTCATATTTCGTTGAAATCTTCCAAACAAATCAACACCACCAATTGCCAATAAAGACTTGACTCTTTTGACGACTGACCCGAAGCTCTTGCTAACCCGAGGGGCATCAAGAACTTTAGTGTGAAGGCGCATCTTGTACAAAGCTTTTTCACGCCTTAGTACCAGAGTACACGAAGAGCTCGCCTTTTTGCGCAGCGCCAGATAATAAATGCTGCCCCCCTAGATCTGACTGCATTTCTACACGTCTGATGAAACCAAGATTTAACTTTCGGTTTAATCAAAATTTGCTGATGGAATGAAAGTTTTTTTTGGTACATATATTTTCAGTGTCTCGTAGCTGATTGGGAGACGTTGCAAAGGTTGGAGAACGAAAAGGTGGCGGAAATGGTACAATGATCTGAGTTACAAAGAGGTGAATTAACAATCACTTCGTACTTTTTAGGGTGCGAAATGCGAAAAAGCTGTTATAGTGCCCTTCAACACTGAAACATGTGTTGGCTCATTAACTAGTTGCGCTAGGTAATTATATGCGGCGAAAAGCTCAGCATATTGGCCTTCTGGGATTATGTGGCTCGAATGGTGAAGCCAAGATGAGTTGTTAACTCACCAGCAACGACAATTTCACTGTTCGGACAGCTCTCAATGATCTACGAAACTGAATCGGAAAAGGAATCGAAGTTGGATAAGGTTTTATCCCTTGCCACGTTTGGACTTCTGTAAAAAAACCCGCAAATAGTGTGCCCTAATTTTGAATTTAACCCAGAGACAGCTAAATTCAGGATCACACATGCCGAATGGTTGCTGGCAGTGGTACACAGCTTCATTATGTATATTGCAAGTAGGGTTCCCACCTTTTTTTTGCAATTAAAGTACATTGGTTGTTAAAGGTTAGGAAAAAAAAGTACACAGTATAAAAATAAAGTACAATTTATTTTTCTTTATTGTTATATTTGAAAACGTATTTTTCATTGCTTTTCGCCAGTTTTATCAAATAATTATCATATTTAAATTAAAGTAAATAATTAATTCATTTTTTATCAGATTCAGAGACGCTTTGTTTTTTTCGTCTCGCCATTTGCTCTTCATTACAGAAAAAACTCTCTCTCTGTGAATGCTGACGTGGCAAATTTGATAAATTATCATCAGTCTTATTAAATAATAGCTGCCATTTACTTTCTGTAGATAATTCCGCAAAACCTTCAGAACTGTATATCTGATCATAAATTTTGTTTAATGACGCAATTTCTCCATAAAGATCACCCATATTTATATTAAGTTTTTGCAGATTTAAATTTTCGTTTATGCTAACAATATTATCAAATTCAACATTGCTCTTTAAATTTTTATTGCTAATTGTTGTAAATAACCAGTTTGTATTTTTAAAATCAAACCATTTATTCAGGTACTCTAAGGCTTTATCGATAAATAATAAAAAATTCTTGTGAATTTCCCTGGTCAGTTCCGGTGCAGACAAAAGATTAATTTTTTCGCTTGTTTCATATCCAAATATCCAAATTGCCATGACATAGTTTTAAGAAAGAATCGTCACTGTAAAAAACGTCAAAATATTACTAATATTATAACCCGAATCTATTTTGAATTGTAGATAGATCAAATCATGCAAAATAAAGTATTTTGGTGTACTTTATTGTTTCTATAAAGTATAGAGTACAATCAATAAAGGAAACGTACAATACTTTATTATAAAGTACGGGTGGCAAGCCTAATTGCAAGACCAATGTAAAGACTAAAGAGTGATAGATTTTAACGTATAAAAAATTTCTGTGGGTCAGAGTCATTAAACACCTGGGTCTTATATAAGGTGAAAACATCCGGCCGAGAGGCAAATGTGAGCATACACAGAGAAAAAATTAATGTTACAGAAGTCAATTCTGAATTGAACTGCCATAACAGTACGTAAAATTCAAATCGAATTTTATGTTTGTGATGCTGATACCAATGATAATAATTGTTGTCATTAGAGTGTACAGTGACCAGTACTATGCCTTCGTCAATGAACAGTCAAACAGCAATATACCATAATGGCGTCGGCATGACAAACGCGAATTTATAGAGATGAATGGAAACAGCTGACACTAATTAAGAGCCATAAAAGCCCTGGGCTGCTCATTTATTATTTTTATTTAGTGTCACGGTGTCAGTACTATGCAGTGTACCAACACTGGTGTCGCATGGCCCGTTATTTATTGTTTGTGGGTTTTGTTTTTGTTATTGGTGAAATGTTGTATATTATATTATATGAACATATTTAGTTTTAAATTGTAAATGTAATATTTTTTTTGTATGTAATTTTATATTTTTGCTTTAACTTATGTACATTAGAGCGACTCAACTAGTATGGAAGAGAAAAAAGTGATTTTGTTATCCCTCTGAAAATAAAGCTTGATATGTTTTATGATGATTCCCAAAATATTTGGGTTCTAGCTTTGACCATCCGTTAGCTGGACCATTTTTAAAAAAGGTCTTTTTTACAGTTTTTCGAATTTTTTTTTGTACTTTGCTCCAAGACGACAAAAATAAAATTTGGTATTATCGAAAAGAAAAAAAAGCATATAAAAATTGCGTGGAAGAACACCAAAATATATACATTTATATAAATAGAAATATGGATTTTGTGAAGAAAGTACATACATAGATGAATTAAATATCACAGGGAATATTGCTGAAAACTGTGAGAATTTTCTGGCAAAATTTTTATTGAATTGGCTGGTAAAGCAGATGCAGTAAAAGTGGCTATATTTTTAAATGCGATAGGTCCAGAAGCTGTAGAACTATTTGACTCTTTTAACCGCAGTGAGGCAGTTAAAGGAATATATAAGGATGTTACAAAAGCATTTGAAGAATTTTGTAAACCCAAGTGCAACGAGTTATATGAATGAGAGTTTCGAGTTCCATAACCGATGTCAGGCACAGGGTAAACCTTTTTATGACTTCCTAATGGACATTAAGAAAATAATGCGGCGATGAAGCGTTGATAACGATAATAGAATTTTACTGGGAACGAATGACAAGGCGCTGCAGAAGAGGCTGTTGGATACACCAAATTTAACAATGGAAATAGCAATTGATATGGCGAGATCAGCTGAAATTAGTAACAAGCAAATGAATACTATGCGAGGTGGAGAAGCAGAAATTAATTTTTTTATTATTAATCTACAAAAGGGATGTATAAATATTAAATTTTTCCTTTGTTGCTCGAAATATGCTAACAATGTCTACCTAATATTTCTCTGATTATAAAAATTTACGAAATTTAGCCTGTACAAATATTAACAAATATTAATAATAAACACTTCGTAGTAATTAAAAACCAATTAATAAACATATACAAAAAAAGCAAGGGCCTGTGCTAATTATATGTTTAAAAACGAACATTAATCAAAAATATACTTAAGTTTAAAAATCAAACCAAAAAAGTTTGTCTTAAGTAGAACAAAAAAAAAAACAGGAGATTGGGCATTGTAGGATATAATTCGCTGGCAGCACTGTAATGTTTAATAATAATAACAAATGAAAACAAAAAAAAAAAAATAAAAAATTCCCCAGCTAGCATCCAGTAGATATAGGTCGCGTATACTATTTGTATTTGTAATTGTGTATAAATAGAGTATGTAATGACGTTCAACGAAGCTACCTAACAAGTAGTGAAAAAGCATTTGCACATGAATGCTGACGAGGTTTAGTGGCTTTTACCGAAAAACAACGTTTGTTTCTATTCAGCCAGTGCTGTTGAAAAATCTACAAAAGGGATGTATAAATATTACATTTTTGCTTTGTTGCTCGAAATATGTTAACAATGTCTACCTAATATTTCTCTGATTATAAAAATTTACGAACTTTAGCCTGTACAAATATTAACAAATAAAAATTAATTTAGTTAATAAGAAATCTCCAAAATGTAAAGTTAATTTTATGAACAATAAAAATTGTGCAAAGCACAATGTGCAACAGAGTCGGCAAAATTATAGCAAAAATAATAATTGCAATTTTTGTGATAAAAAGCACATAAAGGGAAAATGCCCAGCATATGGTAAAATATGTACATAATTACTGTAAAGGGAGAAATCATTTTTCCTCTGTATGTAAAAAGAAATCTATAGGTGAGGTAAAAGTGCAGTCTAATGATAAGAGTAACGCAAGTCGTTTAAGTTTGTATATAGATTCCATTAGAAAAGGAAATGATGGGCAAAAGTGGTATGAATTTCTTCAAATTTAATACCAACTCTGCCAGGTCCTTAAACGGCCGTGATCCAGCGGCATCTTGATATGAATAAACTTCTGTCCAAAACATATTTAAGTTAATTGTTAATTGTATATCAAATAAATCATTTCACCTTATAAATGGCATTTTTTTCCACTGTGACTCAAATATATCTCTTGGAACATTTTCATTTGACGCTGGTTGTAGTATTTTTATGATTGAACTAAATTTTGGTTGTCCTAATGGGTTGCAACACATGTTTGGAGAAAATTGCTTATATGTTTTGAAAATGTTGAGATTTGATGGCAAATGTATTAGCATTTGTTTCAATAAAGTTTTTAGCTATAAAAACAAGTCCGCTTTATTTTTAATAACAAAGATTTTTTTACCACACTAAAAACACTTATGTACTCAAAAGAACAATTAGAATGTGTTTATATTAAAATAATCGTCCAAAAAATAAACCAAATTATATATAAACAAAAAAAAATCACCAAAACATCTCATACAATCTCCAAAGCAAATAAATTATCCTCAATGAATTCCTCAATACCCAAACCAAATTTTTCAACCCCATTTTGAAAAAAAAAATCCCCGATTTGGTGATAAATCCCCTAATCTGAGAACACTGTGTGTTTCATTTAAATTTTTTTGGCTCTCTGGTTTAAGAGAACCATAAATTGTATATTTGTTGTGAGAGTTAACGTTGCATTTGTTAACAGCAACGGAAATACAAAATAAACATTTCTGCTGACTTCATGTCTATTAAATTTAAGCGTGTTGTGGGAACATCCGCAAGTTGCAAAACAACCGATCCAGTTACCCGAAATTCCAGGAAATAAATCAGGTGATGTTTGGTGATGGAAAAATAATAATTTTAATATAATGAACATTATTGTTAATTTTAAGTTAGTTCTATTTTGGCATTCAAGTAATAAAGGAGCATAGCTCCCAAAAAAATATTTTTTTAAATAAAAAAACTCATAGAGTTTTAATTGGCGCCCGAGCAGGGACCCGAAGGATAACGCGAACGTTAAAGGCACATATGAATGCCTGAAGTAGCCGCACGTATAAGTAGTGTGTCAAATTATCCTTTTCGGTCGCCCAAGTGTCCTCGCGGTCGGAACTCCCGCTGTAGTTGTTAAGAACGAGGCCCCCAAGTATCCTGTGTGGAAAAAGGGACGGTGTTGCACACCAGCCGCTTCACTGGACACCATAGCGATATAAGTTTAATAATAAGTGAAAATTTAAAAATCCTAAAATTAAAATATTCACAAGACAAACTAATAAAAAGAAGGAGAATAAAGTTAAATAATGGAATATATAAGCTTCCAAATGTGAAATATAATAGAAGTAAACTAAAAGAACAGCCAAAGTTTCTAATACCTTTTAAAATAAAAAGTCATAGACTTAAAAGTGGAATCTTGCCCTCAAGCAGAAGGTGCAGGTATTAATTAATTTAAATAGTGACCATAAGAAACAATTATAAAAACTTGTATAAAATAGGACATAAAAAAATTTATTGGTAAAACCTGCTTAAATAAATAATAATAAATAAAATAATTATACACACAATAAAAACCAGGACATTTGTGCAAACACTATAAATAAAAAATAATAATAATAATAAATAGTTTATCCTTTTGTGTACGGTAATAAATAGCTCACCTAAAGACGAAACAATTTTTTCCTTTTGTGTAAGAACTAAATGTTATAAGTAAAATCTTTGGTAAAGCGATAACAAAAACAAAAAAAAAAAAAAAAAAACCTTTCGAATGAACTAAAAATTAAATAAATTCTTTGTGCAAAAACTGAAAAACAATCTTTTGGAGCAAAAAAAGATAAGAAAAATATTGCTTCACATAAAAAGAGCTGCTGAAACCTTTCTGATTCTACAAGGATTAATCTCCACTACTTACATCATCTTTCAACAAACGGATGTCAGCCACCAACATGAGGAACATCATAGTAATGTAAGAAATTAGTCATTTAAGTTATATATACATACATATATATATTTCCTTCATTATTAAAAATATATTATTAAAAATAGATATATATATATATTATTATTAAAAACTTAAAAAAAAGGGAAGTTATCAAAGCTTTTCAAATCCTGTAATAAAGTAACAATTTCAATATTTTAAATTTCCTTTCGTCAATAATTAAATTTTTTACCTTGTTTGTTGCTTAAAGTCCACTAACCCATCATAAAAAAAAAAAAAAAAAAAAAAAAAACACAAAGATTAGAAATAAATGTGCTTCTCATAAAAAAGGAAAAAGTTACAATAAAATATAGTGCTGTAAGAAATCTCGTAAAATTATTTTATTTGCAAAATAATTTAATAATTTGACAATTCATTAACGTTAGCAAATTTTTGCGGTCTGACTGGACAGGACACAAATAACTGTAGGCATATTCTTATAGGGAAGTTCGTGCCAGTATAAATTAATTTAATTTTTAATCGCATAAAAAGAAAAAATGTCGAACCCTAATAACTTGATTAGACCATCGGTGCTACCAGCTGCGCCTCCGCAGGAAAACCAAGTCGCATTCAATATGAGAGATTTGGACAACCAAATTAGAAGAATGGTTACAGAAGCGATTCAGGGTATTAATGGGAATCAGCAAATTGAACAAGATCAGGCAATTGATCCTCGACATGCAGGACAGTTGAATGATTTGGATAGGATTCCAGATGTAGTTAGGGGCTTAAGAGAGTTCGCTGGTCAACCAGGCGAGTATAGTTCGTGGAGAAAATCTGTCGAACGAATTTTAGACATTTATAAGCATTTAAGAGGGACACCCAAATACTTTGGAATTCTTAGTGTAGTACGAAACAAAATTGTCGGCAACGCAGATGCAATACTTGAATCATACAATACGCCCTTGAACTGGGAAAGCATAGCCCGCTGTCTGACTTTGCACTATGCTGATAAGAGAGATGTTAGCACTCTCGAATACCAGTTAACTTCACTCGTTCAAGTCTATAATCACTTGTCCCTAATATTAAACAAAATTAGCTCTATGGACATAGGACAGGAGTAATTGAATCTCTTGACCCAGACATATAGGGATAAAGCACTTGATACCTTCATAAGACGGTTGAAAGGAGATCTGCCTAGACTTTTGGCCATGAAAGAGCCAACAGACCTGCCAAAAGCATTGCACTTATGCCTAAAACTGGAAAACCAAAGTTTTAGAACCAGTTATGCGCATAATAAGAAATTCATGCCTACTCCTTCACGGAACCAAGCTATATTTATTCCTGAGTTAGCGCATATACCCCCACCACTGCGACCAAGAAAACCAACTGCAAACTTTCAAGGACGGCAATCCCCACAGAGAATGACATATTATCAAAATCAGGGTGCCATCCCCAGGCCCAATCAATATAACCAATACGACCATCATAACTATGCTCCACCAAGGCCTTTCATACCTAAGCCACAGCCAAGGCCCGAACCTATGGATGTTGACCAAAGCTTTCGTTCAAGGAGAGTAAATTACATGAATCGACCGAGACAAAATGACCTTTTTGGGAAAAGACCTCCACAGGCACCATTCAATGCCCCTGCAAATAAGGTACAAAGGAATTTCCATTTAGACACTTTTAATCACGTACCAGATGGAGCATGGTATCAGGAACATCCTCCGGAAGAAAATGGACCTTATACAAACCCCGAAAATGGAAATTTGGACCATTTACAACAAACTCCAGAAAAGACAGTTGCTTTCGTTAACCAAGAAGAGCAACCAGTCGATATTAGCGATTTACATTTTTTAGGTTAACGGATTCATCGTTACCATATGTACGATGTAAGACGGAAACTGGAAAAATTCTCAATATTCTAATAGAGACAGGGTCTACAAAAAATTATATACAACCATCTCTTTCGAAAACCGTTATACTGAATCAAGAAAATTTCTTTACAAGATCAGTAGCCGGTGACATTGAAATTAGCAGTCACACGTTTATTAATCTTTTCAACATTGGGAACAAAGAATTCAAGTTTTACATCCTTCCTAACTTAATATATTTTCATGGGATTTTAGGTAACGAAAGTTTGAAACAATTAGGAGCAGTTATTCACACCAGGGATAGTTACATGTTGCTTGAAAATGGAACGAAAATCAAAATTCATCAAAGGAAGTCAGAATCAATTAATATGATTAAAATAAGGAACGAGCACATGACGGATAGGCAGAATAAAATTGTTAGCGAGTTGACAAGGAAAATACCGAATTTATTTGTCGAACCGAATATGAAACTGACTTATACCACAAAGGTTATAGGGGAAATTCGAACAAAGAGTGATACGCCAGTATATACGCGATATTATCCCTACCCCATGGCTTTAAAAGCTGAGGTGGAAAAACAAGTCCAAACAATGCTTAATGGTGGCATCATAAGGCCATCACGTTCTCCTTACAACTCTCCGGTATGGATTGTTCCAAAAAAACCGGATTCAGCCGGAAATAAACAATATAGAGTTGTAACGGACTATAGAAAACTCAACGCGGTCACCATAGCAGACAGATATCCAATTCCGGATATCAATGACGTTCTTGCGCAACTGGGGAATAATTATTTTTTTTCAGTACTCGATTTAAAGAGCGGATTTCATCAGATCCCGCTAAAAGAATCTGATATAGAAAAAACAGCTTTTTCCATTAACAATGGAAAATATGAGTACACAAGATTACCTTTTGGCTTGAAAAATGCCCCTTCTATTTTTCAAAGAGCGCTTGATGACATATTACGCGAATGTATCGGAGTGTGCTGTTTCGTTTATATCGATGATATAATTGTTTTCAGTCGAAATGAGGACGATCACATCCGTGATTTAGAAAGTTTTCAAAATTCTTGAAAGTGCAAACATGAAAGTCCAGTTGGACAAATGTCATTTTTGTAAAAAATCAGTTGAGTTTCTAGATTTTATTATTTCTTCTGAAGGAATTGCAGCAAATCCAAAAACAACAGAAGCTATTGCTAAAATTCCGCCACCCAAAACGCTAAGAGAGTTAAGATCATTTCTAGGCCTGTCAGGCTATTATCGTCGTTTCGTGCAGGATTACGCGAAACTCGCAAAACTCCTGACGTCCCTTTTAAGAGGGGAGGAAGGACGTGCGTCCAAGAAACAATCCTCAAAAATTAAAATTAATTTAAATTCAGAAGCTATTTCGGCTTTCAATAAAATAAAAACAACTCTCGTTTCCAAAGATGTCATGTTGGCATATCCTGATTTTAATAAAGAGTTCGCATTAACTACTGACGCATCGAATTTTGCCTTGGGTGCAGTACTTTCCCAGGACGACAAACCGATTATTTTCATATCTAGAACTCTGAGCAAGACCGAAGAAAATTATGCCGCTAACGAGAAAGAAATGTTAGCGATTATATGGGCATTGAATAGCTTAAGAAATTATCTATATGGTACTACTAAAGTGAATATTTATACTGACCATCAACCTCTTACTTATGCGTTAAGCAACAAGAATAACAACAGTAAGATGAAAAGATGGAAGGCAATTTTAGAAGAATATAACTATCAACTGCATTATAAACCAGGAAAAGCAAACGTCGTAGCCGATGCCTTGTCAAGAATTCCACCCGAAATACGCTTACTTCAAGTGAACACAGCGATGAAAGTTCTTCCCATAATTTAATTTATTCTGTAGAAGTACCTATTAATGTGTTCAAAAATCAAATTTTTCTTAATCAGGGTCAAAGTCAGTCATATCAATTTAAAATAGTTTTTCCCACATACCATAGACAACTATATGTCGAACAATTTTATGACTTAGAAAATCTATTGAGAATTTTAAAACGCTACTTGAATCCATCTGTCGTTAACTGCATTAAAACGGATGAGCGCATTAAGGGAAAAATCCAAGAGATATATCCTTTCCACTTTAGCGGGTACAAGGTAAGATTTACACAACTACAAGTCGAAGACGTCATTAGTGAACAAGAGCAGGAAAATTTAATTTTGCGTATACACAATCGAGCACACCGAAATGCCCGTGAAAATAAAATTCAAATTATCGAGAAATATTATTTTCCGTCCATGAACAATAAAATTAGTAGTATAATAAAGAATTGTTTGGTCTGTAAAGAGAATAAATATGATCGCCATCCTGCCAAACCAGAGATTCAGCCAACCCCCATTCCACAATTTCCTGGACAAATTGTCCACCTCGATATCTTTATAACAGATAAGCATTTGGTTTTGACAGCCATAGATAAATTTTCCAAGTTTGCGGTAGCAAAAGTAATTACATCCAGAGCCGCAGAAGATATTAGACAACCTTTGAGGGACATACTATTTTTCCTTATTCCTGAAACTATAATTTTTGATAACGAAAAATCTTTTAACTCAATTTCCATTAACCATATGATAGAAAATGAATTAGGCATTAACATTTACCGCACACCACCGTACACACGTTGCTCGAACGGACAAGTGGAACGTTTCCACTCGACACTTCAAGAGATCATGCGATGTCTCAAGACTGAGAGAGCTCACAGTACCTTTGAGGGATTATTAGAGAGGTCAGTTAAGAAATATAATTTGTCAGTTCACTCCACGACTAATAAGAAACCTGTCGAAGTTTTATTTGGCAGAAATGTCAGTAGCGACCCAGAGCAACTCGAAAATGCTCGCAATGAAATTATGCGTAGAATACAGGAAAAACAAATATCAGATCTGTTACCATAACAAAAAGAAAGAACCACTGAAAACATACTCAGATGGAGATGTTATATATGTCAGAATTAATAAACGCCACGGTAATAAACTTACTGCAAGATACAAAAAGGAAGTAGTAGCTAGTAACGGAAATTCTACAGTCAAAACAAGATCTGGAAGGACTGTTCATAAAAATCTTATAAAAACATAAAATTTCAATACTTTTTCTTTTTTCAGATCAATTTTAACACTTTGTAGAGCGGAATTTCAGATAGTCGATTACACGTCCGCTCATGTAGTAATCATTAATGACGGAAAAAGTAAAGTACAAGACGGAACGTTTAGAATTATCCACCCAATTGACATGAGGCAATATGACGCTTTCGTAGAAGACACCCGAAAATTTGTTGAACGGAATATCCTTAAAACCAATCCTTTTTATCCCATCTTGATTGATGAAATAACGCAAGCTTTGGACTTAATCCAAAATATTGTTCCACACAAAAATGATAATAATGAAAATTATAGTAATAGTAATAACATTAAAAATAATAATACTGAAAATAATAATGCTAAAAATAAAAATGAAAAGATTAGTTATTTAAGACATAAAAGATCATTTAATATAAATGGCACTGCATGGAAGTACATCGCTGGCACTCCAGACCACGATGACTTTGAAATATTAAAATTTAACATAAATGAATTAAATGAAAACAATAATAAACAAGTTATTATTAATGAAATGATAAATGGCAGATTAAATAATGTAACAAAAATAATTAATGAGATAACAAATGCCATAGGCAAGAATGATTATTTGAATAACAACATAGCTTTAATTTTGCAAAGTCGAATAAGACTCATAAAGGAGCAATTAATAAATGTACACTATGCCATTCAATGGGCTAAAAGTGGAGTAATAAACTCCATAATTTTAGATAAGTTGGAAATTAAATTAGCATTAGAAAAACTAAATAAAGAAAAGATGCCATTTGCATCAAATGAAGAGGCGATGGAAAACGCCAAAGTAAATGTAATGTATAAAAATTCAATTATATTATATGTTATAAAAATGCCATTGACAAATAAAGAAATATATGAAAATTTATTATTATATCCTGTTAAGAAAAATGGAAAAATTATAAAATTGTCTTTTAATAAAATTGTAAAGAATTCAAGAGAAATTTATGGATTAAAAAATAATTGTCTAAAATATAATTTTGTCAATATTTGTAAGAACGATCAATTAATAAATTTAAGCAATAATATATGTATAACGAACATCATAAGCAGTTTATCATCATATTGCACTTATACCAACAGCCAACATATCCCATCAGTTGAAAATATACTTCCTGGAGTGATCCTGCTAAACGATTACAACGGTACAATATTCATCGATGAAGTTAAACATAATTTGTCCGGCACTTTCTTGATCAAATTCACAAACACTACAATAAAGGCAGAAGAGAAAATATATCGTAACCTGGAGGCACCACGAATAGAAACTTTTCCTGCTGTATTGCAACCTACACCATCAGAGAAAAATTTAGAAAATATCCTGACTCTCGAAAGCCTGAATGAATTACACCTCAACAATACTCGCAGCATTGCAACAATAAGAGTGGGAACTATTATGAATGGAGATTCAACTATGGTTTATTTACTAATTCTTTTTGTTATTGCCTCCTTGATTCTTCATCTATACAAAATGTCGCAAAGGGTAAATGTGGTCCATTTAAAGACAGAAACTACATGTTCAACACATGACCCAGGAATTATCCTAACAAATATCCAACCTACAACCGATATGACGTCATCAAATTCCCGAATAAATAGCATCCCGTATTTCTAATAAAACAATTGGGTGCAATTGTTCTTAAGAGGGGAGGAGTTAACGTTGCATTTGTTAACAGCAACGGAAATACAAAATAAACATTTCTGCTGACTTCATGTCTATTAAATTTAAGCGTGTTGTGGGAACATCCGCAAGTTGCAAAACAACCGATCCAGTTACCCGAAATTCCAGGAAATAAATCAGGTGATGTTTGGTGATGGAAAAATAATAATTTTAATATAATGAACATTATTGTTAATTTTAAGTTAGTTCTATTTTGGCATTCAAGTAATAAAGGAGCATAGCTCCCAAAAAAATATTTTTTTAAATAAAAAAACTCATAGAGTTTTAATTTGTGAACGCAGCTTTAGTATTGTGTTCACATATCCGTGAAGAAAACAAGATCCCATTAAATTGTCAATATTTTTTTGTTTTGTGTACGTGTGCTCACGCCAGCTTTATGAGTGTATGTGTAACAAGATTTTTAATGCCCTGTCGGAAACAAAACTAGTATTTCATTTTTATTTTATTTTCTCAATTCTATATTCAGTAGTTTTCTAGTAATATTAATTAAATTAAATTAATTAAATTAAATTTAACAGCTAATGTTTGTCATATCTTGGAAAACTTTATAAAAACAACAAAATATGAGACTGCGGCGAATTAAGATATATTGTGAGTTTGCAAGCCAAATTCATGACAGGTATTCTTGACAGCACAGGTTATTATTTTCGCCTTTATTAGTCCTTTGGATATGTGCGACAGTACTTTTGTCCACCGCAAATTCATTACTAGGTATGTATATACACGACTACAACAATTCAACAACAAAACAAACAACAGGCACTTTTTATGTACACGGCGAATTCATATCCTACAATGTCAAAATTCTCCATGCATAAAAAATTAAATAAAAATGGCGTCAGAAAATATCTACCAAATGTATGACAAGTATGCGAGTCTAATAGCCCTTTAAAGGATAAATTCGTCCGAATTCGTCACTGCATCCAACATATAATAAATTCGCATTGATTTGATCAAGGGCTATTAGACACGCATACTTGTCTGCAGACATGTATGCGTGTCTAATAGCCGTTTTACCCATACTGTAAAATTTGGTGCAAGGCGAATTCATTACCAGGTGGATGCATTGGCGAATTCGGCAGAATTTATCCATTTCCCACACTATCAAATTTGGTACATATTTTCTGTTATTTTGTGATGCCATGATGACATTATATGTAAGTATATACAAATTTAAGAAAATTTAATATATTTTTTAAAACTTGCCAGCTTATAAACTTTTTTCTGAAAGCCTCTTGAAATATAAAATAAATCGTGTAATATTGGAAATTTTATTACCTTTCGAATGAGCCTAGTGCCATGGCGGGACCCCTCCTAGTTTTGGAGATAATAGCGGATTACTAAATTTACTGCTTTTAGGCAAATATAGGAAAATTTAAATTTTTTTTTAAAACTTGCCAGCTTATAAACTTTTTTCTGAAAGTCTCCTGAAATATAAAATTGATCCTGGAATATTGGAAATTTTATTACCATTCAGTGCCTAGTGCCATGGCGGGACCCCTCCTAGTTTTGGAGATAATAGCGCATTACTAAATTTAGTGTTTTTAGGCAAATATAAAACATTTAAAAATTTTTTTAAAACTTGCCAGCTTATAAACTTTTTTCTGAAAGTCTCCTGAAATATAAAATTGATCCTGGAATATTGGAAATTTTATTACCTTTCAAATGAGCCTAGTGGTGATGTTACGAATATCAATTTTTAGTATTCGCGAATACGAATACGAATATTTAAAACAGTATTCGCCGAATACGAATATTTCTTTTGAGGTTTATATTTCAAATTTAATTGGAAAAAATCCCTGCCTTTGCGTTAGTAACTATAAATGAAAAGAAAAATTTAGTGATTTAACATTATTATTGCATTAAGATGCCGAATTTGAAAACCTCTACAGAACATTTTTTAATTATTTTACTTACATACTTTCAGATTTCGTTTTTCTTACTCTGTTTGGGTTTTTAATTAATAATTCAGTGCTGTTTAGCGAACATATTTTTGCAGAAGGCGCATCCACCTGTGTCAGTGGAATTTCATATATAAAAAGTTTTAGTTTGATTCCTGTAGCTTCCCACCCTTATACATTTACATATAAACAGAATCAAAACATCTCACCGAGTTTCTTTAAATATCATGCATTTAAGTTATACGAGTATATTCCAATTAATTGCCGATAGATGATGTACTTTGTTGAATTCACTGCTGCGAAAGCATTTTTAATTTTATTAATACATTTGGTACAACTTAACTTATAATTTATATACATACATATATTTTTGTTTGTTTTTTAAGAAGATTATTACTTTGCGTGAAATACAATGTGTTTTTTTTAATAAAAATTAATATATTTTTTTATATTTTATGTACTTTTTTTTAACTTTTGTATGGTTTTTTTTTTTGAAAAATGTATGGGAAAATTATTCGAAAAATATTCGCTTGAATTTGGCGAATACGAATACGAATATCTTAAAACAGGCGAATAGTCGAATACGAATACGAGTATTCGCAACATCACTAGAGCTTAGTGCCATGGCGGGACCCTTCCTAGTTTTGGAGATAATAGCGCATTACTAAATTTAGTGCCTTTAGGCAAATATAAAAAATTTTAAATTTTTTTTTAAAACTTGCCAGCTTATAAACTTTTTTCTGAAAGTCTCCTGAAATATAAAATTGATCCTGGAATATTGGAAATTTTATTACCTTTCGAATGAGCCTAGTGCCATGTCGGGACCCCTCCTAGTTTTGCAGTTATTAATAAATATGTGCTATTGGAGCTAAAAATATAGCTCCGTATACAATAAAAATATATACATAAGTATATACATACATACAGCGCACATGTTCTACGAAATTTTTGTAAACATTACAAATTGTGTTATACATAAGTACACAAAACAAAAAAAATCGTGCCAAAAACTTGCCAAGTACTGCATTACCCAATCTTGGTTTCTTCTTACAGCCATACCTAAACAAGAGCGGCAAGCGTTTTTTATCTGTCAAAAGTTCTCATGCCCATACAATTTGTATGGAGCATCCCGAAATAACGCGGCGGTAACGCGGCGGCAACATTTTACAATTGGAAAATCCGATTTTGACAGCGCGTTTAATAGTGAAGTTAGCTGCAAAAGACAAGCACTCATGATACAATGACTATAAGGTAGTCTTACAAGCCCAGCTGACAATTCTTGTAAATTACTTCTTTTTTATTTCAAGTGTTAAATTTTGATTTGTATTTATTTTTTCGTATTTGAATGAATAATTTTTATTTATATTTTTGTCACAGGTTGAAACATACACACATACACATTTATACTTTTGACTTCTGAGGAATTTTTTTGTTGTGTTTGTTGTAGAGAAGCATGTATTATTCGGTTATGAGTATACGATTATAATCAGGGTTGTTATATATTTTGTAATAACCCTGTTTTTATGACAAAGCGTTGACGCTCTTGTTTAGGTATGGTATTTCAGCGTTAACGCCAGGCGGTAGAAAACGTTCCGCTTTCCGCTCTTGTTTAGGTATGGATGTTACGCGTTGTGTTCACTTTAATTGCTGGAAGTGCAGTTTTAAAATGGTAATAGAGTTACCGAAATTGCTAGTGCTGTTATTTACGCAGTGCTTTTTAAACTTTTTAATAGAATTGTCAGTATTTTGCGAAAGAGAAACAGCTGGTGTGTTTGTTTATTGTTTTAATTAGTTATATATTTTTGAGTGGACTTGTCAAAAATTTTAACATTCCAGTGATAATTTACAAAATTTAGTTTATTATTCAAAAACTTTTTACATTAAAAACTAAACACTTTTTAATGTTTGCCCGCTTCGCTGTCCTTTGTTTTATCGGTTTTAATGATTTTTGTTAATTTTGGATGATTTTCTTCATTGGCCTGAGGGAACACGAAACACAACCAATCACAGTAAATACAAAGGTTTATTTATATGTACTTATGTATACTCCTTAAAGTATGACTTATTTCTGTTGAATTTTTGTTGTTGTTGGTTTTTTTTCAGGGTTATGGACATGGAGCTGATCCACAGTTAATTAATTTCGATTTATTATTCTTCAATAATATCCTTTTTTCAATAATTACCACTCAACAATATTGTTTGTTTTTCACTTTTTTTTCAACATGTATGAAAGTATGAATTTGATTTCAAGAAAATTGGATTTGCTGGGCTAATTTTTTTTCTACGTCCATTTAAGCAATCACTATTTTTCTGACATTATCTTCTACGAGTTTCTTCACTTTGCATTTCTTGCTTACTTTTTAACTATTTTAGCTGCTCTATTAATTTTTAAAATATGCCTCAGACATCGTTAGTTTATCAAATAAAAGCCAGATTACTTTGTCATTAGTCACATGTATAAACTAAGCTTTTAATTGATGAAATCATTATTGTGTTATTGAGTTATCTTTACATTTTAATTATTATCGTCTTATTGTCGTTATTACTTAAGTTTGTTTATGATCATTCATTAAAATGTCGTTTCAATTTTAGCAGTTTTCATTTAAGTTCAAACTTTAGGTTTTAAATTTCATTATTACTTTGATAGTTTATGTTCTTAATTATTTTGTTTGATTCTTTTTTTTTGTAAGGCATTTCTTAAGTCAGTGAATGTTAAATTTTTAGTAAAAAAAGTGTTTTTTTTTTCAGTTCAACTCTCGTAGTGTACAGACGCGTTTTTATAATCGTCGCAACTGAATATTAAAAATTATTGAAAGTACATATGAAAAGTAATATTATCAGACTCAAGTTCAGTTTAATTGAATTAATGAAAATTCAAAATTACTAAGAGTTTTTTTATGTTGCAAAATATTATTAATTATATCCAATCAGTTTTTAGCAGAACGTATCACTACTGATTTCAAGGCCGCTACACCTCTCATCAGCGTTCAATTGTCCATCTTTATAATTTTCGTGAAGTGGATACTAATTGAGAAGAATATCAACTATTTAACCAGTTTTCAACAGAAATAGAATACGAGAATTAATTTTTAATTAATTTTTTATTCTACATTGAAACAGAGCTGGTTAGTACGAAATTCCCTCATCACTGTTTGGAAATTACTAATGATCAACACAAACTCATAGTCCGTTATCATCAAAGTATTCTACTTTGTAATTTAACGTTTTGTTGTTGTTTTTACTCTTTATTAGGGAAATTCACATATTACTGTGACCCTTGTTATTAGAGTATTTATAGCTCGTGCCCAAGCGAAATTAATATTTTTATATTATTATTATTACGAATAAATGTAATTATTATTCGAACTTATATTGATGTACATATGAAAAGTAATATTATCAGGCTCAAGTTCAGTTTTATTGAATTAATAAAAATTCAAAATTACTAAGAGTTTTTTTATGTTGAAAAATATTATTATTTATATCCAATCAGTTTTTAGCAGAACGTATCAGTACTGATTTCAAGGCCGCTACACCATTTTCATATGTACATTAATATTAGTTCGAATAATAATTACGTTTATTCGTAATAATAATAATATAAAAATATTAAATTATTGAAAGTTAAAATCAGAAAAAAAAACAAAAACAAAACATTGATTAAACAGTTATTATACTGGTTTTATTTTATTTTTTGCTTGCGTGTAATATACATATTTGCATACACCAACTCATATAGTGAACACAAAAAAAAAGAGAACTCTAAATGAGTTCATCTTCTGACAACAACAACAATAAAACTACAAGCAGTAGGAATGTGTATTTAACCTTGGTTGGTGATGAGGACAACAAACAAAATAATTTAAACACAAATTTAAATCTTAGACAAAACACAAATACTCGTGCGCTATCATGCTCTCCGTACATGTTAAATAGTGATCAAGAAGCAACAACAATTGCCCCCAATTAGCAAACTTGTCAGCTTAGCTGTACATACAAGCAAACAAACAATAAATAACAAGGTGACCAACGTGTTCAAAATTATACATGCAGTGAGTGAAAATAGTGATAATAAAATCCAAACAGCGGGGGGGGGGGGGGGGGGGGGGGGGCTATTATGTATTTCGAATCGGAAATTTTACGAATTCGTAGAAATTGGATTACATAGAACGATTTTCGAAAATTTATTTCCAAACGTTCGTAAATTATGGAAATTTTTTTAATCCCTTTCGGAAAGCAAGAAAATTCCATTCGAAAGTGCACCTATGTAGTAGGAAAGCAAATATCAAAAGTGTTATTAACGTACATATTTTGTCGAATGTCATTTTGATTGAGGAAATCTTATAGTTATTGTTTTTAAGTACTTAAAAAAATTAAAAGTACACATGGTGCTTTTAACTGCCTATTTCACAATGTTGAAAGAATTTTTTAATATTTTTTTATTCGTATAATTTCATGTGAAGCGAAAACAAATTTAAAAATTTTTTTATTAAATGTATTTGTACGAATGGAAAAAAAACTATAATCTTTCGACATCGTGAAATCGGCAGTAAGTCATTATTATTGGAGCACGTAAAGTAATGTGAGGCAATTTTTTTTTTATGAATCTAAAAGAAATATTTACGCTACGTTCACATTTATTAAATATTTGCCCAAAAGAACGTAACTACTAGTCTTGCTTACGGATAGCGCAATTTAACTTGGTTATTACGAGGGCGGTTCGGAAACTTCTTAGCCTATCAATGAAAGAGAATAGTTAGTTTTTCAAAAATATTTTTATTTTTCAATATAATCTCCTGAAACTTCAATACACTTAGTCCAACGCTTTTCTAGCAATTCTATCCCTTGATTAAAATAGTTTTCCTCAAGGTCTTCAAAATAGTGGTTTACAACTGTAATTGCATCTTCATTTGAGGTAAAACGCTTGCCAGCAAGGAATTGTTTTAGATTTGGGTACAGGTAAAAGTCACTGGGAGCTAAATCAGGAGAATAAGGTGGGTGGTCAAGCAACTCGTACTTTAATTCGTTGATTTTAGCCATTGTTAAAACACTCTTGTGCGCTGGTGCGTTGTCTTGATGAAAAATAATTTTTGTGTGTTGTAAGCCAGGACGTTTTTCCCGAATTTTTACATTTAATTGATCCAAAAGGTTGCAATAGTACTCTGAATTTATTGTTTTACCCTTTTGCAGATAGTCAATCAATAAAATACCTTTGAAGTCCCAAAAAACCGTTGCCATAACCTTACCAGCTGATTGAATTGTTTTTGCCTTCTTTGGGGCACTTCCTCCAGCTTCAGTCCATTGTTTGGATTGTTCTTTTTTCTATTGTAAAAAAATCGCGGATGCGTCTTTTGTGAACACCTGTTTCTATATGAAGGAGTTGCCAGATCGAAACAAAATTTAACATGTGTTCATAGCAGAGATGGAAGTTTCCAAAGCACTTAACTTTTTTCTGTTTATACCGCGCTTTTTGTGCTAGGCTAAGAAGTTTCCGAACCGCCCTCGTATAATGCAAAATAAAATTAATTATTTCACAAAAAAGTATAAAAAGTGCGAGCCCTTAATTAAAAATATATTGGTTAAATCCTCCCTTAAAATTATTAAAACAACTCTGCAGGCCTTTCGAACGTACTACATAATACGATTTTCCTTTCGATTCGGAAATTCCTTTCGAAAGCATTTTCGATTCAAATCGAAGTACATAATAACCCCCGTGGAATCCTAATAAAAACGCGAATAAAACACTACCTGTTAAATGATCTTCGTGAAGAATATCTTCAAGCAACAACTATCTGTATTGAAAATTTTTATGAAAAGCTTGTGATATCATCTATGTATTCTCCTCCCAGGTTTTCAATTTCAGAGAGTCAATATACCGCATTTTATACAACACTGGAGTCCCGTTTTCTAGCAGCTGGCGACTACAATGCCAAACACTCATTTTGGGGTGCACGTTTAATCAGTCCTAAGGGTCGTGTTTTGTTTGACACAATTTCTAAAATGGGTTTGAGGTAGTTTCAAGTGGTCAGCCAAAATATTGGCCAACGTATCGACAAAAAATTCCTGATATTATCGACTTTGAAATTGTGAAAGGTGTGCCCTGCGAAATGATTGAAGTTGAAGCATCTTTGGATTTATCTGCAGATGACTCGCCTACAATTGTCACTATATACTAGAGTTGTCAATTATTCGCATTTCAACTTTGTTCGAAAAATCCAAATAATTGATTTTGTTCGTTCGATCAAACGATTAAAGCTGAAAAATTTTTCGATTAATCGATGAGAACACCAAATACAAAATGATTTAAAAAATTTATTGACAAAAAATAAACATTTCATACAAGAAACGTAAAAATAAAATAGTTGAAATTTTTATTAACAAAAAAATACATAAAACTATTAATTCAAATAAACATGCTTCATTCAGTCAAAATATAACAAATGTTTTTTTTTTTTTTTTTTTTTTTGTGAAATCAGACAATTTTGTTTGTTGTTAAGAAATAATCTTTTACAAATAAAAGTTGACTAAATTTTTTAGCTTTCAAACGATTTTTGGTTTTTGAAATAAATCTTTCGCTAATTGTTATTTAATTTTTCTGTTCTTTTTTTACATTTTTACAAATATACCATATCGTCTATTATATCGCTGAAGTCTTTTTATATTTTGAATTTTTAATACTTTTAATATAATTATTTAATTCGTATAAAAAATTATTAATTTCATTACTAGTAACATCTTCTTTATCATTACTTTCAGCTGAATTATTGTGGTTACTTTCAACATAAAATAATCTGGAGTATAATTTATTTTTTAGTTTCACATTTTTAAGAATATTTTAAAAAACTTTCATTGCTCGGAAAATTTCCAGAATTTAAAAAATATTATTAACGTATTTAAAAATTTTATACGTCCCTCATTTATTCTTATTTTAATACGTTTTCGTAAATCTGTTGCAAAAGAATTATCAATTTTTTTGTTGTTGATCCAACAATTTTGTATACTTTAGGACACTTGTTACATGTGACTTTGTTTTTTTTTCATTTTTGTGCTTAGTAAAATACTTCCAAAACAAGCTAAATTTTTTGGCTTTAGTGTATTTCTAATTTATTCACCTGAGAGTGAAAAAACCCCATTCTTGAAAATTTTTTAACGTTTCATTCAAAACATAGCACGACTACTATGTAGGTAATGCACAGTTCGACAACAACTCCAAACATCCAAAATAATATATATTTGGTTGATATAAAGTACTCGCTTTGTTTCATATCATACAAACAAATTTAAAAATTTTTGACGTATGCATTTTAAACAAAAAAAAGTTGTTCGATTAATTGACATTAATTAATCGATTTATTCGTTATTCGAAAATCGGCATTTTAAAATTATTCGAACAAGAGTTTCGTTTTGTTTGATCGATTAATCGAATTATTCTTAATCGGTTGACAACTCTACTATAAACTCACACACATCTGCAACACCGCTGACACCTGCACGTATTAACTAGCGAAATAGCAAGATATTCGCTAGCTACGCCGACTGCAGGGACATCAGAAAAAAATAAATTATTAAACAAGTAAAAGAACTGTTCAATAATTGTTTTATTTTTGTATTTTTGTTCACTAACTTTTGAAATGTTTAGTATTCAGTTGCGACCATTATAAATAACGCGTCTTTACACTACTAGAGTTTAAACTGATGTGGATTATATATAAAATTTTTTTGTCAATTAAAAAATCATTGTCCAAATTCCGCATGAGTGCAAGTTTTTTAACTTTTATTTAAGTTCCGTCCCCCAATCTGTAGTTCTTGTTTGCCAGAATTTTTCACGGCTGTATTTGTATTGTTTGTTTATCAATATGTTAATTTGCTTTTTAAGAATTTTTGCTTCTACAACTTTACATCTTAACACCAGACAATTGTAGTAATACGCCACACAATTCAATGGGTTCATTTATCTGGATTATATTTCCAAAGAGAATTTTACTATCCGACCGTCGTTCTTTTAATTCTTGATTTTTGAATTCAATAGTGGCAATTGACGTATTTCTGTTAAAAAGACGCATTGTTCCAACAATTTTGTCTCGTTTTTGTAGTTCACAAGATTCTTTGTCTGCTTTTGTGATATTAGCACTTTTACATTATTTTAACTGATTTTATATTCGTACTATTTGATTATCCTTAAGTTGAATTATACTTGAATTATTACGTTCTTTTTCCCAAATATAGATCCGAATTGTAATCACTCGAGTACAAGCACTTACCACTCATACCCTGTCTCTTCATGATTTGCATCTCTCATTTAAGCCAATCACTTTTGCAATCACAAGTAAAGTAGATTCAAAATAAAAACCCTGCCAATTGTATTCACTATAAATTTACAAATTTTTGTATCGATTGCGATAAAAGTCAAATCTGGAGCATATGGAAGCATCAGAAATAACTCTTTGGACTTTTTAAGTTCATCAATATTTGTTATTTAATTTCTCTTAATTTGTTTGTTTTGTTTGTATTTTCTTTCATTTGTTATTATTTTTCGCTCCTTTTAAAGATTTTTCAAATGATATGACCTATTCACATTGCTATCATACATCATTTTTTTAACTTGATTAAGAAGAATTTTTGAAGTCTGTCAGGAATCAATAATAAATATGTACATTATGTCAAGAATTTTTTGAAACCAAAACACATTTAAGCAAAGTGTTTTCATTTGGTTTTTCAATACCAATTAGTAATGCTCTTTGTGAAATATCGTTTAGTATTTTAAATAATTTGTACTGCAACGAGAGGAAGATAATGTTGTTTGAACTTATAAGACCCAAACTATTAATAAGAATAAATCTTGATGAAGGTTGCAAAAGTTTTCAAAACTTTTTATCACCACTTTGTACACTACTGAAGAACTGCAATATCGAAAATTTCTCCGATCCGCTTAACCATGTAGTGCTTATTTTCTGAGATATACATAGCGAAATGTCAAAATAGCAAGAATTTAAAATTTTTTAGATTTTTCATTTTAAGGCCGAAAAAAACATTCTATCATCAAGGAATTTTAGATATTGAAGTTGCAAACTAGAACGAGTTATTTTTGCATAAGCCTTTAGACATTTTTGTACCATTTGAAATTTATATGAATTTTACCATTTTCCCATAATTCTTTCAGAAATTTTTTTTCAGTGTACTGATAAATTTTTTATCTTAAACGAAAGATTACTATTCCAGCTAATTATCTTAAAATTAAAAACTACGGCGTCTATTCGAATTCAACTGAAATATTAAAGTCGTAAATATCGCCCTATATTTCACACAACTGATAAATAAGCGCCAACCTAATGCATAGTCAAAAACTTTGGACAAATTACAAGTATTGCAAAACAATCGAAAATTCGCTAAAAACTGCAAAAATTTTAATTAAAATTCGTAATATTTCAAAGGTTGCTAATGATTCAGTAAAATAGTAAAATTTTTCAAAAAAAAAAGACTAAAAAAAAACCTAAATACACATAAAATGCAAGATATTAAAAATTTTTTAAAAAGTTAGATCATTGCAAACAGATTAAAAAATTGCAAAAATATAGCATAAATTGCGAAAAATTTGCATTTGGGTTTGGTTTACATGAGAAAGTTGTATATACTCAGTGTGGTTATGAAAACCAAGTCAGAATTGCCATTTATCAGAATTGAAAATCGATTCTGATTTCCATTGGTGTTATGAAAACGTCTTGATTTTATCTTGATTCGATAATAAACAAAAACCATGTTCGAATCAGCGGTTTTGCTTTGTTTACATATTTTCTACCAGCATTTCATACACAAATTGAACAATTTGTTAACAAGTGAGATATTTTAATAAAAAATATTTATGTATATTATGCACAAATTGAACAATTTATTTTCACGCATTTACATCATTATTCGGAAGATAATTTTTAACAGCTTATAGTAAAAAAATAGAGACAAAAGGAAACAAAAATGTAATTCTAGCGGCTGGCAGCTGATCGGATTCTTAAAAAAAAAAAAGATTATATTGAATTATATAACACAAAATTCTGACATAATTCTGATTCGAACACAATATCGATTTCTGTAACACCAAAACCAATTTATTGTCGATTTCAATTTTGATTCTGACAGCAATCAGATTACATAACAACCTTGACTACTTTTAACGTTAGATATGTATTTTTCTGATGTAGACTTTGCTTATTTTCCACTTTCAGTGGGCAAACGCATTATTTCCAACAAATATGTAGAGTGAAAGTGACTTTCTGCAATGATAATGTTTTATATAAAAAGAAACCCTTGGTCAATCGCAATGGTTTTGTTTTCTAATAATTACACAGGTCAACACGAATGTTGTGGCCTGAACTTTCTCAATTTGAATACGTATGGTCTCAGCTCAGCAATGCATTTTTACCGTTATTTAGGCAAAAGAGGGGTTCTACCACATAATATGCAATAATTCAGAACTAGTTTTCGGTTTAATTATGTTATTATAAATTGCTTACCAATCTATATTTATGTCTCCTATATTCAAAAAGTTTTTGAAAAAAAAACTTATTTTCATGAAATTTTTAATATATGTTTTTTCTTAAAAAATTATCAGACCAATCACGAATAATAATTCCGCTGGAGTTCTTCCCCATTCCTCCTATTATGAATAAAAATCCCGCATGAGATTTCCCAATTTACATTTTCTTCATATTTGTACCATTTTTTTCAACCGTGTGAAAGGGAATGAAACTGAATGGGGGAAAAAAGTAGTTATTCTGAATGCCTTTAAGTTTAGTTTTTTCCCAAAAAATATTTCACTTAGAAAACAGAAAGGAGTTTACATAAAAATGTAAGTAATTTTTTATAATATAAAGTTTAAATAAATAAAAACAATATTTAAATGTTCATTTAGGTCGAAGAGCACAAGCAAAGCGCAATTTCAACATCCGTTGGTAATCCGTTGGCTATTTCGTTGTTGTTCTTCTACAACACCAATTTCCTCCACACGTGCTCGAAGAGATTTCTTATTGTTTTTATGTGGTAAATCTTTTTACTTTTATCAAGAAGGAAAATACATAAAATCAAGAGGAAAACTTGTTATTCACAATTTTTTTTACCCAATTTCCGTACTTTTTGGCACCAAAAAACAATCCATAGAGAAAAACTTTTTGTTTCTATTAGGTTTTCAAATGAATTGTAAAAAAAAGGGATTTCTTATTGATTTCATTAGGCCATCTTATTGATTTTTTCAAAAAGGTATTCTTTATTGATTTCATTAGGTTCCTATATGATCATGTGTAAATCATCTTCTTAAACTGGCTGGTAAAATGTAGAAAGGTGTAGTAGTGAGGTGTTTAGAGTGCTTATTTACGTAGCCGAAGTTCCTTGGTTCGACTAAATTTTATAAAAATGTTTTCATTAACCCTTATCCAGATAATACAACGTCATGTTGTAAATAAGCATTCCGGACGTACCATGACGTTCTGATGACATCAAATTTGTATTTCCTAACATCACACAGAGAAAACAGTTCCTAATAAATACATAATAAAGTACAACAATATTAATAAGATATCTCTACGGATTTTTTTCAAGATGGAAGTCTTAAAATTTTCATAAGGAAAACCTTTTTAAAAAAATCAATAAGAATACTTAACAAAAACCATAAGTTTCCTTCTTGATTTTTTTTCAAAAAGGTTTTCCTCATTAAAATAATAAGACTTCCTTCTTGAAAAAAATCCGTAGAGATATCTTATTAATATTGTTGTACTTTATTATGTATTTATTAGGAACTGTTTTTTCTGTGTAGACAAATGATAAATAAATATTAAAGAAGAAAATTTAAACGTTAGCTACGTTAGTGCAATATTGTTTTTAATAATTTTTCAAATCCCTGATGAGGACGAACGATGTTAGTCGAAATGTAGGATAATAAAAGCAACAATCATATTACTTAGACCTCAAGCCAAATAATAATTAAAAATATACTGCAATTAAAAAATTATTAAAAATGTAAAATAACCAAAATCCTAAATTTTGTTCTTAATTTTGATAGCTGCACGTGTTACAAATTAAAATTCATTCATTACGCACCTACATATGTATATTGCAACATTTTTATTTTGGTTTATTTCATTTCAGGTATTGAACATAGGAAGTCTGCAATCCTTTTTTTAGTTTTGTTTTAAGTACTTATAGTAAGGAATAATTTAGTACCTTCTTTTATTATAATTATTGTGATTAAATTTATGTGGTTGTCATAAATAGCTGAGTTTCCAAAAACTCCACGCATTTATATGTACGTCATTATTGACAAAAATCCGCCGAATTGCATCGGTTGTATGTGCTAAGCTTTGTAAAATTACTGTTATGTTTGTCGTACAGTATTAGGATTAGAGAATATTTATACAATAGTCACTATAAATTGCGAATTCATTGACAGAACGCTAATCGTTAAATATTTATTCCTCATACTTGCAAACTTTAATTTCAATTTCAAACGAGTTTTATACTTTGAATTTTAATAAAAATTAGAAATGATTCATACGTATCGATTTTGCTTGCTGGGAGTTTACAATATTCGCAACAAAACTTACAATATTGATATTGATACATTTTTACTTACCTTGGCTTTTAAAGCGTAATAATCAACGGGTACTTTACGACGTTTTTGCAAAGCATATTGCTCATCACGTTCATTTAGACGCTGTTGCAAAATACGCATAGTTTCGTGACATGTAGCGAGTTCACGTTCATGGGCAGTCTGTAAGGTTTTTAGCTGATGTTTTTTTTGTTAAGAGAAAATAAGAAAAATATGTTAAGTAATTTGAGTAAATTATTATTACATATGTTCAAAAGGTATTAATTTTAAACAAGAGGCTGTTCACATATTCTGTATGGAAATTGTTCGTTTTAAAACATTTTCAGTATGAATTCGCATCTTTGTAGCTAATTGCCAATAAAGAAATTTTGATATAATAAGTTTATCATGCAAGTCTTTTTGAATCATCTACTGAAACTTGCAAACCCTTGGCCATATTATTAAAGGCTCCTATCTTTAAATAAAAAAAATTAGTGTGAGATATAATCGAAATTTTTTATTCGTTTGAAAGACCTGTTGATGCAATTATGTGTGAAATATAACATCAGAAAAATTTCCGCCACGGTCTTTTCTGTGGAGCGCATCCGAAATATCCAATATTCCATGACTCTGGCGCAAAATCAGGCACAAGAAAAAGTCTAACGGGGTTAAATCGCATGACCTCGGTTGCCAGTTCATACAATATGGCATGAGTCATTGGTGTCCAGATCTTCCAATTCAGGCCGAAATCTACAACAAACAGTGATATTTTCGGGATGCATTGGATGCTTTCAACAGTTGGAATTAAAAATTTTGTTTAGCACTGGCTAAACATATATTAATGTATTTTTAGATTTAAGATTTGAAAAACTTATTGATGTTTCAATATAAAATTGAACATTCAATAAATAATAAAACTACCACAAAAAAAAATTGGATGCTTTCGGACCAAATTCGACAAGTTAGTTTTTTAAATTCACAAAGAAATGGGCTGAAGATAATTTATCGATGAAAATTACGGTCAGTTTCCAACTGCTTCAGAGCCCATTCAGCGAACACACGTCGTTGTCTATAGTCGTTTACCTTCAGTTCGTGCGTCAGTTGCATTTTATACGGGTGCAGGCTCAAGTCAAGCGAAATAAACTGCCTCGGAATCTCCTGCACACTCTCACGGACAGCGGCAGTTCTCGTCAACGTACAGGTGTTGGTCGATCTTTTACTAAGCTAGTGGATTCAAATTTATCTTCCACATTGCGAATAGTCCTCTCGGTAGGACGATTATGGCGGTCGTAAAATGGGCGAAGCGCGGTACGTTGCCAAACAGAACACATATTTTGATGTGGGTGGTGTTGGCTGAAGTGGTTAGCGCATTGACTACTAAGCAAACAATGACATGGGTCATTAATTTCTCTAGTAAAACAATTAATAAAATGCCTGCTAATAAAGCTTAACAAAGTTAATGCGTCTACTTAACACCAGAGGTGCCTCAACAATGCTATAAAAATTAACATAACGCGCAAAGCAGAGTTGTAAAAGAGTTAAGTCTTCTAAATTTTCAACATTTATCTTCTCTATCCTATCCCTCTCCCTGAGTTTCGGCACAATGCACGGCATACGTAAAGGGGTCATCCCCTGAATGCTGGTCCTAATTAAAAAAAAAAAACAATGTTATTATTTGCGTGTATTGTTGAATGTTATATCCGTCCATGGTGGTTTCGCTAAACAGACTGAATAATTGAGAACAAATTCGACAAATGCAGATCGGAAGTCCCTGTTGAAAGACCCTTTAGCTTGTGAATTAATTTTAACCCAAATTTTCCGAACATATGGTAACGTAAAAAACCTTAGGTTTTGAGCTGCATATTAATTATAATGTAACATTTTTTGTACATAAACTCACTAACGTTATATGATATAAACTCATAGTAATAATTTTAAAAGCTTTCTAAATCTTTTGTCATTTAAAAAATATTAATAAAAATAAGTAGTGAAATAGTGAAAAATCAATAACAAGCAAAATAAATATATAATTGAATTTTACTTTTAGTGTGCTTTCGTAAAATATTATAATAGTGAAATTTAAGTTTGTTATAAATCAAAATAAAATAAAAATTGTATATCACCTGTTTTTCTCGGACTTATGCTTGAGTTACCATATGGTTGCATCACATTAAAAATTTTCTCTGAATAAACATTTATAATATGATATTTATAAAATATTAACAAACCATTCACAAGACAAAAGTATGATTTCATACATGGGATGTAGTCCTTACTCAAGGCATATAAATACATATACTTACATATGTACATATGTATGTATATTATGTATGGTATAGCTCACAAATTTTGAAAATTTATCAAGGCAATGTATTGAAAACGATGTGGATACACAGCAACTAGAACTATACTTGTTTACCGAATAATAACTTATCTTTTGGGGGATTTTTTTCTCATTTTGTCCCAAAGATTTTCGAAGAACAAATATGTTTGTGTTATATCGTGAATATAAAATATGTTTTTTAAAGCTTTAATACGCCAATAATATTTTTCATAGCTAAGGCAGAAAGTATTTACATTAAATGAATTGTTTCTAAATAAGTATAAACACGTACAATCACAGCTATTAGATTCTATTATTATAAATTTTATAATTTTTATTTGAATTCAAAACGAAAAACATTCCCCGTCAATTTTGTTTAACATCAAGTGCATAGTTTATTAAATACAAGTCGAATTTGAAAAAGTATAATTGCATTAAATTTATCTTTTATGCAGATGACATAGAGCTGCCTATCAGTTACTTTAATACAACAACCCAACCGTAGAGGTAAAAAACTCGGCGCAACAGGGAAATGTATAATTCATGTCTAGTTTATAGTTTACTCACACAAAAGATTAAAGCACCTTCTCAAGAAAAAAAATTTTGTAATCCGACCCATTAATAACGATTTTTTTTATTTATCAATATATCAAGACCCCACTTACGTTTATATATTTAATGAGGGGAGACGACAAGTTATCCCCAATCTTATGGCACTAAACTGTTTGAACAATTGAAAATTTTTTTAAAATCGTTTTATAAATAGATTAATTTTGCCATAATCATATTTTAGGAAAACAACTTGGCCCCGATTTCAAAACAAATTTATGTGGGACCCAACTGCAAGCAATCACATTCAAACATAAAATCGATTGATAAATGATAGATAGCACTATGAGTATGTAAGAATATAAAGAGTATACCACACAAATTGATAGCCTCCTTCTTTTTTAACGCGGTTCAAAACTATATAGACGATCCAAAAAACGATCTGGTAGCTAATTTTATTTTTATGTTCTATAATTTTTGTCAACTTAAAACAGAATAACTTAAATAATAGATGTAATAAGTAATAAGTTTTCTTGTACATTTTTCTAAAATAATACTTACATCTTGTAGGCGTTTCTCATGCAATGATTTATAATCAGCTTCCAAGAGTTTATATTTATGTTGAACTTCTTTCAAACCTTGTGTTTCCGTGTTGGCTACAATATGATCCACATTGTACTTCGAAGAGCTGCTTGAATCGGCAGTGCTACGATTTCTTTCATATTTAAATGCTTGAAAAAGAATGAAAATAAAATAAGAGAAGAGCATCACAAATAGGTTTATCATATTAGAGAATATCTAAAATATCATCTCTTCTAACCAACATAATTAAGTGGGTCAGTTAATCATTAAATATTTAATTTATATAAATTCTAAAATTTTTTAATAAGTTCATTGAACGTTAGAAGCGTCATACAGTCGTATTTAGCCCTCCTTTTGCAAATTAAAATTGGTTTTTTTTTTGTTTTTTATTTAATACAACTTTGTTTCATAAAACATATATTTAATTGGGGTGTTCAAACTGTAGTCACATTGTCATAATGTCTTATTATTTTAAAATAGTTAAAAAAAATTTGTTGTTGTGCTTCAAGCAAAAAAGTCATATAATAATAATAATAATCGATTATGGATAACAACCCAATTTTGGTGGAGTTGCCAGTTGTCAAAAATATATTACATATGGCAACTGGCAACTGGCAACTGACAGCTGTTAATTTCAGTTGCCAAATAGAGTATTTGTTGGCAACCGCTCATTTGTAGTTGCTGTTGAACTTTTTAAGAAAAATAAAGTGGAAAATTAAAAAGTAAGTAAATTTTATTTCTAAATTATTTACAATTATACATTTTAATGGTTAAAATCACTACAAGACAGCAATTTGAATTGCTAGTTAAAAAAATGGAAGCCAACCCAAATATTGCTCGTGGTGTGCGCGCTTTTTTAATATGAATATTTACTCACAGCACAGACGGTAATTCTAGTGGATTATAACTGTCCGTCAAGTGACGTCTAATAGATGCCACGTTAGCCACCACTTCCTCGTCATCAAAAAACAACTCCACTGAACTTTACATGTTAATAATTTCTATATTTTTAATAATATTTTTATATTTTACTTTTATTCACTTTGTTATTTTATGTTTTGTTATTGATTGTTTACATTTTTTCAGTTGCTCATCTGTCAAAATAATAATTTCGATAACTTTGTGGCAACTGAAGAGAGTTGCCCTGCATAATATAAATTTTCTTAACAGTTGCGTTGCCATTTGACATAAAAAAAATAGTTCAGCTCATATTACCGGCAACAGCTGCTTTTGTTTATATATTTTTATTTCAGCAAGTTCGTATATTTAGATAAAAAAAACAAGTTGAAAATTTTAAATGATAATGGACATTTTATAAGATTATTTTCTTTATTGACAATTCGGACTGAATTAAGAAATATGTATTTACATTTAAGGCAAATGCAAACGTATGCGCACTAATCCGACTAAAAAATGGAGTTTAGCTAAATGTTTTTGTTTTTATCAGGTGGCACACTAAATTATGAATGGGTGTTCATATTTTGGTGTGCTATTATTTTATGACATATGACTTTATGACTACAGTGTGAATACCACAAATGTGTTTAAATTAAACATAAGCGTTTTACCTATCATTAATTTTAACAGTTTTATGTGTTGTTTTTAATTTTATTTAAAAATAAATTAAGATAAATGGTTGCTGTATAAAGAGCTACATACACACGTATGTATGTAATTATGTTTCTGCACATTTTTTTGTTGTTTTTATCTTTTATTTATTTATTCAAATAAAACTTTCGCTTTTATTTTTTCTGTTGGTTAATCCCTAACTAAGAAGAAATTTGTACAAATAATACATTATGATAATAGGTTTATAAGGCAATTTCGGGAGTGATTTCAATGACATAACACTGCCATGAACAGAAATGTACATATACGAGTATAGGTATGTATGTTAATTATTTAGGCTTAGTGCTGTAGAATACTTATAAATATAATATTAATAATACATAGATAGACATCAATGTGGTTATAATCGAACAATTTTATTTTATCTAAACACGCCTCACCGACTTAGGTTATTTATCCAAAAGTAATTAATTATCATAATTGTGATAGCTATCTCGAGAGCAGAAGTGAAAGTAAGTGATAATTGCTAGCTGACTCATTGTATTCCTATCAATAAATTAATATTATTGTACAATTTCACGTTCTTCATAAACATATTAACATTAGATTTATTAGGTGTGTTCCAGATTTTTTTTTGTGTACGTTTTTTATTTATTGAATCTTCAATGGAAATATCAATATGTATTAAAATCTTAAATCTAAAAATGTTAAATATATGTTTAGGCAGTTGATTGCTCTTATTCCTTAACGGTGAGAAATCAATGAAGAGCGCAAAGCAATATTATACTGTCTTGCTTATAAATAGCTTTTCAAATAGTTTTGTCATATTAGGCAATAAGCTAATAGGCCGATAGGATTCAACCTTCGTCTGATTTTTGCCAGGCGTTGTTATCATAGTAATCAGCGAAACCTTTCATTCTGTTGGATAGTGTTAAAGGCGTAGAATACTATTAAAAATGAAGAGTAAGATACTTTTTGCAATATAAGGTAGTTCTTGAAGTATTTTGTTGCTTATTTTTTGTGTGTTTAGACTATTAAAAGTATTTTCAATCTCCATAACATTAAAATCTATATATATAAAAATGGTGTAAAAAATGTATAGTAATTCATAAAATGAGAACGGGTGGGTCCGATTTCTGTAAAATTGTTTGTCAGTTGTTCGTATTTTCGAGGAGAAGGTTTTTACGGAAGAAAATTTTGGAAAATCCCTCCGGAAAAGTAGGAAAAATCGAAAACCGAGTAGGATATATAAATTCGGGATGTAACGATACGCCATTTCGCCGATCCGATACCGATACTCAAAAATAAATATCGCCGATACCGATTGCGATACCGATACGCATATTGAAATTGAGCTCATGTAAAAATTACCAAAACTCAAGTAGAGTAATTCTTCTATACAAAAACGAAAGACGATAATATCAGGATTTTTTTGTCGATCCGTTGGCCAATATGTTGGCTGACCACTTGAAACTACATTCAAACCCACTTTTGAAATTGTGTCAAACAAAACATGACCCTAGGACTGTTTAAACGTGAACCCCAAAATGTGTGTTTAGCATTGTAGTCGCCAGCTGCTAGAAAACGGGACACAAGCTTTTGATAAAAATGTCAATGCATGTTTGTTGCTTGAAGATAATCTTCACAAAAATCATTTAACAGGTAGTGTTTTATTCGCGTTTTTATTAGGAAAATGTTAACTTATTAAACGGCTAAAGTATCGTGATGCCTACAATAAATTTTTGGAGCTTATTTGGGTTTAATTACCGCCTCATAGTGCTATTAAGCGTTTGTGAATACTACTTTAGCGGATTTTGCTTATTAGCCTATAATAAAAAGTTTGTGAATAACAGTGTTAATATTTGCAAAACATTCGAAACATGTGAAAATAATAAAAATAGCAAAAATAAAAATTACGTTGTCGGGAAAATTCGTTAAAAATTGCAAAATTTTACACAACCCTAAATTTTTATTTCAAATCAGTAAAATATGAAGCAATGCAAAACATTAGTTAAAAATATCGAAAATTCCTAAAATTCCCAAAAAAACTTGCATTCCCGGAATTTAAAAAATCGGAAATTAATACCGATTCGATATGAATTCGAAAACAGAAAGAAAAAAATCGCATTTCGCGAAAAATTGGTAAATGTTTTAAAAAAATCGCTAAAACAGTATCGAAATGATGTCGACATGGCAACAAAATTGATAACGGCTAAAACTACAAGGACCGAATCCAAAAATTTGCTTATAATCATAAAATAACATAACCAAGAGTAATCAAAATAAAACATAAAATTGGTAAAATTTAAAAAAAAAATTAACAAATCAAAATATGTAAAGGGGTAATTAATAGAGTTGGGTTATTCAGCTCAGTTGAGTGAGCGCTCTTTTCCGCTCAGCTCAGTTAACTGAGCTAGTTCGCTCTTTTAGTTCAATAGCTCACTTTAGTTCAATAGCTCACTTTAGTTCAGTAAAATACAACAAAGCGAAAACAAAAAATGTTTCTGCTATATCAGCGTTACCATAACGTTTTTATTTTTAAACTACTAATTTGGACAACAACTTAATTTTAATTATATAAAAATAAGCTACAATATACAGCTAATTTCATATATTTTTTATTAAGACATAGCCTAACATAGGTGTCACACGATCAAGATTTGCTATCAATTTTTTTAACACATACTGCTCGTAAAAATTCACAAAAATTGATAGCTGTGTCGTAGATTGCAAGCAATTTGAAAGCAATTTGCTTTCAAGATGTAATCAAGAAAACAACTTAAAATAGTTGCTGTTTACTTGGGTGTCACACGATCAAGTTTTCATTAAATTTTTGTTTCAAGATTCAATCCTCTGTCATTTTTTACCAATACACTCACAATTTTAAAATTTGCTGAGAATTTGCTTTTAAATTTTCGTTCAATTGAGTGTTTCAAATTGCTTTCAAGAAAGCAGCGGATTACCATTTTGATTATAAAATATCGTTAGTTTTCATATACATACATAAGTACATATATTCTGCCGCCATAATTTTTTATGTTCTTGAAAGCAAATTGCGTGAAGCCTACGTCACAGCTTTCAATTTATGTGAATTTTGACAAGCAGTTTGTGTAAATTTCTTGAAAGAGAATTGAATAAAAACCTGAACGTCTGACTGCAGTGTAACTTGAATGAAAAATTGAAACAAAACTTGAAAGCAAAATGTATATCAAATTGATAGTCAATTTTTAAATGTGTGAGTGTTTAGTAAATTTAAACAAATCTTGATCGAGTGACACCCATGTAAAAAAACATATATAAAAAAAATTCAAAATCATTAATTTATATAAAAAATTGTGAATAAATATTCATGCATCAAAAAGTTTTAAAAATTAGTGATATTTTTGGAAAATTGCTTAAATATTTTCCTTTGCCCCAAACATATTGTTTTAGTTTCTATTATTTGAGAATAATGGCACTAAATTTAAAGGTGTTCATATAATAGGTATTCCAATAATTCTGTTCCCAAAACTTATCAATAATTTTTTTTTTAATAATTCGTTAAACCTAATGAGTATCAGTCATCATCATCTGTTTCATTATTTATGTTTTGCATTAAATGACTTAATTCAAGAATACTTTGGTTGTTATTTTTCCCAATATTAGCAGGTATAAAGAAGTAAGATTAAAGCTTAGCACTGTGATATAAGGAAAATGGGGCAGGAATAATAGGTTCAGAAATTGGAACTAATATAACAAAATTCAGACCAATACGGTGAAATATAAATCCTGCTGTATTTATATATTTTAAATAAAATATTTCAAAATTGATCAATGCTTAGAAAAACTTCAAAGTAAAGATAAATTAGCTCATTTGACAACGCTGGCTATCAAAATCAGCCCTTATTTAATACAATACTGTAGATACTATCGCAAAAGTATTGTATTGTGCCAAATGTCATATTCCATACGAAATAAAAGCTCTTTAGGGTACGTAAAATCCAATTGTCATAATACATGAAATTGAATTGATTGATTGTAAAGAGCGCTCACTTACTGAGCTAAAAACGCTCAGTACAGTTTAGCTCACTTGTGTGAATCGTTCAGTTGAACTAGTTCGTTCAGGAGCTACACACCTCTAGTAATTAATAAATTATTATTAGAGCTATTGTGGCGTTAATGTACAAATTTTGTATGAGAAACCCGGTTTTAATGTGCACATTAACTTTATAAATCGGTTATGAATTACACCTTAAGTCTTTAAACAAAACATAAATATCGCACAAAATTTTTGGATATATGTAGATAGAAATCCGCTGGAACATAAGCTCTCAATTTAGCATTGTAATACAAAATATTATTATACTTTTATAATATTTTTTCTCATATATGTTAATGTTAAAACACTAAATTATGACAGGTTGTTCAAAGCAGTCATATTTTGCCGTGCTATTATTTTAAGACATATGACTACCATTTGAGTCCTCTAAATGTATGTATGTATGAATGTCTGTATAAAAAAATTCAAGTTAATGAATAAATGTTTCTTTTAGTTTTGCGTGTGGCTAACCTAACGACTGCGTGTGATCGATTGAGTGCGAAGTAGCGCGTCTACCTAGTTTAGTTTCTTAAGTGATTTATTGACTTTCTCTGGATTAAGTAGAGACACGTACATATTTAAAACAAGTAAATAAATAAATTTCACACAATTTATCAATGAATATGCGGAAATAAATATCAAAATTTTTGTTTTCCACTATTAAGTCTATTATCATTTATTTTTATATGTTTTACGAAAATACAAAAAGTAAATTAATATATGTATAAGGTGAAAACAGTATCTTTCATTAACCAATTGTTTTTAAAATATACTTCAACAGTTTCAAAACACGTTCAGACCTCATACTGGTACATACTATTATGTCAAATGCATATTGATGTTTGAATGTATTGAAATTAAGTTTAATATTATGACTTTTTCACTAAATAATTTACACGTATGTTTTTATGGAAGATTTTCTAATTTTTAAATAGTTTAAAATTATATTAAAAATTATTATTAAATTAGGTTGAATTGTATGAAAACAGGTTAAAAAAGAAAAATGAACCGCCATTGAATTATGTAATCAAATACGAGTAATTACCTTTTATTGGGCTCGGATACTATCAGTAGTACGTCGATAGTTCTAAAATATCGAAAACTATTGATATTAAACAACACTTTATTCGAGCAACTACTAGAGAATTTATGTTCTCAAGCATTTAATTTATTTGTTATCTTTTCAAACATGATGGAAAAGATCTACTGATGAGATGGTATTTAGCTAGCAAATGCAATGAATATTTTTAGATTAGGTAACCCATAAAAAATAAATTAAAGATATCCATATTATTTAAAATACAGTTTTGAATACGGTAATAGCAGCTTTAACTACAGATTTTCGCCTCAAATGTACTTGTTATTAATTTGCACTGAATTACATTAATTTATACAACCAAGAAGCTAATTAATGGAAGCCATTTTAAAAGTTTAAAGTTCCATAACTTCTGGTAAAGTATGGTGTGAAAGGCTTTTAAAAGCTTAATCAAATAAAAAAAAAATATCCAAAATGCAGGGAAAATCCAAGGTGTAAAATTTGTTTAGAAAAAATTCTGGAATAGGCACTGAAAAATGTAATATTAAAAAAAAAAATAAAACGTGCTTCAGTACAAGCTATCTTAAGGATCGCAGTTCACAGTTCAGAATGGAATATAGGAGCTTTATTTGAACCATCATCATCAAATTTAGCACCAGACAAAATAGATTTGGAACAACTAGAGTAATTTATATTTGATGGAGCGATATGAAATGAAGCGAAAATTAAAAAAAAAATTAAAAATATGTAACCAACGTGCGGGTTAACTATCGACACATGGACATCATGTAAAACTAAAGGTTATATTACTGTGACTTGCTATTTTAAAGAACCCAAATCTGATAACCATGCCCCGGCAGTTATTTAAAAAAAAAAATTGTAGGCAACTATTTGGATTGTTAGGTAAAGAGTCAGGTATTGCTAAGCCGTCAATCTATTAAAAATAAAAAATTCGCCTTGCCTTGCCTTGCCCACACATTAAATTTAGTTGGGAAAATGGGTCATCTCCAACAAATGCTATTGTTTCAAATTAAGCTGATATTTTATCAGAAATCGTTGGAGTCGTTTTCAAATGCAAGAATCGAAATTTCTGGTGACCAAAATGTCACAATGTCATTGGTAGTACCGTCTGTACACGGCATTATTTTATAAGTAGACCATTTAACTACAAACATTACAAACAATCATATGCAAACAAGTATTAGCAGATGAAAAAAATTTGTTATTGTTTCGATAAACTAAAAAAGGTGGATATGCTTAACTATTTAAAAAAAATCTAATTTTTAGCCCAAAAAAACATTTATCTGTATCTCTAAATTTAAAATTTAGAGTTAATACCCTCTTGTTCATCAAGTGCGATATGCATGTTGCAAATTGAAGCATATTTTTAATTGGGATTATATTTACGAGTAGTTGTAGCAAACTCTCATTCCTATGTCGCAAGTTGAAAAAGGCCAAACGAATTACTAAGTACAAGCTTCGGAATGATTGCCTGCCGCAAGTGGAATTTACTACACATGATGGTTTAGATTTGAAATACAACTATTTTAAGTTCACGGAAAAACATCAAGATGTTCTATAAGCAAGTTTCACGTAAATACTTATATTTATAAAATTCTCGAACTGTTGTATACTTATATTTAAACTACCTTACTGTTTCCCTAATTTACACAATGTACATCGCTGTGTAATACATATAATTTACTTAAACCTAATAATTCCTTTAAGAAATTTATTATTTGACTTATTGCCACTGTGTAATATATTTCATTTACTTAAATCTAATAATTCTTATTGTCGTAATTTTATTATAAAAGCAATTTATTTGTTTCATAAATCGAATAATCACATAATGGAGTATGAAGTTAAAAGCCTTAGTTAAATATTATATACGAGCTTATATAAAGGGTTATCCATTTCGTGGTTTCAAAAGTATAGGACTGGAATTCGACATCTGTCAAACTAAGTTGTTAAACCAATTTTTTTCTTTTCAGTTGAAAGTCTGACATTGACGAAAATGGATCGCTTAACTATCACAACAAATAAAAATTATCAAAACATACTACAAAAATGGTGATTCCGCCACAGCCACATATCGTGCTTTAAGAGGAGATTATGGTTTACATAATCGTCCAACTACGCAAGCAATTGGCAAAATTGTGAAGAAATTTGAAGAGACTGGAGCGGTTACAAATATTGTAAGGCCTGCGCATCATCGTTTCGCTCGTTCCGCTGAAAATATCGCTGCTGTAAGTGAAAGTGTTGCCGAAGACCCGAATGTGTCGATTCCTCGTCGTTCTCAGGAATTAGGACTGTCTTACGGCACATTATGGCGTTTTTTGCATTTAGATCTACACCTACATCCATATAAAGTCCAGCTCACACAACAACTGAAGCCAGCTGACCATTTGCAACGTCGTAGATACGTGGAATGGGTGCTTAAACAACAGGTGGTCGACGGCGATTTTTCGAACAAAATTTTCTTCAGCGATGAAGCACATTTCTCACTCGGTGGGTATGTTTATAAACAAAATTGTCGTATTTGGGGTTCTGAGAATCCTCAAGTAATTGTAGAGAGGCCATTACATCCAGAAAAAGTCACTGTTTGGTGCGCTCTTTGGTCCGAAGGTGTGATTGGACCTTACTTCTCCGAAACCGACGATGGAACGACTGTCACCGTCAATTCGGAGCGTTATGGTCACATGATAACCGAATTTTTTTGCCTGCTATTGAAGAAAACGACTTGGAGAATATGTGGTTTCTACAAGACGGTGCCACATGCCACACAACTCGAGCGAATATGGCTTTATTGCAAGAGACATTTCCTGGCCGCATAATTTCTCGTCGTGGCGATATCAACTGGACACCAAGATCATGCGATTTGACACCATTAGACTTTTTTTTGTGGGGTTACGCAAAAGACCGTGTTTATGCAGATAAACTTTTAACTCTTGAGCACTTAAAAACCAACATTCGTCAAGTTATGGCTCAGATACCGCCCAATATGTGTTAAAATATTGGTCGAAAATTACCTCAAAAGAATCAATGCTTGCAACACTTCGCGTGGTGGTCATTTAAATGATGTAGTGTTTCACACATAATGTCAACGTTCAAACTTTATAATAAAAAAGAAATATCATGAAAAAAAATAATTTATATGTGTTTTATTTACGTTTACTTTTGAAACCGCAAAATGGATAACCCGATACATTAATTTACATTGTTGAATCCCAACAAACACACATGTTTAATTTCAGGCTTTGAATGACATGAAATTGAACTTGAAGATGATTGCTGGAAGATTAAAAACCTTGTATAGGCAAGTTATTACTCGTATTCAATTGATAAATTCTTTTAGTTTCTAATTATTCGCGGACATTGGTTTCAAATACCTTCGCAAAGGTGGAATGTTATAAATTATTTTCTTTACCTGTTATTCACCTTCTTACTCATAATATGCAGTTCATTTTTTACTCTCAAGCAGTATCTATATATGTGAGAGCGCATAGAGAAAGGGACCCAAGGGTAAAATATCAATTTTCACTTTTTTTTTTTGATGTGGACAACATCTGAGCATCGAATGAGACCGATCCCATGCCGCAAATGTGTTCCCTCCCAGAGATATGCGCGTTTTATGAAAGTGATGGTACACCAAAGATACACGTATTTAAGTGCCTGTTCGCCGATATCGAAGAAGTTCTTTCTTTCGAGCAATTACATTTGAAACAAAAACAAAATTTTTGAATTTGTTTTTGTTTCAAATGTAATTGCTCGAAAGAAAGAACTTCTTCGATATCGGCGAACAGGCAGTAAATCTTTAAGATGGCTCTCATGAACAAACCCGGTTTTTACCCTTAGGTCCCTTTCTATTTTGCGCGTCACATATATAAAACCGAATGTGCGTTTGTTTATTTGTTTGTTTGTTCCTTATAGGAGGCCAAACCCTTAGACCGATCTTCCTGAAATTTTCAGAGTATTTAATCGGAACTCTCGGATGAATTATAGGCTATATGAAGTTTTGATTGGACAAAGGGGTGTGGCACCGCCCAACCCAAAAATTTGAATCGCCATATTTTGGGCATTCTTTTACCTACGTCGGTGATATTTGGTACATATGGTATTGGCATAATTTGGAATACGTACCAGGAGACCACGCCCCTTTTCAGGAAAATTAAAAATCGTAATATAGTCTTAACTACTGGACCGATCGTCATTGAATTTTCACAATTGGATATATAAATACTTTTAATTTTATTTTATAACGAGGGGGGTAGCGAAGTACACCAGGATAAGCTAGTTGTATATATATGGCACGAGCATACACCAAATACATATTTCAAAGTTTTGAATTCGTGTTTGCTGGGATATAGCTTTTTATTTAAGTCGAATAGTTTTCATATTCTGGTATAAAATATATAAAATCGCTGCAACAGTTTTCTCTGTACATGAATATCTCTTATTTTGTTATTTTTTTTTTTAATTTTTGGCAGTTTGTAATATATTATCATTCGAATATATGTGTATACTAATATATCAGTGTTTTTGATTAATAATTTTAGTTTTATTGTTGCGGCTTCAATTTCTAACTTACAATTATGGTCTCCCTTAACGAGAATTTAGGTCCGATTATTTGTGATGGATATGAGCTTAACGGTTACTTGAGGTGTAATCAGTCAAATTTAAAAGTGGGGCATATTAATATCCAAAGTATGAAACCAACACCATATTCAGTAAAATTTAATGAATTTGGTAATATTTTAGAAGCTTCGGCATTTGACATATTTTGAGTAACGGAAACATGGCTTAAGCCTTATGTTCCAGATGGGGCTGTCTCAATACCAAGATATAATTTCTTAATAAATGATCGCCCGTTAGGGAGAGATGGAGGAGTAGGCATCTATATATCTCGCAATATTCGTTTCAAAGTACTCGATATTGAATCTCAATATGGTGAATGTGAGGTATTATTTATGGAAATATATGTTGCTAGCACTACTGATTGATTAAGTGTCGTGTATCTACCCCATGGTAACTTAGATATCTTTGAGTCTACAGTATATATTTCTACAGTATATCTGTAATGAATACCAAAAAATAATAGTTGTCGGCGACTTCAACAACAATTTATTTCATGCAAACAAATCTAGAAGTTTCAGACTTTTATGTGACCGTCTAAATGTATCAATATCGCATAATTCTTTACCCACGCACTTTGATGTGAAACATGAATCTACTTCACTCTTAGACTATTTCCTGTTAAGTGACTCATCGTTTTTAAATAATGCTGGACAATTTCAATGTGCTTTTCTTTCACGCCGTTCTTTAATATTTTCCACATTTATGTTTGATCACCTGGACTCCCTGGTAAATTCTGATAATTATGTTGAGTATAAGGACTACTCCCTAACTAACACGGATGATCTTCTTTCTTGCGTTTCCGAACATGATTTTTCTTCTTTATATGGCATACATAATGTTAACGACCAACTCTATTCTTTAGACTTGCTAGTATCTAGAATGTTTTCCCTTGTTCCAACTTCCAGATTTAAAATCAAGTGTAGACAGTTTGAGTGGTTTAAGTCTAGGCGGATAATTTATGTCAAGTCCTTAAGAAGTATTGCTTATAAAGCATATATGGGTGACAAAAGTGCTTACAACTAAAAGTATTTACTGCAAATACAGAAACAAAGCAAAAAGGGTTATCCGTAACGGTATGAAAGGCAATTACTCTAGCGCATTTGATGGTCTGAATAAAAAACAAATGTGGAATCGCTTAAGAAATTCAATAGTGGGAGTGATGAATTGGATATCAATAAACTAACTGACTATTTTTGTAGCCATACTAATACTAGTTCGCTAAACACGTACTCTTTTGATCATGTAGTGTTTGAGGATTTTTCTCGAGGATTTTCATTTTCTTCCATTGGGTTATATGATTTGTCAATAGCCTTTGGTAAAATTAATTCTAATGCCTGTGGAGTTGATGGAATACCTTTGCGATTTTATAAACCTATTTTCCCTTTGCTTTGTGACTGTATTCTCCATCTTTTTAACTGTATTTTAACAACATCGACGTTCCCAGATAGATGGAAGTCTGCTAAGCTTATTCCAATTCCTAAAATGGGCAACTCCTTTGACATGAACAATCTAAGGCCGATAAGTATTTACCGGTACTCTCGAAGGTGTGTGAACATATAATGATGTCCCAAATATGCAACCACATTTCTAGGTATAATTTACTAAATGATAAACAAACCGGTAATTGCAGCACGTCCTTGCCACTTTTAGGAATTACTGAGGTAATCATAGATATGGTAAATGTGGACTTGAAATGCGTTTTGGTTTCTATTGACCTTTCTAAGGCTTTCGATCGTGTAGATCATAAAGTATTGGTAAGCAAGCTTAGTCAGGAGTTTATGTTCTCGCGATCGTCATGTTCACTGTTATTTTCATATTTAACTAATCGTCAACAATTTGTTTCATTGAATGGGCTCTAGCTCAAGGAGCTGTTCTTGGGCCATTACTTTTTTAATGTATCTTAATAACCTATTCAGTGTTACTGATTCACAATCATGTGTGGCATATGCGACTGCTGATGACATACAGCTTTTGTTTTACCAGTGATTAAGTCAAAATTGAAGTGTCGATGATGTCACACAATTTTTCAACTAATTCTTCAAAGACAAGAGGTATGAGTTTTGGTCCATCTCCCACAGAACCGATATAAGTTTTGGTATGTGGTACGGAAATAAGCATTGTTGAAAGACTTAAGGTATTAGGTGTGGTTTTGGACAGTAGACTTAATTATTCGGAACATGTTAAAACGGTTTGCTCTAGAGTAAACTTTACTCTCCGTCAATTGTACTCCCTTAAAGTTTATATGCCATTTCATGTTAGATGTAGGGTTGCAAATGCAATGTTGATGTCGCAAATTTTATATTGTTTTGAAGTTTTTTCATGCACGAATACTACTAACATTCGTAGAATCCAGCTCCATTCTTTAAGATATCTTTTTTGGTTAAAATCGCTCGTACTTTAAACAATTTGCTTAATAATTTGAGGACATGTTCTACTTCATCAATGGTTTACCAGAAAAATTTGATTGAACACTTTAACCAATAGATTGTAATACGATTACGGTTATATATATGCATATGTATCTATATTTGCACATTTATCTTTTTTTTTTCTTTTACTATCGGTCGGAACCTTTACTTGTTTTACTACTTCTTGATTTTTAATTTTATTAGTCTTGTTAGAAATTGATGCCGCATTTAATATATTTTTTTACTATTATTAATAATTTTTATATACATATTTTTGAGTTACGTACAACGTATAGTATTAGTTATAATCATTGTAATATTTTCCTGGCCATATGAAGGCTTTTGCTCTTACAAAATTTTATGAATAAATAAATAAATAAATTAAATGTACAGCGAACTTAAGTAAATATAAGACAAAAATATAAATTAAATTATATGTAAGAAACATATAGTATCAAATATTTGTGTATAAACATAAGTTTTTGGAAACGAGTTCATGAAATTCTGAAGGACCTATCAATCCTGATCACAATTCTATACCTATATTTTATTTTTAATCCCAAGGGAAAAATATCGCAGTTTGAATTTTTCTGTTTTCCACATATGTACATATGTATATTTGTAAATAAATTGTTAATAATAAATTAAAGTTTCTTATTGCACAAAATCCAAAAAAAAATTAATTTTTATTATGTTTGCTTAATCTGTAAGGAAAAACCAAAAAAACCAAAAAATCAGAATTTTCAATACCTTAATATCGATATTTTAGCATGACAGCGTGAAACGTATTTAAACAATATTATACTACGAAAAGATAAAATTTTGTGCAGATTAAAGAGTACCGTATAGTTTTAGAATAATATGTCTACTTTAATAAAACTGGATAAAGAAAAAGAAAATTTGGCAAAATAATAAAATGTTGCTAATCGTGGGTTTATTTACAAAAAAAAATTTTGCAGTTTGAGTTGATATATGTTTCTTTCTGAGGTTTTTAAATTTTGAAATCATTTTGTTTGGGTTAATATATAAGTAATCTATGATTACCAAGTTCATCAAAATTTTCGATTACTTCAATAAAGACGTTTTTATTATCCATAGAGACAAACAAGAATGAGATCTCACTTGTGGCATGTCAGTAATGCAATAAAACAAATATTTTACAAATTTATTAAGCCGTCGATCACATTTTCCGATGTTTTTTTACAATTTTTCCGTATTGGTCGGCAATGCAATAATTTCGGATCTACTTTTGCTGTAAGCAATTTTTATCTATTTTTTTTTAAATTTAAATAATTTGATCAGCCAATTGAGATATCATGAGATTGGGTATATTAAATAAATTGAGAACGTCTTTATAGAAACGTGTTTTTAAATCTTCCAAAATAAACTCAATTAATGGAATATAGCCCCCCAATGTGGCAATACTTTTAGATATTTTGAAAAGGATGTTTAATTTGAAACCTTGTCTTTTCAACTGGAGTTTCCGTTGCATCCACATACATAGATTGTTGCTGTTTGAAAAATTTTACTGAAACAAATATTTGCTTCATTCCTCTTGTCTTCAATGCACACCATTAGATTTGTTATAAGGTTGTACCCTTTTTAAGGTCTAAATCTTGTTTTTGCAGAATAATGCTAAAAGGGGGCATAATGGCAAGTATGTCGCTTAAAATGTAAAGGCCGCAAATAAATTCACAGCTGCTGAGTGAATCTCGTAATGAAAGAGCTTCGCACGCCGCACAGAGTGGTATTTGACGCAAAAAGTTGGCAAAAATGAATTTAATGAATTCTTAAAATTGAAGTCGATATACGACAAAATTCTAAAAGGTTTTCCTATAAGAGTGATATGATTTCTGAAAAGAAAACACACTTATTGTTAAGGAAATTCAAAAGTTTTTTATTTAATATGAAGTACAATCGATACAATTAAGTTCAAGTGGCCTGCACGACTTCTTCTGCAGGAACGAATTCGATGAACCCAATTTTCGAGCACTTTTTCCACTAAATCAAACCGTATGTCATGAATGGGACTTTCAATATTGACTTGTAAACCTTGAAGAGATTATGGTTTATTTCGAAAGACCAATGACTTCAAATAATCCTACAAGAAATAGTCTAATAGTGTTACATCACAACTTCTTGGAGGCCATTCAATATCACAATTTCTTCAAATAATCGAATCTCCAAACTGTTAATAATTCAATTGTTACACGCAAAGAAAAAAGCATGGTTGATGGAATCATAATCGTAAACTATCATTTCATGTTCAGATTAATGATTGCAGATACTACATATATAAACCATTTGTCATCTAAGGAACATAATATGTTCTTCGTAAATCTCCCTTTGACAAAGCCATTGTATAAACATAGTATGCTCTGCAAATGCTGAGAAATTTGAGCGCATTATAGTAACTATGAAAATGTTTTTTCCTGGTTTATGTAAACAATTGCTTAGATAAAAGAAAAATGCACACACAAATACTTATTAAATTAAATTAAATTATAATTTTGAAAAATATTTTTGTTTGAAAATATTTATCGGATAAACTTTTCTGGACAAATTAAATTTGATAAAATTCAAAATAATTAATTTATTTATCGGCATATTTATGTAAAATCCAATTGCTATCTTTTGCACTTCCGTAGTATTTTTTTCGTTATGCTCCAAAGAACACATTCGTATATTTAATTCACTCCATATATTAGTATGTACTCGTATATGTATACAGAGGGAAAAAGACCGAAATTGACACCATCTGTTGACAAAAGTGCATCGACCACGTTTTTTTCCATTTGACAACGGTTGGTGTCAAATTATTATGAACTGTTCGTTCTCTATTTGTTAAAAATGTTGTCATTCTATAAACGAAACGTTCTCTCTTTGACAACGAACCGTGCTCGGTTTGACAACTAACCGTTAGCGATTTGACAACGTTCTATTCTCACTTTGATAACAAAGCGTGCTCAGTTTGACAACTAAACGTTATTGATTTGACAACAAACTGTGCACGGTTTGACAACTAACCGTTATCGATTTGACAACAAACCGTGCTCGGTTTGATAACTAACCGGTATCGATATGACAACGCTTTGTTCTCACTTTGACAACAAACCGTTCTTTTTTTGTTTCACAAATAACCCACTGCGAACCCAGACTTTAAAAATAAAAACAGAGTTAGAATGCAGTTTTTTAAATAAAGATTTATTCAATTTATTTTTTTTACAAATTAAACATATTTAATTCTAAAAAAGGTTTTAACATTATTTGTTGAATACAAATGAAAAGGTCTTCTTCCTTTATATACTTCAAACATGTGCCGTTGGCATCTTCAAAAAAAAAAGGAACATTTTGTGTATATATTTAATTTAGATGTTTTTATTTACTTACATTTTAATGAGACAAAAAGACATTCCATGTCGATAGATTTTAAAAAAATTTTAAGCTTTTCTTCCTCATTATTGACGTTTATGGCTTCACTTGTAGCTTGGAGACATTCATTGGAACTTTGCAGCATAGGTATAATTCGGTCATCGTCTAAATAAAATAAGTTTGTATCCTCACTAAGAACAATTTCTTGGCTTGTTTCCATTTTTATTTATACTTTTTTAATAATTTTTATAATTTTAATCTCTCTTCACATACAACACTTTGAAAAGACCAAAACTTTATGAAGAAATTAGAAAAAAACAAAGGAGATGACAAAAAGTGTTACTGTTTTGACAACATTTGTTCTCATTTCGGTATTTTTCTACCATTTGCTTAAAACTTGGCAACGGGGTGTTCAAACGTGACAACAGAATGTTCACGATTTAAAGCTTTGTGCACTTTCGTTCTCGACTTGTTAACGGATTGTTGTCAAATTGTGAACACTGGTTATCAATAATACTGTCCACACTTTGTTATCAAACGACACCAGTCGTGAACAATTTTAGAACGTCTTTTTTCTATCTGTGTACCTTAAACCACTGATGTTGAAGATTTCAGGTGCACTTTTATTTTGTTGTAAAATTATATAACTTTCATCATATAATTATAATTTTAACATTAATTTTTTCACTTCACATCTCCTCGTCTTATAAAATTCTATAAACGACTGAAGTTACATACGATTAGCAGATATTTTGTTTCTTTTTCAGAACACAACCAATGTATGGTCACAATAAATTTTAATATACTATTTTTATTCATTTTATTACGAATAAAGGTAGTTATTATTCGAACTTATATTGATGTACGTACTAGTGATGTTACGAATACTCGTATTCGTATTCGACTATTCGCCTGTTTTAAGATATTCGTATTCGTATTCGCCAAATTCAAGCGAATATTTTTCGAATAATTTTCCCATACATTTTCCAAAAAAAAAATCATACAAAAGCTTAAAAAAAGTACATAAAATGTAAAAAAATATATTAATTTTTATTAAAAAAACCCATTGTATTTCACGCAAAGTAATAACCTTCTTAAAAAACAAACAAAAATATATATATGTAAATTATAATTTAAGTTGTCTCAAATGTATTAATAAAATTAAAAATGCTTTCGCAGCAGTGAATTGAACAAAGTACATCATCTATCGGCAATAAATTGGAATATACTCGTATAACTTAAATGCATGATATTTAAGGAAACTCGGTGAGATGTTTTGATTCTGTTTATATGTAAATGTATAAGGGTGGGAAGCTGCAGGAATCAAACTAAAACTTAATGGGGTTTATTACGGTTCTCGATTCGACTTCGACTGCTGTAATAGATTAAAGAAAAATGTTGTGTGTTTCTTTACAACAGTCGAAGTCGATTCGAGAACCGTAGTAAGGCCCATTATATATGAAATTCCACTGACACAGGTGGATGCGCCTTCTGCAAAAATATGTTCGCTAAACAGCACTGAATTATTAATTAAAAACCCAAACAGAGTAAGAAAAACGAAATCTGAAAGTATGTAAGTAAAATAATTAAAAAATTTGCTGTAGAAGTTTTCAGATTCGGCATCTTAATGCAATAATAATGTTAAATCACTAAATTTTTTTTTTCATTTATAGTTACTAACGCAAGGGCAGGGATTTTTTCCAATTAAATTTGAAATATAAACCTCAAAAGAAATATTCGTATTCGTATTCGTATTCGGCGAATACTGTTTTAAATATTCGTATTCGCGAATACTAAAAATTGATATTCGTAACATTACTAGTACGTACATATGAGAAGTAATATTATTAAGGCTCAAGTTTAGTTTTATTTCCCTAATATAGAGTAAAAACAACAAAAACGTTAAATTACAAAGTAAAATACTTTGATGATAACGGAGTATGAGCAAAGACTATAAATATATAAAGATATTGCACGTAGAACATTGAATAAAAACAAAAATTGTTTGCGTTTGTGGATGCTGTGGGGGGAAGTAGCAAGAGAAAAGACCACAAAAATTTTAGGCATACATACATATGTACGTACATAAGTATGTATGTAGTAATAATTTTGTCAAGTTTATTTTGTTGTTGTTTTTGAAACATTTTTGTTTCTTTTAACTCTACTAGAAATTATTTTCCAGAGAAATTATGGTTTTTTTTTTGTTGTTTACACATATAAATGATGCTCATTGAGAAATGTGTTTGTGTGTGTGTCATATTTCTTGTGCAAAGCACATTCAATAACAATAAGGGTAATCACGATGGGTAGTGCAAAGTGTGCAAACGATGCAAATGTGTGCAAATATACACACATTTGCACAACATAACAACAAAATGTATGTATGTGTTTGCAATTTGCTTAATTTTGCTTCGTTTGCACTAAAAAAACCATGAGCAAAGATAGTAGTGCATATTTTATCAATTGCAAACGAAAATAAACAATAACTTGTGACATACAGACTATCATATTTTTATGTTTAGAAAAAGAATATTTAATTTTTAACTAATTTTAATTTAATTTTAAAAGTTTTAGTATTCTTTTTTTAATTTATTAGTAAATAATAAATTTATGCATTTGTAACTTGACATCTGAAGTCAGTGTTGCCAGAATTTTTGATGGGCTGCCATATTTTTCTGAACAAAATTACATGCTCTTCACTAAAATGCAATAAATTTAAAAGTACGCTCACGAAGTACACTAATATGCACAGCAAATTTGCAAAATGCATATTTGCACAATCACCATCGTGATTACCCTTAATATTAACAACTAAAAGCAGTTTCTTGTTTTCATATAAATCATGTGCAAATAAACAGTGCAAAGCCAATGCGACCGATTTCTATGGCTGTAGGGTAAAATTACGTTTTTGTTATTGTACTATTGCATTTATGTTGATTCGCATCGAACTATGTATACACATTTGTTTTATTAAATATTTTATTTTAGAATTTTCAATTGTATATGTAGTTAGAATATCTATGTATGTACATATGTATATGCATAAATCAAATAAAACGTGCGTTTACCTGAGTTCGAAAACCATAAAATTTATTATTTTGTTTACAAAACTATTATAAAATTAATTAAAATCTTATTTATTTGTTGCAGGTTAGCAATATCTAGATATATATTTCGTTGGTAGCTATACCAATTCATCAGTAGATGATTTACCCTTTATGTTTAAAAAATTTTAAAGCTCATCCATTTATACGAAAACTCACAAATAAATTTGTGAATTACAAAGCTTTAACATTTTTTTAAAATAAAGGGTAAAACATCTACTGATGAATTGGTATAGCTACCAACGAAATATATATCTAGATATTGCTAACCTGCAATAAATAAATAAAATTTAAAACATAAATACTTGAGTACATGCTCATATAAATGTAAAATTTATTAAAATCTTTTTAATAAGTGATAACTAGCACAAGAAATGTAATTATTTTTGGTGATTGGTACATATTTAATAATTTTCTGGATTGAGCATAGGTATGTTTTATTGTTTCAAAATTTTAAGTTTTTCTGCGCTCGTTAATTTGTATTTGTATGTTTCCCACGAGGAATGCTTTCGTAAAAGTGTAAGAATTAATAAATTTAGCATCTCCATTCTGTGCTTATAGCATATGTACGTTGTTTTCTTGAAACCAAAAGGAATATTGTATTTTTGGTGCAATTTACACATTGCTCAACAATAGTTTTTTTTATGTTTTTTATTTCTTTGGATTCATAAAAAATTTTTTCGAAAACTTTTATATGAATCTTACATACTGCAAAAAATAAGTCTGATGGAGCACATAAACTTCCAAAATCTGAATTTTTATCATAATTTTTTGCATGTACAAACATTTCTGATGGATATGACAAAATTTGCGCGGGTTTTATTATATCCATACGGCAGCGAGCACAAGATATCCGTTGAGCTAGCAGAGTTATTAACAGATTTCCAAAAATAAATTTATGAAACCCAACTGCAGGCAACACCATTCAAACAAAACAATAATTTTGAAAATCTGTTTATAAATGACCAGGTTATTCAAAAAGCAATTTTTTCTATTTCAAATTCAAAATAATACATATGTATATAGCCTATATTTCAAGTTATACACTGTTAACATATCTGCGCGAAATTTCATTTAAATCGGTCCAGTAGTTTCGGAGCTTAGCGAGAACAAACGTCGTGACACTTTATTTTTATATACATATGTATGTACATATACATACATAGTTATATAAATTTCCAATTTTAAATAATATTAAATTCGGTGCGAATCGATGTTCTTGCAATAGTACAACAATAAAATACATATATTTGCCATTCAAATAAGAATCAGCGACATTAGCTTTACGTATCTTATGTCCACATACATATATTGTGCGAACACAAAACGAGCCTTTGCTTCAAAAGCGTCATAATTCAAAATATGTCATTTTTGAGCTAATATGTATATAACTAATCGCGATATCAATTTTTATATTGTGCAAAATTTTCATACAAATATGAAAGATATTTGTATTTTATTATTCTCTTGGGAGAATAATATTTTACCATTGATTTATAGGTAAATTCTAGACTTTAAATTCGTTTCCTGCCAAACAAGATTTTTTGAATTATGACTCTATTGCAGCAAAGGCTCGAAAAGTTTTTTTGTTTGTTTATATGGAATCTTTCGTTTGTTTATTAAATGTACACACATGCACACATACTTGTGAATGCAAAGACACAAACGTATGAACGCATGTATACATATCTAAATGAATAGTAGAGACATGCATAGCTGCCAGATTTTTTTAGGTAATATCGTCATATTTTTGGGCAAAAATCGTCATTATCGTCAATATAGCTCATTGAAATCGTCATAAAAACGTCAAATGAAAAAACCGCTTTTTTTACTAACAAAACATATTTTTGTTAGAGGCAAAACATAACAAAACTCTTAAATCAACAAATCTTAATAAAAACAGCATAATTTAAAATACAGAGATCAAATACTTCACTTAGAATTCACAATAAAATCACATGTAAATAGATTGCATGTTTTTCAATACTTTGAAATATATTTATACATTGTATGGAAAAAAACAAAAAAAATCAAATCCTTTAGTTATTTTTTTCAATTTAGTAAAATATGCATTTTAAATTTCATTTTTGGAAACACTTTTTCTAAAAATGTATAAAAGCTACAATAAAATTTATACAATAAAACTATAATTTTTTACAAATTGCAATTAACCATATTGATTAATTCAGGTACAACTGTCAGATCATAGCAGGTACATTTGTTTAGATTTAAATAATCTTTTGAATATAATATTACGTTTACCTGACTAAATATTCTTTTCATATTTGCTGAATAATGTGGTAAAACTAGGATTTTTGTAATAAATTTAGTCAAAATCGGAAACAAAAGACTAGAATCCCTCGTTTGCATCTCTGATAGTTTTTTCCAAAAATCCAATAGTTTTATGTTTTTATCAGGACAATAATTTCAATTGTCTGAACTCTGTTTCTAGCTTTTGGTTTTTACTTTCTTCAACAAAATAGGAAAATTATTTTATAATTTCAGAAAACCAACTTTTTTTTCTTCATTTATAATATTAAATGGATTAATTTGGCCAAGAGCTTTATATATATTTTCAAAATCAAATCTTGATAATATCTGATCACAAAGCTCCATATAAATATTAACACAATTATTACTAATATCATATTTTTCTTTTGCATTTATTTGTGATTCTTCCAATACGTCTTTGGCAAATATTCCTAAATAAATGTCTTCAAAATTTAAAAAATAGTTTTTGTTTTTATAATCAGTTAAATAAAAGTTTTCTGTTTTAGGCAAACTAGTTTTTAAAAAAGTTTCTCATTACAATTTCAGCAGTTCAAGGTAGCTCTAATAGTGCAAATATATGTTGCAAACTTGAATTATTTAAAATCGTCAAAATTAGGGTAAAAATCGTCCCATCGTCACTATGTCATTTTTAGGACCCAAAATCGTCAAAATGACGATAAATCGTCAAATCTGGCAGCTATGGAGACATGAGAATAATAAATTCTCTGAGAAAATAAATGACTCTCTTGAAAAATTAAGCATTTCCCGTACAATGTTCTACGTGCAATATCTTTATATATTTATAGTCTTTGTTCATGCTTTACAAGAACAAACAGAATTGTTAATGTAGTGTTCAGAAAAAAGCATTAACACGAACTTCTATATGAATTCTTTGGTTTTTTATTTATTTAAAGTTTTTATATGCATATCAAAAAAAAGCGATTCCCTGAAAGACATGAGAGTTCTTTCTTGTTCCTCTCAACTCTTCTATTTTGTCCTGCCACAAGTCCAGCAACATATTTTCAAAATCCTGGTTCCATACTATACGGAGACCTGTGCTTTTCTTTACTAAAAACAAAAATAAATTATTATACTTATTTATGTACAACATATAAAGTTAAAAAAAAAATATAAAAACTTACGTGTGCCACTCATTTCGATGTAAAATATTTTTTTTTTCTTACACAATTATGTATTTATGTCATTCAAAAAAAATTAAACTATCAACATGTCATTTTGCTAGAGATGACATTAAAATTATCGAAAGATGTTGATTGGAACAAAATGGTTTAGGAACATCTTTTAAAGATGTAGAAAGATGTTGACTTTTAGTACTGTGTATTTCTTATGGGAAGATGTTAACATCTTCTCAAATTGATGGTAGATGTTAGATGTTGCGTAGTGGAAAAAGGCTATTGTGCTGCATCTTTTTATATTGTAAACATGGAATGTAGCAATATTATAGGTCTTGAATTGGCCACTACAATAAATTTAATTAAAAAAGTCAACACAATAAATTGTGAGACAATTTTGGAAAAGTACAAAGAGATGTTTAATGGGTTAGGGCAGCTTAAGAGAGAGTGTCATTTGAAAATTAAAGCAAATCGTCAACCGGTAATAGATCCGCCACGTCGTGTACCGTTTAGCCTCCATGAACCATTAAAAAATGAAATTATGAGAATGGTTAAATTGAATGTTATTACTGAGGTGAAAGAACCTACAGATTGGGTAAATTCAATCGTGTTAGTAACAAAATCAAATGGTAGTTTGAGATTGTATTTAGATCCGCGGAATTTAAATAAGGTAATTGTGAGACCTAGATTTGATTTTCCTACAGTAGATGAATGTAAATCTCGTATGAGTGGTTCTAAAATTTTTAGTTTGCTAGATGCAAATTCTGGTTTTTGGATGGTAAAACTGGATGATGAATCATCTAGGTTATGTACCTTTAACACCCCATTTGGGAGATATCGTTTTCTACGTTTGCCATTTGGCGTAAGTTCAGCACCTGAGATATTTCATGCTGAAATGATAAGACTTTTTGGTGATATAACAGGTTTAGTGATATATATGGATAATTTTTTAATACATGCATTAAGTGTGGAAAGGCATAATGAAATTTTAAATCAAGTTTTAGAAAGGGCTTAGGAAGTGGGTTTAAAATTTAATAAAGCAAAGTCAGCAATTTTAAAAACTGAAATAAAGTTTATTGGTCATATATTTAGTGACAGAAGTGTAAAACCCGATGACAAAAGAATAGAGTCGATTTTAGCAATGCCCGTACCGAAAAATAAACAAGAATTACAACGATTTTTAGGAATGATTACCTATTTAGGGTCATTTATTGACAATTTGTCGAATAAGAACAAGCATTTGAGAGATCTTTTGAAAAATGATTCTGTTTGGAGTTGGAACAATGAACAACAAATTGAATTTGAAAATTTAAAGAAGGAGATTACGAAAGCTCCAGTTTTAACGTACTATGGTACCCCACCTGGATAACAATCTTGTCGCGATGTGGTGGCTTAAGTACTGGCTGTGGTGTCTGCCTTTTGCTCGGAAACTATGGGTTAATGCTAAGCTTCCCTACAGTACCTCCGAGCCAAAGACAAGAAGCTATAAAGGCCGGTATACTAAAGGTTATCCAACCCCCAAACCGAGGTGTTACGCGACCCGTGCCTATCGGATTTTTGCAGTCGGGGGCAAGAGACTGTATTTTAACGGAGCCTTGCTGATACCTGGGCACCTCAGCAAGTAATGACGCCCTTACGACGTTACAGGGGGCTATGACGTGGTGGACCTACTGACCCCCACACTCGTGGGAACTTTATGACGAACAAACAAAAAACAACAAAAAAACAACAACAACAACAAAAAACCAACAACAACAACTAACGACAAGGCACAACAGGACTCAAATGACGGGACTTTGACGACGGCGAGCGGGGTGGCTACACCAGACTCTGTCAGCCAACGAACAACTGGTGTGGTGAGCAGCCAGGGTGGCACACCCAACCTGACTACTCACCAAAAGGCATCACAGCCAACAGGCGGATGCCAAAAAACCCGCGGTGAGGTACTTGTGGATTTCGGGCCCAGTACCTCCAAAGCCGCCAAAGCCCTTGCCGCCAAGGCGGCAAAACCTACCTTTTTAGGGACCAGTTCCGTCAAGGCAAAGCCGGACGAACCGGGCACCCTCAATGTGCAAATTGCAGGTAAAAAGACCGAGAGGAAAACCTCCGGCCCCAATACCCTGCCACCCCCTGCCAATCCCGGCAACAAAACAAGTCCTGGGCACATTACGCACTCAAAAAGGGCTGCAACAACAAGGCGTTCCGCCTTGCGTTTTATTTCGACCTTAGGGTCTTTACCTGCTGATCAGCTCACAAATGAGCAGACAGCTTCCTTAACATGGGCAAAAGCCCATATGGCTGCACTGCGCAGCAATCCTCCCCCTGCTACAGGGCCTAAACGGCAACGTTCAGAGGAGGAGAACGCGTCAGCCAACCCCTCGGGGACTAAACGTCCGAAGCACGCCTCAGTCGGTAGTGGCTCCTATAGTGAGGTAGCCAAAGGCCACCTCGTAAGAGCCATCATAGACAGGGGTGTAGGTGACGGTGCCATGTCACACGATAAGTGGGACATGGTAAACAAGAAACTGGTAGGGGTTTTCTGGAAAGTCTACCAAGACAATCCGGGACCCCCCCCCAGTGCAGTGATTTTGGCTGGCACCAAAATCATATTAAGTTGATGGCCTGTGCAGACGAGCGCTCAGCGACGTTGCTAAAGCAGGCCATTGATCGTATTGGTGAAGTATGGCAGGGCGCTAGGCTGGATGCGGTTCCTATGGAGGAGATTCCCAGATTACCTAGGGCCTTTACCATCATACCAGATGAACCATCGGCACCGGAGGAAATCCTTAAGATCCTTCGATGCTGTAACCCCGACCTACCAACCAGCGACTGGAAGGTAGCAAAGGTGTCAGCAGCCGAAGGGTGTAAAAGGAAAGTGATTCTGATCCTGAATCAGGAGTCGCTGGCGCTAGTTCGGAAGAGGCAGAACAAGTTGTTCTACTGCTTCAGCACAATTTTGTTGCGCGTCTACCGGACTGACGCCAGACGGAATCGCGACCCGGGCCATGAAGGCGTACCGTCAAAAGACGGCATGCTAAGTGTTGTTGCCGCGAACTCAACTGACAGAGAAGATGCTCAATCAACCTCCTCGTTGGTTGACGGCTTCTCTGAACGGTTGAACGTCGCGGATGATGACGAAGACGATCTGCTGGCCTCTGATGAGGACCAGGAGGACGTCGACGTCACAATAATAGAAAAAAATGATAATGGTGAAGGTGACTCAAGTCAACCTACACCACTCTAAAGCAGCATCAGCTGCAATGCTTCTCCGAGTGGTAGAGAGGAAGGAGGAGCTGGTAATGGTCCAGGAACCCTGGATCCATAAAGGACGGGTTTGTGGACTAAACCTCAGGGGCTACAAGCTCTTGGTGGCCAATGGTGCAGGTAACATCAGATCTTGCATATTGGCTAAAAACTCTTTACGCATCTTCATTTTATCTGATTACAGTGATGAGGATACTGTGACTGCAGCTATGGAGACTGAAACCGGCAACATTTGGGTCGTCTCCAGCTACATGGCTCACGACCACGGAGAGCGTCCACCAAACAACTTGGTACGTGGGGTTGTGGCTAAAGCAGAAAGCACAAGGACGCCTATCATAATCTGTGCTGATGCGAACTCGCACCACATCACATGGGGCAGTAATGACACCAACGCACGAGGTGAGTCTCTGTTCGATTTTATTATCAATAATAATCTCGAAATAGTAAATAGGGGTTCAGAACCAACTTTTATCGTCTCAAACCGGAGTGAGGTTTTAGATATTACACTGATTAGTGCACACCACAACAGTTTAATTAGCGACTGGAAGGTTTCGGACGACTGTTCCTTCTCTGACCATCGTTATATTGATTTCTCCATAGGGTTTCGTGAAAATAGACCGAATCCTCTGATAAACAGAAGGAAAACTAACTGGGAGTTGCAGAATAATCTCCTCCGCAGCACTCTTAGCTCCGTCCCCATTATTAACAACACGACGGATATCGATACGGCAATAGATCTCTTCAACGAATCTTTCTGCTATGCAACAAATCTGTCTTGCAAAACCACGATACGCAAAGGCAAAAGCAAACCACCATGGTGGTGCCCTGATATCGCTCACTCGCGAAGCGAGTGCCGCAGACTCTTTAACGACGCTAAGCGAACAGGTGACTGGTCGCGATACAAGTCCTCACTTAACAGGTTCAAAAACCTTGTTAGAAACGCAAAAAGGAAGTCTTGGAGGAATTTCTGCAGTGGTGTAGAAAGCTCCTCCGAAACCAACCGATTGCGTAAGATAATAGCTACCTCACCGGTGGTACCCAGCTACATACAAAAACCATGTGGAAGCTGGACTCTAAGTAGCCAAGAAACGCTCAGCGTACTACTTGATACTCACTTTCCCGGCAACGCCCCGACAATAGGGACCGATGCAGGCGATATAAATACTTCGCCTGATTCAGTTATTATACCGCTGGACAATGACAGAATCAAATGGGCGATCAATACTTTCGATCCATTCAAATCTCCTGGACCAGATGGTATCATTCCAGCGGATCTACAGAGAAATATGGATCTAGTCGTGCCCTGGCTCTCTGAAATCTTTAAAGAGTGTCTGAGAAGGGCATACATTCCGGCTTGCTGGAATCTGTGCAAGGTCGTCTTCATCCCCAAGGGGTGCAAGACGTCTCACACTAAACCTAAAGACTTCAGGCCTATCAGTCTGACGTCTTTTCTGCTCAAAACACTGGAAAGAGCTATAGATATACATCTCAGAATGTCCATACCGAAGGAACTTCTATCCCCCTCACAGCACGCCTACACAAAGGGCAAGTCTGTGGAAACTGCTCTCCACTCCCTGGTCAGCCACATAGAGAAATCTCTCGAATACAGGGAATTCACTATGGTGGCTTTCCTGGACATAGAGGGCGCCTTTAATTTTGTCAAACCGGACTCAATCATCAACAGCATGGTAGAGATGGGAATCGATATCAATATCTGCAGGTTTGTAAAAAATCTGCTAACTAAAAGGGTCATAAGCGCATCGTTTGGATCTGCCACTGAATACAGGGCAGTGAATCGAGGCACTCCACAAGGGGGCGTCTTGTCACCTCTCTTGTGGAATCTGACCATCAACTCTCTTCTGCTAAGCCTAGAGCGGAAGCTGGTTAAAACCGTAGCTTACGCTGACGACGTGGCAATAGCTATTTCTGGCAAATGCCTGAGCACAATATCTCAGTGTATGGAGTCTGCTCTGACGATCCTCAGCAAATGGAGTGTCAGCTGTGGGCTCGGCGTCAACCCGGCGAAAACCGAATTGGTGCTATTCACCAGGAGGCACAAAATCGAAGACTTTGCGCCCCCTAAATTAAACGGGACCACACTAAAAATCTCGGATAACGCTAAGTACCTGGGCGTAATCCTAGACAGTAAACTGTCTTGGAACCTAAACACCCAGTATAGAGCAAATAAGGCCCTCGTGGCTATTTACACCTGTAAAAGAGCGATTGGTCGCAACTGGGGCATCGAACCCCGAGGGACCAATTGGATCTTTGAGACGATAATTAAGCCCATAATGTTTTATGGGGTTATAGTCTGGTGGGAAGCGACAGAGAAAGACTCCCACCGACGAACTATAGAAAAAATTTTTAGGCTAGCGGCGATCCTGATAACGGGAGCGCTCAGGTCTACTCCAACGAAAGCACTGTTCGCTATGCTGAACTAGCTTCCGGTGGACGTTCTGGCCAAACAGCTAGCTCTGTTCGCGGCGATCAGATTGAACGCTACATGCTCATGGACGAGAACCGATCTCGGTCACTCCAAGATTCTCAGGCAGCACCAAGCGCTCCATGACTTTACTGACTACTGCCCACCGGAACCTTATTTCGGCGGGCTATTTAAATCTATTGTTCCCAATAGGGAAAACCACTCCTCACCCCCTGCCACCGACGGAGCCACCAGAGTATTCACTGATGGCTCCAAAAGAGGCGTAAACACCGGGGGCGGTTTCTACGTGGAAAACTTCAATGTGAAGGTTCCATTCAGACTTCGGGATGGCTGTAGCGTCCTACAAGCTGAAGTCTCGGCCATTACAAGAGCGGCAAGATGGCTTAGGTATTACAGGATATCGGGAGACATCCTTATTTTTACCGACAGCAAAGCGGCCATTGCCGCTATCAATGGTGTATACACTACATCTACGGTGGTGAATGAATGCCGGAAATCTCTAAACGAGATAGCGAGACATTCAAGAGTAACACTAGTTTGGACTCCAGGGCACTCAGAGTGCGCTGGAAACGATATTGCGGACGAAATTGCCAAAAGGGGCGCATCATTGAGCAACTCGATGATATGCCACTTCGTTGGCATTCCTCTATCTTACTGCAAGCGATTGATCCAGCAGGAATCATACAATCTTGCTCAAGAAAGGTGGGAACAAGAGCATACCTGTCAAATCTCCAGGTCCACTTGGCCCCGCTACAGCCTGCACAGAACTCGCGATCTGCTCAGGCTTGGTAAATGTCATACAAGACGACTAGTAACAGTGCTAACGGGGCACTGGTGTTTCGGGACTCATGCCAAAAGGATGGGCCTAAGTTACAATGACTACTGCAGAAGTTGTAACGATGAGGAGGAAGAAGAAACAGTTCTTCATCTTCTATGTCAATGCCCCGCGCTTAACAGCATTAGGGCGATTACCATAGGCTCCAACACTCTGCCAGACCTCGACAGTCTGGCGAACATGGGGCTAACCAACATATCCTCCTTCTTGCAACAATCAGGATGGTTTGATCCGGCGACAGGGCAACTACAGGCAATTGAATAACCAATTGACTGAGCCCTGTCTGCTGTAGGGTATCACAAAGGGACCGAATTAACGGACCCAAGTGCGTCACGTCTCAGATGTGGCGGCCCTCGAAACCTAACCTAACCTAACCTAACGTACTATGGTACGAAGAAACCACTATCAGTGGATGCTTCAAAGTTTGCGGTAGGTGCAGTTATAATGCTTGGTGAAAACCCTGTAGCATACGCATCTGCGCCCCTGACAGACAGTCAAATAAATTATGCACAGATTGAAAAGGAGCTTTTTGCTATATTGTTTGGATGCACACGTTTCCATCAGTATATTTATGGTAGAAGTGTGACTGTTGAAACAGATCACAAACCTCTTGTTCCACTGTTTAACAAACCTTTATATAATATTCCAACGCGTCTTCAGAGATTCATGTTAAGGTTGTTATCGTATAATTTAAATGTAGTGTATAAACCAGGCAAGGATTTGTTTATTGCTGATACCTTGTCTAGGGTACCACTTAAGGAAAAAATTCTTTCTGATTTAGACAAAGACATGGATTTACAATGCAACTTATTCATATGCCAATTGACATTACCTGAAAATCAAATTGAGGAAATTAAACAGGAAACTGAAAATGATCAAGCTTTTAAAAAAATTATGAACTATGTGAGAGAAGGTTGGCCGGTGAATAAGAAACAAGTTGATGTGGAGGTACAACAATTTTATCCCATTAAAGATGAGATAAGTATGGTAAAGGGTATTTTATTAAAAAATAAACGTATTTTAGTGCCGAAAAGTTTAAGATCAAAAATGTTACACAATGTACATGAGGGTCATATGGGAATTCAAGGTTGCCAGAGTTTGGCGAGGGCTTCAATTTATTGGCCCAATATAAATAATTATATTTATAACATGGTATCTAACTGCAGCATTTGTTTAAAATTCAGAAATGCTAATCCTAAAGAGAGTCTGAAAACTCATGATATTTGTAACATTCCTTGGTACAAAGTCGGATGTGATTTGTTTAAATTTGATAAGAGGATGTATTTAATAGTTGTAGACTATTACTCAAAATTTTTTGAAGTAGAACTTTTGAGTTCCGGTTATTCTTCTATACAGGTGATAACGAAACTTAAATCAATTTTTGCAAGGCACGGCATTCCTACTATTTTAATTTCGGATAACGGACCGCCTTTCAATTCAAACGATTTTAAGCGATTTTGTATTGACTGGGGTATTGACGGTGTAACATCGAGTCCTTATTTATCTCGTTCAAATGGTCTCGCGGAAAGATCCGTTCAAACAATTAAGAATATTTTATACAAATGCAAGGATTCTGGTACAGATCCATATATAGCTTTTTTACAGCATCGAACAACATCCAAGGATAGTTTGCCAAGTCCTTCGGAGTTGCTAATGAGCAGAAAATTACGTACAAAATTGCCTTCATTTTCAAATGACTTAAAGCCAAAATTAGTAAATTCGAAAAAAGTAAACGAACAATTTAACCAAAGACAATTAAATGCCTCTAAAAACTACAATAGGAATTCAGTTAATCTAAAACCAATCGAAGTAGATGAACAAATTTATTTTAAGAAAAGTCCAACATCAGTATGGTTCAGAGGTAAAATTATTGAAAAATGTAAAGAGCCTAGATCATTTGTGATTCAAAGCTTTCTTATGTGGACAATTTAGTTATAAGAAAAGGTAACAAGTTAATAATAGATTGGTACCAAAAACCAACTTGTTCAGGGAGAATTATAAATTATCATTCAAAGCATAATAAGAAAACTATTATTAATACAGCTAATAATTTAATAGAGAGAGTATTAAAGATAAGTGACAAAGAGTTTCATAGAAAAATGAGAAAAATATTAGAGAAATACTTAGTGAGAATGATTTTCCAAATCAGCTAATTTATAAATTGATAAATAAATATAAATTTAGAAGAATAAACAATACAGTTAGTGTAACAGATCCGAAGATTTTTAAGTCAATGACTTATATACCACAGATATCTGAACGGTCAGAAAGAGCAAGAATTTTTGACACTGAAAAATATAGGGTCGCTTACAAAACAAATAACACAGTAAATCGATTATTTAGTAGGACAAAGGATAAAGTACAAAAACTTGATATGTCAAACTTAGTGTACAAAATACCATGTAAAGGAAATGACAGAGACAATTGTAGTAAAGTATATGTAGGCACGACAAAGAACAAACTAAAAACTAGAATTACAGGACATAGGTCTGATCAGGAGTATAGACATATTAATTCACAAAAGACGGCATTATCTTCACATTGCTCAGAGTTAAATCATTATCCCAACTTTGAAAATGTTTCAGTATTATATACAGAACAGAATTATAAACGTAGATTCATAGCAGAAATGTTACAAATAATTAATGTACCACCAGAACACAGAATTAATTTTAAGGCAGATATAGAAAACGTAGCTCAAAATTATAGACACTTGATAAACAAAATAACATGAATTTGTTTTTATACTTGAAAATTGTATTTAAAAACAATGTACATAATATAACAATTTATGTTCGTATATGTTTGTGTTATTAACATTCACTACACTTAACATGAAAATGTTAAAATGTATCTATATTGTGTGGTAATACATAAAAATGTAGTATTTTTAGGATTTTCATTTCCTAATATTTTTGTTTTATGGGTTTTTTAAGTATTAATATTACATTTTCATTATTATTATTACATTCCAAAGAAAGAAAAATTGTCAATATTATTAATTAAAACCCATGTAAAGTACGCACACCATGAATATAACACTAAGCAATCACAAACAAATTAAATAAAACAAAATATGAGCACAAAAAAAATAATAAAATAAATAAATAAAGTAGACCAACGAACTCGTTTAAACTTTAGCAACTATGCAAAATTGAAATTTCTGTAATAAGATAGTTTTTAAGTATGTTAAGAAAAAACCTGCATAGTAGTAGATTTTAAGTATGCTAACAAAAATTAAGAAAAAACTGCATAATAGTAAATTTAATGTATGTTAACAAAAATTGTATAAATAGAAAAGTTAATTGCAAATAAAATCAGAATCATACTGGCAATCAAAATCTGCTTTTGACTCTCATATTCAGGCACCTAGTAAATCACTAGTAGCAGCCTACTAACTAGCTCAGAACACACTTGAGCTACAAATAAACCAAAGTGCTATAGGGAAAACTCTAACACATTATTGTTTTATTAAAAAGAGACCTTGTGCTTTACTATAATATATATAAAACTGATTATATAAAGGTCAAAAAACATATCCAATTCAATAATGAATATGTTTATTATGATTTTAATACCAGGTGTGAAAACCTTAGCAATAACGAAAATGTAAATAATGAAAATGTAAGAACTGATCATAACGATGAAAATGTTAGTGCTAATGTTAGTAATAAGAATGTTAATATTAGTAACAATGAAAATGTAATCGATGAAGCTAATATTAATAGAAACAATAACGATATGTATACTTCACAATATGGGAGGAAAATAATGCCACCCAATAGATTAAATTTGTAAAATATTTTTACGTAAATTAATTTTAATAATTTTATATCTTTATAAAAAGAAGGGGGATGTTATGGTAACCACCCTACTGTTATTGTAACTACCCTAATAGTATTTAGTAAGTACTTAATGGCAACCCTTAAATGTAAAATAACTGGTATTTATACTAAGTAACCATAAGTACTACTTGGTACAAATATATATATTTCATCATCTCTATATATTTATTATGTTCAATTAATAAAGTCATCTTTAAATCAGAAAGTCCCGTCTATTAATTAACATAATAATGATGAATTCGCAATTATTTTAGGAGGAATTTCAAGTATAACAAGCGAATTTACTCAATATTTTTGCAATGAGGGAAAATTTTAAACATCAATAAAAAAATATTTTTAAATTGCTTCACAACTTCTATACATACTAATAAAAAATCTTTAGCCAACATTTTTCAAAGTTTTTAATTTAATTGTGTATGTAACTTATTGATTCTCTTAGAATTTTTGTAGTTTTTTAAGTAAATTGTGAGAATTTTTATAATTGATCGTTAAAAAATTTTATGTTTTTTAAAAGACTTATTGAGGAATTTATGGTGTTTTCTTTTCTGAACAAAAATGTTGCCCTTTCAATGTGTTACACTTTTTACAGTTTGCACCTACCTTTAAAAAGTGGTACATTTTTTATTGCCACAATGGTACAAAATATTTGAGGCTTAACATTACTTAACATTAATTAATTAATTATCGTTTTAATTATAAGTTTTTTCGCTTAAGTAAGTAGAATGACATAAATACAAGTTCTTACTTGTATAAAAATATACTAAACAAAGTTGTAAAAATGGGCAGTATCTCACCCCGACCTGATAGTTGAGGGCAAAATATGTTGCATATTTGGCCATTTATTGGTGCAACATAATTAGAAAGGAACGAAATCGCTTTTAAATATGTTACATATTTTTTAGAATGGATCACGAAAATTAAAGAATGTAGCATAAATGCAACACTTTTTTCAGAAAAGAAAACGCCATTAATGAATTAACAATTAATAAACATATCCGCCTTATTTACTATAGGGCTGCATGAACGTGGTCATCAATGAACATGTTCATTGACTAAAACTCTATTTCGAATAAAAATCAGAACACCAAACAAACTGTTGCTTTGTTCATAGTATGAGTGAGAACATTTTGTTTCACTTCGTTAACACAAAGAGTTTATTCATTGAAACGATTTTTATTCGAAGTTCTCGCTCTCATCTCACAGTTTCTTATTAATACGCAATAGCAATGTTGCGAATTTGGTGAAATCATGTAATCTTTTGCATGCGCTGCCCATGTGTTATTACTTGCATATGTAATTTCAAGTTTTAGCTTTTACACGCATGTACGTATGTATGTATATTAGGGTGGGTCAATTTGTTCGGGACCGAAAAACATGACAAAGCGTATAGCAAGGTCGTAATCTACGGAAAATTCTAAGAACTTTTCCCAAAGAAACCATGGTTCTAAAATCAAAATCGAGCTTCCGATTTTTTAAGAGAAAATTTGGTGCTCAGGACTATTGTTATTTTAACATAAACCTCCAAAACCATTATTTGGGTAAATAATTTTCTATAAATGAGGACAGATATAGAAAGCTGAGAAAATTTCCTTTAATTTACAGGTCAACTATTCACCAATTGCAATGAATTGCAATGAATATTTCCAAAAAAATCCGAAAATAATGCTATTTTTTGATTGGTATTACGTGAAAGTGCTTTGGTTTTAAGTTCGGAATCAATTTTTTCATTATAGCTGCCAATTGGCTCTTTTCAGATTAAATTTTCTTTTGTATTTGTTGTTAATGTTGATATTATATGGATTATACAAGCTAAAAATAGTAAAAGGGAAAGCGAATATCCAGTTTTTTCAATGTGGGTTAAATGTGTTGTGAGTTGAAAGATGGGTAACACTGGCCAACACAACCCTAGTTCCCTTTATTTTTTTTCAGTTATTGGTTATTACTATGACTCTCTTTGAAATAGGTAATTTTATTATTTTGACTAAAAAATTACCAAAAATTAAAACATAGGTTAACAAAATTTCTATCGAACGCTATCAAATTTAAGATTTCCTTAAATGAAAGACTTTGGGTAGATCTCGTTGCAAACTCCAGCAGTAGCCGACTATCATATATGAGTCTCACTTTCCTTGATAACGCCCATCCATAGTCCAAAGAACATGATGAAATCCTTGACAATGCTCCTCATTAAAATCACCCAGATTTTGGAGAAATTGGTCTAAATGTGTGTGCAGGTAGTGAATTTTTATACTCATACTAGCCTATCCCGGTGTGCCTCGCTACCCCCTCGTTATAAAATAAAATTAAAAGTATTTATATATCCTATTGTGAAAATTTAATGACGATCGGTCCAGTAGTTAAGACTATATTACGATTTTTAATTTTCCTAAAAAGGGGCGTGGTCCCACCCACTTTTCTCCTGGTACGTATTCAAAATTATGCCAATACCGTATGTACCAAATATCATCGACGTAGGTAAAAAAATTCCCAAAATATGGCGATTTAAATTGTTGGGTTATATGGGCGGTGCCACGCCTCTTTGTCCAATTAAAACTTTAAATAGCCTATTATTCCTTCCAGAGTCACAGTAACATGGTATTAAAATTTCAGAAAGATCGGTCCAAGGGTTTGGTTTTCCTAAAAAAGGGGCGTGGTCCCACCCACTTTTCTCCTGGTACGTATTTAAAATTATGCCAATACCATATGTACCAAATATCATCGACGAAGATCAAAAAATGCCCAAAATATGGCGAAGTTATTTGATAATCAATTATTGTGGCGGGCCATTTGCAACGCCCTACCGTCCCCCCGTTCGACACAACAAACAATTTCTAAAAACAAAAAAAATATTCTGGACCTTTTTCATATGCAAAAAGAATTTTGAAAATTACCTCAAAAATGGCGAAGTTATTTGATAAAAAATTATTGTGGCGGGCTATTTGCGACACCCTGCCCCTACGCACAATTTTCAAAAAAAAAAAAATTTAATGCACCTTATCCATATGCTGAAAGAATTTTGAAAATTGATCCACAAATGGCGAAGTTATGCTCACTTTACATTATAAAATCTGTTAAAAACTACGTGGTAGGAGTAACATAATTTAAAAAAGTGGGCGTAAAAGTGGGTGTGGTTGAAAAAAAAGTAGCCTATAATTCATCCGAGAGTTCCAGTTAAATACTGTGAAAATTTTAGGAAGATCGGTCCAACGGTTTGGCCTCCTATAAGGAGCAAACAAATAAACACACACATTCGGTTTTATATATATAGATTTTATATATATAGATTGCAAGTTCGATACCATTCACTCAACAAGCTCGACGTGGTCGTCAGAATTTTTTTACCGAAACATATGAACTACAATTTTTGGATTCGACTTTATTCATTGATTTGACATAATCTAGGTTCACAGTAGTGCGCAAGGCCAAGTTCCGGCCACACAGTGTGTATATTTACACGAAACAATTCGCCCTCATAACTTTGCTCCTCTTGATCATAATATAATGAAACTTTTTACGGTCGAAATTTTTTGGATAGGAACTTGGTCTTATTTTCACATTTATGTTTTTTTCGGATTAGGATCTTTCACGAGTTGCCTAATCTGTGGCACATAAAAATTACCAGTTTTCAATTTTTCTGTACTTAATCCTGGAAACTTGCGTGAAACAAAATTTTAACGTACGCCACTTTTGATGATACTGTGTTTTCACAAAGTTCGATAACGGTTTTCTAAATTTTTAAAATATATATTCACCATAAATATACCAAAAACAATCTGGATTAAGCATACAACATCTTCTTGAAGAAGCCATATCTAAAACATCAACAAAATATATTTGAGTGTCCAATAAAAAAAAGGAAAATATAAATAAAAATAGTAAATGTGGGTAGTTACCTATAACTCAATAACAAAAGCTGCTAGGAAAAATTTTTTAACGTATTTAAAAAATACGCCTCAATTTAAGATAGAAACAAAAAAAAATTACAGGAAACAAGCAAAGTTTCCCTTGACCAGTGTAATTGATATGTTTTTAAAATTTAATGTATTTTTAACAAAGTTTCCGCGTCCATTGTTTATAGGAGTGTTAATATTATGAAAAAGATTGTTAAAATCCCGTAATGAACAGGGTTCCTTTGGATGTGTATAAATAGAGACTATTGTCAGCATTATTTCTAAAGCTTTGTTTAGTAGTTTTGTGAATTGAAAATTCGTTTATGTGTTATATTGAGTTTCAACTTTCGTAGTGAACAGACGCGTTTTTATAATCGTCGCAACTGAATATAAAAAAAATACAAAAAAAATAATTTTTCAAGTCACAAAAAATATAAAAAAACAAAACATTTATTGAACAGTTATTTTACTGGTTTTATTTTATTTTTTGCTTGTGTGCACTATACATAAATATTTGCATACACAAACTAATATAAGTAAAAATATAAAAAAGAGAACTCTGATGAGTTCATCTTCTGATAAAAACAACAATAATCCTACAAGCAGTAGGAATGTACAATATATAACTTTAGTTGCTGATGACGACAATAAAAAAATGAATTAAACAAAAACCTGAATTTAACAGAAAACACAAATACTCGTGTGCGATCATTATCTCTGAACATGTTAAATAGTGATCAAGAAGCAACAACAATTGCACCCATCAGCAAACTTGTCAGCTTAGCTGTACAAACAAACAAACAAACAAACAATAAGTAACAAGGTGACCAACGTGCACAAAATGGTAGATGCGGTGAGTACAATAAATGATAATAAAATTCAAACAGGAATGGACAGATACATAACCGTGTTAAAAAGGGGAAGAAGTCCAAAATCAGCTCAAATAGCTTCAACAGCGAAAGTTCCCAGAGATGGAAAAAACAAAACAAAAAATTCCGAAAATTGTTTCGCGATTTTATCTGAACAAGACATTGAAGACACAACTACAACAAGGTCGAGTAAACCTCCACCGATATATTTAAGAGAGCAGAACTCTAGTTTGTTGGTAAAAAGCGCGGAAATATTAACGAAACAAAAATCCAGGTAGTGCAAGAAAGTAATTACCGAAAAATAGTTTCTGACCTTGAGTCAAAAAACAAAAATTTTTATACGTACCAATTAAAGAGTGCTAAAGGTCTAACCGTCGTAATAAAAGGTATAGACTCTAGTGTGGATCCAGAAGAGGTTAAGTCTGGCCTTGAAAATAATGGCTTCAAGGTTAAAAATGTTTCTAACATCAAAAATAGGGAAAAAATCCCCCAACCTATTTTTAGAGTCGAGCTACAGCCTGGTGACTTGAAAATTAAAAAAAATTAATAGCACCCAATCTATAATCTAAAGTACTTGTTACACAGAAGAGTTACAGTTGAGATGCCACATAAAAAAAATGGACCTATCCAATGCATGAACTGTCAAGAATTCGGCCATACCAAAACTTATTGCAAGTTGCCTACCGATTGCGTTGTATGTGGTGAGTTGCACAGTACCGCTAACTGTGACAAAATAAAAGGTGATAGCAAGGCAAAAAAATGCGGCAATTGCAGTGGAAACCACACTGCTAACTATAGAGGCTGCCCTCTTTACTCTTTTTTTAAAAATTCGTCGAACAGAAAAACAAATGTTACTCCCGATCAGCCCAACACCCCTTTAAACTACCCTCAGTTACCTCAACCGTCGTCTAGCCATAATCAATACTCAAATGTTTTAAAGTCTAACACGACTCTTACTCAGCAATAACCTAATAGAATTTTCATACGCTAATATTTTAAAGAGTAACCATACTCCGGCGCAAAAAACTGTACCAGCAAATGAAGAATCAGGGCATAACTTTATATGTATTGAAGCCTCCATAGTGATCATAATACAAACAGTAAACACATTTACTCTCAACATGTCCTGTATGATGCAGGAAATGTTGAAAATGCAGTCTACCTTGTTGCAGGCTGTATTGAAAAAACCATGAACTTAAGAATCTGTTATTGGAACGCAAACGGCATCTGCCAACATAAAAATGAAATAGAATATTTTCTTCTAGATAAACAAATCGACGTTATGCTTATCTCAGAAACTGATTTGACGTCTCGGAGCTATTTTAAAATTAGTGGATATAATTTTTACGATACTAAGGATCCTCGAGGTAGAGCTTGTGGTGGGTCTGGAATCCTAATAAAAACTCGAATAAAACACTACCTGCTAAATGACCTTCGTGAAGAATATCTTCAAGCAACAAATATCTGTATTGAAAATTTTTATCAAAAGCTTGTGATATCATCTGTTTATTCTCCTCCCAGGTTTTCAATTTCAGAGAGTCAATATACCGCATTTTATACAACACTGGAGTCCCGTTTTCTAGCAGCTGGCGACTACAATGCTATACACACTTTTTGGGGTTCACGTTTAATCAGTCCTAAGGGTCGTGTTTTGTTTGACACAATTTCAAAAATGGGTTTGAATGTAGTTTCAAGTGGTCAGCCAACATATTGGCCAACGGATCGACAAAAAATTCCTGATGTTATCGACTTTGGAATCTCGAAAGGTGTGCCCAGCGAAATGACGGAAGTAGAAGCATCTTTGGATTTGTCTTCAGATCACTCGCCTACTATTATCACTATTTACTCACACACAACCGCAAGACCAACATGTGATTTACCGCTGACATCTGCACGTATTAACTGGCTGAAATACAAAAAATATTTGAGTGCTCATTGCACGGAAAATATGCCATTGAGAACACCTACTGACATAGAAAATTCTATTAGGTTGTTTGAAGCACACGCCAAACAAGCTGCTCTTAATGCTTCTTCAATTCAACCAAATCAACAAGCGAGATTTAACAATATTTTTTGTGCAGATATAGAAAGGCTATTGACTGAAAAACGGAGAGCTCGACGAGAATGGCAACGATACAGATCGCCTCAGCTAAAATTAAGGCTTAAGGAGTGTACCAAGCAGCTTAGAAAAGTTTTGCAAACACAAAAAACAGCTTCGCTGCAAAAATTTCTGCAAGAACTCGATGCAACACCATCAACAGATTATTCGCTGTGGCGTGCAGCCAGAGGACTTAAAAGGCCGGTGATATGTAAACCTCCATTACGAGCTTCAAATGGTGACTGTGCAAGAACTGATGCTGAAAAAGGTGCTCTTTTTGTTAAACACTTAGAAAAGGTATTTACTCCAAATATTTCTGCTGATATTACTGAACTGCCGCCAGTCGTCGCTTTACCAGAAATTCCGCTAAGATTTAATATTGTGGATATTCAAAAGGCTATTACAAGTCTAAACTCAAAAAAAGCCCCAGGTATTGATAGAATAAGCAACAAAATGCTGCAAGAATTGCCTTTCATTGCAAAACGAATAATACTATTCATCTTTAATAGTATTTTACGACTGCAATACTATCCGGCAGAATGGAAGGTTTCGATGATTACTATGATACCAAAGTCCGGTAAGGATCATACAAAGGTTGAATCCTATCGGCCTATCAGTCTATTGTCCAATATGTCGAAACTTTTTGAAAAACTGTACATGAGCAAGCTGACTCCTATAGTAACTAGCAGTGCATGTATTCCAGATCATCAATTCGGTTTTCGCAGTCAGCATAACACTATTGAACAAACTCACAGACTTGTGAATGTCATTAGAGACACTTTCGAAAAAAAGAAATATTGTTCAGCGCTTTTTATTGATGTCGCACAGGCCTTTGATAAAGTATGGCACGAAGGTCTTGTCCACAAATTAACACAAAATCTACCCGCAAACATCGTCAGGCTCTTAAAAAGCTATCTAGAGGAACGAAAATTTGTAGTTAAGGAAGGCAATTTTTTAAGCCCCCCGCAGTCGATTGAAGCCGGAGTCCCTCAAGGCAGTATCTTCGGTCCTTTACTTTATTTAATATATGCCTCTGACTTACCGTTAAGCAGTATCATTCACACGTCAACATTTGCTGATGATACGGCTTTTCTAAGCGTTCATGAAAATCCTGTAGAAGCTTCCCGGAATCTACAAGGGTACATCTCAAAATTGGAAACATGGCTAAAACAATGGCGGATAAAAGTGAATGAGCAGAAATGTGTACACGTTACTTTTACTTTACGCAGGGAAACATGCCCGCCTATACAAATCAACACCGAGACTATTCCGCAACATACTGTAGTCAAATATCTAGGCGTTCACCTTGATCGCCGTTTAACATGGAAATCGCATATAGACGCAAAGTTGATGCAAGTGAAATTAAAAGCAGCCCAAATGAATTGGCTTATTGGAAGAAATTCTATATTAAGTCTTGACTGTAAACTTTTGCTATACAACGCGATCCTGAAACCAATATGGGCCTATGGAATCCAGTTATGGGGCACTGCCTCAGCATCAAGTGTAGAAAAAATTCAAAGGCGACAAAACAAAATTCTACGTATAATTACTGCAGCCCCCTGGTATATCCGAAATCAGCGAATTCACAAAGATCTTGATGTTCCGTTGGTGAAGACAGTATTGCTAAAACTAGTATTGCACCCAAATCCACTTGCGCGCAACATTCTAAATTATAGAGGCCACACCCGGTTGAGAAGGAGGGATACTCTTTCTCTCAGCCGTACACGAGAGATGTAAAACATCAAAAATCAACAGTTGGAATTAAAAATTTTGTTTAGCACTGGCTAAACATATATTTATGTATTTTTAGATTTAAGATGTGAAAAACTTATTGATGTTTCAATTTAAAATTGAAGATTCAATAAATAATAAAACTACCAAAAAAAAAAAAAAAAAAAAAATGTGTTATATTGTCACGTATAAAGATACCAATTCCATTTTTTCAGCAAAAAATTAAATGTTTTCTAAGTATCATTGAAATCCTTTGGATTGTGATCTTTCACTAAAAGTTAAAGAGCTGTGAAGTATCCGTTTACATTCCACTGGAGTATTTTAAACGGTGTGAAAGACTGTGTTTATAGTAGATGAACTTACCTTCCTTATCCTTATGTATTTTCCTTATTGTCTTCTTACACTCATCCAGCTCGCGTGTCAAACGCTGTAAAGCTTTATTTTTTATGGTCAAATCTACACGCATTCCTCGTATCGTTGCTAAGAGATGAGCATCTTCTCTAGCATTAACAGCACCTTGTGTTGCCGATAAAGATATCGTTGAATCTGATTGTGAAATGGGCAATTTCGAGGAAACTGCTGAGTTCAACGAACTAGTCGTAACCATGGGTTTACGTATACCACTCTGCTTAGAAGTAGGTCTAGAATTGTTGGGTGTAGAATTGGCAGTACTACTAGTACTGGAGCTGGCCGAATGTTGGTTAGAAGATCCAATAGTATTAGTACCGCTATCTTTTGTAGCCCATAATGTTTGTGTACTAATCGTTTGGCGATTATGTGTACATTTCGATGATCTATGGTCGGTTGTAATTACTACGGGCTTAGCTGCAGGGGTTTGCGCAGGCACCAAATATGCTTCATCGGTTTGTGTGAAATTGTTATAGAAACGTTCGGCTTTTTCCGAAACAAAGTAATCTAGAGTGCGTACTTGTGATTCAATTTTCTCATTTAGTTTTGTGTTGATTTCTTGAAGGCTGTAGAGAGAGGTCATTGAGATAAGTTTATCATTTGTCAATTTAGTAGAAATATTTTTTAGTTACCTTAACACTTGTGTTTCTAAATCAGCAATATGTGTCTCGTATTTGGATTGAACGGAATTGAAACGTGATTGTACGTTGGCAAGTATTTGTTGTGCTTTTAAGTCTTGTTCTTTTGCATCAGACTCTAATTGTGCGATGCGTTGCTCCAGTAACTTTCGACTACTGTGATTCTCCTGATCAGTGTGAGACCCACCACCACTTTTTGCAGCAACTAGATTGATTTCGAAAGAGAATTATTTAAACACTTTTTGCATATTAAGAAATTAAATGTTCGTATTATACTAGGAAGGCAATTGGGACGAACGTTGAATTTCATCCACCAGGCCGAATCATAATTAAAGTTTATCGAACTAAATTATCGTGATGTTCTGAGTTTTTAGCAGTGCTTACCCGATTGTACTTTTACTAATGGTCGACATTAAATCTATTCAGGTTTAGGGATTTCTTTAATATTGTGATTTATAACCAATTTAAGTGCAAGTTTTCGATTTATCAAATATGCAATTTTCGCAGTGTTACCAAGTTTTTTTTTAACTTTAGCGAATTATTCAGAACTTATAGTTTGTTTTAGATTTTGAAAATTTTCGGGATAGCAGTAATTTTTCCAAAATTTTTGGGCTTTCTCGCATAATTAGAAACTTATAATTATAATTAACAATAATAATTATTATTATGCTCAGTAATCTTTAAAATGGTACCAAGTTTTTGCGAGTTTCCAAACTTTAAGGCTTTTTACACATTTTTTCGTCATTTTTAAAGATGTAGAAATTTTTAATAAAAATTTTAGATTTTCAAATATGTTGAAAATTTTCGAAAATTTTTTTCTTTTTGTTCGAAATTGTCGAATTTTTTGGATAGAAGAAAACACTTATAGTTTGTTTCCGAATTTGAACATATTCACGAATTTGTTAGTTTTTGCAATAGAAATAATTACTTGCATAACTTTATTCATATTATAAAAATGTTTGCTGTACTTATTAAATTTTAACCAAAAAAATGTAGTTTTCAAAAGATAATTTATCTGTTATAGGTTAGCTAATATATATGCATTTAGTTGCGTGCTAAATATCATATCATTAGTACGTCTTTCCCACCATGCTTAAAAAGTTTCAAAACTTATCTACTAATACATAAACGCCCAAGTAAGAAAAGAGAAAAGCATGCAAAACAGTTTAAAAAACTTATACAAACAACATAACAAATAATTTTTATTCGATATGAATCTGTTTATTTTTGATCGCCTTAATACAATAAGTGGTTGCCGATGAAATTAGTCAAAACAATAAATAAATTTCCCTTTTACAATATTGTATAACATTTTATTCCACCAAGTACTAAAGAATTTATAGTTAGCTAACCCATAACAAAATTTTACATTTATTTGAGCATGTACTCAAGTATTTATGTTTTAAATTTTATTTATTTGTTGCGGGTTAGCAATATCTAGATATATATTTCGTTGGTAGCTATACCAATTCATCAGTAGATGTTTTACCCTTTATGTTTAAAAAATTCCAAAGCTCATCTATTTATACAAAAACTCACAAATATATTTTTTGTGAATTACAAAGCATAAAAATAGCCTTTAAAAAAATTTTTTCATATTGTTGTTTGTGTTTGAAAAATTCCTGTATTCTGCATTTCACTACAAAATGCAAGTGAAAAAATTTTGAATTCCACATTTAGAATTTCACTGTGTTCTAGGAAAGTAATGAAACTTTTCATTTATATATCTTTTATATCATTTAAAACAGCGTTGCCCAAGCCCTATGTGCTTAGTGCTCATTTGTTTTTGTAAAAGCACTTAGCTATAGGATGTGTGTTTTAATACACACATACAGCACTCAGCACCATAGCTGCCAGATATTTTTGGAGGTAATATCGTCATATTTTTGGGCAAAAATCGTCATTATCGTCAATATAGCTTATTGAAATCGTAATAAAAACATCAAATGAAAAAACCGCCTTTTTACCAACTAAACATATTTTATTAGAGGCACAACATAAAAAAACTCTTAAATCAACACATTTATTAACCCTAGAAAGTCATACATATTTTTTTTGCGGAAAGGTCATACTTCGTCGTATCGACGACAGTTTTATTAAAAAGTGCATTAAAAATGTCTAAATCATACAAAAATTTAAAAACTCTTTTTTTTTTGTTAGTTGCTTTGTGTTTTAGCAAACTAAAATAAAAAAATATATTATTTTATATGTTATTTAATAATAAATTAAAATTTCAGAACACTACTTCACTTGGCTTGTTCTACAAAACATGTCTTGACAAAATTAAAAAAATTAAAAAACTAAAAAAAAATAATTCATTAAATGCATTTATATCTTAAAACTAATATATCAGATAATGCAGGTACAAAATTCTAAATGTGTCAGTCTTCAATTTGCACAAGAGGCACAAAGTTCTATTTTGTGCAACCCGCACAGGCTTTAATTGCATTTAGAACAGGATGATTTGGTTATTCGTCGTTTACATGATGGACAAATACCGCATATCTTTCGTTTCTTGTTTTTTTTGCTCTTCATATTAATAATGCTCGATTTCGCAGAAGTTCTTAACGTTGCTATCATAAGTCTATCAGCAAGCTGCTCTTGTATAAGTGAAAAATGTAACTTCTTCATGAACTACTTTTTTTTTTTAATTAGGACCAGCAATCAGGGGATAACGCCTACGTATGCAGTGCATTGTGCCAGAACTCAGAGAGAGGGATAGGGTAGAGAAGATAGATGTGGAAAATTTAGAAGGTTTAATTCTTTTACAACTATGCTTTGCGCGTTATGTTAACTTTTATAGCAGCATTGAGGCGCCTCCGGCGTTAAGTAGACGCATTAAGTTTGTTAAGCTGCATTAGAAGGCATTTTTTTAATTGTTTTACTTCGTCGATATTTCTGCTAACCGACGAAGGAGGACGATGTTGTGTACATTAGCTTGGAACAGCAGCAATCGCTGTCGAAACAGTATTTTAGTGACCAGTGTTATGCCTTCATCACTTAAATAGTCCGACATCAATTAATGCAATGTCTCACTAATGTACATTAGAGAAATTAATGATGTTGATTGTCTTAGTCTGTCTGGCCTGGGTTTGAAACCAGGCCCCAAGTTATTGTTTGCTTAGTAGTCAACGCCAATGTTACACCATTTTCTCCACTCTTTCACCAAAAAAATACAGTTGTATATCTCTTTGCGAAGAGTAGGATTAAAAAAAAAGTTTTTTGCCTCTACTGAAAATTTTAAAATTTTGAGTTTTGTTGATCAAGTGCGATATATACATTATATGGGAAAAAAATAAAATAATTCAAATCCTTTAGTTATTTATTTTCAATTTAGTAAAATATGCATTTTATATTTCATTTTTAAAAACACTTTTTCTAAAAATGTATAAAAACTATAATAAAATTTATACAATATATAATTGTTAAAGAAAATAGACTTATATATGCAAATATATATTGCAATTAAACATATTGATTAATTCAGGTACAACTTTCAGATCAAAACAGCTACATTTGTTTAGCTTTAAATAATCTTTTGTATATAATATTGCCTCCAAAGACGACTTTTTCAATAAAGTTCTTATTTTTGCCTTATTTATGTTTACCTGACTAAATATTCTTTCACCATTTGCGGAAGAATGTGGTAAAACTAAGATTTTTGTAAAAAATTTAGTCAAAACCGGAAACAAAAGACTAGAATTGTTTGTTGGCAACTCTGATATTTTTTTCCAAAATCCAATATTTATATGTTATTATCAGGCCAATAATTTAAATTGTCTGGACTCTGTTTCTAGCTCTTGGCTTTCAATTTCTGCAACAAAATAGAAAAATTCTTTTATAATTTCAGAAAACCAAATTTTTTCTTCATTAATAATATTAATTTGACCAAGACCTTTATATATGTATGTATATAATCAAAATGAAATCTTGATAATATCTGATCACAAAGCTCCATATAAATATTAACACAATTATTACTAATATCACATTTTTCTTTTGCATTTATTTGTGCTTCTTCCATTACTTCTCTGGCAAATATTCCTAAATAAATGTCTTCAAAATTTAAAAAATTGTTTTTGTTTTTATAATCAACTAGCTGAACCCGGTGTGCTTCACTACCCACTCGTTATTAAATAAAATATATTTTCCTAAAAAGGGGCGTGGTCCCACCCACTTTTCTCTTGGTACGTATTCCTAATTATGCCAATACCATATGTACCAAATATCATCGACGTAGGTAAAAAAATGCTCAAAATATGGCGATTTAAATTTTTAGGGTATATGGGCGGTGCCACGCCTCTTTGTCCAATCAAAACTTCAAATAGCCTATTATTCCTTTCAGAGTCACAGTAACATGCTGTGAAAATTTAAGGAAGATCGGTCTAAGGCATAGCTGCCAGATTTTTTTAGGTAATATCGTCATATTTTTGGGCAAAAATCGTCATTATCGTCAATATAGCTTATTGAAATCGTCATAAAAACGTCAAATGAAAAATCCGCTTTTTTTACTAACAAAACATATTTTTGTTAGAGGCAAAACATAACAAAACTCTTAAATCAACAAATCTTATTAAAAACAGCATTATTTAAAATACAGAGATCAAATACTTCACTTAGAATTCACAATAAAATCACATGTAAATAGATTGCATGTTTTTCAATACTTTGAAATATATTTATATTGTATGGAAAAAAATAAAAAAATTCAAATCCCTTAGTTATTTTTTTCAATTTTCAAAATATAATTTTTTACAAATATATATTGCAATTAACCATATTGATTAATTTAGGTACAACTGTCAGATCATAGCAGGTACATTTGTTTAGCTTTAAATAATCTTTTGAATATAATATTGCCTCCAAAGACGACTTTTTAAATTTCATACTTTAGTCTTATTTACGTTTACCTGACTAAATATTCTTTCCATATTTGCTGAATAATGTGGTAAAACTAGGATTTTTGTAATAAATTTAGTCAAAATCGGAAACAAAAGACTAGAATCCCTCGTTTGCATCTCTAATAGTTTTTTTCCAAAAATCCAATAGTTTTATGTTTTTATCAGGACAATAATTTCAATTGTCTGACCTCTGTTTCTAGGTTTTGGTTTTTACTTTCTTCAACAAAATAGGAAAATTTATAATTTCAGAAAACCAACTTTTTTTTCTTCATTAAAATACTAAATGGATTAATTTGGCCAAGAGCTTTATACATATTTTCAAAATCAAATCTTGATAATATCTGATAACAAAGCTCTATTTAAAAATTAACACAATTACTTATTTATTCAATTTGCCACAATACATAGAAAGCCCAAAAGGCCAATTATACATGTATTTCAGATTAATATGCATGTCCATTAAAAACAATAAAATTAAGAATTCCAGAATAAATTAATGCTAGATATTTATTATTTAATATACAATAATTTAAATAATATTTATTATTGTATATACAATAAATTCATTATATAAAACACATCAATTTAATAAAAATAAAGAAAATAAACAACTATGTAATTGTAGATGATAAATGATATTTACAAACGTTTGTATGAATATATAACAATAACAATGATTGGCCCCCCAGCCACATATGCATATAAGTAATACCAAAGATAATTATGCAAATAAAGCATATTTCTATTTCTCCATGGCCAATGACATAAGCTAAACAGAAGAAGGTAGTAAAACATTAGGTACTTACGATTTGTCTATAAAACTCAACAACTCTTTTTCTATATGTAGAATAAGAATAAGAAAACTTTTTTAAATCAGAAGGTAACATATTCCAAACACGACATTATTATTACTAATATCATATTTTTCTCTTGCATTTATTTGTGATTCTTCCAATACGCAAATATTGCTAAATAAATGTCTTCAAAATTTAAAAAATTGTTTTTGTTTTTATAATCAGTTAAATAAAAGTTTTCTGTTTTAAGCAAACTAGTTTTTAAAAACGTTTCTCATTGCAATTTTCAGCAGTTCAAGGTTGCTCTAATAGTGCAAATATATGTTGCAAACTTGAATTATTTAAAATCGTCAAAATTAGGGTAAAAATCGTCCCATCGTCACTATGTCATTTTTAGGACCCAAAATCGTCAAAATGACGATAAATCGTCAAATCTGGCAGCTATGGTCTAAGGGCCTCCTATAAAGCACAAACAAACAAACAGACAGACATTCATTTTTATATACATATTGAATTTTGCCACGCCCCTCCGCCCGCAGACCGAAAATCAAAAATCAGACTTCACTATCACCCGCCTGAATATTCTGAAGTTTGCCTGAAAATTTCATCAAAATCGGCCCAGCCGTTCCGGAGTCCATACGTTACATACATACACACATCCTGTTTTATATATATAGATTAAATAAAAGTTTTCAGTTTTAAGCAAACTAGTTTTTAAGAAGTTGCTGATTAAAATTTTCAACAGTTCAACAAGGTTGCTTTAATAGTACAAATATGTGTTGCAAACTTGAATTATTTAAAATCGTCAAAATTAGGGTATAAATCGTCCCAACGTCACCATGTCATTTTCAGGACTCAAAATCGTCAAAATGACGATAAATCAAATCTGGCAGCTATGCTCAGCACTAGCAATAGAAATACATTAGTTTTTTTTTTGTCGTTTTTCACTGTATACACGCAAGTGCAAAGTAATAACACTTTCGAATGCTTTGCTGGTAAACATTGACGACAGCGATCATCAATGTGGATTATGTTTTTGTTTAACATATTGCTCCTTTATTGCAACGTAGTCATATATCAAAAAAACTCAAACGTGGCAAAATGCATTTAAAGTTTTTAAAGCGTAAGCATTTATATGGACGGCTTGAGCATGTAAGCGGTTATAACTTGGGTTTAGATAGAGATATGTTTATGCAAATTTTTTTACAAATAAAGAAGGTATTGATAAACTCTTTTTCGTCAGTAACTGAAAAATTTTGTTTTTTGAGATATGACTATGTTGCATAAAGGAGCGATATGATATGAAATAAATATATGTATATAAACAATAAAAATTAGTTTTTCTTTAAATGTATTGGTGTTTGCTCTTCCATAAGGAACTTTTGGGCACCCTTGATTTAAAAGCTTCAACCGGCCTTAATGATTTTTTCCTCTATGTATGTATGTCGCCTAGAGCCTAAGCTGAGTATAGACTTTCTGCCATTAAGACATTGCTTTGCTCTGTTCAATATAAAACTCAAAATGAAAAAAAAAAATGTTCTTGTATTAACTAATAATTGTACTAATAATTTGCGGCATCTTCTAATAGATCCTTTCAAATGGTTTTCAATGATATTGACCAAATGTAACTATAAATACACGAAATAATGATAATTTTGTACTAGAACTTCAAAAACCCATAACTCTTATTTTTGGATTCCCCATTGGATAAGATATTTTTTTTTAGCAATGTGGCTAAACTAGATTTAAGCCCGACTGCATCATCTTTGGATGATACGTGCTGCATATTATTAGGATCTCCACCATTTGATGGATTTCGTTCTGTTTTCATTATGTTTGTCGAACGGAAAAACACGACGAAGATTTAGAAATAATTAAAATTTTGACTTAGCCTTTAATAACCTAGAGTCGCTAAAGAAGTTTACGATTCCCATCTAGCAACAACCAATCAAATCCTTTATATATATTACCTTAGCATTTATTATTATAATAATATTATATCATTGTATTATAATAATATTATATCATTAGTCTTGACTTTTACTTTCTGTTCTGTTCTGTGCCGTTCCGTTGTTGAATTTTTGTAGTTAGAAGTTCTGTAAAAACGTATCAGCTGTTTCTTGCAGAATATACATAGCCGAATATACATATATTATCGGCGGCGGCGGCAGTGTTCATAAATTTAAAACGGCGCTTCGTCTTAATTATCAGGTTGAATAATTTTAAAGAAAATAAGTTAAAAACGTTATTTAATTAAAAAAAAACTCTACTCACTATAAATTTTTAATGAATATAATTTTTTTATATAAAAAATCATTTTGTTTTTAATGTGCTTAAGTCGATGGCGGCGGTTATAATAAAAATTTATCAGCGTTACGCGGCAGTTTTGGACCGATCGGCTTGGTTCACTGAAACAAGCAGCTGTCTCTTGCTGTCACTTAGAACTGTAAGTAAAATTCAGTTTTCAACAGAATGGTCCGTAACAGAACAGAACAAGTAATTGAAAAAACATGTTTTGTATACACAAAAAATGAACAGCTGATCCCGAACAGAACAGAAAGTCAAGACTAATTCTACCTTAAGGCGGATCAGAACAAGGGAACTATTTCAAGTTTCGTACAACAAGGAATTAGAAAGATTAAGACTATAAAGATTTAACCGCTCTTTGAATCGGGACAAATAATTTTTTAACAAAGTATTCATTTAAGATATTTGGAATAACAAAATTTCCTTTCTTTTGGATAAGAATCTTTCTATAGAAATATGTAAGCAACGTCTCTTTGTTCAAAATAAAAAATAAAACAACAGACATAATAACAAATAGTAGAAAAAAAAACCGTCATAAAAAATCTTAGGCTGAGAAAACCCAGAATTTAGCTACTCTATCAAAGATAAGAATGATCATTTGAAACCAGGTTCAAAGTGATTTAAATAAAATTTTTTTGATAAATTTATTATTTATTGAATCTTCAATTATAGATTGAAACATCAATAAGTTTTTCAAATCTTAAATCTAAAAATATTAAAATATAATTTTTTTATTTAATGGCCCTATGTTCAATGGCCCTATGTTCCAACTAGGAATTCTAAAGGACTAAAATATAAATATAGCCAATGCTAAACAACATTTTTAGTTACAACGGTTGATTTTTGTTGTTTTACATCTCTCATGTGCGGCTGATAGAAAGAGTATCCCTCCTCCTAAGCCGGGTGTGGCCTCTATACTTTAGAATATTGCGCGCAAGTGGGTTTGGGTGCAACTCAAGTTTGTTAATGTATTTTTTCGCGTGTTTAGAAAATACTGTCTTCACCAACGGAACATCAAGGTCTTTGTGAATTCGCTGATTTCGGATATACCAGGGGGCTGCTGTTATTGTACGTAGAATTTTATTTTGTCGCCTTTGAATTTTTTCTACATTCTATGCTGAGGCAGTGCCCCATAGCTGGATTCCATAGCACCACAGTGGTTTCAAGAATTTCTTCCCATAAGCCAATTCATTTAGGCTGATTTTAATTTCATTTGAATCAACTTTGCGTCTATATGCGATTTCCATGTTAAACGGCGATCAAGGTGAACACCTAGATATTTGACTATAGTGTGATGCGGAATAGTCTCGGCAAAGACTATAAATATGTATATAAAGATATTGCACGTAGAACATTGTACGGGAAATGCTTAATTTGCTGGTGGTTTTAGTAGTAAAACCACTTTTTTCAAGAGAGTCATTTATTTTCTCAGAGAATTTATTATTCTCATGTCTCTACTATTCATTTAGATATGTATACATGTGTTCATACGTTTGTGTCTTTGCATTCACAAGTATGTGTGCATGTGTGTACATTTAATAAACAAACGAAAGATTCCATATAAACAAACAAAAAAACTTTTCGAGCCTTTGCTGCAATAGAGTCATAATTCAAAAAATCTTGTTTGGCAGGAAACGAATTTAAAGTCTAGAATTTACCTACATATAAATCAATGGTAAAATATTCTTCTCCCAAGAGAATAATAAAATACAAATATCTTTCATATTTGTATCAAAATTTTGCACAATATAAAAATTGATATCGCGATTAGTTATATACATATTAGCTCAAAAATGACATATTTTGAATTATGACGCTTTTGAAGCAAAGGCTCGTTTTTTGTTCGCACAATATATGTATGTGGACATAAGATACGTAAAGCTAATGTCGCTGATTCTTATTTGAATGGCAAATATATGTATTTTATTGTTGTACTATTGCAAGAACATCGATTCGCACCGAATTTAATATTATTTAAAATTGGAAATTTATATAACTATGTATTTAAATGAAATTTCGCGCAGATATGTTAACAGTGTATAACTTGAAATATAGGCTATATATGTATTATTTTGAATTTGAAATAGAAAAAATTGCTTTTTGAATAAACTGGTCATTTATAAACAGATTTTCAAAATTATTGTTTTGTTTGAAAGGTGTTGCCTGTTGGGTGTTGGGTCTCATAAATTTATTTTTGGAAATCTGTTAATAACTCTGCTAGCTCAACGGATATCTTGTGCTCGCTGCCGTATGGATATATTAAAACCCGCGCAAATTTTGTCATATCCATCAGAAATGTTTGTACATGCAAAAAATTATGATAAAAATTCAGATTTTGGAAGTTTATGTGCTCCATCAGACTTATTTTTTGCAGTATGTAAGATTCATATAAAAGTTTTCGAAAAAATTTTTTATGAATCCAAAGAAATAAAAAACATAAAAAAAACTATTGTTGAGCAATGTGTAAATTGCACCAAAAATACAATATATTCCTTTTGGTTTCAAGAAAACAACGTATGCTATAAGCACAGAATGGAGATGCTAAATTTATTAATTCTTACACTTTTACGAAAGCATTCCTCGTGGAAAACATACAAATACAAATTAACGAGCGCAGAAAAACTTAAAATTTTGAAACAATAAAACATATGCTCAATCCAGAAAATTAGTAAATATGTACCAATCACCAAAAATAATTACATTTCTTGTGCTAGTTATCACTTATTAAAAAGATTTTAATAAATTTTATAATAGTTTTGTAAACAAAATAATAAATTTTATGGTTTTCGAACTCAGGTAAGCGCACGTTTTATTTGATTTATGCATATATGTACATACATAGATATTCTAACTACATATACAATTGAAAATTCTAAAATAAAATAGTATTTAATAAAACAAATGTGTATACATAGTTCGGTGCGAATCAACATAAATGCAATAGTACAATAACAAAAACGTAATTTTACCCTACAGCCATAGAAATCGGTCGCATTGTCCTTGCACTGTTTATTTGCACATGATTTATATGAAAACAAGAAACTGCTTTTAGTTGTTAATATTGTTATTGAATGTGCTTTGCACAAGAAATATGACACACACACAAACACATTTCTCAATGAGCATCATTTATATGTGTAAACAACAAAAAAAAAACATAATTTCTCTGGAAAATAATTTCTAGTAGAGTTAAAAGAAACAAAAATGTTTCAAAAACAACAACAAAATAAACTTGACAAAATTATTACTACATACATACTTATGTACGTACATATTTATGTATGCCTAAAATTTTTGTGGTCTTTTCTCTTGCTACTTCCCCCCACAGCATCAACAAACGCAAACAATTTTTGTTTTTATTCAATGTTCTACGTGCAATATCTTTATATATTTACAGTCTTTGGTCTCGGTGTTGATTTGTATAGGCGGGCATGTTTCCCTTTGCAACGTAAAAGTAACATGTACACATTTCTGCTCGTTAACTTTTATACGCCATTGTTTGAGCCATTTTTCCAACTTGGATATATACCCTAGTAAGTTGCTGGAAGCTTCTAATGGATTTTCATGGACGCTTAGAAAAGCTGTATCATCAGCAAATGTAGATGTATGAATGTTATTGCTTAACGGTAAGTCAGAGGCATATATTAAATAAAGTAAGGGACCTAAGTTGCTGCCTTGGGGAGCTCCGGCTTCAATCGACTGCGGTGGGCTTAAAAAATTGCATTCCCTAACTACAAATTTTCGTTCATTTAGATAGCTTTTTAAAAGTCTGACGATGTTTGCAGGTAGATTTTGCGTTATTTTGTGTATAAGACCTTCGTGCCATACTTTATCGAAAGCTTGAGAAACATCTATAAAGAGCGCAGAGCACTATTTCTTTTTTTCAAAGGTGTCTCTAATTATATTCACAAGTCTGTGAGTTTGTTCAATAGTGGTATGTTGCCTGCGAAAACCCAATTGATGATCTGGAATGCATCCAGTTCTAGTCACTATAGGCATCAGCTTACTCATATACGGCTTTTCAAATAGTTTTGAAATGTTGGGCAATAAACTAATAGGCCAATAGGATTCAACCTTCATATGATCCTTGCCGAGAAGAGCATCTTTATCAGCATCAGTTCTGGCCCGTCAAGTGTGCTCACTATTCGTTGAATTTTTTAAAATTTTTGGCTTGCCTTTTCTTTACATAATGTTAAAGTGTCATTAAGACAAACGACCCGCTCGAAGTAATGCAAATATTGCTGCCGTTCAGCCAAGAGTTGCTGCAGACCGCAATTTGTCGATGCAAAGACGTTCTCAAATATTTGAACTGTCTCAAAACACAATCGATTGATGATAACCATCTTTTTATGGCCGAAATTGGAAGAAGTTGATCTTGATAACATTTGGTTCCAACAAGACGGAACTACGTGCCACACAGCAAATGCAACAATTGAATTATTGCGAGAAAAGTTTGGAGATTCGATTATTTAAAGAAATTGTGATATTGTATGGCCTCCAAGACGTTATGACTTAACACCATTTCTTGTGAAGTCATTCTCGAAATAAACCAGACTCTCTTGAATCTTTACAAGTCAATATTGAACGTGCCATTCATGACGATCATATTTAGAGGAAAAAGTGCTCGAAAATTGGGTTCATCGAATTCTTTCCTTCAGAAGTCGTAGAGGTCATTTGAATGACGTTTTATTTAGAACTTAATTGTATCGATTGTACTTCACAATAAATAAAAAACTTTTCAATTTCCAAAATTTTACATTTATTTGAGCATATACTTGTAGTGAATCCTAAATAATCACTTATTATATTTATCATTATTTTTCATGTTAGTACACTTATTACACATACTGTTATTATTATCATTTTTGCACACGGCACACTGTTAATATTAATATAATTTTACAACAATCGTTTATATCTTTAATTCAATTGTTATTTTTATTTACAACAATTATATTTTTATATTGGAACATTTATTTTCTTCTACAACAACTATGTTTAATATTGGAATGTTTGTAATTTTTGTACAACAACTATGCTTAATGTATTTTTTTGCTAGTTATAAATTTTTCTCAACTTGTTACTTCTTACTACAATTATGTTTAGTGAATAAGAAATTTTGTAGTTTTAGAATACCGTTATTTTAGAACATAAGAGACAAATTTTTGAAAATAAAATTAATTAATTATTTGCCTTCCTTCGGCATTACTTATTTCAAAAACAAAATTAATTTTTATCTTTGCCTTGGCATATTAATACTGGCATTCATCTGCCTTTTAATTTTACGTGACAGTGGCGTTCATTTGTGCCGACAAAATTTAAATACATATATATTTCTATACGCACGCTAACATTTCATACTCAAGATTTTATGTTTTTTTTTAATTTTATTTATTTGTTGCGGGTTAGCAATATCTAAATATATATTTCGTTGGTTGCTGATGAGTTGGTATATCATATAGATATTGCTAATCCGCAACAAATAAATAAAACTTTTGAATTTCCTTAACAATAAGTGTGTTCTTTTAAGAAATCATATAACTCTTCTTGGAAAACATTTTATAAGGATTCAGAATATATATACTATATTTACCACATATAAATATTCTTTCTTCTTTTTTTGTTGCCTATGTATTTTTTTGGTTTATATCGACTGTCTACCTTTAATGATATAAATATTAGTTATACAACATATAACTACTTGGAGCTTTGATTGAATTAGTATGGCTGCATTTCAAAAAACCGAATACGATAATATTCGGTGGTCTTCTTTAAGGACTTTAAACTTCTATGTTTATAGTGTGAAACAAGTGAAATAAGTAATTACTCTCCGAAAGTTTGAAAAAAATTTTATATCCATTTCAGACAAATTTTATTTATGGAAATAATAGCCAGTTCTCTTGGTTTTATGTGCACTTTTGTAAGCAGATTTCTACATATTATTTCCGATTTTAGTTTTATTTTATACGTTTGTTGAGATTTTTAATCTCTAATTATAGTACTGCAAGCAACTTTTTTTAAATATTACTTAGTACTAAAAAAAAATAAAAAATCAAACCTCTTTACAATTTTTTTTGTGCTCCAAAAAATACCCCAAATAGTAAAGCATACATTTTGTTTAATTAATTTTGCATTTTAAAAATTTATATTTGTGCAACTATTTTGCGAATTTTTTTGAATCATTGAACATTTTACGAGCAACACGATTTAAAAATGTCGTCGGTTAATGATTAGGAACGGTGAAGTTCCATAGTACCATAGACCATAGTACCAGCTCTTTATAAATTAACAAGAAGGAATTACATCATTTATGGAAAGTAGTTACGGAGATGTATGACTCCTTTCTTTTTTTTTTAATTAGGACCAGCACTCAGGGGATGACCCCTACGTAAGCAGTGCATTGTGCCGGAACTCAGAGAGAGGGATAGAGTAGAGAAGATAGATGTTGAAAATGTAGAAGGCTTAACTCTTTTACAACTCTGCTTTGCGCGTTATGTTAATTTTTATAGGAGTGTTGAGGCGCCTCCGGTGTTAGGTAGACACATTAACTTTGTTAAGCTGTATTGGCAGGCATTTTAATAATTGTTTTACTTCGCCGATGTTTCTGCCAACCGACGAAGGAGGGCGATGTTGTGTACATTAGCTTGGAACATCATCAATCGCTGTCGGAACAGTTTTTTAGTGCTATGCCTTCATCACTTAAATAGTCCGACAACAAATTGATACAATGTCTCACTAATGAACATTACAGAAATTAATGATGTTGATTGACTTGCTCTGGCCAGGGTTTGAACCCATGCCCCACGTCATTGTTTGCTTAGTAGTCTAGCTCTAACCACTTCAGCCAACACCACCACCTCTTAGCTGGGATTCGAAAATATACATCGTTGCGGTTAACTTAAAGTACGGGGGCTCATATGACACTTATGTTCGTCGCGCATTTTTTATTTCGGAGCATTTACAATGGTTAAAGGAGTCGACTAACAATAAAAAGCATAATTTCATCCTATCTGCCCCCGTGCAAAGAAGATTCCTTTTTTTGTTAATATTTGTACAGGCTAAAGTTCGCAAAATGTTTATAATCAAAGAAATATTAGGTAGACATTGTTAACATATTTCGAGCAACAAAGTAAAAATTTAATATTTATACATCCCTTTTGTACATTTTTCAACAGCAATAGCTGAATAGAAACAAACGTTGTTTTTCGGTAAAAGCCACTAAGCCTCGTCAGTATTCATGTGCAAATGCTTTTTCACTACTTGTTAGGTAGCTTCGTTGAACGTCATTACATACTTTATTTCCTTACATGGAGACTTTCTAAAGTGGACTTCATTCCGCGAATCATTTAAAAGTATGGTTGTGAGCAATATCCGAATCGACCCTGCTGTAAAAATGAACTACCTTTAACAGTACACTGAAAGAATGTATCGGAATGTGAAGCTGAAAACCCCTCGGTGTCCGATATATTGCGAACCTAAACGTACGTCGATGATGTTCTCGCTGGCTCGATGAGGATATCACCCCTCGTAACGATCTGGCGTACATTCTTAATTCTGCCTGCTTAATGCTCAGGAAGTAGACCACGAATCATAAACATTTGCTAGAGTATGTACCCAGCAACAATTTGTAAAAGCGGATTTCTGAAAATTTTCTGATGCAAGATAATTGGTTTACCAGTTCCGACAATTTATATTTTCAGCTTGTCAGAAATTACGAATCTATTCGACCCCGCCAGATGGCCCTCTTAGAAAATTATTGTTGCTAAATGATATGCAACAGATTTGGAAAGACAAGACAAAATGGGATGAATGCTTGAACCCTTCACTGTAAATATATGGTACGCGTTTTGTTAGCACTACCCACGGATTAAAAAAATTACCATTCTAATATGGAGATTCATGGTTACTGGAATAAAACAAAGATGAATTTTTTATATTGATACGAAATTTACTTTATTTGAGAGATAATTTTCTGGCATTATAATTTAAATATGACTTGTGGCATATGACCGCTGGGTCAAAGGTAGTCTAATCTGAAGGTCCAATTTTAAATTACTTTTTCCAGCATTTTTGGCGTATATCGCCAAGGCGGTCGGGATATTCATTGTAAAAGAAACCTTGGACCCGAATATACATAACTTGTAAAGTGAAAAGGTTCCCAAAGTTATAATTCAACGACTAAGAATAATAAATTAAATCACTTCTGTTGAGCCAACAACCTCACAGCCACAGTGAGCTTCGCTAGTAAAAACCGTTTAAACAAAAAATATATTTTTCAAAGTAAAATCTGATTTACAGTCTACAGACAAACAGTATACAATTAAGATCGAAATGTGTGATTTGGCTGATTTAATTTATGGTCAAATTTTTATATATAAAACTTAAAAAAATAGTTATTTGTGTTCCGATATTTCGCCATTACTTTGTGTGGAGTTTTCAGTGATATATCTTTAAAATCTGTTAAAAACTTACCAATTAAAGCCGATACGGAATCGGGATGTTTGCGCATTAAAATTCTCTCCATTTCCCTGCACTGTCTCTGTAAGTCTTGTATAGTTTTCCCATCACGCTCCTTAACTTCCTGTGCACGTTTCTTTTCCGCTCTCGTTTCGTCCAATTCATTTTGTAGCATCTTTTGCAAATCTAAAGCTTCGTCACGATCATGACGCGCCGATTGCAATTCATTTCTCAAAACATTTGCACATTCATTCAAATGTTGAACATCCAGTTTCAAAATATCCGATTCTTCCTGCAGTTGGGTATTATTTTCACGTAATTTACGATGTAAATGCGACATGGTATCGTGTTGTATGCGAAATGATTCTAGACGTTCTTCCGTGTCTTTAAGACGTTCTTGCAACTGTTCGATTTCCTGTTTAAGAGCATGTTCACGTGTTATAGAAATCATTGAATTGTGTGTATCAATGGGTGAGGAGAGTATAGAGACAACACGTATTGGTGATGAATTGACTGCTTTGTCGCAGTAGGTACGTGTTACAGTACCAATGTCAATTGATTTAACAATTTGTGAGTCGGAAAGTGGCATTAAATTGGTATGCGTGGGGGTAAAGGTTCTGGAGATGGTATTATTCAAGTACGCTTGGCTACTAACACCACTATCAGTTGTAGTCATCGAAGATCGGCGGTCCTGATAACTACCCGAACTACAATATTCAGGCGATGCGTTCGCAGTCAAATGTAATAGGGGACTTGCCAAAAGATTGGGTGAAGATACAGTTTGCTTTTGTCCAATATATTGTAATTGTTGTTGCTGTGGCGGTTGCAGTTGCAACTGTGTTATTAATGAGGTATTTGAATTGTTTGTAGCAACATCACAACTAAGCCGTCTACCTAACGAGAATTCATTTAATTTTCTTTGTGCATGTTGATGGGTTTGGTCCAAATTCGTACGTGCAGAAATTATTGATGACAGCGAATCGTATGTGGAATTCGACAAAGTAATTGAATCATTGCCTAACGCCAATGTTAACATTTCATTTGAAAATTTATGTTTTATTTCTTTATTATAAGCATCATAATTATCATTATTAGCAAGACCGTCCGCATTAATTTTCTGCTCTTTATCACTATCATGTACAATTAACTCGATGGTTTCTATACCGTCGGTCATTTCTTCAATCTGTAAAAATAGACAACATATACATCATGAATTAGAAAATACGACATCTTAGTTTAAGTAACTATTGAGAAAATGATCTGCTTACATAGTAAATATAAGTTAAATTGAAATGTATTTCATTTCCTACTGACAATTGATATGAAAGTGAATTTTGTTTTGTTTACGACATTTTCTCTCGCCTTTAAGGTCTATTTATTCTATTGTTTGTTTCATTTGTTTGGTAATAGTCAATTCAACAATAGGAGTTGAATTTGTTACATTGTTTAAACAATTGTCAACAAATTAGTATTTAAAGTCTTTGCATTCAGATCTTCTATATCGTTTCCATTTGTATGCGTTATCAATATATTATTACTCCAATAAGTAATGAGTTTCTTATCTTGATATTGTTACATTAAACAAAAAAAAAAAAAAACAAAAAAAAAATACTTTCGCTTTAAGGTATATACAGCTGTGCGTAAAATCCCGCGACGGCTTAATATAAAATAGACTTATCTCGATTTTTGGGTTTTTGTAAGAAAAGGAAATAACTTGATAAAATCCATAAAATTTTTAGACAGTTTTAGTATAATTCTTAATAAAAAGAAGCAATAAATCTTATTCTTTAATTAAGTTTAGAGCATTTGACATTTTTGTAACAGAATAAGCAAAAAATGCTATTTATAAATAAAATCAAATATCTTTTTAATATTAAGGACATATTATTTATAAGGATAAATAATTTTAGCAAAGAAACCAACTTTAAACAAAAATAGTATTTAGGGGCGCCCACATTTCTATTGCACTTGCTCAACAACTGCAAGAACATCCTTCCAAAAAAAAACAAGACTTTTGAAAATCGGTCAATAAAAAATTTTATGTCTATGGGTCTATAAATGCAGAAGTTATTAAAAAATCAATATTTTAGGGGAACAAATTTCTCCCCGATTTTATAGCACCAAGCTGCATGCAAGCAGGCCTGATCAAAAATTATTTAGAAACTCGGTCAACAAGTAGAAGATTTACGCGATAAATAAAATCTTTTTTAGTGGGCGGGATAACTAGCCCATTTTACAAAAATGTTATTAACTTCAAGCAAACCCTTTGGAAAAAAAAGGATTTTCGGTTCATAAATGAGTTATAAAGGTTCAAACATTACAAATAATAACCCTTGATTTGATATCCTATTTTTTTTTTGTAAGTCAGTTAAACATGAAGAAACGTTTGCAGCTATCTAATCATTTCTGGAAAACGCTCTACTTTTAATGACTGTAGTACCACTGCGGTCCATATATGCAATTTGCTTTCGCACATTTTGCTACATAAGCAATTTGCATTTAAGAAAGGTTTTCTATTTTTTACAGTTTCACTACAGACGTTCAGAAGTTAAAAGACTGTGCAGGCCACCACATAACCTCAATTCTATTGTCCTAATGGGCTGTGCACATATTACCTAACGCTGTTTTCAGAGATTTTATACCCCCCCCCCCCCCCCCCTTCGTAACCCTTTTTACTAATTTTTCAGTGCAAAATTTCCAATGCGTAACAAATCTTTAACCCCCTCACCCTGGAGCGTTACGTAATATGTGCACATCCCTAAGTAAAATATATTTTTTTTATTTTCGTGATTAAAGATGTCAATTTGGTGTAGATCTCCTACATTAAATTTTTTTTTTGCCGCTAAGCCTTATTTTTTATTCTTTGCTATTTTATCCCGAATTTATTATATTTGGTACTTAAATAACGTTTGAAAAGTGCCATTAAATAAATCGACAGATTGTTGAAAATCGTAATACTGATCAAACTTTCAGAATTTTATATGTATTGATTCAATATTAATAATATTTGGGGTGTTCACACTGCTGTCATATCAGTCATATTGTCATAATGTCTTATTATTTCACAATACTTTAAAAAAAATTTTGTTGTGCTTCAAGCAAAAAAAGCCATCTCTCATGTTAGTTACAGCCAGTATTTTTTTAAGCTGTGCGTTCACACACTATCTTAACAATTACTTTGCCTACGAGGTGTTGTACATTAGCTTGGAAGAGTAGTTTCAATGGCTATGCCTTCATCACTTTAAACATTCCAACAGCAATTTACACAATAACATACAAATGAAGATTAGCAAAATTAATGATGCTGATTACTAGCCCTGACCAGAAATCGAATTCAGAGTCATACTTCGATTTAAAATGAACAAATCAGCCATGACATCTTTCTGTGACAATAAGGAATATTTTCTGAATTGAATATAATAATATCTTATAAATGACGAAACTTTAATTCATGTTGTTTTGTGAGGAAGAGAAGCAATAATTGCACTTACAAACATAGCTGCCAGATTTTTTGAGGTTATATCCTCATATTTTTGTGCAAAAATCGTCGGTCAACAAAACATAATTTATCAGAGGCAAAACATAACAAAACTCTTAAATCAACAAATCTTATTATTAATAAAACAGCATTCTTTTATATACACAGATCAGATACTTCAATTAGAATTCACAATAAAATCACATGCCAATAGATTGATGTTTATCAATACTTTGAAATATGGAAAAAAATTAAAAATTCAATCCTTAAGTTTTTTTCAATGTGGTAATATATGCATTTTAAATTTCATTTTTGGGAACACTTTTTCTAAAAATATATGAAAACTACAATAAAATTTATGCGATAAATATATATTTTTTAAGAAAATAGACTTACGTATATACATATACATACATATATGTGTATATGTATAAAATATTTTACAAATATATATTGCAATTAAACATATTGATTAATTCAGGTACAACTGCTAGATCATAGCACCTACAATGGTTTAGCCTTAAACAATCTTTTGTATATAATATTGCTTCCAAATAAGACTTTTTCAATGAATTTCTTACTTTAGTCTTATTTATGTTTACTTAAGTAAATATTATTTCCACATTTGCTGAAGAATGTGGTAAAACTATGATTTTTGTAATAAATTTAGTCAAAACTAGAATCCCTTGGAAACAAAAGACTAGAATCCCTCGTTTGCACCTCTGATATTTTTTCAAAAATCCAAAAGTTACATATTTTTATCAAGACAATAACTTTAATTGTCTGAACTCAGTTTCAAATTTACTTTAGATAAAGAGGTTTTAATGAAAAAGACCTAGGTTTATATTTAATTCCAAAATATACATTATAAATGTTATATTTAAATTTTTATTATAAATTTGTAAATTTAAAATTGATTAATGCAAATAATATTAAAACGCTAAAATAACGTAATAAATACTTCTACTGTTTTGAAGCATTTCTATGATTTTAAACAATTTTAGTAAACATTTCTTCTAAATTCCTTTATTTTCATCTTCGGAAGTAGTTTAGCTTCTACGTCTAATTCAATAGAGTTAGTTTTCCATTTTTGTCGAATATTGGACACTTGTGTTGTGCTCGCGAAAAAATCTGTAGTCTTTGTTTCTTTTTTCTTGTGCTTCTTCAGATAGATCTGTTATTGTTAGCATATTGTGTTAAATTATTTGTTCCCCAAGGTACAAAATCTTATGAAGTGTGGATGACATATGGGTCGTTCTCAAAAAACATGACCATTCTGAATTTTGTAATTTTTAAAAATTAAGTTGGCCGAATATGTTTATAATTGGCCTCATGTGGTTACGGATCTTATCAACAATAAGAATCCATAACCAGCATTAGTTTTTTAAATTTTTGGAGTTTTTACAGATAAAGAAGTCACAGAGGGGACAAATTAACTCAAAAATACCATATTTTAGCTTTTTATTAGAATTTTGTAGAATTTATTTGTCCACTTAATTAGTGTACACAAAATATATATAAAAAAATTATAAAATAAATAAAAAATCACTTTACTCACCGTTTTTCAACAGTAACAGAGTTGACACTGAATAAGGGTACGTACCCGGCCTACAATTATCTTGCTTACTCAACCACGCACTAAACAAGACTGAACAGTTCAAAGCACATTTTGTTGATTTTAGCTAAGTTATGATGGAGAAGCATAAGTGAAATATACGCGTCATAACGTTTAACAAAATTTTTTCAATAAAATGAGTGGACGTAACAGAGGGGACCTGAACCTGGGGACAAGATTTTTCTTCAAAAAAATTATACAAAAAAATTATTTTTCATCATTCTCTTCTATATATGGTATTAATATATACAAACTGAATAACAAAAATTGTAAATATTATTTTTTTTCAATTTTATTTTAGCTGAAAATAACTATTAAATTTTTATAAATTGGCTCGGGACACAGGTTTTTGCTAAACCTTTGACATTAAAAATATTTTTTAAGTTATTTTCAGATAATTAGTTATTTTTTTTTTATAATATAGTTACGTAGAATCAATAATAATTTATAAAAATGCAGATATTTTTCTATTTTCTTTTTGGAGAAACAAAATATAAAATAGTAAAGTCTGGGGACACCGATTGGTCATGTTTTTAAAGAATGACCCATATACATATGTCTCTCCATGCTGCATGCTAGAGCTTGTAATATAATGTTGAATCGCCTTATTAGTTAAAAATCTACACCTGTGGTAGATGCTGCACTTTCTGCATCTGTTTCCTTGACTTTGCTTTGGCTGATCGATCATTATGCGTAGTTATAAATATTATTCTTGAATTTGTTTTTTTTTTGCTTTGTTCTTTCTTGATATTCCTTATTTTTTCTCACTATCTTGCTTAACGGAACAAATGCAAATCATAACCAACAATCCAAATTCGTATGCTGCCTTAAAACAATCATGTTTGGGCATGGTATGGCTTAATATAATCGATGTCTTTTGGCATTTAATGCAGCTTGACGATGCTTTTGTATCAGTTAAAGCTTGTGCAACATTTCAATCAATCATTGTGAGACACATTTTACAATTTACTTCGATTTCCTCGTCATCAACTGTAAATATACGGTTGAAGGGCTTTAATTTGATCTTGTAATTTTTTGACTTCTTCAATTACGAAACCTTCTGTTTCTTTTTTGAATGTAAATTTTATTGGTCTGCAATACTTAGTTGACGAGGGTATTTTTTTTATCCATACATTAACTTTTGTTGTTTGTTTCATTTTGTGTGTTGTCTTTGATGATTATTGGAGAAATTTCTTCATTGATATTCTGAAGTTTGCATCTTCGGGTTCTTTCACTACATTCGTCAATAGGTTTTGCAGGTCGGCCTTGTTTTCCACATTCATTGGCATTTGTAGATAAAATTTCGAAAACAAGTTCCTTTGACAACCATTCATGCTGCCGTTCGTACATCCTTTTCTTGTTATAAGAACATTCAACGTACCGTTTTTTCAATAGTTAGTGTAGTTCAATTTCTTCTGTATTGGATATTTTAAAAATTGAATCCTTAGTATATCCAATTCCACAACATGTACATTATTTTATTGGAAGAAAGTATCAGCCAGATCTCTATATGAATAACAATTATGAAGACATTACTTTAAATACTCTTACTCGCAAATAAACAACAACAAAAATTCAGGTAGACAAGCAACATCACATTCAAGAAACGAACACATACACTTGCCCACATACGAAGGGTGAGAAAACCACAACACAAAGAATAGACGTTCATCCATGCACCCATGAAGTTAGTCACAAAAATATTTTTCATACATTGTTTTTCCAGGAATTTCTATTTTAATTTTTAATGGCTTACAAAACATTTCAAGCACAAGAGAAAAAAAAAACAACATCTTTGATCACATTATTATAAAAAAAAACAAAAATTTGCAGGTCGTTCATCATTTTGAATGTTTTTTAATAACTCATAAATCATATGCTAAGAAAAGTATTTTCCTTACTCCAAAGTCTATAATATTTTCGCTAATATGGTATATTGATTTTGCCTTCTACCTTTAAAAGTCCTTCTTACATATCAATGGTTTTTACCATAATTAGTTTAGATCTGTTTCTTATTGTGCGCAGTTGTGAATATATAAATTAATATAACTAAGATTTCCAATAAATTACACAGTGAAACATATCAATTTCTGGTAGAAATTTATTTATTATCGTAGTATAATCAGATGATATTGAGAATTATCGATCTTATAAAAATAATATTTATTCAATAATTTGATAATGATATTTATTCAATAATTTTACAATGATTGATTTCTGGTAGAATTTATTATTTATAATCGTAGAGTAATCCGATGATATTGAGAATTATCGATCTTATAAAAATAATATTTATTCAATAATTTTACAATGATATTTATTTAATAATTTTACAATGTTATTTATTTAATAATTTTATAATGAATCTCGCTATGCGAGTTTGAGTGATCAAGTAGAACTAAATCTTTCTTACACTACAAAGAGCTCCACAATCTCAAATAAAACAAATGCAACAACAAGAACCAAACTTGTCAGCAAAACGGATTCATATTTCATGTCGAATAAAATGCAAAGTAGCGTTCGTTACAAATCCATCTACAAACACTGGTATTGAAAAAAGCATATTTGCTTGAAAGTAAATTGGGTCGCGATTTACTTTTTCTACCGTGTCGCTATAAAATCAGCGAATTGCTTATTTAAGCTGTGTTAAATTTCGGAAAAACATCAGCACAAGAAGCCACTATCTTTAATCGTTTTTCAAAAAACTGAAAAAATATGAATATCAATACTTTCAAGAGTGGAGTATTGGATAATGGAGTGCAAAAAAACTTAACAGCAGCCGAAATAGAGACGCACAAGAACTTTTGCCTTGAGGCGTTGAAATCTCATTATGTGCGAGCCGAATTTAAGGAGTCGTTGCAACTTTCGCTCTAAATTTTACGCAATTGCGTTTGCCTGGCGCAACAATACATGCAAGGTTTATGTCCAAAGATATATACTGCTATAAGATTTTTTTTTGCTTCGCGAACAATTCAAGATGACATCCTCGAAGTGAAAGGCATTCGAAGCATTTGCATTTTCTTGGCGCGTATTTGTTTCGTATTGGTTCGGATGCGTTAATGCTGTATCTGCACCGCGCCAAGATTTACAATTCATTAAAGACGCTATTTCATATTTCGATCTAAATGTTTCAAATGCCTTATTGTCAAAAATCAAAAACCATTTATGGTATTTATCCGAAGAGGCGGTTGCTCTTCGATTTTTCGATGAATTAAATAAAGTTCTTTCGTTACTCCTCGCACCAAGCGTTTTTTCCATCGTTTACAAATCGATGTGACATTTTTTAATTGAATCCATCAATTTGGAAGAATCAAAAAGAATACTGCACCGCAAAACTAATATGCCAACACTTAACCGTTGTAAATGACCCGGCAGAAAGAGCAATAAAACTAATTACAGATTTCAATCGGGCATTGACATACGACGAAGAGGATAAGGAGTATTTGCTTCAAGTTCTGGAGCAATACAGAAAAAACTTTTCATCCCACAAAAAATCTTCACTAGTATAATATTACCAATAATAAAAAAAAAAATTTTAAAATTCACCTATTTTTTGGAACTTTGGTTTTAGGAAATTGCGGGCAAGTTTATCCGTAGTTTATCTGTAGACTATTGCGGCTCATTGGAAAGGTAATTATTATAGGTACCGAAGAACTTCAGTTGGAAACATACAGTCAGATTTTGTTGTTATTTAAATATAAACAGGAACAAAAATAGTGATGAATGGGTATTATAATAAAACTTTGGGCTCAACCCGGAGGTACTCGGAACTAAAAAAAAAATTTAAGTATGCATAATTATTTTTATCCACATCCTCATATTTTTCAGTGCGAAAAATTGAACTTTTCAAAAAAATGTCCACTATGGCCGCTCTAATATATATATATATATATGTATGTGGGCTTAAAAAATTGCCTTGCCTTACTAGAAATTTTCTTTCCATTAAGTAGCTTATTAAAAGCCTGACGTTGTTTGCGGGTAGATTTTGTGTTAATTTTTGGATAAGCCCTACGTGCCATACTTTATCGAAAGCTTGAGAAACATCCATAAAGTGCGCAGAACAATATTTCTTTTTTTCAAAGGTGTCTCTAACTACATTCAAGAGTGTGTGAGTTTGTTCAATAGTGCTATGTTGTCTGCGAAAACCGAATTGATGATCTGGAATGCATCCACTTCTAGTCACTATAGGCATCAGCTTGCTCATATACAGCTTTTCAAATAGTTTTGATATGTTGGGCAATAAGCTAATAGGCCTGTATGATTCAACCTTCGTATAATCCTTGCCGGGCTTTGGTATCATAGTAATCATGGAAAAATTCCATTTTGTTGGATAGTATTACAGCTGCAGAATACTATTAAAAATGAATAGTAGAATTCTTTTTGCAGTTTAAGGCAGTTGCTTCAATTTTGTTGCTTATTTTGACGACAACTGGTCTTTTTTGTGGTGTTAAGACTAGTGATGGCCTTTTCAATCTCCACAATGTTAAATCTTAACGGTATTTCTGGTAAAGAGATGACTGGTGGCAGTTCAACAATATCAGTAGAAATATTCGGTGTAAATACTTTTTCTAAGTGCTTAACAAAAAGAGCACATTTTTCAGCATCAGTTCTTGCCCAGACACCATTCGAATCTCGTAACGGAGGTTTGCAAATCACTGGCCTTTTAAGTCCTCTGGCTGCACGCCATAGCGAATAATCTGTTTGTGGTGTTGCATCGAGTTCTTGAAGAAATTTTTGCAGCGAAGCTGTTTTTTGTGTTTGTAAAAGTTTTCTGAGCTGTTTGGTGCATTCCTTTAGCCTTAACTTTAGCTGGGGGGATCTGTAACGTTGCCATTCTCGTCGCGCTCTCCGTTTTTCAGTCAATAGCCTTTCTATATCTACAGAAGAAATGTTGTTGAATCTTACTTGTTGATTTGGTTGATTTGAAGAAGCATTAAGAGCAGCTTGATTAACATGTGCTTCAAACAACCTAATAGAATTTTCTATGTCAGTAGGTGTTCTCAACAGCATATTATCCGTGAAATGAGCACTCAAATATTTTTTGTATTTCAGCCAGTTAATACGTGCAGATGTCAGCGGTAAATCGCATGTTGATGTTGCAGTTGTGTGTGAGTAAATAGTGATAATAGTAGGCGAGTGATCTGAAGATAAATCCAATGATGCTTCAACTTAAATCATTTCGCTGGGCACACCTTTCATAACTCCAAAGTCGATAATATCAGGAATTTTTTGTCGATCCGTTGGCCAATATGTTGGCTGACCACTTGAAACTACATTCAAACCCATTTTGAAATTGTGTCAAACAAAACACGACCCTTGAAATTGATTAAACGTGAACCCCAAAATGTGTGTTTATCATTATAGTCGCCAGCTGCTAGAAAACGGGAGCCCAGTGTTGTATAAAATGCGGTATATTTACTCTCTGAAATTTAAAACCTGGGAGGAGAATAAACAGATGATATCACAAGTTTTTGATAAAAAATTTCAATGCAGATGTTTGTTGCTTGAAGATAAGCAAAATTCATTTAACAGGTAGCGTTTTTATTAGGATTCCCGAGCCACCCACAAGCTCTACCTCGAGGATCCTTGGTGTCGTAGAAATTATATCCACTAATTCTAAAATAGCTTCGAGACGTCAAATGAGTTTCTGAGATAAGCATAACATTGATTTGTTTATCCAGAAGAAAATATTCTATTTCATTCTTATGTTGACAGATGCCGTTTGCGGTCCAAAAACATATTTTGAAGTTCATGGTTTGTTTAATACAGCCTGCAACAAAGTATACTGTTTTTTACAATTTACTGTTTGTATTAAGCTCTCAATTGAGACTTCAATACGACTTAAATTAGACCCTGGAGCTTCGTTTACTGGTACCATTTTTTGCGCTGTATTCTGGATACTTTTTAAAATGTTAGCGTATGAAAATTGACTATTAGGTTGTTGCAGAGCAATAGTCGCGTTTGATTGCAATACGTTTGAATATTGTTGCTGACTGGAAGACAGTTGGGGTAACTGAGGGTAGCTTAAAAGTGTGATAGGCTGAGCGGGGATATTATTTTCTTTTGGTTCGAGGAGCGTTTAAACAACGAGAAAAGAGGGCAGCCTCTATAATTGGCAGTGTGATTTCCGCCGCAATTGCCACATTTTTTTGCCTTGGGATCAGCTTTTATTTTGTCACAGACTGTAGGCAACTTGCAATAAGTTTTCGTGTGCCCAAATTCTTGGCAGTTCAGGCTTTGGATAAGTCCAGCTCTTTTATGTTGCTGCTCAACGGTAACTCTCCGGTGCAAAAAATACTTTAGATCATAAATTGGATGGGATTCATTTTTTTATCTTTATGTCACCTGGCTGTAACTCGACTCTAAATATTGGTTGGGGGATTTTTTCTCTATTTTTGGTGTTTGAAACATTTTTCACCTTGAATCCACTATTTTCAAGGCCAGCCTAGACCTCTTCTGGATCCACGCTTGAATCTATACCTTTTATTACAACGGTTAGACCTTTAGCACTCTTCAGCTGATATGTATAAAAATTTTATTTTATTGGCTCAAAGTCTAAGACTATTTTTCTGTAATTATATTCTTTAGATACCTGAATTTTTGTTTCATTGATTTTCCCACGCTTGATTGGAGTTACGTAAAACGTAAGGAGATAAGGCTTTTTACTAGAAAGCTGGAGTTCTGTTCTCTTAAATAAATCGGTGGTGGTTTACTCAAACTTGTAGTAGGTGTGTCCTCATCACCTTGTTCAGTTAAAATCGCGAAACGATTTTTATATTTTTTCCATCTTTGGGAACTTTTGCCGTTGACGCAATTTGAGCATATTTGCGAAGTCCCTTTTCCCCTTCTTAACACAGTTACATATGTATCTATCCATACGTGTTTGAATTTTATTATCACTATTTTCACTTACTGCATCTATAATTTTATTAATTTTGTGCACGTTGGCCACCTGGGAATTTTTGGTTTGTTTGTTTGTACAGCTAAGCTGACAAGTTTGCAAATGGGTGCAATTGTTGTTGCTTCTTGATCACTATTTAACTTGTATGGAGAGCATGATCGCGCACGAGTAGTTGTGTTTTGTGTAGAATTCAGGTTTGTGTTTAATTCTTTTTTTTATTGACGTCATCAGCAACAAAAGTTAAATAAGCATTTCTACTGCTTGTAGGTTTATTGTTGTTGTTGTCAGAAGATAAACTCATTTACAGTTCTCATTTTTTTTGTGTTCACTATAGGAGTTTGTGCATGCAAATATTTATGTATATTACACGCAAGTAAAAATTTAAATAACACCAGCATAATAACAGTTTAATCAAATTAAATTTTTGATAATTTTTAATATTCAGTTGCGACGATTATAAAAGGCGTATGTACACTGCGAGAGTTGAAACTGAATGTAAATATTATTTAAAAAGGTATTTTTAAACATTTATATTTAAAGAAAAACATTACCTTTTTGAAAAATATAAAAAGAAATTAAAAGGATGGTTTCTAGAAATAGTTTAAGCTATTTATAAAATGAGATAAAATATTTCCTAAGGAATTATAATCTTGCTTCAAATATCAAACGTTTGACTTTTTTATTGGTAGATTATTCTGTCTTTCATTATTTTTAATTACCCTACAAAAATTATTGGAGTACATGGTCCACTTTAGATAAAAAGAGTAGTTTTTGGACTACTTCTATGCAATGCAGCCGTGGACCATTTTATTCGTACACACACCCGGTGGTGTTTTTTCAACGACTTTGTCATATTTATTTTATCATGTATGAGTCGCTGTTACAAAGTAGATTTCTAGACGAAATTTATATGACATACTCACTCTAGATTCACCGTATAAAAGGAATTTGAAAGTAATCGACATTGTCTGTTATTATCCGATACAAAAATGAACTCTGTTGGAATTTGTCTACTTCAAGTATTCGTCAATGGTTGCAGAAACTTAAATAACGCGTTATTAAATATTTGATTATTTTTCATTAAAGAATATTGAAACTTAGCAACATTGTCTGTTATGAGTGGATATAAATAAGAGTTTGTCTGCTACGAATCTCCGTGATGGCAGCGAATTACATATTAATTCATATTGAATATCGATGATATTGGCTATTAGGACTCACTAATACACGGACGCTTTATGATGTTTTGGACAATCGCTTAAAAATTTCATGTATGATGCCAAAGAAAATTCAGCATCTGTCATTGATGATTTAACATTGTCAGTATTTTTCACGATGAATCATCATGACATTCGCCACTGGGCATTTATAATTAAATACCATTTGGCATTATTAAAAATGTTTGGAGTTAAATGGAAACAGTGGCAGCTCCCCTGTTAAAGTTAAAACAAATTCATGGAAGCTTAAAGAAAAATAAGTCAGCTCGTGTTTTTTCAATTTTTCAATTTCTGAATTTTATTTTGTATTTTTTTTTATATAATGTAATGTAAGGGGTGAATTCACACATTTGTATGTACTTAAAATATCATTCAATTATATTAGTGACAGAGATAAATACATACATATGTATGAACATATATTTACATTTTTACCGGAGTACACTTGTGGGAGTAGCAAAATAGATTAGTTTCGAAACTTGTCCCTGTGGGTCCCCTTGGATTAGTAACATCGAGTAGTTTTTGGGTTACGTGGTCCAGCCCTAGGACATCGCAATGTAAATTCGACCATGTTTTTCCCATACATTTGGATTAGTTTTGGAGTAGTCCTACTCCATTGTGGAGGAGACCACACACGCATGTATGGACTATTTCATTTTTTGTAGAGAACTTACTCTGTAAATACTAAGGTGCTGTTTATACAAGAGTGATGTAAATTTAATGTATCAGTACTGATTTCAAGGCCGCTACACCTCTCATCAGCGTTCAATTGTCCATCTTTACAATTTTCGTAAAGTGGATACTAATTGAGAAGAATATCAACTATTTAACCAGTTTTCAACAGAAATTGATTATGAGAATAAATTTTTAATGAAATTTTTATTCTACAATGAAACAGTGCTGGTTAGTACGAAATTCCCTCATCACTGTTGGAAATTACTAATAATCAAGACAACCTCATAGTCCGTTATCATCAAAGTATTCTACTTTGTATTTTAACGTTTTTGTTGTTTTTACTCTATATTAGGGAAATTCAAATATTACTGTGACCCTTGTTATTAGGGTATTTATAGCTCGTGCCCAAGCGGAATTAATATTTTTGTATTATTATTATTACGAATAAACGTAATTATTATTTGAACTTATATTGATTTACATATGAAAAGTAATATTATCAGGCTCAAGTTCAGTTTTATTGAATTAATTAAAATTAAAAATTACTAAGAGTTTTTTATGTTGAAAAATAATATTATTTATATCCAATCAGTTTTTAGCAGAACGTATCAGTACCGATTTCAAGGCCGCTACACCTCTCATCAGCGTTC